>OY829513.1:13117889-13717889 GCA_963691665.1 Clepsis dumicolana
AAGCAGCCAGTTTATGCTGCCATGGGTGAGTAGAATTTGCAGGTATGACAGTATCTGTGTACGTAGGCTTACGGTAAATTTGAAACTGGTGCCTATTATTTACTCTTGTAATAGTTAAATCCAGAAAATTTAATGAACGATTTTCCTCTAATTCTCGTTTGAACTTTATTTTTGGATGTTTGTTATTGAGAGCACTAATAAACAAATCTAGCTGCCTCATACTCCCCTTCCAACATAAAATTAAATCATCAACATACCTATAATAATATACTAAATTGCTGTTCCCCACTATATATTGTTTTTCAAAGTTATCCATAAAAACGTCAGCCATTAAAGGACTAAGAGGTGACCCCATTGCTAAACCATCACTCTGCAAATAATATTGACCATTAAATCTGAAATAATTTTGTTTCATGCATAAAGTTACTAATTCTATTAACTCACAAACCTCCCCCGGATGTAAACGCTTGTCACTTAGATAGGAAGCGTTTACATCCGGGGGAGGTTTGTGAGTTAATAGAATTATGTTGTATGTTGATGATTTAATTTTATGTTGGAAGGGGAGTATGAGGCAGCTAGATTTGTTTATTAGTGCTCTCAATAACAAACATCCAAAAATAAAGTTCAAACGAGAATTAGAGGAAAATCGTTCATTGAATTTTTTGGATTTAACTATTACAAGAATAAATAATAGGCACCAGTTTCAAATTTACCGTAAGCCTACGTACACATATACTGTCATACCTGCAAATTCTACTCACCCATGGCAGCATAAACTGGCTGCTTTCCATTGTTATGTACATAGACTACTAACTGTACCTCTTTCGAAAGAGCATTATGATTCTGAGTTACATACTATATATCAGATAGCAACAACAAATGGTTATAGTACAGCAATGGTTAATAGTCTGGTTCAAAAGAAGCAGGGACGGATAGTGAATAGCATGCTTTACTCTGCGTTGCCATCTCAGCCTACTAACAAATTTAGATCTAGTATTACTTATGTTGGCCGGTTGTCTGACAAGATTTATAATATTTTAAAATCAAATAACATCAATGTTGCCTTTAAGACTACTAATTCTTTACGTTCTAGACTTTGTAATAACAAAGAAAAGGTGGATAAAGGGAACAGGTCAGGCGTATATAAACTCACTTGTGGCGACTGTAGTCAAGTATACATTGGACAAACCGGTCGAAGCTTTGATACTAGATTTAAAGAGCATGTCTCGTCATATAGGCATGATCATCCAGAGAAATCAAACTTTGCCAAGCATTTATTAGAAACGAATCATTCGTTGTTAGACTCAGATACGTACGAAATTTTACATTATTGTGATAAGGGTTTGCGGCTATCGGTTTTAGAACAATTGGAAATAATTAGGTACAACAACATGGGGTCTATTATTAATGAACAAGTTAATTTGGTTTCTTCGCCTTTGTTACGACTTGGTTCTAATTTTAATAATGTGTCATAGTAATAATGAGAGCATGACTTTTCTTTTTACCGTACTCGGTTAAAAATAACGGGGTACCTGGCGTAAATTAAAAATAAAAATAAAAAGGGTAGTTTGGAATTCATTTCTTAAAAAAAGGGTAGTTTAGGACTTACATAAAAGGGTAGTTTGGAATTTATAAAATATTAGTGGGTATGTTGGTTTTGTCATTAACTAAGTTGAGTACATGGTTTACATATATCAGTAGTGGAAGTGGTGGCATGTTGAGCGGTTGTTGTTGTGCTTCGTAAATGGCCTCGTGGAGAGTGCCGAAACGCGTCAGCGTTTAGTATAGTGGTGGTGGTGATAGTTGGGTCTGTGTGGCATGTGTTGATTCGTGTAGCAGTGGAGGCGGAGGTGTTGCATGGAAACATACATTTGCCGCACAGATATAACTATTTGTCATTATTGGTCGCGGGTGAGCAAAGTAATTGTTTTTTAGTTCTTTTAATGAGGTCCTAGCGCCACACGAGGATATGGTCATCCCTATTCTACATCGCGTTAACGAAATTTCTCACATCTTATGCATACTATACAACTCCATACTCTAATCCTATGGACTAGGCAGAGAGAGTAGATCTGTCTGGTAGAGAGATCTCTATATTGGAGTCCTTTCCAAACTGGTGACCCACGACTTTGGATAAAAACCGCAACCTTCCAAGCACTACATGACAATTGATGCAGTCTCACAGCAAAAGCCAGAATACCACACTGTGCACTACCAGCATCTTGCTATTTTTCCCTGTTCAGCACTGCCAGGATCTCGCTATTTATATCGCCATGTCTGGTGTCTACAATGTACAAAATCCCTCTCGTATACTGCTACAAACTTCAACGAGGATCCAGAGTAGGAGAATCTCAACGCTCTCCGCCAGCACAGCGGAGCAACTCATCGCTCGCCAACGAGGCTGCGCAACCACACAATTGCTACTTGTAAGCGCTCACACGACGCACAGACAGTACAGCACTTTCTCACCGACCTTAATGGGGAGGCTGGTGTAACGACCCTAGCGTCACACACGGACGACGTCATCGCTGTTCTACGTCGCGCTAACAGAAATTCTCAAGTGGGGTGCAACTACCAAACTGTTTATTTGGACGTCGGTTCCCAGGCATAAGATTTGTCTGGAGAGAGATCTCTTTATCAAAGTTTTCCCCAAATGGTCCTCAGAGATTTATAATAAGATGATAAGAATGTTTTAAGACCTTATTATAAAAACACAGTTGTATCAATTATAATTATTACATAAATATCTTCACACACACACATCTAACCAGCAAACGGGCAGGAGCGGCGGCGGACTCCCGGGAGCGCCTCAAGGTCAGAAAATACAATTGTCTCGGCGCCCAATACTTCGTTCTTGCAGTTTGGCGTCGAGACGCTCGGTCCTTGGGGTAAGAGTGCGCTCGGGTTCACAAGGAGCTGAGTAAACGCCTGAAAGATGCAACAGGCGACCCTCCCGCGGGCAGTTTTCTTGCGCAAAGAATTGCTATCGCAATTCAGCGCCGGAATGCTGCCTGCGTGATGGGCACCCTGCCGAGAGGTCCAGGTTTGGTAGGTATTTAATTTTTTAAGTTAGTTCTAGTATTAGTATTCTTATTTTCTTTATAGTTTCACACATTTAATTTTATATGTAAGGGTTGTGAGCATGCCGTTCTAGTTTTGGAAGTACTTCGGCTGTCGACAGACGGACAGGTAGAGAGACCGGGTCACACCATAAGGAGGATTAAGGAGGAAGGAAATATTGGTTCGAAACCCTAAAAACAGTGTTTAGTCTTTCAGCTTTACGCTTGCACCGTACGAATAGCGTTCGGCGCTGGCATGCAGAAACGCCGTACTCAACATTCCACTAAAATGGCCACAGTACATTTGAAAACTGAATTTTTACAATAGACTAACATAATCTCTATTTGGTAAATGGAGTGGTCTATGAACGAAATGTCAATTTGAAAACCAAATGACGGTCTGTGTTCTAGTTCAATTGCAGTATTTGAAATTTAAATTTTACGCGGCACTTGATGATCTGGTTGCTACTTTGTTTGTTTAGAGTTAAAACCGTCGACGCAAAAAAAAAGAATTACTATAGGTAATATTAATTTCAAACCTTTTTAATTAGCACCACCTGCTTTAATATGTTCTTACCTTTA
The DNA here is from genome assembly GCA_963691665.1 of Clepsis dumicolana. Classification (NCBI taxonomy): domain Eukaryota; kingdom Metazoa; phylum Arthropoda; class Insecta; order Lepidoptera; family Tortricidae; genus Clepsis; species Clepsis dumicolana. Next base: position 13,121,531 of record OY829513.1, read on the forward strand.
TTCCATTATGGTTGCCTGGTAGAGATCGCTCTGTAGCGATAAGGCCGCCCATTGCTACCTTGTATTTTCTTTGTGCCTTATTTCTTGTTTTGACTGTTATGTGGTGTTCAATAAAGAGTTATTGTATTGTATTGTATTGTATTAATCTGTGTATCTTTTCATGGGTGTATCTGGCAGTGGCATCATATCGGCCTAAAAGAGAGAACGATTTTTATGCTTTTATTTATTTTGTAAACGTAAGCTAGTCTAATCGAGGTGGATTCGAGAAATTCAGAGGTGAAACCAGTGCTCAAACCTACAACTCTCTGCTTGAGAGGCAGTAGGTCAAAACCACTAGGCTACCACGGCTCTTTTTAGAATCCTATAAACTGCGGTAATTGGGGATGGATGAAAATCTCAAAATTGTTTTTTTTTCCGATGATAGAAATAACCTGATAAAAGTGTGAGATTTTTCTTTTGCGTCATTGATTTTTTTAAATAAAAAAATCTTCCTACGTCACGTTCTGGGCCCATGACGGCTCATTTTGCGTTTTCCTCGATCCATCGCATATTACAGAAAAACATCTGTGATAAACGCATTATGGTTTAAATTAAAAATCAAATCAAAAATAGTTTATTTGTTAAATATAGGTACATGTAAATAGATGTTACAGCAATGAATTCGAATCACTATATCTTGCCATAAGGCATACAAATAGCCACAGATTACAAGCAGCATGCATAAGGAGTAAATACACAAACGATTAGCAAGTTGTTACAATTATCTTATAAAGTTAAATCCTAAAAAGAGTCCGTTAGATATTCTTGGATGGAGTAATATGCTTACCACGTTTTTTCCGCAACTAATAATCATAAGTCTTTTCTATCCAAACCCCCACAATTTCTTGGTATCTCACATCTATTAAGCGCTTAATTATTATTTTGTTCGTGCGTGACGCCATGTCGTTAGGAAAAATATATTGCTATCATATTAAAAATGATTTGCGAAAATTACATGTTACGGTAGATAGAAAATGTTAACTGCTGTTATTCAACTTGCTGTGTAATTTGAGGCGACTAGACCTGTGTTGTACACCCTTTCGTCTGGAGATCATCATCTTCATGTCAGCTGAAAGACGTCCACTGGTGGACATAGGTATCCCCAAGGTTCTCCACTCAGACCGGTCTTGTGCTTTCCGCAGTCCCGCGATCTTTACCAGGTCGTCGCTCCATCTTGTTGGAGGCCTACTGACAGCTCGTTTCCCGGTCCGCGGACGCCATTCGAGAACCTTGTGCCAATGTGCCCCGCACACTGCCACTTAAGTTTCGCAATTCTTTGCGTTTCGCAATTTAATTGTCTGGAGATGCTGTCCACCAAATTTGTTAGAGCGCTCCGTTTAATTGCTAGGGAATCTAGAGTCTGGCTGCTGAAAGCTGACCTTGCAAAAAGACGGCCATTTAAAAAAATCTTAAGTTGGCAGCAATTTATACATACACACACAAACACATATACATAATACAAAGGATTTATAGTTTTGTTACTTTTATATTTTCGTTTTCGCTTAATTAGTAGTTTCAATTTTAATACAGTCACCTTTCAATAACCTCTTCCAGAAATCAAGAAATTTTTTATAGTAAAAGGTAAGAGAAAAATTACTACCTACTAGTGGAAGTAGTACTAGCTCAATCCGAAACAAGGCAGGCTATACTCGACTGACGTATGTCAGTCATGTATACGAGTGATTCGTTTCATCTTAAAAATTATCCATTGTATTGATGAAGTTATATCTCACGGTAGTAGTTGTCCATGTAAAAACAATGCCATCTATTGAAATAAATCGGTTAATTTAAAAATCAAGGGTGGGATCTTAAACGCGCTTATAATTGACGGACACCAAAATCATATTCATCCCTACCCCGAATTCAATTTAAATTGATTTTTTTTAAGTTGCATTACATTGCGCGGCCGTGGGTGACGAGTTGGAAGTACAATTGAACGGTGCAATGAAACACAACTTACAGTTGCGCTACACAATGTTGTATTAAAAATGAAAGTAGAGGGATTCAGAACGCAATTAATTCCTCACCGCAATAACTCGTGTTCGAAGGAACGGCAATTCTGAATCGAAATTTATCTAGTTTTTTAGGGTTCGCCGTAGATAAAGTGAATAATAGGAGGACTAACTGGTCTCGGGTGAAAAGTTACTGGTTAACTTGGTTATATAAGGTTGAAGTGTCAAATTGGTCGCCAAAAAGCTTAATTAAGTTAAAGGTAAGATTTTTATATAAAATAACCTAACCAACCTAATTATAAAACAGATCACCGACTGCAATTCTGGGAAACAATACACCCTATGTCACAACTGAGACGAATCCAATGACACCTCATACGTTGAAATCCGTGAAACTGTTCAGGCTGTAGAGCGAGCCAAAGAATTAGACATACATACGTATAATACGCTCGAAAAACATAACCCTCCTTAGGCAGCCGGGTAAAAAATAAGGCAAAATGAGCTAGTGGATTACCCAAAGGTAAGTGAACTGGTGGTAGTGGTGCAAATGCGTTGTCAACTTACAGCCGTTACCAATATCCAATCTATTTCTTGTTTTGTTCTACTGGCGATAAAAACATCTATCTTCAGTTTTACCTTTTCAATAAACTTACTGTCTTTATTCTATCCAATCTCTGCTTGCTATCTGTCAATGGGAGGACAGTGGGGCCATCTACAGATAGCAACCTGTTCGTCAAGTCAGTCAAGAAAATCGTTAAGTAGACCAAAACAAAAGATAGATTATTATTGGAGATCGTTCAGGCTGTTAGAGGGCTAAGATCAAATAATAATCTTAATCCTAATCCTAATCCTTTCTAACTAATATTATAAATGCGAAAGCAACTGTTTCTCTGTCTGTCTGTTTGTTACCTCTTCACGGGTAAACCGCTGCGCCAATCTAAATGAAATTTGGTAAGAAGATAGATTGAATATCGAGGAATAACATAGGCTACTTTTTATTCGGTATAATTGTATAGTTCCCGCGGGATAGCGATAACTGAAATCTACGCGGACGAAGTCGCAGGGAACAGCTAGTAAACAATAAATAACATGGAAATTTTTACACCAATTGACCTAGGCAAAGCCTGTACTATGGGTACTAGACAACGGATAATCATACTTATATACATATTAAACATCCAAGACTCGAGAACAAGCATTCGTATTCATCATACAAACATCTGCCCCGACCGGGATTCGAACCCGGGACCTCAAGCTTCATAGTCAGGGTCGCTAACCACTAGGCCATCCGGTCATAGCGATAGCAATCCAAACGGACCTTGGATATGTTCAAGGTCACTTCCAACTTTCCAATAACTAATAAAAAGAACCCTCATTGTGATGCCCCACGCGTCCATCTTAGATTCGCTCCGGGTGTGATCGATGTCAGAGTTTTTTTTTTAATTAAAGGCGTCGCCTTATCCGTCAGTCCTAATTTGTTCAGCAAATTCTTTGCAACTGCCCCCGGAACTGTTGTTTTTTGCTACCTTTCCTTTGAATCAACGATGCGGAGAAAAAAGTGGGAGTATGAAAAATAGAATTTCAACGAGTCAATTACCTGTAGATTATCATTAATTACGGAATTTTGACTACAATTAACCACAATTAGGTACGTAGCTAACAAACTGTGTATTGTTATTAACCGCGAATCATTTAAAACTGTCAAAACCGTAGATTCTTTAATCTGGATCATTGCTTTTTTGTGATAGAAAATATTTCAATAGATGGTGATAAAATAATGTTGAATTCTGATCCATTAATTGTAAAGACAATACGCTATTAGTATCTATTATTTAACATTCTAATTAAATTCCCGTCCACTTTTATTTATTGTAATTTTATTTCGAGGAACGATTGTCAGAAAAAACACTGAAAAAATTATGAAATTACCTATGAATAAAAATAACGTATTTTTTAAATCATCAAGGCCATTCATTTTCTGTACTTGAGACAGCTGAATTAACTATATAAATAGTTCCGAAAAAATGGAAAGAAAAATAAAGCATCGAGAATTTTCTCTTTGAACGTCAATAGATTTCAATAAGTCTCGATTTACGTACAAAAAGGCCTTGTAAAATATTAAGTGACACCGCACGGGTTAACCAGACATCACTTTTGCTTGCTCACCTTTCGTATTTTAGGTTATTCGCTCTTTTTCAGTAGGTACTCTTTTAGGATTCCGTACCTCAAAAGGAAAAACGGAACCCTTATAGGATCACTTTGTTGTCTTTCTGTCAAGACCCTTTTTCTCTGGAACGCGTGGAAGTAGAAAGCTGAAATTAATATCAAATACCTATCAAGTACCTTGAAGCTGTGAAAAAATCAAACTTCTAAGTTCACGTAATCAAAAGATACAGTCATTAACAAAAAGGGTATTGATTTAAACTTTCGCGATTTTTACACATTATCATGATAAGATCGGGACTTGCGGGTGTAGGACCTTGTGCGAGGTTCGTCCGGATTGCTACCACCTTCTTACTCGCTAATCCTGTCGCTAAGCAGCAGTGCTTGCACTGTAAGTTGTGTTCCGGTGTGGAGAGTAAGACAGCCGGTGTAATTACGGGCACAAGAGGCATTTCATCTTAGCTCACTGTGTTGGCCACGCATCTGCAAATCCCCCAGGGTTAGATATACTAGACACCCATGGGCAGTGACGATTACCATCAGGTGACCCACTTGCTCGTTTGCCTTCCTTGTCATATAAAAACAAAACTTAATCGTGTAAAAACGTATTTATAAATACTTCGAAGTTCCGGACGCGCCGTTCCGTCCATGGTCTCGAAGGGACTGAAGAGGCAGGGGGACGAGCACGACTTTACGAATGCTGCGTAGCGTAAAATCGAGTCGAGTTTGTATGACGTTTGGAACAGCGCCCACCTGTGAGCGTATTTGGAACTAAAATTTAGTATGTGTTTTCTCGATCTCGATACGATAACCGTAACGTTACGCAGCATTTGAAAAGTCGTGCTCGACCCTCTGGTATCTTGTAGCTACACGGGGTTCCTAACTATCCGTACTTTGTGATTAAGTTAGTCGACTTTATAATAACAATGCATTAAAAAGGGTGTTTCTATACAAATTGCCGTGGTATCAAAACCTAGACCTACCTAGGATACTTCCAGTTTCCCTGTATCTGTACGTCTGTGTGTATGTTCTTCTGTCTTCTGATCTAGCAAGTTAAATTTGTCGTTCCTCCGTCTTGTCGATCAAGCTGAAGTTTTGCATGCATATGAAAATCCGATGAAAATGTAATCTCATTATGACACGAAGTTGATTGTGGTGATGGAACCATGTAATGTATATTATTCAATACTTACAAACATTCACATTCCCTCAGCTTTTCTACAGCATATTTCACTTCAATCACTACCACTTACACCTTACGAGATATTCCCGTTTAGTCAAAGGGAATAATTGGAATAGCGGGCTAATAAGGGACATTCTTTCTACACTAAACTTTGATATTTTGTAAAACTTAACACGAAAACTAACCTACTAAGGCAAAACAATAAACAAATGACAGTGACGTGTGTTTGGGATGCCAGGTATTTTGCACAGGTTTGATACCATTTTAGCTGTCAAAGACGCCACCGCCGCTTCCCGCTATGTTAGCCAATTTGTTTGTGCATCTGCTTTGGTAAGGAATGAAATTGTTTATGGTTAGGCTTCGTCTCTGGTTTTTTTTATAGCGGGTAACATTCGCTGCATTTTAATATTATTGCGTCTGGCAACATCGAGGTGCTGCCAGCTACATATTCATCCTCCCTAAATTTAGTCGCGTGACAATCATTTTGTTAAATATTATCTTCTAAAATAATGTTCTAATTATCCCACAGTTTCCTTTGTCATTCTTTTACCGTCCTAGGTTTCCAGAACACTAGAATAGTTTCAACTTCTTACTTTCTTCCAAATTTTCCTTGTCGGAATTACCCCTGTCAAGGTACACTTTACCCGTAAGTTGGGTAAAGATCCTCGTTGTGGCCTCTCGATCTCGCTTTCGATCGAGCAAATAAATCTTGGTGATTCCCGTTAGATCGGCCATTTCTACGCCAATTCTTTCGTAAATAACAAGTCTTCCTACGCGATAAAAGCAGTGATCTTTCTAAATCTACCTACCGTCTCCACCGTTGGTGAGTTTCTGCAAGTCATCTTTCCTCAATCTGCTAAGCGTGTGTAAATGTCCCGTGTAGACAATTCCTGTTCTCATTCCAGCGTCGAGAAAAGAAGTTTCCCCTTTTCGAGCCGCTGACTCTCAAAATCCACCCTAGTTCCTGCCGGTTACGTGCAAGTTATGCCACAGATTCGTAAGTACCTGGAATTGACTCCGTTGGAAGCGAGGAATCCTATGGTGTTGTCGAATGTCGCATTAACTCTGCTACCCTTTTTTTGTTTAGCTGCGTGTAAATCGATTGCGTGGCGTTGGCCGCTGATTGTCTGCGCGCCTGCGACTCGCCCACGCCGGGATTCCGCCTCTGAAAAGTGAGTTTTGTCTGCATACTTTTTCCTACAACTTTGAGGGTAATCTGTCAATGCCTTTGTGGCAAATGCTAACCTATTTCGATTGTCTAGCACTCTTATTCCACTGTTTTACATTCTTGCAAGCCTAGCACTACCGTTTGCAATGCAATTAAATAATATTTATTCCAAAATTACTATGGGAAAATACCCATGAAACTGCGGCATGACTGTGCATATTGCAGTTCAGGGGCCTCAGTACTGCTGATTAAACCATAACCATAAACCTTTCTATAACCATTTCAATAACTATCATAACCATTTCTATAACCATTTCTTTAACATTATTTACTTTGAGTTACCGTGCCTTTTAAATTCATATAAAAATTATTTAATCTGAACCCGAGGGTAAGACCTCGGAGGAATTCCTGGAATGCATTTCCTTATGCAGAGTGTACTGCTTAGTGTCTCAACATCTTGCACTGTAGCCTTGCCATACTTTGAAGCCTACCTACTTACTCACTTTAGCTTCCACCGCTCGCCTACAATGCCCTGCCCACGATGTATTTCAGGAGGTGTCCCGTACGGGCCAAACTAAGGGCCAGTTTCCGCGGGTCTGCTTACCAGCAGCACCTCGCCCGGCTTCCCTGAGCACCCGGCGTCCAGTTTGCCCGAGCGGCTCAAGATAAGCCCTAGATTCTATTTCCAAATTTACCGTAACCTTAATACACGTGATCAGCCAAACGCACCGACTACCGAACCCTAAATTAGACATTAAGTACTTTCCACTGTTTCTTCATTTGTGTAACTGAGGGGGTAGATCTACCCACCTCCTTCCTCCTTACTTCTAGTGTGTGTATGTGTAATTGTGTATGACAATCTATTCGGGCTGCTCCAAAATAAAGTGGTCTGTAATTTCATAACTTCCAGTATTTTTATTTCTTTTCTTTTAAGTATCACCCAAAAAAAAAAAAAAACATTACAACCAAAAGACTCCATCCTGTCAAGTTTGGTCTAGTATGATTCAATCTTGGCCTAGATTCTAGATAGCCTTGGACCTAGATGATATTCACGGTCTGATAGTTGACCCAAAAATTAAATAAAATTAGATACTTAAGATTTAGTGCTTTATTGGAAAATGTTAAAGATAGTTAACAAAGAAAAAACATAAAAGTCCTATTTCAACGAATAGCACTGTCTTCTAGAAGTCGGTCTTCTTAGGTACGCCAGGACTGACGACTGCTGGTCTCTGCCGAGGTTGTCAGCGTCTTCCATGGTCTCTGGCAAGGTGGTCCCGAGGGTCTCTGGAACCAGCAGAATCAGCAGGCCAGATACGAACGACATCCCGGCGAACAGAACGAAGGGGAGGTGCTCCCACACCTGAGCAGCCTGGAAAAAGTAACGTCGTATGAAGGCATGTCACAAATCTTCCATCGTCGTAAGATACACTTTGCTACAATATACTTGGTCGAAATTTTTGACGCTGGACGATGGAATTGAGAAACTGTTTTTGTATTTGTACTCGCAGGGTGAAAATGCTCACGAGGTCCATTTTTACCCGACTGCCCAAAGAGGGTGTATTAGACATAAAACTAAAACTAAACTGTTATGGTATGTTATGTATGTATGTATGTCTAATTCTTTGACACGCCTCTAAACCGTTTGATGGATTTCAACGTATGAGGTGTCATTGGATTCATCTCAGTTGTGGGACTGACATAGAGTATATTGTTTCCCAGAGGTGCAGACTGGTTTTCTGTTTTTAATTTTATGGTGGTCACGTCATCAGTTTTTATTGTTTTTTTCTAATCTTTGTCTGTGGACACAATTTAAAAGCCCATTGAGACGAGTCTCATCCGCTTTTATGATCGAGTCATAGTGAAATAAAATTAAGCGGATTAATCACGTAAATAAGTCGAGTTTAGTGTAGGAGCGAGCAACTCAGCGGCACCGAAACGCACACTGCGCGCCAAGGCTCTGCTCGCAACTACCCTCGTTTTCGTGAGTAATCAATTTATTTAACTAGTAATACCACATTGAATTGCTTTGGCAATGAACACTATTTTATGTTTAGAGGTTGGTACTTTCGTGTCACATAAAAATGTCGCCTGAGAGGAGTATTAATGAGACAAAGGCAGAACGAACTAGTCAATTAATTAATTACAACCGATAAAAAAAAGCCAAGTGCGAGTCGGGCCCGCACATGGAAGGTTTCGTACCACCGTTTAACAACACCAATTTTTTAAACGTTTCTCATATTCCCCTTTAATTTTTAATTAAATTTAACTATTACTATTATTATTTTTAGGCCTCGCACAAACACTAGCAGTAGACCACCAGAAAGATGGAAGGATGACATCTGCCGACAAGCGGGTGGAGGATGGATGTAGATGGCAATGGATCGTCAGGTGGTGAGAAATGAAGAGGAGGCCTATTTCCGAAGATAGACGATCTAAGGCTGCTATAGAGATTGATAGAGCATTTCTATGTAGAGGTTAGATGATAATAGAAGGTGCAATAACTTACTAATCCTGGTGTCAGTGGCGCCGTGATCTCGCCAATTCTCGCAAACATGGACGTGCAGGTCACCAAGCGGCTTCTATGACGGGTGGGGAACAACTCCGAAGTAAAAGTGTAGTTGACCACCCTGACCATGGATATGCAGAATTTCCCGAGAAGGAACAGAGCCAGGCTGATAATGTAGTTTCCTTAAAGCACGACATTTTTTTAAATAGCGAAGTCATGAGGATGAATGAATGGAAGAAAAAAAATGAAACTCACGACTATTACGAAAACGCTGAAGTTTACTTACAATGATCTAAAGCATTATCTTCTTTCGCCGTGTATTTTGCTTAGCTATGTTGCTAAGTTCAAATTTCTATAACAATTATGATGTGTGCGAGGCGGCAAGATTAGGTAACAGATAATATTTAAAAAAAATTAATCATCCGCGGACCGGAAGACGAGCTGTCGGTAGGCCACCAGAAAGATGGAGTGATGTCCTGGTAAAGATTGCGAGATCGCGATGGATGCGGAAAGCACAAGACCAGTCTGAGTGGAGCCTTGGGGGAGGCGTATGTTCAGCAGTGGGCGTCTTTTGGCTGACATGATGATGATGAGGATGTAACAAAACAAAACGTAAAAAAGGAGCAATAATATGATGAACTAAAAATGAAACCAACAATACAGTCAATTTATTACCTTTGGGTATAAAAATGTAGCCCAGAAGACAAGATGCACACGCCCAAAATCCTCCAATCAAAATAGGTTTTCTCCCGATTCTGGCTATGGTAAAAGTTGCTACCCAATAGGCTGGAATAGGGACAGCAGAAACCGCAATAAAGTTAACATATTTGTTTCCACTTATACTGACAGATGAGATTCTCAAACCAAAATGAATGAGAAATGTTGTTATCCACCAAAAAGGAGCTATCACGCATCTTAGCAAGATAGCTTTATGTTTAAACACAAGAGCAATGAGATTCCGCGCGCTGTCATCTGCCATTTCTTTTTTGTTCCCCTTTGAAAAGCTATTCAAAGTTTTCTCTGATAACTTTTTACCATTCATTGCTGCAGCTTTTTCTAGAATTTTCCTGGATTCTTCTAAACGGTTTTTGCTTATAAGCCACCGGACTGACTCTGGCATGACCCAGTAATACGTTACGCTGATGAGCATAGGTCCAAAGATACTTAGGATGAGAAGTCTCCAGTAGGGCACTAACCAGGCCATCACACCCTGCATAATGCAACCTATGCTAAAGCATGTATTTATGAAGCTCATGGCAGTCATGCGATGCTTTGGCCTTACATGTTCTAGCACTGTAAAAGAAGATTTAAATATTAGGTCATTATCGCACTAAGAATGTGAAAAAGAAAAGTTACTTTAGTATGCATGTCTGGCCGGCCAGATGGTCGGTGACCACCTTATTCATGTCAAATATTGTTGGATTGACGAGACAAAATTCTGAGAGATGTTCCCACTCTTAATGGCAAAAAATGGCAAGAGATCGAACAGAACATCAAGTTCGAGTCGCTTAGCTAACGGAGTAGATATGTTGGTAATACTTATAGTACACGTACGCAAGATATAGGCAGAAGTGAATGCAGATGCCCCCAAAAGTTTTGCGAAAAAGGTTAATAATAAGTAAGTGGTGTAAGAGTTGGCCCAATAGAGGGCGGCGTTAATCCAGGCATAGTTGATGCAGTTGACGGAGAGAGCAAGGCGTCGCCCCCAGCGATCAGCCACGAATCCCGTAACGGGCAGCGATATGATCGTGCCTATCACTTGGGTCGAACCTATGAAATACCAACGCCACTCGTCGCATGCCAAGTCGAACTGAAATCAAAGCAAAGTATCATTTAGTCGCAGCTTATGGTAAAATTTGGCAAGATCCACGAGCTGTGGCCTTAAAAGTACTTGTCATCACGCATCTGGAATCCCTCTGGGGTCTATGGTGATTAGTGATTACTTTCCTTATCGTTTAAAAAAAAGAAACTATCAACTTCAATATTAGCAGTAGCAAGACCTTGTCACATTTCAAACTGCCATTATCATTTTGATTACTACGACTATTTGTCCAACTATTTTTACGCTGACGTCTATGCATGAAGAGAGGTAACTTATAGTTTTCTAATATTATATTTTTTCAGTCTCACTTCGTATACTGCAGAGTTATTATGTTCATAAACATAGGTTTCGCATTTTATGACAGTGTTCCTGTCAAAGAAGTCTGACGGGCATGACCCTGTTGTGATGCTTTTGGAGGTTAAAGGAGCAAAACGATGACAGTTGTCAAATGACTCTCTGTAGGTTGGCACAGCGTTGGAAATCCATGGAGGGGAAAAGTCTTGATTGTCATTGGCTTCGCATTCCGGGATTGCGCACCTAAAATATTTTGGAAAATTTGTGTTATTTTTTTAGATTCTTTGATACAACTAGCGTAGGTACTTTGGCTAAAATAAACACCTGCACAATCAGTGTCAGCGCATTATTCGTTTTAAGTTTTACTATGCCTATGGCTTTTTAGCGGGGAAAAGCAATCGTAAATCTACACTAAATAATTTTACTATTGATAACTCTTACAATTTTTAATTACAAATACAAATACTCTTATATAGAAATTGAAGTGACCTACCTAGTATTGGTCCTTGCAGCAGTGAACACATAGTTTACTGCAGCGTATCCACTAAAGAATGTCACCAAGCCACATAGTGCTAATGCCTTGAGCTGGTATTTACCGTAGCCTATGTCTTCGGTTAGGATTCTGTCTAAATCTATCTGCGAGTTCTCCTCACCAGAAATGACTGGATTTTCCGTTTTCATTACCATGCCCATGTTTAACTCTATCTATATTTGACTTTATTATTTGGATGGTACTTCGAGGTCACTCAGGCATTACATGAACACAGTGTCAAATGCTTAGTTGAAATCATTTTTTTTATGGTCTGTCTTTGAGTTCAATTCTTCTGTACAACAGTAATTGTTTAGGCGGTTATTGTGCTTCGTCTCACTTTATTTAGCATTTAATTCTAAATAGGACCAATATTCGAGGTAGGCAAGTTGGAATGTGATTTATCAATGAAGCATAGGCACTCTGTAATAAGACCAAATCGCGTTAAAGGATCAGAAGGAACTAAATTGCGTGAGTGAATAAAAATGGCTGTCCGTTCTCATCTCCATCCTAAACGTTAAAACTGATTTATCAACTCCTCTCATCGCGAATGCTTTTATGAAAATAATCCTAATTGTTATTATTTATACTTCAGTTGATTGGATTTTTGGAAGCGCAGCTCTCCAGGTATTTTGATCAGCTTATCTCAATTTATTACCCCGGATTGCGCCGGCCGCGGGCCCAACTCGGCACCTTGTTTGTTGTAATTAATTGGGACCCTTTCCTGGATGTTTTATGGTTTATACACTATAATATAAACTACTGGTTCTATATGATTTAAGGTAAGGGTTGTCGTACTAAATGCGTCTGACGTTCTGCGGGAAAATTGCAGCCCCTTTATTGGTTCAACGGAATACGTTGCTTTTACCTTTGTTGACAAAAAAAAAAAGAAGAAATAAAGGGCGATTGCAAATTGAGAGGTAAGCCTGTTTTTTAAGAAACAATGTAAAAAAATAGCGAAACATTTGGTTAATGGTAAAAAGTGAAAATGATTCCTCCAACATCGTATTTATTATTTTTTGCTCCACTTTTTGATTGAAATCATAAATTCTGACTTTCTACCGGCAATTGCCGGGTTTTGCTGTTCTAATAATTATTTTTTACACTTTTTTTTCTAAAATACTGTATTTTTTTCTCTTTATTTTTTTAAATGATAGAGTGAGTTTTCTTTGTGTAATTTATCTGTGGTTACGTATTGTAAGATCTAATGTAACTTGTTTTTAGAAAAAATGACTTTGTGCTAAGTTTCTTGCGGCGCATTCTTCTTGGCAATCATGGTCTTTCCGAAAGCGCTGGTAGACTCAAAAAAATGACGTGTAAAAGACCATTTAAATGCCTATTTGCTGAACAAAATTTTGAATTTGAATTTGAATTTGATAAAATTATTAATACCGTAAAACAAGAGAATACCGGGAAATCCCAATTTGAAGTCTGTTTATCAATACACTATGTTCTTACTATTATTATATAGTTAGGTACTTTGCAACACCTACTCAAAATTCCCACTCTATCGATACTGATCGGTATTGAAAACTGAAAACCAAAACGCTTTTACAACCCATAAACCCGTTGATTATCGGTAAAAAACCGGCAAATAATTCAACAATCGGATAACCGCGAATTTAATGGTGCCTTGAATGGCCGGTTATCGGCAAATACCGATTTATGTGGAAAGAGACTTTTGTGCTCGATGATACACTGTTTTTTGCGAGGCTTTAATAAATTTCCCGCTAGTACGAGGGGAATTTAGGAAGAAGAGCGGCAATTTTTTACGCGTATTTGACTCGTGTGAGATCGACCTTCAATGAGGTTATTTTTTACTCGAATCAATTTGAATAGGTATCGGAATCGTGAGATGATTATACAATACAATACAAATATTCTTCATTGAAAACCACCAAACAGTACAAGGAGATTACAGAAAAAACAGGTGTGGTAGACAATAGGCGGTCTTAACGCTACCTTCATACCAAATTTCAAGTTTCTAGAACAACTGGAAGTACCTACCCGTTAGGTTTTTGCGGTACGGCAATTTGTATGGAAACGACCTTTTTAATGACTGTATCTTTTAATTGCGTTGACTTAGAAGTTTGATTTTTCACAGCTCTAAGGGACTGCAGGCTCACTCACTCACAAATAACGAGGGGATTAATGTTCACACTCAAAGGGAATTAATTTTCTACTAACGAATGTACATAAAATTTCTAAGCGCCATCGGAATGATAACTTGAAACGTAAACGCAACTGATACTGCAAATAGATAATGGAAGGTACGAAACTAGTATGTGTTTTTTCGGTGAGAAAAATGAGTAAATGGATCAGGCTTGTCTCTTGCATTACCAGAATATAACTCAAAGAGCTATAGTGAAGACAGTAACGTATAAATATAAACTATACATGCCTGAAGGAAAACTCCAAAATCCTGTGGGTCACTGAACTTTAAAAACAGACAGGAAACTAAGCTGAAGGCAACTTGAGTTCATAATGTAATTCCTTAGAGGTGCCAAATGCACGGTTTATATTTTTATAATTATTATTTAGTAAACTCGACTTGTCGACACATTTCTCATTAATAACCGAACGAAATTTACAATTCCTATTGTATTTCAGTCAATTCAATAATTACCTACGTTTCACCACTTGTGTTCACACGACGCTATACTTAAACATGCAATAAAATATTGTAATGAGAATATTTCCAGGCCAAGTCGAGAAGTGAGACGACTCGATTTTTGACAACTATGAATATGAATATACAATTTCATGTATTTTAGACATATACTGCTGCGCTGTACTGTTTGAAAATATTTTTCTAATTATGGTTTTGAAAATTAAGGGGCTTCCGTAAGCCAGACGCTGAAATGGCTGCTTGTTAGAGCCATTTTGTACATTATTTAAGCGATAAAAACAATATATATAAACACATTAAGTATCTATAACACCTCAACATGTTTTTCTACGTTTCTTATATATTTTTTCGTATTTAATACTTATGATATCTGCATCACAACTAAGTCAAGTTGCAATTAATATTCTGTCGCTACATCATAAGCATAATTTACTTTGACTTGTGCCATACACCAATGTATAGAGAATTTAATAGGCTAGGATTTCTACGTTTAACAATTATTGTAATACCTTTTTATAATCCTCCTTAAGATTCCATCATTTTTTAAATTCTTATCTATAATACAATATTAAAACCAGTCTGGACTTATGCCTTGGAGCTATGGGGATCTGCTTGCAGATCAAATATTGAAATATTACAACGATTTCAAAATAATGCCTTCAAAACCATGTGCTGTGCACCTTGGTTTACCAGGAATTAGGATGTACACGAATATCTAATGATTCCCACAATATACGAAGAAATATCTATTCGAAGTAAATCATATAAGACCAGACTCACATTACACAGGAATGAGCTTGCGCAGGCACTGACATTATCCAACAGCAGCGAATGCCGCCTGAAGAGACGCAAAATTTTTTTTGCAAGTGAATAAAGGGGAAAAAAAAAACTTTTTACAATAGTCATCATCATCATCACCATCATCATCATCGGCCAGTTTACGTCCCACTGCTGGGTACCAGGCCTTTATTTATAATATTTTAAAATTTGTAAGTAAATAAGTTATTTACGTATTTGGTGCGAATTTTGAACGATTTTATTTTCAAAAGACGCGTTATATATGATACCACTGTGTAAAATGAAGTTAGACCGATATTTAATAGATGTCACTAAAACGAAGTTGCTTAATAGAAGTGAGGTGGGGTGAGGAAGGTGCGAAACGTTGAAGGTCATTCTCTCAGGGAAACCTCTTAAATTAGAAGGCATTCATTATTGCCGTGATAGTTCAACAAAGTAGAAGTAGGGTACACTGCAATAGTACTACTGTTTGTTGAATGAATGCATTAATGTTTATTCACAAAAATTGTTGTTAAAATTGGGACAAACTCCAATTACGTCGTGCAGCAAATAACAATATAAATTGCAATTTCAATACAAATCCGAAAATCCATTTGTCATAAAACGACTAGACAGCTTGCCTGCATTTTGTTGGGTATATACAAAATGTTTTTTATTTTACCTATGAGTTTGTTTACAATCTGTTTGAGAATTAATGGATTTTTCTCGCATGTTAAGGTAAATGGCCATGTGCCCGACGCTGTCAAAATAGTTGGTTGTACCTTCAACCTTAATACGTAGCAATAAAGGCGACGAGCAGGGTGTCAATTCAGAAATTACTTTGAGATAGCATGAATTTTTATTTTATTCCGGTCTCCAAAAAATAACACTGAATATAGTACATATACAAATAAAAAAAAAAATCGTGGTAGACGACCGGTGCAGGACAGGTTATTACTATCCCTGTTATTTATAAATCTATTTTAACTCAAATGCCGTTAAAGTCCGTTTGTCCTTTTTTGGCATTTTGTCATTTCCGTTAGTAAGAAGAAGACAAAACCTATTTTAGATAATGGAGGCTTGAGTGACGTTTATGAATAATGAGCCCCTTATACTTTCGTTACAATCTTGACATATCTTTTTATTGAAAAGTGCCTTTTAAAAATTAATAACAGCAAGTAACAATTAAACAACAATGATATTTAATTATTTAAATTGTTATGGTTTTATGTAACGATCACTTATTTTTAAAAAGCGTTTTTCAATAAAAAAGACATGTCAAGATTGTTTCATTCTTTTTAATGCTAAAATAAACCAAGTATAAATGTATGCCATATCGTTAAGTTAGGACGGCGTGATTGTACGCTCGAGGAACTTAATTCCTGACCCACCATGGAACATTTTCACAGTAAACGTTATAGTGACATCGCATAGCTTGACAAGGAAAATCGTTATGACGTTTACTATGAAAATGTTCTGTGGTGGATGAGACATTAATTTTCTCGACTCTACCGACGCGAAGAATATTATACATTTCTCCTGGAAACATAGGTATATCTCACCGCGACACATTTTTGTCTGTAGAAAGAACTAATTACGACACAACTCATTTATCAAACCGAAGCGTAAGCAGAAGAAACTGCCATGTCACTGCTCTTAGGTAGGTATTTTGTATAGTTACAGAGCATACACACTGTGGACTGATGATGATGATGAAACACATTACAACAGCGATTACAATACAATACAATAGTGCCTCAGGACGCCACGCACTATGAAGCACGAGGCACGATGGACGGACGACCTCAAGAGGGTTTCTGGCGGCGGACGGATGCGAGGGGCCGAAGACAGTGTTGTGGCGCGCCATGGAAGAGGCCTATGTCCAGCAGTGGACTGCTGTGGCCTGGTGATGATGATGATGATGATGACAATAGTAGTTTTCATACAACTGTTATTACATAATGAGGGTCCTATCAACCCGGTAGGAGGGCAATACCGGAGTGGTTTTAGTGGGTATGCTGGGTCGAAGTGTATCCGCAAGGACCCCTAGAATTAAGATAAGATAAGATAAGTGGGTATGCTGCACCCCTTTCTCTCCTTTACGGAGATGAGGAGGCGAAGAGAGTCCCATATAACCACAGACTTTCCCCAGGTCTGGCGGTACTCGTAGCGAGTTTCCACTGCGACAAAAAATAAATAAATAAACACCATGGGACAATTGACACCAATTGATTTAGTCCCAAACTAGGCAAAGCCTCTACTATGGGTACTAAACAACGGATAAACTTAATTATATAGATAAGTGCATACTTATGCATATATTAAACATCCAAGACCCGAGAACAAACATTCGTATCCCCCATACAAACATCTGCCCCGACCGGGGATCGAACCCGGAACCTCAAGCTTCATTGCCAGGGGTCTCTAACCACTAGGCTATCCGGTCGTCCAATGTCCAAAAAAAGGTAATTACTTTTGTTTTTATATAGTTTAACAAACTTAGCTTCATACGAAATTCGATTTCACTAAGTAACGTTGAGAATGATTTCCTCTTTTTAATTAAAAAAAATAATTGAAAACCATCCATCAATTTGCATTTAACACCAAGTGTGACCGCTCATTAATTTCCATTCGATATTCCTCCAAAATTTTATTCCACGAAATTTTATTCGCCAACACAAATGGCGGTTCCCATCGGAAAAGTCTTAATAAATATTTAATTTATCTGACCTTAGTCTTGTCAAAATAGTTAAGATTGTGTATATTATGATAGTGTTGATGTACTTACCTATCTTAGCTAAACTTCATCATTGTCATCATCATCATCATCATCATCAGCCTATTTACATCCCAGTGCTGAGCACAGGCCTCCTCTCAGAATGATTTGATTATTCAAGGATAACGTCTGAAGCAAACCCGTGTGGGTTGATGTGCAAAGCAATTCAATTCAATGTTGTAAGAACGTCGCAACAGCGGACGCTTGACAGAAAACAATTGGCAGTCTCATTTTTAAAACAATAGATAACCCCATTTTATCCATCAATAAAAAGCACGCTATATGGTGTTTCTATAGAAAGTACTTCCAAATCGATATTAAAGGCGTTCCAACAAAACAAAACACAAACCGAAAATCTGCTAAACCCGATGCCAAAAACAAAATTCAGTGTAATGAGCTTTATTGTCATCCTACAAGCTATACCGTAGCTTAAGCGAACAATAAATTTAAGCGAATTTGATCTGCATGCTCGTTATAACAAAGTCTAAGATATCTCGATAATATTTCCCCCAAAAGCATACTGAATTATATTCGTGTCATTCGACTTGTGGCTCGTTTGAATGCCGCTTTGTTCGTCTTTGAACTTTAACTACTAATCTTACCATAGTTATTTTTTTTTCCCGACTGTACTTTTTTTTGTCTGTACTAGCATTGTCTTAAACTTACAAAACCATACCAAATTTTCAAGTCGATGCCATTAACCGTCGAAAAGTTCCCTCATGTGGAGACGATCCTGGCCAAACCACCAGAATTTCACTATCAGATATATTATCACCAAATTTACATAAATGCCACATTTCACCTAAACCGGTTGAGGATATCTGATTTAAAATTCAGTTGCAAGATTTGACGTACAACTTACAAACATACTGTTACGGTTTACCTGTTTACATAATAATTAAAATACGAACAGTGTAAGTTAAAGTTAAGAATGAAGACTTGTGGGGAAGACCATAATGAAGGGGTCACTTTTCAGTCAGATGTTTTGCTTGGGGGCCGAAGTCCGAAAAAAGAGAGCCAGAAGTTCTATTTAAGCTTAGTTATGTCTTAAAAACTTCGATAGCGCGATGTCGAACATGTTAGTAGTTACATATTAGATGGAATAGATGGCGCTAGAGTAAGAGTTGTCAGAGGAGTAACTGTTAGAGTACGTCGATAAATAAAATAAGCCAATTGATGTGAGGGCGATTTTCTTCGTAAGACGAAAATTGACCGTTGTTGACGGTTACCTACGGTTTTTGAAAGCAGGACTTTCGATATGTGTTTAGATTTTGACATAAAAGTGGCTGAATACCGCAAAAGTCTTTTTAGTTTCTAATTTCATTCCTTTTGAATTGTCAACATTTCGTATATTTCTAAGACAATTATTTGATTAGGTGTCTGTATTTGGTTTGCAAAGAACAACACAAAAATAGTTATAAATTGAACATAGTAATGTATGAAATGAATATAGGTTTTTTTGTTTCATTTCAAAGTTCAATAACTCAAAAACGATTGAAACGATTTTTATGAAACTTAGCTAAGAACTATCTCGATTAAACTAGCTTTCAATTAAAAAAACCGTATCCGCTTAGGAGCTACGATGCCACAGACAGACACACAACTACAAAGGTCAAACTTATAACACTCCTATTTTTGCGCCGGTGGCTAAAAAATATCAAAAATAAAACCTAAAACAATTGAACAAAAACCTAACTTAAACTTTGACCAAAGCCTTCTGTCAAGTAACTCGCACACCAACTTGCATCAACAGAACGGGGCACAGTCACGCATTCCCGTACATTCTACAGGATGAAGAAAAATGGAAGCGTCTTTTTGGGCAAATTTGCAAGGAACCCGACCTTTGCGCTAATACAATATTTTATTAGACTCCGAGGGACTTCTAAAAGGCACTCCCTTTATTATCGTGTGTGATACGCGTGCGTGGTCCAAGTTCGGATTGTCGTGAAATTGAGTTATCTTTTAGTGTACACGATTTTCGGCATTACTGTGCAGTTAACTCTCTGGGTTGGCAACGCATCTGCAAACCCTCCGGGGTTGCCGGTGTCTATGGGACTGCCCATAGACACCGGCAACCCCGGAGGGTTTGTGATCACCACTGGGTGATCACTTATCATCAGGTGACCCACTAGCTCGTTTGCCTTCCTCGTTGTATACAAAAAAAAGTTATTTTACACCGAAAAAATTCCTGACCTACATAACACGAACGTTTGATAGTTTTCTGATGCACCAATTTACATTATTAATTTATGAGAACTTCTGACCAAGGCTGGCGGTTTTCTCCCTCAAAGAAATAGCATTGCTATTCAGCGAGGAAACGCTGCCAGCCTTTTGGGCACCATGCCACGGGGGTCTAACTTAGATTTAATTTAGTTTTAAGTTTTAGTGTGGATTTAATGACATTGTAAATTACTTTTATTATGTAAATAAATGATTACGTTTATTAAGTATTAAGTAAGTAGCTGAGTCAAACTGTTACTAACCTCGTAGCAGACCCGTTTTTGTCTTTTTTTTATATTTATTTCTAATGTCTTTCCGAAAGCGAAGGTACAGCCTATTCACAGAATTAACATTTCGATTTGATATTTAAATAAAATACATAGTTCACCATGGCATGGCACATTCGATCGTCACGTTACGGTAGTTACCCATAATAAGAAACCAAAATGATGCAGTCTTAATTTTTCCATACGTGCGGCTTTCCTGTTCAACATTTTTTTTCCTAGTCGGTAGTTTTTTTATCACTGCCTTTTGTCTTTAATTATGCAGGTAGGTATATGTAGGTGCCTATACGATAAAAAGAAAAAAAAAATCCGTTAAGATTATCAAGCATGTAACAGAAAAAAAACGTTCGAACAGATTCTACAAGTGCCGTAACGTCATTTAGTTGAATTTATGATTGCTTTTATTGAGATAATTTAAGGGTTTTACGTGTAATTGACACTTACAGGTTTTTATGGGGGCTCTAAATCATTTTTTCACGCCTTTTATGACGTCAATGACATTGAAATTGGCATGATTACGAGCGTTGAATTCAAACACGATCATAAACTGGTTCAACTTGACAAGGAGAGAAAGAAAGTTGTAATATCGTTAAAAAAAAACCGTGCAAGAGCGTGTCGGACACGCCCAGGATAGGGTTCCTAAGCCATTACGAAAAACCCCTGGCATAGATACCTAATTTAAAGGTATTTTCATCACAGTTATTCTAAACCAGTGTTAGCAGAGCCTACTCCAAAGCAAACTGTACGCAGTGCGGGGTCAGTGCTTAAATAAGTGCTCATTAACTGCCATTTTTATTTAGGTTAATGATAATAAATAATCATTAACTTAATTAAGTGTTCAACAGTTTCACTTAGACATAATGAAAACGGGATATTGACCACGATTACCTTATAGGTTTGATGAGCTCCCGATATTTCGATGCAGTTGCATGCATCATGATCACGGGCAAACTGACGAAACGAGGGTAGACACTAATGTTGCGCAGACCGAGCTCTGTCTACCCGCATTTTTGCGCGCCGACTGCGCGCACTGCCACTACTATCGGTCGCGTTCTCACTTGTTACTCGATTTAAGCACACAACACTTACGGTGTCACTACGCGTAACCGAAACTGATTCTGGACAAGTCTTGCATAACGAAATCACCGGATTCCAGACATTTGACAACTTAAACCCATCCTCACGGTTAAATTTTTTTTTATGTTTCTTAATCTCAACCGCTTCTCTCACCAGTCTTGGTATATCAGTCGTCGTTTCGTCAGTTTGTCCGTGATCGTCATGATGCATGCAACTGCATCGAAATATCGGGAGCTCATCAAACCTATAAGGTAATCGCGGTCAATATCCCGTTTTCATTATGTCTAATGCAATTAACCGCGAATCATTTAAAACTGTTAGTTTCACTTATTTCAATATACTGTTTAATGTTCACGTAATGATCAAAATAGTCAAAGGTCCCTATTTTCTTTGAGTACCTATATAATAATTTTAAAATGACGCACATTGGTGTAGCTTTATTTTAAACGTGAATTTCATCAGTGGCCATTTAACGAGCATTTTTAAAGCATGATAAACTCGAACGTACCGTTATCATTGAGCCGAAAAATTCTCACTGCCCGCTTAAAAAAACAGTTCCTTCCGCATTGTTGAAAAAATTTCCCTTAAAAATATTTCATTCCACAAAACCCCAAAAGAGTTTAATTACAAGGACGAGGGAAATGACTAATGACCTTTGAAAAATCAGGGTCGTAACGATATGGCCGGCAATTATGCTGGATTCGGAGCAATTTTTATCCACGATCCACTCCTATGTAAATCATGTATGGGTACTTAACCACAGACAACCTACACGGGAGATGGTAACATTCTCTTCTGCCGGAAAAACTGAAAGAGAGGAGAGAAATATTGATTTAACTACACACATTCGACACAAAAAAAAACTGAAAAAAAAAACAATTATAAAAATTAACAGGCTAGTTTTTTTTAATGATTTTGAATCAATAAAATTAATTAGTGAAATAAAATAAGATTGCACGACATATTATCATAATGTAAATTATAGAGAACTGTTAATTATAGAGAACTGTTAATTCTGACAATACTTATTTAGACTTTTTTAATTACTTTTAACATGAAACTACCATGAGATTCAATCATAGTGACATAAAATGGATCACTCACGTACATAAATCGAGTTTAGCCCTACATGTTTCGGACTCATTCGTAGTCCTTCCTCTGGGAGCGTACGATCCAGCGGCAGCGAGACGCACACTGCGCGCCGCGGCTCTGCTCGCGCGATTTTTTGAATAATTATTTGTTCGTTTCTGTAACTATTTACCAATTTTTTTACTTAGCATGGAGTTGATAAATTCAATAATAGTATTATGCATGACTCGAATTTTAATGTTGTGACTTTATCATTATTTCATTATTTTCGATAATCTACAACAAAATGTGGTACAAAAACAAGATAACGTCATCTCCCGTACAAGGGCTCTGTGAGAACCCAATATATTCACAACATAACCATGTTTGAATGACGCAAAACTCAAATCGAGTCGCGCGAACGTAACATAGGTAATCATAGCCTGCGACGATGTGTATTTTCCTAAAAGTTTCCTTTTACGTTCTACGCGTGAGGTTCAGTATTGCGTGTTTGACATTGGCCGGTTGGAAAAAAACACTGGCCACCAATCAGGCGGAACGGAAGGTTGTATTAGGTCAAAAGGCTAATTGAAATTGAAAGGAAAATACACACTGGCTTTTCTGCGTGCGCGGCTACCTTGGAATACGTTATGAGTGTATTTTGAAAAAAAGGCGGGAGGAGTGAGAATAGTACAATAAAAACCGGCCAAGTGCGAGTCGGACTCGCGCACGAAGGGTTCCGTACCATCCTAATCCTAACTAATATTATAAATGCAAAATTAACTCTGTCTTCCTGTCTCTCTGTCTCTCTGTCTGTCTGTTTGTTACCTCTTCACGGGAAAACCGCTTCACCAATCTAGATGAAATTTAGTAAGAAGATAGTTTGAATATTAAGGAATAATATAGGCTACTTTTTATTCGGGAAAATTATAAAGTTCCTACGGGGTAGTGATAACCGTAATCTACTCGGACGTAGTTGCGGGCAACTGCTAGTTATCTATTAAAAAGGCGACTAGCGGTGGTACCAGAGTTAATTTTTCACAAATTTCAAATTTGATGCGTAAATATACAGAAAAACCAGAAAAAATTGTTCTCGAATTGGGGTTCGAACCCAAACCTTTACCATACCGTGGTAACGCGCTAATCCAATTACGCTATCCGAGCAATTGGAAGTTAGCACGAAAAACTCCTATATATTCACGCATCAGATCTTGTTACTTAGCGATATTGACTCGCTAACGCCATCTATGCAATAATCTCTGTACGAGACCAATACACCTTAGTATGAAACATCTACGTTCACCTACTAAGCGAGAGATGGCGCTAATCGTTGATTTTAAACTAAAAATTCGAGAACAAATTTGTCTGGTTTTTCTGTATATTTACGCATCAAATTTGAAATTTGTGAAAAATTAATTTCAAACGGGATGACCGTAAAAATAAAAATAATACAAAAAGTTAGTTTGGTACCAGAGTTATTTTATTTTGGCTAAGAGCCAAACTCAATGAGATAGCTGCCTAGTTACACTACTCGAGCACTTATGTCATTGTATAAAAAGTCAGTTGTATGTGACCCCCACTTATACACAAACATTTATTTTACTCTGATTTTAGTATTTGTTGTTATAGCGGCAACAGAAATACATCATCTGTTAAAAATTCAACTGTCTAACTATCACGGTTCGTGATATAGAACCTAGTGACAAATAGGCAGACGGACATACAGCAGAGTCTTAGTAATAGGGTCCCATTTTTTACCCTTTGGGTAGGGAACCCTAAAAATGTGTTAATGGGTTTTTTGTTGCAATGGCTGAAATAATTAAATATCAGATACTTAATGGTAAGAGTGTAGCGATCCTAGTGAACCACGCAGATGACGTCATCACTGTACTACATTGCGCTAACAAAGTTTCTCAAGCCGGTTGCATAAATACAACTTTCAACCTTCTTCCCTCGGACTTCGGTCCCAAGGCATAACATCTGCCAGGAGAAACCCTCTATTGGAGTTTTCCCCGATACCAAGGACCATAAAACCAAGAGGACTGCCAGTGTCTATATTATGTCGCGTTCCTTTAAAATAATAAGCCTACTCAGCTGTAGTTAGTTTTACTACGGAGGGTCTCTGTATCATTCATTTGGTATGACATTTAGACCTGACCTCTGGCTAACACAATAGCGCCATCTAAATTCGTTTTTTCTTTCAGTTCATAGATGGCCCTATTGTGTTAGCCAGAGGTCTAAGTGTCATACAAAATTAATGGTACAGAAACCTCTCTATAGTGAAACTAGCTACAGCAGGCTCATTATTTTACAGGAACGCGACATTGTATAGCCATTGGCAGTCCTCTTGGTTTTATCGTCCTTGCCCGATACAGAGCAGAGCATACGTAATATTCTCAGGTTCATAAGTCCTAGTTAATTTTGAACTTTATAACTCGACTTGTATACGGTATGATCCGTTTTTCCGCTATGATGGAGTCTTAAGACGCTTCCCTGAGAGGATGACCTTGAACACTTCGCGCCTTCCTCACCCCACCTCACTTCTACTAAACAACTTCGTTTTAGTGACGACATCTATTAAATATCGGTCTAACTTATTTTTACACAGTGTTATCACAAATAACGCGTCTTTTCGAAAAATTTTTTTTTCAAAATTCGCACTGATTACGTAAATGACTTACTATTTTTTTTTATATTCTAAATAAAGGCCTGGTGCCCAGCAGTGGGACGTAAATAGGCCGATGATGATGATAGTGATGATGATGATGATTATGAAAAGGTATTTTAATAATGTTAAGCATAAAAATTCTAGCCTATTAAATTCTCTATACATTGGTGTATGTCACAAGACAAAGTAAATTATGTTTATGATGTAGTAACAGAATATTAATTGCAACTTGACTTACTTGTGATGCAGATATCATAAGTATTAAATAGGAAAAAAATTACATGAAACATAGAAAAACAACATAAGATGTTATAGATACTTAACATACTTATATATATTGTTTTTATCGCTTAAATAATTCACAGAATGGCTCTAAAAAGCAGCCATTTCAGCTTCTGGGTCAGGGAAGCGCCTTAATAATACTCTTGACTGTTTTTTATAAGTACTTTAAAGCGGTAACCGAAACTCTGCCCGTGATCCTTATTAATATTATTCAAGTAGGTTTAACTTTAACAACGTCAGACAAAATAATTAAATACAAAATTAAACCTATCAAAGTCGTGTTTATTTTCGTAAAAAAAAAAACTTAATTATGAAAAATATTGTGGAGAATTACGCAGAAAAAATAATCAAACAAGGTCCAGCGAAAAACAATTTCCGGTGTTGATTTAGAATATTAATAATCTTCATAAAAATATAATAAACGGGAAAGTTTGTGAAGATTGGTTTGATTGTTTGTTACACTTTCACGCAAATCTATTAAACCGATTTTGAAGAAACTTCACAATAAGCCTTGGAATAACACAGGCTTCCTTTATGCCGGAAAAAAAGTCGCGGGTGACATACTGACTTTTAAACGGATCCGTTTCCTAAGAATATTTTGTTTCCTTAAATTTATTTTATTTTTTTAAAAACGTCACGTTTTAAAACAAAATGCTTCCCTTGTTGTTCAACAGTTAACTGTTCAAACACCTCGAATAAAGTTGGAGCTGTTAATTGAGGTATTTCGTCACTAAATTACACTCGTGTCTTTAAAATACCTACGCATAATGTTACACGCTCGGTTCGCATATAAATCGATGAACTTTTATCTATCTATAACTACCCATAAAACAGTACCGTGACGGACTGACTGACTGACAGACGCACAACCTAAACTACGGATCTAGAGACTTGAAATTTGGCAAAAATATACCCTGAGTATCTTAGAGGTATCTAAGAAAGGATTTTAACTACACACATATCATAAGTCCTCTATAATGCGTTCAGAAACCGTAGAAAATGACCTGCATTGCATCGTCGACTCCGCCTGCCCTGCAGGTCCAGCGGTAAAGTAATAGTCTATAATGACTTTTCGACATCGAATTCGATTTTTCGAATTTGACAACCAACGTAATTTACAATCATAGGGAAATAAAACGGATCACTCACGTATATAAGTCGAGTTCAGTCCGACATGTATAATTAATAATGTGATATATATTTTTTTTTTACAAAAAAAAAACAGTTTACGAAACGTCAGCTCGGTGTGTTTGTCTATGATTTAAAAAAAAAAAACAATAAAATTCGTGACAGGTATGGGTATGATACATGCCTTCGGCTTCTGAAACCATCTCAGAGTACTTATAATATGTGTGTAGATAAAGTAATGTATGCAACTCCACATAATTAGGCCTTATAACACTCATTATGTAGCAGTTGCATAAACTACTATTACGGGATAGGGAACTAGCCTATTTTGAAATATTTCACGGGGGCAAAGCCGCGGGGCATAAGCTAGTTCCGGTATAGTTCTGAAGCACATTGAAGTGGCGAGTTAGTGGGTCGCCTGACGATAAGTAATCACCACTGCATAATAGACATTCGCAACTATAGAAGGATTCCAAACGCGTTGCCAACCTACCTATAAAGCCGTGAAAAGATGCCAAAAAGCCCTGATAACTTAGTGGTTTGACCTACGGCCTCTCAAGCAGAGGATCGTGGGTTCAAATTCAAACCCCGGCTCAGACCTCTGCGTTTTTCGGAATTTATGTGCGGAATAATTGAAGGAAAAACATCGCGAGGAAACCTGCACACTCCTGCGAAGCAATTCAATGGTTTTTGTGAAGTTCCCAATCCGCACTGGGCCCACGTGGGAACTGAACCCCAAGCAAGGTGGGGCCTTTTGATAATGTGGTGAACATCCTAACTAGTCCAAACATAGTTACAAAGTCAAAAATTGTGTTCCAAGCATTTCCTTCTGTACAATTTTTGAGCATTCGTTGCCTGGCCTACTCAGGGACATTTTTTAACCCCCAACGAAAAAGAGGGCTCTGTATCTGTGTATCTGTGTAGGTATCTGTGTATCTATGTATCTAAGTGTCTGTGTATCTGTGTATCTGTCTGTGGCATCATAGCTCCCAAACGGGTGGATCGATTTCGATGCGGTTTTTTTAAATCAAAAGCTAGCTTAATCGAGATGGTTCTCAGCTAAGTTTCATTAAAATCGGTTCACCCGTTTTTTAAATATTGAACTTTGAAATGACAATGTCGGGGGTTTTTCAACTTTTCTAAGTTGGTTATCATATATTGTTGGATTCTAGCTTGTATGTCTCACCTATTCACCGGACAATAGTGTCTCGGAACTTTGGTAGGCGTGTGAGGAACTGAAGCCAACGTGTAGAGGCCCTTTTGACAATTTAATGACGAGTGACGGTAGGTACGTCGAGCGGAAACGTCCCTGCCCGTGCCTAGAGACATACTCAGAGACAGCGCCCGCCAGGCTTCTATGCCACAAATATTACGGTTCTACTGATATTATATTGAAAAGAACAATTGAAAGAACAGCTCACTTTCTGGGCAATCAAATTTATTTCTTCAACGGACAGAGTGACCATATTTACAGTTCGCGTTTCCAAAAATAATGAACGTGAAATGAATCTACCGCCATATTTATATTATTCACAAACAAAAGACTTATGTACTGCAATAGTCAAATTAATGTATGAATTAAGTCAATAAACAGAATATAGTAATTAAACATCCTCAATAACTTAAACTATAATTCTATTATAATTAATCAATAATCCTATGGACCGGGAGACGAGCTGTCGGTAGCCCTCCAACAAGATGGAGCGACGACCTGGTAAAGACCGCGGGACCGCGGTGGATGCGGAAAGCACAAGACCGGTCTGAGTGGAGAGCCTTGGGGGAGGCCGCCGTCCAGCAGTGGACGTCAATCGGCTGACATGATGATGATGATGATGAATAATCCTTGAATTGTTATTTAATCAAATACAAGTAAAGTGAATGTCTAGACCTAAGGTTGGACGGAAGTGGTATAGCCAGGTTTGTTGGCGGCGCCAGGACACGAACTTTACAATTGTCAGTTTTCAATGACAATTCGGTGCCAACTGCTGACTTGAAGAGGTTTTGTTTTAGCGCGCTTCATGTTGTCAAAGAAATGTAGTTCGAAACCTAACTCCCTAACTTCCTAATCCTAACTAATATTATAAATCCGGAAGTAACTCTGTCTCTCTGTCTGTCTGTTCCTTACCTCTTCACGGGAAAACCGCTGCACCAATCTAGATGAAATTTGGTAAGAAGATAGTTAGATCTACCGACTTTGCTTTTTGTTTGTTTTTAACCCCCAACAAAAAAGAGGGGTGTTATAAGTTCGACCTGTGTATCTGTGTATCTGTGTGTCTGTGTATCTGTCTGTGGCATCATAGCTCCCAAACGCATTTACCGATTTCGATGCGGTTTTTTAATTGAAAGTCAATTTAATTTAACTTATTTTTTATTTTATTAACTTAAATAGAATTGTAATCTATGGACGTAATAATTTATTTTGTATTGCTTTGCAGCGAATTAACGCACTAATTTAAATGACATGTGATAATACCTTATAATGAATAAATGAGTATGAGCATGAGTAATCGAGATGGTTCTTAGCTAAGTTTCATTAAAATCGGTTTAGCCGTTTTGGAAATATTCAACTTTGAAATGATAATGTCGGGGGTTTTTTGTCTAAGTTGGTTAGGTTAGATTATTATAAACTGTACATTTTAATACGTACCTATCCTTGAAAGTCAATTTAAACAATAAACCCGCAGATTTGTACAAGAGACCGCTTAAACGATCTTTTAACAGCTTCATTGAAAAGAGGAAAAAAATAAATTCGCTTTTGATCGTAATCGACCTTTTTTCCATTACAGGCCTCAAGTACCTACAAGTGGCTATTGAGCGGTATGGAAACCAGGATATCAGAAAAGTATAGTCAGATCAGCATTTTTACTCGTTAATAACGACGCGACGTCCTCAGAAGAAGAAATGGGGAGCACATTTTTATTGCACGTTTGCCGCGTTATACGGACGCGTTATATAGACGCGTTATTTTGTGGTAACACTGTGTAAAATGAAGTTAGACCGATAATTAATAGATGTCGCCACTAAAACGAAGTTGTTTAGTAGAAGTGAGGTGGGGTGAGTAAAGTGCGAAACGTTCAAGGTCATCCTCTCAGTGAAGCCTCTTAAGCTTTGCCATGCGACAAACAAGTACGTCAGTCTTAAGCTTTGCCATGCGACAATCAAATGCGTCAGTCTTAAGCTTTGCCATGCGACACTCAAGTGCGTCAGTCTAACTCGAGACTGATCGGTTTGTCCTCTCTACGCCCCGGTATTGGCCAGACAAAAGGATCTCATAATAACAAATTGATGAAGAGCTCTCCAAAATGTAGGTAGATATGAATAATGGATGGACCTTTGATGTTATATGAAATTTTAAATTGCCTGCCGAAAAGGTATTGCAATATTAATAAGTGCGTATAGATCGATAGCGTGGTCGCCGAGCGGATTAGTCATTGCTATTGTTAACATGGATTCTAAATTTACCCGATTTATAAACTTGAGAACCCCCGACTCCCTTAGGAATGTGGCTAAGCACCCGTACCGATTTTTTAAGTGCGCCGAGGGCGATGCGAGGTGGTTGCGAGCCCCGAGGCTGTGTCGTGTCGCGGTCGGGCTGGCTGGCACGGGGAGACACCCGGGTGGACACTGGCTGAGAGCGCTGTAGAGCCACATCCTTGTGTATGCGTCCAATGTGGATCTTTAGGCCGTGCGACGTGAACCTGCGAGTCGATTCAGGGCAATGGGGGCAAATCGACATATGGGAAGGGGAACTCATCCTATAATGTTAAACTACGATATGATAAAATTATCACGAGTATCTAAATACAAAATGGTATATATCTATCGCTCTTATACAGTAAAATAAACATATGTTTTTCCCTTTTATCTTACAGAACAAAGAACTTTAACTACAATAATTAAGTATATGTATTAATTTTAAATACTTAAAGCTTGTTTACCTAATCCGAGTAGACGAACCTAAAGGCTATAACGTAAGTAACTACCTATAAATATACCCAAGAAATAACACAATTAAAATTATAGCAAACATACAGTAGGTACGTTCATCATCATCACCCTAATTAAAATATAAATATACAACCATAAATTCAAAGAAACAATTTAAGCCAGTTAAATGTTAATTACGAGAAACAATATCGAGCAATAAAATGTATGCCTCGTGAAAACAATTTAATCATTGATCAATTAAAATATATAATTGTATATAATATAATCATAACACCAAACTTAATTAAATATCCCAGTTACAATACATACAAAAACAAATCACAAAAACCAAACACTGCACCACAGACGCAACTGCAAAAACGGAACGCCAAAACTATTGTAAAAGTAGGTAGGTAGCTCACGCTCTCAGCATCTACCGCCGCGAACCAGGATGTTGACAGCCATCGATCAGCTGTCAGTGTCAACTTAGCACCCTTCCCGACAGCTACCGCTCAGCTGACATCCACGTTGGTGTGCCGTAGTAACATCCGAAATTTAAACGTTAACCATGTGTGAGTGCCAAACCTTGAAAAGTGCAAGGAACCGTCAGTTTCTTCTTCCGAATAATTTCCAACAAAGTGCGTGATTTGATTTTGCGTTTTTCGTTGGAGGTTTTCGGCGGATAACCTCACGCAGGTATTGTTGCTCCACAATCCAGCGCCTTATTGTAGTTTTCTGGCGTATTTATAATAAAATTTTAAAACAACAAAACTCCGTTTACTTGTTTACCCGGCCAGGGTTGCCAGGGTTGCTTAACTATGTATTCATGTTAGAAATTTGACTGTTTTATAACCATAGATCTTTTAACAACTTAGAACAATACAATACAATACAATACAAATATTCTTTATTGAAAACCACAAAATAGTACAAAGAGATTACAGAAAACACAACAACAAGTGGCAGCTTGAAAATAAAATGAAGCACTTTTTGTTTATTTACATCGTGAAATTCAGTCTTCTTTAGGGATTGGAATGAGTCAAATTCTAACAATCTTTCAAACAGAACTGCTAAAGAAAGAAAGAAAGCTGTTTTCTCGTTGGATCTCCCACTAATTGAAGAACAAAAGACGGCTCGGATTACTTGGTGTCGAAAAACTTGGGAAAGATTCAACGGAGGAACTTCAAACGTGGTAAATTATCATAATGTCGAATTAATGGACCATCCCCCATACAGCCCTGACCTAAGCCCTAACGATTTCTATACTGCCCCAAAAATAAAATAAAATAACTACGCGGTGTACGACTCCAGTCGCCTGAAGAGACAGTGGACGCTATGAAAAGTGCCACTTCGGACACTACCTTTGAAGTGGAATAACTGTTTTAAAAATTATTTTGAGCGTATGCATTTAACTCCTTACATTTCTCAATTTTTTCTATTCTCGAAACTTTCAGTGCGACCCTCGTACGACTTGATGAAGAGTGATGAAGCGACGAATGCATGCGATGTTGCCAGCTCGCAAGAACGTATTTACTAATACAAGTTGACAGTTTTAGTGAAGGAAATTCTGTGCAATTAAACCTCTTTTTCTAATTTTTGAGAACCGGGGGAACCGGGTTACATGCTTTTAGAACCGGTTCTACGCATACCTTAAATACGGTTTCAGAACTTTATTTCTCATAAAGAATCACAAACGAATTCACTTACATGAGAACATCAAATATAGAAAATAATTAAGAAACGAGCGTGCTGTAACAGATGTTGACTTAATAAATATAATATAAGTGGGTACATTGAATTTAAGCAAGGTAGATAACATGTTTTGCACAAGTTGGCATCGCAGATGCGTAAACAAAGTTTATATGGATATGGCAATTTCGAATACAAAGTTAGCTATTTAATAATTTAATTACCTTGCTGTGTTAGTAAAGTGGTGATTAGTAGGTATAGGTGATTTTAAAATGTGAGATTATTTTGACCTAATTACATTTTGAGTACCCAGTACCAGTATATTATACCAGTACCAGTATACCCAGTATATAAAATAAATAAATAAAAAAAAATTAATTAAGAGATGGGCATGCAAATGTATACCTAGTGCGTATGTACGTGTGTGTGTATGTGTGTGTGTGTGTGTGTTTTTTTTTTTTATAACGATGATTATAATGATTGAAGAATTACAATTTTAAGTTGTTTACTATACGATATTTTAAATGTTTTTTGTAGCTTGCCAATGATTTAGATTCTTTAATATCTCTTGGTACTTTATTGTATAACTGTGCTCCCTCAAAAGTAATATTCTTTTTTCCATAGTTCGTTCTAGGAGGCCGCAGTATGAGGTTATCAGCATTTCGTAATTTAATTTTTTGTATTGTATGTTTTTTAGTAAATGTTATGTGTGTATGTATGTCTTTATTCAGTATTTTGCGGACCAAAACACAGGTTAGGTATAAGTATGTTTGAGTTACGCTCATTAATTTGGTATCATTATAAATCTTTTCAGATGACGTTAAGAAGTTGTAATTGAATAAAACCTTAACTAGCTTGTTTTGTGCGGTTTGTATTTTACTTAAATGAGTTTTCGCCGCGGTTCCCCGTATCTCTATTAAATACTCAAAGTGTATACGTGTGTAAAGGAACTGGGTATACCCGGGTATTTCAGAACCGGGTAGAACCGGGTGCATGCCTTAATCTGTACTTTAGGTATCTTTTCTTTCCTTAATTTGTATAATACTTTAAGTTTAAAGAGAGCAATTCTAATTTTAATATTTATATGGTCTTGATATCTTAACTGTTGGTCCATGACTAATCCCAAATTTCTAACCTCTGTAACTCGATCGACGACCACCTTGTCTATTATCACTTCTGGATTCCTGTTTGCTACATTAATAATTTGTTGTTTCGTACCCATGATCATATATTTTGTCTTTGCCGCATTCGGAATTAGAGTGTTTCTTCGCGACCATTCCGAAAGAACGTCTAGATCCCTATTCAATTCTTTTATAGCCTGTTCCGAATAGTGAGCGTGGAATGACTTATACAGCTGCGTGTCATCCGCATACAGATGTACTTTGGTGAATTTAAGAACTGCCACCAAGTCAGCCGTGAATGTCACAAATAAAAGTGGGCTAAGTATCGATCCCTGAGGGACGCCCCGATTGTACATGTACAAGCTTATTTCAGAATCGCAAAAGCGCTTGGTTGATGCAACTTGTGACCAAAGGGCTTTCAGTTTTCTTTCTCAAAGAATCAGCATCGCTATTCAGCGAGGAAACGCTGCCATTCTTTTGGGCACCATGCGACGGAGGCCTTATTTAGATTTTATTTAGTTTTAAGTTTTAGCTTTGACCTAAATGGTTTTTTTTTAATGGTTTTATTTAATAACGTCTAACGTCTAAGTTTGACCTGTGTATCTGTGTATCTGTGTGTCTGTGTATCTGTGTATCTGTCTGTGGTATCATAGCTCCCACACGGATGGACCGATTTCAATGCAGTTTTTTTCAATCGAAAGCTAGTTTAATCGGGATGGTTCTTAGCAAAGTTTCATTAAAACCGGTTTACCCGTTTTTGAAACATTGAACTTTGAAATGACAATGACGGGGGTTGTTCAACATTTCTTTTTTTTTTTAGTTTAATTTTAGTTTAATGATTTAATGTCATTGTAAACTGCTTTTATAACTATGATGTTATGGCCTGGCCATTGAACTGACTTTGTAACTAAACAACTTCAGAGTAAAACAACAGTTGACAAACGTTCGCTTGTAAAACACTCCCCACGGCCCAACTGTCTCCTATCATGCCAAATACTCTCAAAACATGTTTACAGAAAGTTGTAATATAATACAATAACTTCCCAATACGCCATTTGTAACGTACATAATAAATGTAACGCTTAGGGAGTATTGATGCTGTTCGTATTGTTTTTAGGGTTCCGCATGTCAAAGGGAAAAACGGAACCCTTAAGGGATCACTTTGTCTGTCCGTCTGTCAAGACCCTTTTTCTCTATAACGCGTGGAGGTAGCATGCTGATTGAACGTGTCTAATCTGCAGTCCCTTAAAGCTGTGAAAAAAACCAAATTTCTATCAAAAGATACAGAGGGTCGAGCACGACTTTACGAATGCTGCGTAACGTAAACTTGAATAGTAAACGTTGTCGAGTTTGTATGACGTTTGGAACAGCGGCCGCCGGTGAGCGTATTTGGAACGAAAATTTAGTACGGGGTTTCTCAGCATTCGTAAATTCGTGCTCGACCCTCTGTCTTTAAAAAGGTTGTTTCCATACAAATTGCCCCACTGTGAAAACCTAAACGGTACTTCCAGTTGTCTTAGAAACTTGAAATTTGGTGTAAAGGTAGCTCACAGCACAACCACTCAGGAAAATCTCAAAATTGTAATTTTGTATGTCTGTCTGTACTTATAAAATTGACATCGACCAATGTATATTGACCCCACATTGCGTACATTTTACTTAAGAGCAGGGCTCTGCTAACATTGGACAACATAAAACACTGGGGAAAAGGGGAAAATCTTTGTACGGAACCATCGGTGCGCGAGTCCGACTCGCACTTGGCTTTTTTTGTTCGATGTTATTATTTGTCATAGAAATACGTGTCGACGTATGATGTTGGTCAGGAGATGAAGTGCAAAATTATAATCGCTAACGGGGAGGTGCAATCATAATTCTTCTGCTGCGCAGGCAATCTCTTTAAATTGAAATTTAATAAGTACAGATTTGTGGAGAATTATGCAAACGAAAACGGCCACAAAACTGACGTTACCGTCAAGTTATTGAAACCATCAGAAAGCAATTAGTTCCCTGCGATAGCGGCATAAATCTTGTCAAGTTTCCTACACTTTGTATACAGAATTCGGAATAAACGGATATTTTTAAATTAAAACTTCGCAATTTATGTGAAAGTCTAATGAGGAAACGATGTGACAGTTTGTAAAGCTAGCTAGCTGAAGCTGTCTGGTTTTGTATTGAAATAAAGAAGTTACATAGCATTGTTATTTTACGGCGTAGATAAAAATACAGTTTTGGGGAGGACTACACGAGAGACATCTCTCTCCAGACAGATGTTATTCCTGGCAACCGAAGTCCGAAGGAAGAGAGTTGGAAGTTGTGTTTATGCAACCGACTTGAGAAACATCTTTAGCGCGATGTAGAACAGTGATGACGTCATCCGCGTGTGGTGCTAAGGTTGATGATTTCTTCAGATTTTCTAAAAGTAGAACTAATATTCCGCATCTAATATTACGCATCTATAACCCATCTAGATGTAGCAGATTTTCATACAGGTGATTTGTGATTTACTAAGAGATAGGATGACATTGAATTTGTAAGAATAAATAATATTACGCCGTATACGTATAGGTACTTGGCGTCTGCGCGGCCGTCGCCGGTTTAATAATTAGGATGGTAATATGTATAGCAGTATAGTGTGTGAGAGCTCTCCACTTTCTGCCAACAAACTGCTATGCAGACATAAGCATGTCTAAGTTTTTGTACTTTTATTTTCTTATTTTGAGTTAAATAAATTAAAAAAAAAAACACGCTTGTTCAAAATGTTTCATAGGATAATTAAAAAACAAAGAACCCGACTGCAAAAATAATTAACTTGTATTATTATACCCCAGTTGAAGGTTTGCGAAACTTAAGTGGCAGTGGGCGGGCACATAGCTCGCAGAACTGATGGCCGATGGGGCCAGAAGGTTCTCGAATGGCGTCCACGGACCGGGAGACGAGCTGTCAGTAGGCCTCCAACAAGATGGAGCGACGACCTAGTAAAGATCGCGGGACCGCGGTGGATGTGGAAAACACAAGACCGGTCTGAGTGGAAAGCCATGGGGGAGGCCTATGTCCAGCAGTGGACGTCTTTCAGCTGACATGATGATTATACCTTATGT
This sequence comes from Clepsis dumicolana, assembly GCA_963691665.1. NCBI lineage: Eukaryota > Metazoa > Arthropoda > Insecta > Lepidoptera > Tortricidae > Clepsis > Clepsis dumicolana. Next base: position 13,157,931 of record OY829513.1, read on the forward strand.
CACTCCCACGACTGAAACATATCTAATGACAGTACTGTACAGTCATATCATAAGATTCTTATGTTAAAATCTGTCAAATAGCTTAGACCACAGAGCACGTCAAAGAATTAGACATACCTAGGTACGTACATACGCTCGACAAATATAACCCTGCTTCGGCAGTCGGCTAAATAAGTATCTCCGAAAGTTACGTTTTTATATAACTATAAGACAGTTACCCCTTAGATATCAACGTCAACATTTTAAACTTGCACCAACCACTCATAGTTCCAGCATTTGATCTAAACTTAAAACAACAATGGTTGCTGAAGTGTAATCAAGGCAACCAAATGTCGGCCAACTTTGGATGACAGCAGCCGAGGGAGACAATAGATTGTTGATATTAAAGTTTTGACACTGTATTGTTTTGCAAGATACGAATTGAAGAACGGAATCAACTGACTATACCTGTCAAGCAAATGTGGTTGAGCGATATAATAAGATCGTCAGTCGTTCAAGCTTCTTTTTTTTTTACGACAAGGAAGGATATCTAGTGAGTGGGTCACCAGGGCCCCGTTTCATAAACGTGACAGGTGACAAATGACAACGACAATTCGATCTACACTTCGAAGTTAATATGAAGTCTGGTAATACAAAAACTTTTCAAGCCGGTAACCTACACCAAACTGTCGTTGTCATTTGTCACCTGTCACGTTTATGAAACGGGGGCCTGATGATCACCATTGCCCATAGACACCCGCAACCCTGTGGTTGTCAACCTAGAGAGCTAAGATGAAATGCCTCTTGTGCCTGTAATTAAACCGGCTGCCTTACTTTTCACACCGGAACACAACTGCATGCACAGCAACTGCTTAGCGAGTAAGATGTTTTTTTTATACAATAGGGAAGGAATGCAAGCAAGTGGGTCACCTGATGGTAAGTGATCACCACTGCCCATAGACACCCGCGACCCCGGAGGGATTGCAGATGCGTTGCCTACACAGAGGGCTAAAATGAAATGCCTCTTGTAAATGTTTGTAGCGATCCGGACGGACCTCACACAACGTCCAACAAACTGTTACATGAATGCTTATTATTAAATCTTACTGTATGGATATAAGCACGTGACACTGAATGTCAAGGGTCCAGGTTCGATTCTCAGGATTAGTCATATTTTTCTGTGTTTTCTTGTTTCAGTGATTATTTAATCTCTGTAAAATTTTACAGAATAGCCTATAAAATCGCAAACCTACGCTAGTTCTAAGTACCTTTAACATAAAACTACTGTGAGACTCAATCATAGCGAAATAAACGGATCACTCACGTATGTCAGTCGAGTATAAAAATCCGTAGTCCTTCCTCGACGTTTTTTTCACTATAGTTCTAAGTACCTATCATAATAACGAACATTTCCAATACTTTTAAGTCTCCCACAGGACCGAGATAGCGAGTGCCACTGGGCCCTTCCCTTAATGATCGGACTATGAATAACGTGATAGCCGATAATAGCAAAAGTTAGGCGTCTCCTATAAATTAATGCGATATTCCGACAGACAGGCAGATCTTTTATCTATGTGAAATGTTCTTTAACGTATTAATGAAAAAAATTAGACAGTTTTGTTCCTGACTTTTGATGAAAAATTTATGTAAATAAAAATGCCCTAAAATAAAATAGGTTTGGAAAGAGAAAAATCTGAAATAATTTTGTGTCAGGGTTTATGTAAAGATTACAGGAAAAATAAAACAAAATTGTTTTTCATGTCTCTCTGTACCTATGTGTCAATGACCAATATAAAATTACCCCACAGTGCGTAAATTTTTTGCTTAATAGCTGAACAAGGCTCTGCAACACAAGACAGCTTAAAACACTCGGGGAAAAGTAGGAAAAAACTTCGAAACTCGTTTCTCGTGATATACTAACTATTTACAACTCACAGCCTAAACCGCTGGACCTAGAAACTTAAAATATGGCTACATGTACCTTGAGTATCGTAGAAGTGCACTAAGAAGGGATTTTTCTGAATTCCCACAGGATAGGGAATTAGCCAATTTTGAAATATTTCACGGGAGCAAAGCCGCGGGGCTTAAGCTAGTTACATATCAATTTGTACGGTTTCCTTTTTTTCTTTAATTATATTGTTTTCGAAACAACAATATATGATTTATTCATCTTGCAAACAATTCGACTCTAGATGGAAATGTAAAAGCGAATTTTAGACGTAAAGTTGCAGCGTTGGAGCAGACGGACTCGAGAAGTCTCCAATTAAATACTTGGGAGAAAGCTCATGGTGCACTGGGAGAGTTTATATTAGTTACAACATTATAGGTATTATTTTTGTTGCATCATCATCCGTCATCCTTATTTAAGAGTATTATTCTTGTCGATGCAGTTGTCTAAAGTCCGTTCTTTCCAATGAAACTTATTTCACCTCCTGACACGACACAACATCTATCTCTTTTTTATTTGATTTAGATATTCTATCCTCAGATTCCCCCTTCCTCTCTTTCCTTCTATATTTTTTGGTATCAGATCGTCGTGTCGTATCAAATGGCCCACCATCTCCCCTCTTCTAGTCTCCACTATAATTTAGAATACTTCTTCTCTCCCCAACTCTTTCCAAAACCCTCTCATTGGTGACTCTTTCGGTACAAGCATTCCCCTCCACCCTTCGCCAGCACCACATTTCGAAGGCCACAGTCTCTCTCTATCTCTGTGCGTCCTGGTCTACGTCTCGCAGCCGTACTCCATAATTATGTACCTATGTTTTGATGAGTCGCTTTCGCAAAGGTGTCGCTATAAACTTAGATTGAGTTTTTGTTGCATAGCGCACAGAAAACAATGCTTACCTATTTTGCTCGTGGTCATAACTGTAAATGGCAGGTTGTATAAATAAGTTTGGCTTTAAAAAAAAGAGAAAGAATTCTCTAAGTAAGCCTTACGGCTTACACCATAATTACCTATTTATGTTTTGATGAGTCGCTTTCGGAAAGGTGCCGTTATAAATTTTGCTCGAGTTTTTGTTGCATATCGCACAGAAAACAATGCTTATTTTGACTTGATTTTTAGGTCAGTAGTGGAAGTGGTGGCATGTTGAGCGATTGTTGTTGTGCTTTGTTAATGGCGTAGTGGAGAGTGCCGAAACGCGTCAGCGTTTAGTTTAGTGGTGGTGGTGATAGTTGGGTCTGTGTGGCATGTGTTGATTCGTGTAGCAGTGGAGGCGGAGGTATTGCATGGAAACATACATTTGCCGCACAGATATAACTATTTGTCCCTTGCGGTCGCGGGTGAGCAAAGTAATTGTTTTTGGTTCATAATGCTTATTTTGCTCATGGTCATAGTGAATAGGCTAACTATAAATGGCAGGATGCAATATCATGTTTGGCTGTAAAAAAGAAAAAGATTCCTCCTTATACACCCAAGACTTACTGCTGCAACACAAGACGTGGTCTTACTCACAATTCGTTCCCACTAACTGACGCAAATGTTTGAAAATAATTAAAACTGAACGCTGTCCGTTGAAATTGTGTTTTATTTGAAATAAACGCTTCAGTTGAAAAGAAAAATACATTCGAAGCTTTGGATGCTTGTAAAATTGCTGTGCTGTGTCGTATAGGAAAATTGTAAGACGTATCGAAACAACTTTTTTTTTAATTATTGCTATTTATTTCTTGATTCTCATAAAGGTACATAGTTTTAGTATCATCCAATAATACTACATATAAAAAGATGTAGATATGTCATGAGCACGCCAAATATGAAGCGCAGAAAAGGCTACAAGTTGTAGCTTCTTTGGCCACAATCTCTCTCAATTGTTAAAATGTTCGGAACATGTTTATCGATGGTCTTGTGAGCATATGACGTATTTTTACTTTTATAAGCCGGTTATTGGCGAATACTGCGCTCACTTTCGACGACAGTATAGCCTAGTGGTTAGAGAATCTGACTACGGAGCTTGAGGTTAGGGTTGGATCCCCGGTCGGGGCAGATGTCTGTATGATGAATACGAATGTTTGGTCTCGATTCTTGGATGTTTTATTTGTATTTGTATATTTATGTATTGATAGGTATATAATTATATAAGTAGGTATGTTTTATCTGTTGTCTAGTACCCATAATACAACCTCTGCTTAATGTAGGACTAAGTCAATTGTCCCATTATGTTTATTTTTATTTTTGAACTATAACCACTGTTGAGTTAAATGACTGTATCTTTTCATTGCGTTTCATTGCGTCTTTGTTTTTTGACAGCTTCTAGTATTAGATATTAATTTCAACATGTTACTTCTACTCGTTCCAGAGAAATAGGGTATTGACAGACAAACAAGGAACGATCCTATCAGAGTTTCGCTTTTTTCATTTTGAGATACGGAACCCTAAAATGTTTGTAACAAAGTAAATTGATATAAAACCCGGTAACCGGCAAATGCTGACACAGCGAGCTTAATAAGGCTTCTTGGCTTAAAGCTGCAGGGTCGTAAAAGCAGTAGGTGAGATACAGGCTGATGCTGTACTAATACTATTTTTAACTCCAAAAGAGTGGGGTGTTCGTGACGTGTGTCTATGGCATCATAGCTCCTGAACGGCTGAACCGACATGAGCGCGGTTTTTAGGGTTCCGTACCTCAAGAGGAAAAAAAAGGAGCCCTTATAGGATCACTTTGTTGTCCGTCTGTCTGTCTGTCTGTCAAGACCCTTTTTCTCTGGACCGCGTGAAGGTAGCATGCTGAAATTAATATCAAATATTCAAACCTGCAGTCCCTTGAAGCTGTGAAAAAATCAAACTTCTAAGTCAACGCAATGAAAAGAAACTGTAATTAAAAAGGTTGTTTCCGTACAAATTTTGCCATACCCTGAAAACCTAGAGGGTACTTATCCAGTTGTCCTAGAAACCTGAAATTTGGTATGAAGGTAGCCCTTATAGCACAATCAATCAGAAAATTCTCAAAATCTAAAATTTGTATGTCTGTTTGTAGATTTCGTATTCAATATAAGATGACTCTACACTGCGTATATTTTGCTTAGGAGCAGGGCTCTGCTAACACTGGGGAAAAGCGTTAAAATCTGTGTAGGGAACCCTCATGCGCGAGTCAGACTCGCACTTGTCCGGTTTTTTTACTCTACATCCAAAATCTCATGCAACATTGTAAAAGTAAAAAACACCTAGTGAAATAAACGGATTACTCACATAAGTCAATCGGTTATAGCCCGATTACGTTCTGCTACCGGCGAAGCGTGTGCTCGCAGAGGAAAGACTACGGATAAGTTCGATACATGTCGGGCTACACTCGACTGACATACTATAGAGTGATTCGTTTATTTCGCTATGATTGTATCTCACGTTAGTTTCATGTTAAAAGTAAAAATTAATTTACGGAACACCTTGTATACCCACTGTATTCCTCACCGAGGCGCCGGATCGGAGACGGAACTCCAAGTTAGACGATTTCCATGCAAATCCTCTGCAACCGCATTCAGTTAACAGCCTGTATATAGGTCGCCTTTATTAGCTGCGCTTTGGAACGAAAGGTATTGTAAGTTTTTCAGATTCTTTTAAAATATTTTATGTTCGCCCTCATCATCATCATCAGCCTATTTATATTATATCCCGTTGTTGGGCGTACTCCTTCCCTTGATTGGAAACTTCACACACACCATTGAATTCATTATCGTCACTCAGCTAACAGACGTCCACTGCTGGCCGGCGGCCTCCCCCAAGGCTCTCCACTCAGACCGGTCTTGTGCTTTCCGCATCCACCGCGGCACCGCGTTTATTTTTTATGTCCATCTAAATATGTCGATAAGCGCACACAATTTTGTGAAAAATTGCGTTCAACATGGTGTTATACATACAATACATGTTTGAGTGATTTTTAAGTCCTTAGCGATCCAAAAAAAATGTGGCTCGCCGCAGTGTCACGGCATTTTCATATCTACGTATCTTCGTTCTTCCTTTCATTCTTAAATAACAAAATCTCTCAATTTGCCATAAAAAATGCCGTGATTTAATTTTCAATTCCGCCAAAAGTAAACTGGAAAATTCCAAGTCATCAATCATATTATAACTCCGTTCCAAAGCAAAACTTTACCACAACGCCGCGAATTTAGCACCAAAAATACGATTGTACAAAATAAAGGTTTCTATCGGTAACCGCATTTTGTCCGATGCTTTTCTAACTTTGCTCTTGAGTATTTAGTCCCAATCTACCGGTTCTAGTTATAGGTAGGAACTGTAGGAGACTACAATATACATAACAGCATACATCCATGCAAGATAACGCATTCTGCAGTCCTGGTAAACCAGACTGATCTATCTCGTTTTAAATTTAGAATTGTGTTAAAATAAAGGAATACAGTCAAGGCGTTCGGAGGCGGATATATCGAGCTGGGAACTTCAAACGATCATAACGTGATTAATATGAAGTCTGGGAACTTCAAACGATCATAACTGTTGTGTATGCGGGGTACATACATGAGTACATTATATTTCGGGTAGATTTAAGATTGGATATGTCAGTTATTGATTAAATAGACCTCGTAAAGACCACACTGGCTTTTATTAAACAGTGGCGACAGGCTGGTTAATTGTAGAACTCAAGAGTAAATTATTATTTTTCGGCAATGTCATCGGTGGGAAAATTGAGCGAGTTCGATTTGGAGAACGGCAGCTGGAAAACATACGTAGATCGGGTGGAGATGTACTACAAGGTCAACTCGGTCGCGGACGAAATGAAGGTACCGGTACTAATCTCCGTCATCGGTGATGCGTCGTACGAATTAATGGTGAATCTTTGTAGCCCGGCCAAACCGTCTACATTGACATATCAACATATTGTTAGTGTAATGGGAAAACATCTACAACCGCCACCATCCATTTTGGCGGAACGTTTTCGTTTTCGGCAGTGTCGACAGCGAAAAGGTCAGTCTATTAGAGATTATGTTGCAGAGTTAAAGAAATTGTCCCGTCATTGTGCTTTTGAGGGCCAATCGCTTAATGAAAATATGCGCGATCAATTCACATGTGGAATTAACAATGACCTATTTCGCCAACGATTGTTCACGGAATCGAAATTGAGTTTCGAGTCTGCTGTATCTATCGCATCGAACTTAGAAGCGGCAGAAAGAGATGCATTACTAGTGGACAGAGGCCGTGATAACGTTGAGGGGGCGACAGCGGAGGGGGTGCATCACTGCGGCGCGCGCGACGCCGCTTCCAGTACACCGGCAGTCGGGGCCGTCTCACAACAAATAAACACGAATGCAATGCATCTTAGCGGTTGCACGGCGTGCGGAGACCGGTATCATTCTTCGGTGCAGTGTAGGTTTCAAAACTTTATCTGCAGCAGGTGTGGAAAAACGGGTCATTTAAGGCGGGTGTGTCCGTTTCCGATGGAGCAGAGGGGTACGTCAACAGGCGGGATGAGGGTTGGAGCCAGTGTGGGTAGGGGTGCGCGATCACGGAGGGCGCGGGGGCGCTATGGACCGGCACGCCATAACCCGGCAACAAATTGGTTGCAAAATGAAGACACAATAGTGGCAAGACAGGTAGAAGACGAAGATTCCGGAGAGGAGTGCATTAACCTGATGTCATTAACGAATTATAAACCGGTGAGCGTAATTATTAATGTAAACAATAAGTGTATTAAAATGGAACTCGACACGGGGTCGGCGTTATCTTGTGTTAGTAAGAAAGTGTATGATCAGCTTTTTAATTCGAGTCCGCTGTGCCGTTGTGATTTAATATTAAAGTTCTACGATGGTACCTTAATTAAACCTCTGGGGTACATCAACGTTCCTGTGGAATACAATAGGGTCCGAAAGTATCTCGACTTGTATGTTATTGAGAATGGAACGACTAACTTATTGGGTCGACAATGGTTAGCAGAGTTAGGTATACATATTAAAGTGCCCATATCCGAAATTAATAGAAATTGTGTCGAGTCAAAATCAACAATTCAAATTGTGAATGACATCTATTCCAGGCATAAAGATCTGTTTGATGGGGGGCTGGGCTGCTACACCGGGGCCCGCGCGACGTTGCACGTGCGGGAGGGGGCAGCGCCTGTTTTTCACCGCGCGCGCCCGCTACCGTATGCGCTGCGCGAACGCGTGGACGCGGAGCTGGACGCCATGCTGCGGGCGGGCGTCATCGAGCCCGTGGACGCGTCCGACTGGGCCACACCGTTAGTTCCCATTCGAAAACCGGATGGTAGTTTACGAATTTGTGCAGATTACAAGGTAACATTGAACAAAGTTTTATTGGTCGACAAATATCCCGTTCCCAAAATTGAGGACGTGTTTAGTAATCTTACGGGTAGCGAGTTTTTCACAAAATTAGATTTATCTCAAGCTTATTCGCAAGTACAATTAAATGAAGAGTCAAAGGAATTTACGGTAATAAATACTCATCGGGGGTTATTTAAGTATACAAGGCTCGTGTACGGTCTGGCATCAAGTCCGGGCATCTTCCAAAGATTAATGATTAATCTAATTAAAGGTATTGATAATGTGGTAGTGTTTTACGACGATATTTTAATAACAGGTAGCAATTTAGAACAACACTTAGAAACGGTGCGTGCAGTTTTGAGTAGACTCCAGAAGCATGGACTCAAGCTAAAGAAAGAGAAATGTGTGTTTCTAGGTAAAAGAGTTGCGTATCTAGGCTTTATTATAGATAAGAGCGGAGTAAGTGTGGATAAGTCAAAAATTAAACCGATTGTGGAAATGCCTCCTCCCAGTAATTCAAGCGAGCTTCGCTCTTTCCTGGGCATGGTTAACTTTTACGCAAAATTTGTTAAACACTTAAGCTCGCATTTGGCGCCATTACATGCGTTGTTAAAGAAACACAGCAGGTGGGAGTGGGGTGAAGAGGAAAGTAAAGCTTTCCTTAAAGTGAAAGGATTATTAGGGAGCGCGGAGGTGCTGGCGCACTACGACCCGGCGCTCCCGGTGGTGGTGACCAGCGACGCTAGCTCTTTCGGGCTGGGGTGCGTGCTGGCGCAGCGCGGCGCTGACGGATCCGAGCGCCCGCTGGCGTACGCGTCGCGCGCGCTTACCGCCGCCGAGCGAAATTATAGTCAAATTCACAAAGAGGCACTGGCAATTTATTTCGCAGTGAAACGTTTTCATCAATATTTGTATGGAAGACGGTTTTCTTTACGTACAGACCATAAACCTTTGGTGAGCATTTTTGGCCCGAATGTAGGTGTCCCCAGCATGACGGCTAGTAGATTGCAAAGATGGGCGTTATTTTTGTCGGCCTATGACTTTGATATCGAATACGTAAAATCGGATCAGAACGTAGCGGATGCATTATCACGTTTAATTAAAGCGCATAAACTCTCGGAATCAGAAGAGGTGCAAAGGGAGCCAGAACAAACGTATCTCCATTTTGCATCCGACGCGCTCCTCTTAGATCACAAAATTTTAAAAAAAGAGACGGGTAAAGACCCCTTGCTTTCCAGAATTAAAAGTTATATCATGGACGGGTGGCCACATTCCGTGGAAATTGAACAACTCAAACCGTTTATCAATCGTAAAAATGAATTGTACTTAGAGTTAGGATGCGTCATGTGGGGTCATCGTGTAGTAATTCCAGAGGGTTGCCGCGAGAAGGTTATGCGGGAACTCCACGAAACCCATATGGGGGTAGTGAAGACCAAGTCATTAGCTAGAAGTTACGCCTGGTTCCCAGGCATAGATGAGGCGATTGAGCAGGTGTGCGGCGCGTGCGCGGTGTGTGCCGCGACGGCCAGTGCGCCGCCAGTGCACGCGACTCGCTCGTGGCCATGGCCGGAACGCCCGTGGACCAGGCTGCACCTGGATTTCCTGGGACCAATTGCGGGGGCTACTTATTTGATCCTGGTAGATACTTGTTCTAAGTGGATTGAAGCGATTAAAATGTCAGGTACCAATGCAAGCGCAGTCATATCCAAGTTAAGAGACTGTTGGGCTAGGTTTGGAATACCCAAACAAGTTGTATCCGACAACGGACCACCGTTTGCGAGTCGGGAATTTCAAGCTTTTGTTACCAGCAATGGCGTGGAACATATTTTTTCTGCTCCATACCATCCTGCGTCAAACGGGGCAGAGGAAATATCAGTTAGGATCTGTAAGAACGTATTGCTGAAGGCTCAAAAGCAGCAAATAGACCCGGATACCGCGTTGTGTAGATTTCTTTTAATATATAGAAATACGATACATAGCGCAACGGGGGATAGTCCAGCGAACATATTGCAAGGCAGGTGCTTACGGACGCGGCTCGACTCCATGAAGCCGGACCGCGGGGTGCGGGTGCGGGAGACGCAGGCACGGCAAGAGAAAGCAGCCGGCGGATCGCACCGGGGTTTCGAAGTCGGTGATAACGTTTGGTATAGGAATTACAGTTCTACGGATACGGATAAATGGCGAGAGGGCTGCGTTAAAAAGGTATTAGGATCCGTAGATTATGAGGTAGACACTAGGGAAGGGGTGACTATTCATCGTCATGTCGACCAATTAAAGCTTCGTTCACGTAATAAGTGGTTCCTTTTCCCAAATCCTGTGGCACAGTCGGGCTGCAGCGGGCGCACCGGCGCGGGCGCGGGCTCGGGGCCGCCACCCAGTCAGCCCCCAAATTGTACAACCCAACGAATTAGGAATCCACCGGTGAGATACGGTTTCGAGGAAGTTTATCCTTAGCCCATAATTTGGCAATGTACATCAAGACGAACATCGAACATAGCAAAAACGTCATCTATGTTTTTTTTTTTTTTTTTTTTTAATTTTTAGGGTAGTGGGGATACATATTAGAAGAGACTGGAATTCAGGATTTCTCTTTTTTTTTGGGTTCTACCAAATGAGAGGGAAATTCCTAGTGGATGTTTATTAAGCATTATGTGTGTGAATTAGGTAGTTTTTTTTATCTTTTTTTTCAATACTTAAGGAGGGGTTGGATTATGAGTCAATAAATAAACAACATAACCCTCCTTTGCGTTTCGCAGTCGGGTATGTGGGTTTTCTATGTAATAACGGTGGAGGTGTTGTGTATGCGGGGTACATACATGAGTACATTATATTTCGGGTAGATTTAAGATTGGATATGTCAGTTATTGATTAAATAGACCTCGTAAAGACCACACTGGCTTTTATTAAACAATAACGTGATTAATATGAAGTCTGGGAACTTCAAACGATCATAATGTGACTAGTATGAAGTCTGGGAACTTCATAAAAATGACATGTGATTAGTAATTAAGTCCTCGTTTAAACTAAATTGAATACAACACAATCGCAGCATATCCAGTGTTTCTTATTTTTAACCCCCGACGAAAAAGAGAGGTGTTATAAGTTTAGCCTGTGTATCTATCTGTCTGTGTGTGTGGATCTGTATGTGGCATCATAGCTCCCAAACGGATGGACCAATTTCGAAGCGGTTTTTTTAATCGAAAGCTAGTTTAATCGAGATGGTTCTTAGCTAAATGTCGTTAAAATCGGTTCACCCGTTTTTGAAATATTAAACTTTGAAATGGCAATGTCGGGTGTTTTTCAACTTTTCTAAGTTGGTTACGAATTTAGAATTGTGTTAGCGAGTCAGTATTCGCTAAGTAATTTGAATTAAACTGAAACGTGAATATACAGAGGTTACAGTTTTAAATGATTCAAGGTTAATTGCATTAGACGTAATTAAAACGGGATATTGACCGCGATTACCTTATAGGTTTGATGAGCTCCTTTAAGGTAATCGCGGTCAATATGCCGTTTTCATTATGTCTTATACAGAAGTTCTTCGCTGCTACCACTGCTTGCTCGGATGGCGTGACGAAGTGTGAAAGACAAATGACGTGTAAAAGAGAATTCAACTGCCTATTTGCTGAATAAAATTTTGAATTTTGAATTTTTGAATTTTGGCGCAGATCCTGACTATCTAGCTTGAGGTCCCGGGTTCGAATCCCGGTCGGGGCAGATGTTTGTATGATGAATAAGAATGTTTGTTATCGGGTCTTGGATGTTTAATATGTATATAAGTATGTATTTATCTATAGAAGTATGTTTATCCGTTGTCTAGTACCCATATAGTACAGGCTTTGCCTAGTTTGGGACTAGGTCAATTGGCGTCAATTTGTCCCATGATATTTATTATTTATTATTAGATGGTAGCGCAACACCACGGTGTGGTGGAGGTCTTGGGTTCAGTTTGCCCTTATGCATGAAACTGCGTTGAAATATCGGGAGCTCATCAAACCTACAAGGTAATCGCGGTCAATATCCCGTTTTCATTATGTCTAATGCAATTAACCGCGAATCATTTAAAACTGAAATCATTAACTTATCTTATTTTGGGCTGTTGCCATTAATAAAACATTACTAATTACTAAACCGGTTAATTTTAACTCCGACAGCTCTTCATGTCAACTGTCAGCGTTACTATGCCAGCTGCTAACCGTTATCTTCAACTCGACGAATAATGCTGAAACTTCAGTAATTTGTTAACTTTGATTCGATATTTCAATCGGGAGCGGCCGTTAATCTGGTTTCTCGCTGGAAATTTATTTTGCTCTTGAAAACAGTATCGGCAGTGTGGGCTTAATTCTGTTGAAATGCGCGCGAAATGTGAATAATGTTCGTTATGAACATCCAAACGTGTACCGGTTTCATTGTTTAAAAGTAAAACCGCCTTTAAACAAAAAAAACATGAAATAATCCGCTAAACCCATCAGTTATGGCCTACCACAAATATGAAGTCGGTGCTGTGGATTTGAATGAAGCACCGATATCATATTTGTGGTAGGCCAAAACCGATGGCTTGAAAGGATTATTTCACGTTTTTTTTGTTCGAAGGCGGTTTTACTTTTTGTTAAAAGAATTTTTATTTTACAATTTTAAAGTTACGGTATTATTTTAAAGAATTATCCTACAACTTCTACCCGTCAAGGAGTTGTACCTTCCATCATCATCTCATTAACACGAGATGATGACTACCAGACGCAAATATTTGAATAGCTTTAGAAAACGGGATACGTGCCTATAAAATTTGAATCCCTTTATCAAATCCTGACTTGGTGAACCGGGACTAACTAGATATTATCCCCTTTCAAACAAAAAAAGAATTTTCGAAATCGGTAAAGCCGTCTTCGAGTAATCGGGGAACATACATAAAAAAAAATCAGACGAATTAAGAACCTCCTCTTTTTTTAACGACCGGATAGCCTAGTCGTTAGAGACCCTGACTATGAAGCTTGAAGTACTGGGTTCGATCCCCAGTCAGGGCAGACGTTCGTGTGATGAATACGAATGTTTGTTCTCGGATCTTGGACGTTTAATAATAATAATAATAATTATTGTTATTATTATTCATTTATTCAGACAACAAAGATCCATTTTTGTTAGTAGTTTACTTAAGACAGTTAAGACTATGTTAGTATTCATACTTGACAAGTGACATTGTGTTATTAATGAAATGTTGCATTAGAGAGCACTCATTTCTCACAGCTGTTGTCTTCAGGAGGCTGTTGGTGCTGCCACGTATAATAATATATATAATATGTATGTAAGTATGTTTATCCGTTGTCTAGTACCCATAGTACAGGCTTTGCCTAGTTTGGGACTAGGTCAATTGGTGTAAATTGTCCCATGATGTTTATTTATTTTTGAAGTCGATTAAAACGGAAAAAAGGCTTAATTTACGTTAGTCTACTTTGTTGTATTTTACGACTATTATTATACTAGATGGTACCCTCGACTTCGTCTGCGTTAGAATTCCACTTAACAATTTTCCGGGATTCATTTTTTATTACTACTTTTAAAGTAGCCCATATTTTTTCCTCAATGCTCGAACAATGTGTTGCCAAAGGTAGGTATCTAATAAATGGACAGAAAGACAGAGTAACCTTCGCTTCATAATATTGGTATGAAATTACGGTTGAGAAATTTTCTATTTGAAATTGAATGAATTAAAAGTTCTTTTGACTGGGAATCCTTATCATAAACGTTTCAGTTTAATTTATTAAGCTTCCATTGTCTCTAATGTTTAACTTCAATACTTAGGTACCAAAGAGCCGATAAAATTTTGCAAACTTCGTCAACTTGAAAGCTGACTATAGACTCTTATTTTAACAATTTATCAAATCTTGCGATCTTAAACATCTTAATCTTCACATTCAATTAAGAAGACTAAATCAATTATTTCAAAGTACCGAATAGCCTTAAATAGATTTGAAGAGTCTATTATTGAAGAAGCTTAAAGAAAATATTAGTTATTTAAAACTGACAAAATGGACATGACGAAATTACAAGGGTTCCGTTTTTGCCATTTTTAATGGTTATACTTTAATATGAACAGGACTTTTTTGCCAAGTCATCAATTTTTATAAGATGGTGAAATGGTCGACTATTACTCGTTAACCTGTAAAGCGCGTAGTTATTTTGTGCGCAAATAGCAGTGTTAGACTCATGCGATCAAGTTTTGCTTTATTTGTTCAATGCTGCGTTCACCGCGTAATCTATCGCGTATATTATCATCCTCAGAACGTATATCCATGTCAAATTACAGTTTTCTAGACACAAGAGTCTCTGAACTAAGCCAAGAACAGACGGAAATGACGAAACTTGTTGAATACCTACAGAACCCTAAGAAACAATAGGTCACCATGGGCAGTGGTAACCTTTACTAATTTATTGTTTAACCCGTGCATAATCGCAATCGCATATCTTCATCATCATCATCATCATCATGTCAAAAGACGTGCTGGACATAGGCCTCCCCCAAGGCTCTCCATTCAGACCGGTATTGTGCTTTCCGCATCCATCGCGATCCCGCAATCTTCACCAGGTCGTCGCTCCACCTTGTCGGAAGAATACCGATAGCTCATCTCGCGGTCTGTGGAAGCCATTCGAGAACCTTCTGACCCTATCGGCTATCAGTCCTGCGAGCAATGTGCCCCGCCCACTGCCACTTAAGCTTCGGGCTATGTTGGTAACCTTAGTTCTACTGCGGATATCATCATTTCTGATTCTATCCCGTAAAGAAACCCTGATCAAAGCCCTCTCCATCGCTCTCTCGCATATACATTATATTCTAATTTTAACCATTCAGGTTGCAGTGACTATAGGTACCTCATGATCCTCTTTTCTTACCACTTACCACTTCTCGAACCACTAGAAGTTTTCTTACAACAATAAGTACCTACAATAAGTTCTTAGGTCAATGGCGTAACCCGAAATTCCCGGTTCCCAGCATCGAATTAACTGGCACGTAAGGCTTCCTTCAAACGATCGTTCTAATACGCATGAATCTCGATTCTCAGTGCCATTCTCGATTGCGTGAACCCATAAGACTGTTAACGTCAGATTCACTTCACAATTTCACCATAGAGATTGATTTTGATAGCACCGCGTTAATAGAGTGAAGGCCTTTCAATGTTGAAAGGAAAATAGGTACTGTGAAGAGGCCTTACTTAAATGGGTTTATCATCAACTGACACACGTTTCAATAGCTGTTTAATTTCATCGCATTTTCATTTAATCGAAAGCTAAGTATTTTCTGACTTATTTTCTTAACCTTTTGATTTAAAAACTAGAACGAACAATATAATTATCCTGAAATTACCCTGATTTTAGCAGAAAATAGCTTTCGATTAAATTAAAATGCGATGAAATGAAACAGTTACTATTGTTATTTATTTTGTTCTCGTTTGTTTTGTTGCAATAAAAGTGAACAAACCCCTAGAATGATGATGGGAGACGCTTTTAATACTTGAATGCATTCGTTAAGACTTTATTTTTTTTAAGTTTGATGCACCTAATATAATTAATCGATTTCTCGTGTGTTTTTTCACAGTTGTGTCTATACTAATTCATGTTGGAAAGAGTTGTCAAAAAAATGATTGTCATCTTAATTTTCTAGGGATATATTTTTTTTAAAAAGCTGTCCATTTTGATTTTTAAGTGACTTTGTACCGGTAATACACCAGATTTTGTAGTCTTAAACAAGGGTCTAAAATCTCACGAAGAAGAGAAGCGAGGGGTTAACCCCTCCACGTCATAAACTCTTAAGAGAGTTGCTGAAAATATGACGTGATTAATGGATGACTCCTTGGACGGTTTTTTATATGCCGTCTTTTGCCGGCTCGTTAGCCATCGCCCTTAGACGTCATAATGTGGCATCGGATTTAATTACACGTGGGCCGGCTAAGTGCTCTCGCTTTTGAGTGGTTTACTTACATCGAGATTACTTATTCGCTCGGACGCGTTATTGTCGCTATAAGACTGAAAGGGTGCTGTGCCCTAAGCACGACTTGTCGAATCCTGCGTCACGTAAAATCGAATAGTAAACTATAACGAGTTTGTATGACGTTTGGAACAGCGCCCGCCCGTGAGCGTATTTGGAACTAAAATTTAGTTTGAGATTTCTCGATCTCGATACGATAACCGTAACGTAACGCAGGATTCGACAAGTCCTGCTTAGGGCAGAGAACTACTTAGGTATTTAGCGGCTCGAATTAAAGACAATTATTATTTTTTAATACAGTTGCTCAAATAGTGGTATTTTTTGCAGCCACGTATCATGCGGAAAGTTGTGTTTTTCGTACTAGTGCTATTTACTTTTCCAAGCGGCTCCGGGCCGCCTACACCTTCCCCCTACTCCCCGACAGGGCGCCCCCGCCGGCTCACCGCCTTTGGTTTATTGTAATTTTCCCGCAAATGTATTAAAAAACGTCGTTTGGTACACGTGCGGAAGTGTCATTTTCACTCGTCCTGAGTCTCGACCCTCGCCTCACGGCTCGGGCCTAGACACCCCAGGACTCGTGCATAATGACAAACTTTCCGCACTTATATCAAAAAGTACCATCCGTTCTGGGCCGCGCGGGAACTATAGCCCAAGCCCTCTCATTCCGAGAAGAGAAAATTGAGCAAAACTTTACAGTAGGTATCAACAGTTGCACGGGCAATTTAATTGCTCAATTTCGGGCAATATTTTTAAAACTATGACACCACGACTGCTTAAATTGCTCGGTATGGTAATAGTAAGTAAGTAGGTGAGTAAACACTATATTGTACTAAAAAAAAACAGGACACAAACACAATTTACAAAAAAATTAAAGTACAAAGGCGGGCTTATCCCTATAAGGGATCTCTACCAGCCAACCTTAGTGGTGAAGAGTAATGGCTTACTAGGGACCGACAAGTGTCATCCTAACTAATATTATGAATGCGAAAGTAACTAGATGAAATTTGGTAAGAAGGTAGTTTGAATATTGAGGCTGCTTTTTATTCGGGAAAATTGTATAGTTCCCGCGGGATAGCGATAACCGAAATATACGCGGACGAAGTCGCGGGCAACAGCTAGTTGTAATATAAAATTGCTTGGAACCGAGCAATTCCTAATTGCCCGTGTTAGCGCACTTTAACACTTTCATTGCCTAGACTAATTAGGTTATTTTACAAATAACTGTTATGTGTCTACTAGTTACCAATGGGGCTGTTGTTCGCTTACTTTTGACTTTCCCTATCCTCGTGCTTCATACTAACTCAGGTTATATATTAAATAAAGTTAACGCGTTCAGTTAACCCCTAAACAAAACCCCAACAGACTCACTAAATTTGTGTTTAAAGATTATAAAGAATGTTTCTTAGCCAATAACTTGAATGAAGCAAAACTTTTCTCTTGTGGGGTCCTGTAATGAAAGTTTATTGACCTTTCATTATTTAAATCTCACCTACACCATTTTTTTTTGTGTAAAGTTGCATTTCATTTCGGCGCTCAATCGACTACTTCTAAAACGTTCCTTTCACGGCCGCGCAATGCATTGCCACTTACACAATTTTCTCTTTAGTGTAAATTCAAGGTAATATAAAAAAATATTCAACTTGCGTTATTGTTACTTGGGGAAATTTAAGCTAACGATGTAAAAACTTCGAGGTTGTTTTTACTTTGAGTTAAAGTCAACAACTGTTGGACAGTTTTTCCGTTCTTTTAATTATCAGAAGGTAGGGTGAAATAAAATATTGTTTTGCTATGACCATCATTATCATCATCAATCAGCCGAAAGACGTCCACTGCTGGACGGCGGCCTAACCAAGGCTCTCCACTCATACCGGTCTTGTGCTTTCCGCATTGTTATGATTATTAATTATCGTATACCTAATGAAATTTTAAGTGTGGCTAAATTATTGTGATGGTACGGCTATGATCGTCTATATATTTATTTATTTAGTGTATCGAATGTATTTAGACTTTATTCAGGAAAACATCGTAGAGTTAGAGCACATCTCGGTAACAAGGAGGCAGCTTATTTGTCAATTTCAAGGCTTTATACAGTACATTGGATTGAGTGGTCTAGTACCCCGACTGTCATTCATTCCACCCGCTTACCTGGAACCTTTATGTTCCGGGGTAGACAAAGGGTTTATTGTAATGAGGCGAGCCTCATTCAATACAAGTTAGTGAAGCTCGCTTGTACTATTGTTGGCTGTATGGAATAAAGTAAGTGCTCGGATAGCGTGATAGACAGTGAAAATACTAGAAACAGGTATGCCTGAACCAAATGACCAATCTCATTCTGGTACGGGGATCCCTACGCCAGTAACTGGCCCTGTCGTCAGGTTATTGGGGTGACAGTTGACCTCCTTTGCGCTGCGAAGCGTTTACATTTCCAACATCCGAGGATGCGTACTTTCAATGTTGGGGCCCAGCGGGCCCCTACCCCTTTTACCATGGATTTATGAAATTCAATAATATTTGATATGGTTTGGCCAAACCAAGGTCGGAGGTCAATCTGTAAGACATGGCGTGTATTGGGTACCCAGGATTGCTATCAGATCGCCACCGAATCATGTACATGAGTATATAGGGTCAACCTTCCCAAATCAGCTTATTGGCTGAAACCTCCGTTACTTCAATGTCTCAACTCAATTAACTCAGCCTCACAAGCCCAGCTGTGACTTACAGGGTCGTTACCTTTACTGCATCTACCGATGCGAACAATACCCACTGGTTCCGCCGCTCTCGGTCCACTGCCATTTGTGTCTCCCGGTACACGTGACATTTAGCCACTAAAATCCGTTAGGACATCGCCTAGCGTTTGTACGCAGGATTTTATTACTCAAATAACTTGTGACTCTTGTTCTCAACTCTGGTCTCAGAAATGCATATTTGGTCTGTTTAATCAAAATATGGACCTTACGTTAACTCTCAGTTTGCTTGGAAGAAGCTTAAATTACCAATTTGAAGCAAAATTACTAGTGTATCGGCATAATTTTAACAATATAAAGTCTCATCAATCAATTTAATTTATTAACCCGTATTTATTACGTGGTTAATAATTTATCTGTAAAATGCCATCGAGATCGAACTGTATAGAAAATCTGTGATCGAGATGTAGTGTGGAAATCTTCAATAGTGGAGATTAATTATTACACGAAGTGTACTTTACTTGCTCTTGATTTAGAAATCTCATTGTAGCTTAATCCGCTCAATTTATTAATGAGAAATCTCCATTATTAAATAGTTCCGAGTTAGGGAACTTATCTAGAATATAACGAAAACCATGAAATTTAGTAGATCAATTAATTTATTTAATAAGAAGATCTACCTTATAATACATTTGAGGAAGCAAAAGAAACTATTTCAATTATTTAGATCGTCATTGATGGTATGTTTCAATGAAAATCGAGGATTCTGTTCCTACAGAGCCATACTAATAAAGGGAAAACGAACCCCCAAATAAAAAACCCTTTTGGCTATTTACACACTAACACACATGCACATAGTGGCTAATAAACACATCACACAACAATAAACACAAATAATCACATAATAAAATATATACACAATTTGTTCATCTGAGTACAATGAATAGACTTAAGATTTTAGGTTCGCTTTTAGTTGGTGTGAAAAGGAGCTTTAATTGAGGGTCTAATTTACGTTAGCCCCAACTCTCCACCTTATTACATTGGTGAATGGTGCTATATTTACATAGCTTGCAACGGGTTGCCCTTGTGACTGCACACTTATTATCTGTTGTGCGACAATGAAGTTCGCTCTTTATTCGTTATCAAGGTTTAAAACAATTAGAAAAACAGTATCAAAGATCGGCAAGTAAATCTAAAGCTATGAATCAAGGGAATTACAAGATTTCTTATTCATTTCACACAGATTAACTTAGTACACATAAAATTACGTTTTACAATTTACTCTTTCCAGTATTGTCAAATAAATCCATGACCCCTTATAAGTTCAATTTCCAACGTCGGTCATCTCAATCTCTCGAACTCTAGGTGTGACTTCTCTACTACAATCAAGCCCAAACACCTCCAAATACTCCCACATTTCTCACACATTAAGATCAATAGAACCATGATCATTAATCCGAACAATATCAACATTATGACCTCTATTGAGTTCCAACCCTTATATTCAACCTGAATCAGGCGATAACAAGACTCATATAGTTCGTCTAGATTCATTTTTTACTATAATACAGAACAGTAATAAACAAGTAGTGGATTCATTTGATAACCTGTACTAATAACTGAAATCGGGTACTTTACCGAATAACTCCTGGATGCACTTTTCACTCCCTAGCTAAATTACAAACTAACTTATTTATTTAGATTTTAGTTCGATATGTTAGGACCTTCAACAACCCCAGCTCATAGGTTCTAACAGAGAGGATCGCTAAGATTTTTCTAGGTTCTTGTCGTGAAGCGAGCCAAGATCCAACTGCCCCAACTTCCTCCTCCACTCCCGTCAGCGTCATCCTTCGGGTCTCCACCTCTCTCCGGGAGCTGTGGGCTTGTCTCTGTAATTTTAAAATATTCCCACGAGTAATTCCGTACATATGATTGGTTAATGACTATGACCGATCCTTGCGATTGGACGATAGTCATGCTAGAGCGTAAGCTCCGCCCTTAAAACATCATCATCAGCATCATGATGTTTTTGCTTGCTATGATTTTTTTGACTGGTTTCACTCGAGTCTAGAGCAACACGTGGAAGCAATTTACGTATCCTAGCAATTGAAAGATTGCACAAGGTCCTTTGTCTATAATGGGTTCTTAAGTATCGACTTGTCAAGCGTCATTTTTACGACTTAGTTTTAAGAAAGCGAGTCAGGTTTCTTTTGTCTAATTTAATTTTATGTTGCGCGTTGGTCGACTCTATAAATCTTAAGTTTTGTTTAAGATAATTTTTTGTTCCCTTGAATTCTGGGTAAAACTTTCTACACGTGAACGTTGCTGTCTGCGTTATTTGAAATTTATGGGCGCTAAGTCTGTATTTTATAACTTATTTGATACGCGGAAGCGATAACGCTACGTTGACCATCTCATTATCTGTCGAGATATACGTAGTACCTATACCTAACTGCTTAAATTAATAAAAAAGACATTGTTAATTAAAGTGCCAATGTTATTATCTTAATAATAACCTAACCAATTTGGAAAAGTTGAAAAACCCCCGATATTGTCACTTCAAAGTTCAATATTTTAAAAACGAGGGAACCGATTTTAATGAAATTTACCTAAGAACTATCTCGATTAAACTAGCTTTAGATTAAAAAAACCGCATAGAACTCGGTAAATCCGTTTGGGAGCTATGATGCCACAGACAGATACACAGATCTCTCTTTTTCGTCGGGGGTTAAAAAGCAAAAATATTGGTCAAAATATTTATATTAAGTATAACGTTTTATAAAAGGTTTTCAAAGGGCTTCACTACAACTTACTTAGTCCTTCAAACTGTTCCCTAAGCCCAGAACCTTTTAGGGTAAACGTGTTTTTGTTTCTGATATAGAAATGTCAATAAAATGTGAGATCTTCAGGAAATAAGCGTAAAAGTACTGTTGTTACACACAAACATTTTTCTGAAAATCAGCGTTGAGCTCTCGAGCTTATCACAAGCTGAGACGGGCACCCATTGTTAAACCTGTGTACTGCCACTTTATTATTTTTTATTTATTTAATTGCGGTCAATATCCCGTTTTCATTTTGTCTATTTGCTGGTCCGTCTTGGACCAGAAAAACAACCAGCCGGCAGGATTGGAGATCCCATGAAGATGCGTACGTCCAACAGTGGAGAGATTATGCTGAGAAGATGATAACTCTCCTGCAAGTTCTACGGGGCGTGTGAAGTCTCCAATCCACACTGAGCCCGCATGGTAACTATAGCTCAAGTCTTCTCATTCTGACTTACTTAGAATCAGAAATATTTATTATCATAGCTGTAGTTATCATAGGCTGGGCCCCGTTTCTCGAAGCTTATTGGACTAATAGTGTTTTGTCTCTTAAATCTTTTTATATCTTAAATTACACGACAAAATGAAATATAAAATTAGTCTAATAAACTTCGAGAAACAGAGCCCTGGACACATTTATACAATACAATACAATAACTCTTTATTGAACTCCACATAACAGTCAAAACAAGAAATAAGGCACAAAGAAAATACAAGGTAGCAATGGGCGGCCTTATCGCTACAGAGCGATCTCTACCAGGCAACCATAATGTGTAATAATTTATGTGTTTATTTAAACATCAGAATATGCCCTTTGGAACATTTTGAATTAGGAACGGTGTTGCCGAGCCCGCCGGCGGCGCCCGTGCGGACGTGCTGCGGCTCATATCACTGATACTACAAAGTAGTCTCACTGAATTGGAAACAAAAACGAAGGACTGAAGGGCTTAATGTCTATCATCATCATCACACGCCTTTTTTACGTCCCACTGCTGGGCACAGGCCTCCTCTCAGAATGAGAGGGCCTGGGCTATAGTTCCCACGCGGGCCCAGTGCGGATTGGGAACTTCACACACATCAATGAATTGCTTCGCATGAGTGTGCAGGTTATCTCACGATGTTCTCCTTCACCGAAAAGCTAATCATAAATTACAAATGTAATTCCGCACATAAATTCCGAAAAACTCAGAGGTGCGAGCCGGGGTTTGAACCCTCGACCCTCTGCTTCAGAGGCGATAGGTCAAACCACTAGGCTATCACGGCTTTTATGTCTATGGCTGGAGATAATTCATGCCAAATTCCATTAGTATCGGTTCGGCAGTTTTGCCGTGAAGAGAGTTACTTTCGCTTATAATATTAAGTTTGAATGTACTTTATGCAATTTAGCAGAGAGCCTAACATTTTACGGCTTGTAACAACATAAATATACACAGCTACCCGTATCATTTATTTATACTAAATCAATTTTATTTGGGCACTCCTGATATTGACTGGGATCTAATACTGTACGCTGAAAGAATCCGTAAACCGAAGTAATCTTGTTCGGAGGCTGTTTACGGGAAATCTTTTCCAGCCTTTGAATTGTTACATTAGCCAAGACGTATCGATTTTGTTACTTGCAAAGTTTACTTTAAGTAGCGATAATTCTCTCTATTTTGTATAGTATCTAGAAAGAAAATGAGCCAGTGATCAAAGAACGTGATCCGAGAAGCTGATGTGTTCGCTGATGGTTGGGGAACACTTCCAAGTAAATTTATGTTGTTTTTGGCATGCGCCTAATGAGTTAGACGTTTTGGTTTTTCTAACTGTAAGTCTAATTTGTAATTTTGCTGAAATAAATAAATAAACGTACTTTCTTCTTTATATTTTTTACTAACATTGGGTGTTATTATCACTCTTTTATTTCACTAGTTTATTGTGACTCATACCTAATTAAAAGGAACCTTGTCAATTACCTATCATATCACAAAAAAATATTGACGACCGAATAGCCTAGTCGGTCGGGGCAGATGTTTGTATGATGAATACGAATATTTGTTCTCGGGTCTTGGATGTTTAATATGTATATACGTATGTATTTATCTATATAAGTATGTTTATCCGTTTCCTAGTACCCATAGTACAGGCTTTGCCTAGTTTGGGACTAGGTCAATTGGTGTCAATTTGTCGCCTGAAATTTATTTACGATTTTATTTTTATTTCCGGATCACCCTTTTCCGAATCAAAATGCCACATAATCTCTATAAATATAATTCATAAGTACCTACGTAAAGTCATCAAACTTAGTAACTACTACAACAAATTCAAATCTTTTGCTGCTGAGTTTTATGACTTATTTAATGATAGTTAATATTTTAATTTTAGGTTCAAAATTAGTATGATATTTACATACAAATATAAAAATATAAATAACATGGGACGATTAATAGTGATACCAATATTGACGTAGTCCTAAATTAAGCAGATCTTGTGTCTTTTTTAACATAAAACTACCGTGAGACTCAGTCATAGTGAAATAAACGGATCACTCACGTATGTCAGTCGAGTATAGCTCGACATGTTTCGGACCAATCCGTAGTCCTTCCTCTGGGAGCACACGCCACGCCGGTGGCGAGACGTAAACCGCGCGCCGCGGCTTTGCTCGCGCGGCTACTCGGCGCAGCTGACGGCGGCTCACAACTACCCTCGTTTTCATTGTCATTTTTATTATTGTCATAAGTGGGGTAGCACACTACACTAATCACATCACTTTGCAAAGGCTCGTTCACACTAGCTGTTGACGCAGTATTCAACACAGTTTTCCAACTTGGGGGCACTGACCATCCACCATCAAAGTTGAAATTGGGATGACGACTAATTTCAATGGCTTCACGTACTTTACGCGGAAAGAAATTTTTTTCTCTCGCCAGTACCGACACCTTATCAAACCGAATGTAGTGCGTCGAATCCGAGTTCATTGAATGTTCGGCCACAGCAGAACCCTTATCGTCCTGTTTTTTCATACTGCGTATGTGCTCCGTCAGTCTTGTGGATATATTCCGCCCAGTCTTTCCGATATAGTTCTTCCCACAGGAACACGGAATCATGTATACCCCGGGAATATTCAGGGGCTCCTTATCCTTGGGTGAACGCACCAGCTGTCTGAGCTGCAAATGAGGACGGAAAATCGACTTGATGGCGTAACAAGTGCCAGATTTTATCCGTTACCCCTTTTATGAATGGCAGGTAGACCGGTACCCTATCGACCACGGCGGGGTGGTTTTAACTGGAGGCAATGCAATCGTGTCGTGAACGCATCGGCCCGGCATCCCAATTTCAACCGTGATGGTTGATGGTCAGTGCCCCCAAGTTGGAAAACTGTGTTGAATACTGCGTCAACAGCTAGTGTGAACGAGCCTTTGCAAAGTGATGTGATTACTGTAGTGTGCTACCCCACTTTTGACAATAATAAAAATGACGATGAAATCGAGGGTAGTTGTGAGCCACCGTCAGCTGCGCCGAGCAGCCGCGCGAGCAGAGCCGCGGCGCGCAGTTTACGTCTCGCCACCGGCGTGGCGTGTGCTCCCAGAGGAAGGACTACGGTTTAGTCCGAAACATGTCCAGCTATACTCGACTGACATACGTGAGTGATCCGTTTATTTCACTCAGATCTTGTGTGATAAAGATACACATTAAACATCCAAGACTCGAGAGTAAACATAACGTGATAAAAACCGGACACCAAAGAACCTTCCAGAAAAAAATATATCCTCTACTCACGAATAGTATTTCCCGGTCACCCTTTTCCAAACCAAAATACAACACGTCTCTCGAATAAACACAGATTTTTACAAAATGCCCTTTCAGCACATCCAATATTCCGTTCGCCTATGTAAACAGACTTTGTTAACCCTTCCAGGGTACATATTGCATCTTGATGTTAATCCACTTTCTCATAATAATATAGCCATTTGGGTCATTGAGCTGTGTCGTCAGTTACATGGCGGCGGGTGGTCCAAGGATGGGAGAAAGCGTATGGTTAATCTAATTTATTTCGGGTTTGAAACCTTGGGTCCATGGGGTCCCGGCGCTTACGAGCTTATATTTCAGAGTTGCAAAAGCGCTTGGTCGATGCAACTTGTGACCAAAGGGCTGGCAGTTTTCTCTCTCAAAGAATCAGCATCGCTATTCAGCGAGGCAACGCTGCCAGCCTTTTGGGCACTATGCCACGGAGGCCTTATTTAGATTTTATTTAGTTTTAAGTTTTAGCTTGGACCTAAATAGTTTTATTTTAATGATTTTATTTAATAACGTCTAACGAACTTAGAAAACTTGAAATATAAATATTTTTCTCCAAATTTAAAACTGGAACGTAATTTATACAGAAAGACCAGAAAAAATATTTCTCGAAGGATTCGAACCTAGATCTTTACCAAACCGTGGTAACGCGCTTCGACCAATTACGCCGTTCGAGCAATTGGTGGGTAGCACAAAAAACTTCTATATATTCACGCATCAGTTTAATTCCAATTGCTTTGCGAGACCGGCTCGCTTGGGTCGGGATGACCATAACAATAACTACCCAACCAACTTAGAAAAGTTGAAAAACCCCCGACAATGTCATTTCAAAATTCAGTATTTCAAAAACGGGTAAACCGATTTTAATGAAACTTAGCTAAAAACAATCTCAATTAAACTAGCTTTTGAACAAAAAAAACGCATCGAAATCGGTCCATCCGCTTGCGAGCTACGATGTCACAGACAGATACACAGGCACACAGATACACAGATAGACAGGTCAAACTTAAACCCCTTTTTTTCGTCAGCGGTTAAAAATATAAAATATTAGTTTAAAAAACAACAGTGCCCTAAGCACGGCTTGTCGAATCCTGCGTTACGTTACGGTTATCGTATCGAGATCGAGAAATCTCATACTAAATTTTAGTTCCAAATACGCTCACGGGCGGGCGCTGTTCCAAACGTCATACAAACTCGTTATAGTTTACTATTCGATTTTACGTGACGCAGGATTCGACAAGTCGTGCTTAGGGCACTGATACCTACTACAATAGTCGAGGAAAACAAACACAGGCTATCTCAAAACGTACACGCTCCGCTCCTTGTACCAAGCCAGTAAGGTCAGATTTCATTTCACACGGCCCGCAAAAGTGTAAATAATTCATTCGAGCGACATCTTAGCTGATCCCGCGAACAAATACACTGGGTGAATATTATAAAGCCCGCAGAATCACTACACTAGGAAAAACTACATGGTTTCCAACTATAGAGCGTTATTGTAATGGAATACGGCGTGCGAATGGTAATGTTGCCAGTTCTATTCAATTCCAAGTCTTGTTTTGGAATGGTAATGGCAGCTAGTTTGGTAAATGGATATAGTTATGAATAAATTTACTAGGTAGCTGCTAGTGCGAAATTGTGCTATGACACTGTGTACGTTCAAAAGTTTATAAGTTCTGAAATATTTGCAATTAATAAAGGATGCATGTTGATGATTAAAATGTTTCAAAGTTAAATTACCAAACTAAAATTAAACGTGAACTTAACTGACTGTGATGGTGATGAAGAGTGATGAGTGGGTATGGGTGATGAGTTTGAATTTCATTTTAAACTTATGTAATTATTTTCGCAAAACTGTTAAATTCAAAATTGCTTAAAACAATGGCTTATTTGTTATATCTAAAACAAAATTATATTTTTATGTTGATTTATTTTAGTAAAAGAACGTAACATAATGGCAATTTACAATGACAATAATCTAAGG
The DNA here is from genome assembly GCA_963691665.1 of Clepsis dumicolana. Classification (NCBI taxonomy): domain Eukaryota; kingdom Metazoa; phylum Arthropoda; class Insecta; order Lepidoptera; family Tortricidae; genus Clepsis; species Clepsis dumicolana. Next base: position 13,185,381 of record OY829513.1, read on the forward strand.
TTAAACTAAGTAAACTACAACTTAAAACTAAATTAAATCTAAATAGGGCCCCCGTGGCATAGTGCCCAAAAGGCTGGCAGCGTTGCCTCGCTGAATAGCGATGCTGATTCTTTGAGAGAGAAAACTGCCAGCCCTTTGGTCAGAAGTTGCATCAACTAAGCGCTTTTGTAACTCTGATGTTGATTAGTTTTTAAGGACTCAATTTTTACTTCGTTTTTGTTTGTGACCCCATTATCTTGGTAATATTATTATTCCCAAACGAAGAATACGAAAAGCACGTGAACTAATTTTGTAAAGCAGAATATAATATTGATAAGTAAGTAAGTAAGTAAGTAAACGCTTTATTGTACAGAAAATACAGAAATAAATACAAGTTACAAACGGTGAGATACAATACAAAGGCGGACTTATCCCTATAAGGGATCTCTACCAGCCAACCTTTGATTGGTAGAGAGGAGTAGTTAATTAAGGGACCGACAAAGAGTGCGTTTATTTACAAATTGTGAAGGCGAATAAATAATAACACAATACATAAACTCATACAAAAGCCAACCATATTATAACATACTACTACATAATATAATATATACATACAATACATATACTACATAAGCATAATATAAATGTCCTAACAGTTACTATGCAGAAAAATATCTCATAGTGCTTAGTTTGCATAATTATACTAACGTGTGGATGGTAACTTTCTGCGGTTTTGGAAAAAAAAACCTCGAACCTAATCAATCCGAGTCGGTTCTGCTCGGAAAGCCTTGCTCACTCGCTGCTGCTTCGTTAAACTATTTTTAATTAGGTACAGTACGTACATGTACCAGCTTCAATAATATAGTGTTCTGCCGTTATGCCATAATTATAAGACTGGACGATCTACATGTACCAGCTTCGGTAATATAGTGTTCTGCCATTATGCCATATAAGACTCGGCGTTACTAAACTGCTATTAAATATTCTGCAGAATTACTTTCGCCGATACAGTGTTCTGCTATTTAGTATTTTAATAAATGACTATTATACTAACTGATAATTTAGCAAAGTATAATCATTAAACATAAGTGTCCTTCGGCTATAAAATGTTTTTGTGATACCTGCTATGCTATGCGAAGTGTATTCCGAAGAATCGATATAATAAAATAAATAAATAAATATCATGGGACAATAGACACCAATTGACCTTGTCCCAAACTAGGCAAAGCCTGTACTTACTATGGGTACGGGACGATGGATAAACATACTTACATAGATAAATAGATACTTAAATGCATATTAAACATCCAAGACCCGAGAACAAACATTCGTATTCATCATACAAACATCTGCCCCGACCGGGGATCAAACCCGGGACCTCAAGCTTCATAGTTTATTATGCAAGATCGGTAAAAGGAACCCATATTTCCAGCTTTATATTAGGGTGCAGAATCGCAGTTGTCCCCTTCTCTCCGGTGTTACGTAACATCTCAAATACGTAGGTGCCTCATTTACACAAGATTGCGGTAGTTATCATTTAATTGTTCTCCCGAATCCACGTAATTTCATAAAGGACTGCTCATATGAGCGGCGGAGTCGCCCAGATGCCTTCAAGTGCGTGCTAAATTAGATGGTATTGTACTCGTGGGGACTCGAGGTTTGAAAAATACTAGGTATAAAATAATTTCGAGTATTTTGGGGTAACTTAAGTGGCAGTGGGCGTGGCACATTGCTCGCAGGACTGATGACCAATGGAGTTGGAATCTCGAATGGCGTCCGCGGACCGGGAGACGAGCTGTCGTTAGACTCCAACAAGATGGAGATGTACATAGAATAAATGAGAAAAATATAGTTAACCCCGGGAATCACACACGGATCTTTGACATAGTCTCACGTGCTGTACCACAACACCACAGTTAGCATTGTATTTAGCAGGCACGTTGAATTTTATCCATGTGTTTAAATCACAGTTCGATTTTGTGCAATAACTATCTCATCTCTAGTCTACCAGCACTTTCGGAAAGACCATGATTGCCAAAAAGAATGAGCCGCAAGAAACAAGGCTCAAAGTGATTTCTTCTAAAAAAAAGTTGCAACTAAACAGCTATTACAATACATAACCACAGATGAAATATACAAAGAAAACTTCGTAAGAAATAAAGTTCCACGAATCTTGAGATTCTATTATTTTCATTAAATACGTTAGTACTTGTATCAAGTATCAAATACTAGGTAACTTGATACTCGCCAAGTGTCACCCGCCCTAAGTGAGGCCATCTCATTAGTCACACAAGTAAGTCCGTCATTAACGCTACCTGCAAAGGTCAGACGGTTCTGCCCGACTACGACTTTGTGCTATTTTATAACAAGGTGAAAACAATGCAACACTACAAAATTAATTGAAAAATTTATTGAAGACCATGTAAACATAAGAGCTAATGTAGCTTGTTGTACAGCACTACATAATTAATTGTAGGGGCAAGTGTTGTACCTGTGGACGTGTTTACATGTGGACACCATTGGTAATAAAAAAACTACAAACACGTCAGTCGCAAAACATTTTATTACTTACCAATCTCACAGAACTATCAACTTGGCTATATAATAATAATAGCATGGGACAAATTGACACCAATTGACCTAGTCCCAAACTAGGCATAGCCTGTACTATGGGTACTACATAACGGATAAACATACTTATATAGATAAATACATACTTATATACATATTAAACATCCAAGACCCGAGAACAAACATTCGTATTCATCATACAAACATTTGCCCCGACCGGGATTCGAACCCGGGACCTCAAGCTTCATAGTCAGGGTCGCTAACCACTAGGCCATCCGGTCGTCTAAAAGTCATGAGCCAACAAATTTAGATAATAGCTTTTTGCTACACCAAACTTTATCTTGTTGTAATACATTAACCCTTGTTATTCATAAACCTATTTTAACTAATATGCCGTTAAAGTTCGTTTGTCCTTTTTTGTCACATTGACATTCCCGTTAGTAAGAAGAAGACAAAACCTATTTCAGCTAATGGAGGCTTGAGTGACGTTTATGAATAAGGCCCTAAGACACAAGGTGTTTGCTGTTTGCGCGTTATGTAACCGAGTACTAAGTTATGAAAGTTTTCCTACCAGAGTTAGGTATTAAAACTGTGATACCTGTACATATTACATAGAAAATTACAATTGAATTAACTGCAACTTGTGACCAAAGGGCTGCCAGTTTTCTCTCAAATAATCAGCATCGCTATTCAGCGAGGCAACGCTGCCAGCCTTTTGGGCACTATGCCACGGGGGCCTTTTTAGATTTAATTTAGTTTTAAGTTGTAGTTTATTTAGTTTAAGCTCAGATTTTATGTCATTGTAAATTGCTTTTATTATGTAAATGTTTTTAGAATAAACGTTGTATTATAAAATAAAATGAAAGGTACCTATATAAAGTTGAATATTGCTATTGCTATGACTACTGATGATGGTAATGATGTGGTAACTTGCTTGTTATTTCGATTGTTTTGTGAGGATATGACGTATCTAACCATTAACGTCACGAATAAACATCTCATTTCACACAACATCCTATGACTACCCTGGGTTAACATTATCATGACATTAACCCGTTACCCTTGTTAGTGTACGTCGCGAATATCTGGCATTGTTGTCAAGAATGTGCATAAACGTCAGCGTTATTAACTTTGTAAATTAGTGCATCTTCTCAAGTTAGGTTAGGGCGGTTTTAACCGGGGAAAGCTAACTGTTATTTATTTATTTTTAGATTATAGTGTGTATTTTTTTGGAATCAACCTTTACTTTAGTTTTAGTTAGTATTTAGTATTTAAAATTTTAGTCTTAAGTTTTATAATGTACCATTCATATCTAATATGCATAATCAAAATGTAGTAAGTAAGTAAACACTTTACTGCACAGAAAAAAGGATACAAATTCGAGTTACAACAATCAAAATCGAGTACAAAGGCGGATTTACGCCTTTGAGCGATCTCTACCAGCCAATCAATCTTGGAGTGGTGGAAAGGAATGGTTTACTATTAGGGATCCAGTCGATATAATAAATAAATAATAAATATAGAGGCCCAAATTCTTGTGGATTTATTTAATTGTTATTAAACCTATTTTCGTATAAGCTTACCAACTTCTATTTAAATCAGTCGTGAAATTAAAACTGGGTAACAGCGTTTGCGCATTGCGTTCGATTCGAAACTCAAAAACTTGTTAACCGATTGTTTTTTGCTAATTACACTTGTTTCGTCATCCAATTTACATTATCCATACCGAATTTCGAGTCAATCCGTTCACTGGAAGTGGGTCAAATTTAACTTCCGACCTAGTAATGACAGTTCGAAGTAGCAATATTGGTATTGTATAAGATGGATTATGATATTTCAGCCGAACGTACAAGCCAACAAACTAAAAAAGGTTAAGCTATTCTATTAAACTGAACTGGTAACCAGCCACTGAACTGCCTGCCTGCCTGTAACTGAACTGGTGCTGGTGCACTGGTGGTCTGGTTAACTGGTAGAGATCCCTTTAAGGGATAAGTTCGCCTTTGTACATTTGCTTTTGTTCTGTTATCTGTTTTTTTTTTTGTTTTATGTGCAATAAAGAGATATACATACATACATAAACTGCAAGCCTGTACTTCGTGTAACGCACCCTAATCTCATGCTTATCCTTTATCGTTTATTCAATTAACAGAGGGTCGAGCACGACTTTACGAATGCTGCGTCACGTAAAATCGAATAGTAAACGTTGTCGAGTTTGTATGACGTTTGGAACAGCGCCCGCCCGTGAGCGTATTTGGAACTAAAATTTAGTATGAAGTTTCTCGTTCTCGATACGATAACCGTAACGTTACGCAGCATTCGTAAAGTCGTGCTCGACCCTCAGACCAAGTTCACATGTTGCTCGTGGCACCGAGCCAGCTCATCAGCTTTGACTTACACGGAAAATTAATAAGTAGAGCAATTTATACTGGCACCAAAAAAGACAAGCTTGTGATGGATCTAAGATTTCAGTAAAAGTGTTTTTGGAATTAAGGTACCTGATGTCCCTGTGCCCGACACTCCCAATGGTTGGCACCTTCAACCTTATTACGTAGCACTAAAGGTGACGAGCAGGGTGTCAATTACTGGAATTAACGTGTTGATCACAGGGACGATTACCTTATCATAATAATTGTTTGAATCAGGCGTTACTTTGCAGAGGTTCATAATGCGTAGGCTAAAAACATTAGGATTTGCCCTTTGGAACATTTTGAACAGGAATGGTGGAGCGAACCCGTCAGTGGTGAGCGGCGCGCGGCCGGCCACACTCGTGCGCAGCGTGCGCGCGACTCAATATTGCTGGCACTAATTTGTGCCACAAAAACGTAGTACCGAAAGCGGCCATACGCTATTAACAATTATTTTGGTCATCCCCGACTAAAATCTTACAAAAAACAGGATTATTACTATCATTGTTTAACGGTAAAAAAAAAACCTCTCACGCGTCCAAAACACTTGTCCAGTGCCCTAAGCACGACTTGTCGAATCCTGCGTTACGTTAAGGTTATCGCATCGAGATCGAGAAATCTCATACTAAATTTTAGTTCCAAATACGCTCACGGGCGGGCGCTGTTCCAAACGTCATACAAACTCGTTATAGTTTACTATTCGATTTTACGTGACGCAGGATTCGACAAGTCGTGCTTAGGGCACTGACTAATAAATATCGGTGTTACGCTACAAAAAAAGATTCCCAGAATATTCGATGGCCTCTTACAATCACCGGCATAAGATATTTTAGGTATCTGTTAAGCCCACTCGGGAGTACCGATGAGACTTGGTGATACGGTATGCTGCTCTTGTTTTGTATTTTAAGTGAAAAAGGAATACACTTGTATTATATTTTTTATAAACTCACTGAAACATGAATACACAGAAAAAAACCAGAAAAATGCCAACCCCGGGAATCGAACCCGGATCCTCGACACTCCGGGTTCGATTCCCGGGGTTGGCATTTTTCTGGTTTTTTTCTGTGTATTCATGTTTCAGTGAGTTTATAAAAAACATAATTGATATTCACGGGAAAACCGTAAAAATAAAAAATTGGGAGAAAAAAAAAAATACAAAAAGATACTCCTACTGAGATCATGAATACACTTGTATTGACAAATCTTGGGAAAGAAGAGTCGAATTTATTTTAGGGCCGTAAGCTTTGTACAAGTTTTAGGTATCGCAGAAATGACATATTTGTTATAGAAATGTCGACTTTGAGGCTGTGACGTTCGGTGAAAGTTATAATATACTAGCTGTGTTGCCCGAGATTTCCTCCGAGCAGATTTCGGTTATCGCTATCCCGCGGTAACTATACAATTTTCCCGAATAAAAAATAGCCTTTTATTCCTCAATATTCAAACTATCTTCTTACCAAATTTCATCTAGATTGGTGCAGCGCTTTTTCCGTGAATTTTAAATTTAAGTCACTACAAAAACCTATAAAAAGGGAAAAAATAAAAAATACGTCTCGGTAAATAGTTTTTTTATGTTGGGTTTTTTAAATTTAATATATTTTTGGTCGCTTTTTACATTATAATTCACGTTCCAAAATGCCACACTGTAGACATCAACGGGCTCTCACGTTTTTGATTTGAACTTGATGAAACTCCCCCGACATTTTCATTTCAAGATGTAATATCTCAAAAACGGCTGGACCAATTGTGATGAAACATGTCTAAGAACCATTGCTAGAAAACCTGCTTTCAAATATAAAAAAAACCGTTAGACCGTTGAAGAGCTATGGTGCCACAGACAGACACACATACCGGTTAGACTTAAACATCCCTCTTTTTGCGTCGGGGGTTAATAAAAAGATAATTTTATTACCACATACACCAATTATCTTGAGCGTAGTAAGAAGCTTTAAATTTACGATGCGTACATCATTCCACCAAAATTACATCCTACACTTTAACACGTCAACCGTCTAAGATAAGCATGCAAAACAGCGCATAAAACGCGCCCCACACTGAGTTAAAACAGTACGCGCGTCAGTTTAGCCAACATTACGAGGCAAACTGTGTAGCGTATACACGTAATCTGTGATAAGCGAGCGGCACTTGCGAAAAAAGTACTTGTACGGCTTTTTATTTGACAATAAAAAGAAATTAAATGAGTACCCAGGTACTCCACTTACTTCGTCTGTCAGTTTTTTGACATAAAGTACCTACATATTTGTCATTTGAATATATCAAAGTTTAAGTATGGCATTTGTTTTTAAACCCCGACGTGAAAAGACGGGTGTAAGGTATAAGTTTAACCGGTGTATGCATGTAGACGTGGCATCATAGCTCCCAAATGGGTGAACAGGTTTCTTGTGCATTTCAACAGCAACTAACACAAAAATGTAACCTTACCAACTTAGAAAATTTGAAAAACCTCAGACACTTTTCATTTCAATGTGTAACTTCACTAAGGTCCATCTCGATTAAATCACACTCGTTAAAACTTTTTAGCAATCTGTTTAGGAGCTACAGATAGAATCACATAACACATGCGAGTTACTTAACCTCGGACTCCAAAAGAGGCACATTTTCAATTTAAAAGACAACTTTAAGTCGTTGAGTTAATACTGTACGCGCTTCAGTTTAGCCAACGTTACGAGGCAAACTGTGTCGCGTGTTACTCACACGTAATCTGTGATAAGCGCACTTGCGAGCGAGCAATCGTGCTAAAAGCCGAGCGCTGATCTGCGCTAGATAAGTCTTCAAGACGTAGGGCTTACAAAAAAAGTTTTCTCTTTTTTAGGGTTCCGTACCTCAAAAGGAAAAGCGGAACCCTTATAGGATCACTTTGTTGTCCGTCTGTCTGTCTGTCTGTCAAGACCCTTTTTCTCTGGAACGCGTGGAGGAAGGATGCTGAAATTAATATCAAATACTCACCTGCGGTCCCTTGAAGCTGTGAAAAAATCAAGCATCTAAGTCAACGCAATCAAAAGATACAGTTATTAAAAAAGTAGTTTCCATACAAATTGCCGTTTTTAGAAAACCTAAAGGGTACTTCCAGTTGTCCTAGAAACCAGAAATTTGGTATGAAGGTAGCTTTTATAATACAACCACTCAGAAAAGTCTCAAAATCTTAATTTTTTATGTCTGTCTCTAGATTTCGAGGACCAATATAAGTTGACCCCATACTGCGTAAATTTTGCTTAGGAACAGGGCTCTGCTTACACTGGACTTCTTAAAATACTGGGAAAAAGCGTTAAAATCTTTCTACGGGACCCTCGTGCGCGAGTCCGACTCGCACTTGGCCGGTTTTTTTTTATTTAAAGAGGGAGGAAAACGACCGAGCGGGTCACTTGACGGTAAGCGATCACCGCCACCCATGTACACCAGCAGCCCCAAGAGTGGCTAGTCTGTTGCCGGTCTTTAAGGAGGGAAAGACGCACTTCAAAGTTATTCTTATTTTGAACCGACTTCATAAAAAGGAGGAGGTTCTCAATTCGTCGGTTTTTTTAATGTATGTATGTATGTTTCCCGATTACTCGAAGACGGCTGAACCGATTTCAATTTTTTTTTTGTTTGAATGGGTATGTTTTGTACTAGTTGGTCCCATTGTCACCAAGTCAGGAACTGATGATGAGATCCCAGAGAAATCGAGGGCAACCCTCAAAATTTATAGGCACGTATCATGTGTTTCATATATTTTCGAAAGTACAGTTATACTATAGTAAGTTTAGTTCATAAGTTCAAATTGTGCATTCTGAGTGGGCAAGACTCTTACTTATAGTGAAATAAAACTTACTTATATACGTGAGTGATCCGTTTTATTTCGCTATGATTGAGTCTCACGGTAGTTTCATGTTAAAAGACTCTTACTTGCTTCTTTACTTTTTTTTAAAGCAGTAAGTACCTAAGAGTCTTGGCCATCACTAGTAAATTCATCATTCAGAGACAACCGTGAGACTCAATCATAGTGAAATAAACGGATTACTTACGTATATCAGTCGAGTATAGCTCGACATGTTTCGGACTAATCCGTAGTCCTTCCTCTGGGAGCACACGCCACGCCGGTGGCGAGCCGCGGCACGCAGGTTACGTCAGACATACGTGGGTGATCCGTTTATTTCACTATTCAGAGACAATTTCAAAATGGCGGTTAGCATGTTCCTAGAATTAGACTTTACCTCGTTTGCCTCTACTTTAATATTACACAGTTTTACTGCTACAACCATCGATATAATAAAACATTTAACATAGGCGACATACCTGTTCAGCGCTGACAAAATGCGGCCCTTACTCACTAGCTGTCATTAGACTGACATAATGTCAAACATCAAGGGCTACTAAACTGAACGCCGTATTTAGATTCCAAAAAACTATTCATGTGTTGCCAATAAAATGAAAAAGTTTTGCATCGGTAAGTTTTAACATTTCGAAATAATGTATAATTGCAAAGTTAAAATTAAATGCAACCGCATAAATGTAAATATTAATTCCTCCTACAATATTTGGTTGAAACAGTTTTTTAGAAGAAAAGTACATATTACAGTGGTAATACTAAAGGTTTTAACAACATTTGGATACTGTTAATGTCATAATTTGCGTACCTATATACAATTTAAAATATTTTTGATATGCACATAAAAATAATGACGACAAATCACGTATAGCAAAGTTTATGGTAAACATGGCGGCCACTTGGGATAGGTACTTAAATAACAACAATATATTATAATGACATTTTTTTATTAATGAGCATGGGTTGGTTACATCTGGAACGTCACAATGGCACTTGTGACAGTGACGTTCGGCCATCTTGAGTAACTTTTTTGGAATCTCAATACGGTTTTTAGTATAAGTCACCGAATCACAATCTTAATCCTAACTAATATTATAATTGCGAAAGTAACTCTGTCTCTCTGTCTTTCAGTCTCTCTGTCTGTCTGTTTGTTACCTCTTCACGGGAAAACCGCTGCACCGATCTAGATGAAATTTGGTAAGAAGATAGTTTGAATATTGAGGAATAACATAGGCTACTTTTTATTCGGGAAAATTATATAGTTCCCGCGGGATACCGATAACCGAAATCTACGCGGATGAAATCGCTGGCAACAACAGCTAGTCACCTATAATTGCTTGTCCGCGCGCGATGAAGCGATGGCGTATCTGTCTATTTTTGTATATCAAAGGCTAAAACTTATACCGCACTCTATTTGCAGTGCTCAAGCGCATTAATAGTGAGAAAGCACACTATTACGTATTTACTCACAACTGCTTGTGCGCCGAGTTGTATATACTTTTTGCCTTTGCTTTGCGTTGGGCAAAGTTTTTACCCGACTGCCGAAGGAGCGAACGTTTTATACATAATTATGTATGTATGTATGTATATATAATTCTTTGTCACGCTTGGTATTGGATAATTGATTTCAATGTATGATTGAGGTGTCATTAGTTAGACACGTCTTAGTTGTGGGAGTGACATTAGAGTTTTCTTTTTAATGGTTTTTGCAGTCGGGTTTTTAAAATGTTATTAAAATGTAACTGGCTATTGGCTACTTTTTATTTCGAGTGTTTTTTTCGAGAATTTTGATTTTTTTGTAGCAGTAGGTAGAAAGTTCTGGCAGAAGAAACATTGTACCTAGTATTTTAAGATCCTCAACGTACTTGTAGTTTCACTAATGTTGCGGTTGTACTTTTGTTTTGGCTTTTGTGATATTTTGTGATATTTTTTCTTAAACTACAGTTCTACAGTCTTCTATTTTCTTTTTTTCACTTAAGTCAACTCACACAGCCTGGATCTTTTTATTAAGTTCATTTCAGATGCAAACAAAACTAACCCCACAGTATCTTGAAACAAAATCTATCTGTAAAAAATCAAAAATAAAAAACTCCACCTTACTGCCCTAAATCTTCACATCGAAACGATCAACGAAACACTTCGGCCCGATTGCCGAAACTATCCCAAACAGAAACAAGGTTCTATCGCATAGCGCTTATACGGGAGTTGGTTTTTATTTGTGTGTCCAGCACAACTCACAGTGCGACTTCTATCTCGCGCGAGAACAACTGCCCGTCCTTTTGTGTCACTCATAATGCAACGGGACGGGTATTGTAATCTCGCGCGACAAACAAAGACACGGCCAGTCGTGCTAGCCCTACTGTGTGTCCGTCTGTGGTACCTACCGTAGCTCCTAAATGGGTAAACCGATTTGGACGGTGTCTTTAACTGAGAAATAGAGTTTAATAAAAGCCGTTTTTGAAATATTGAACTTTGAAATGAACAAGTCGGGTTTTCAACTTTGCTAAGTTGGTTACGTTAATTATTCTGCCACTATTCGATGGAGATGAGGTACACACTCATGCTAAAATTTTTCCCTAGAACTCATATAAAACAAAGCTGTCACACAAATGACAAAACACGAACGCTATCAACATTTTTATGGCCAAATTGGTCACTGCCTCTCATAGGTATTTTTGATTTGGGGAAAGCTCTCAAAATTTAAAATTTTATTTCTGTAAACTCGTTAACACCTCCCGTCATAAGTGTTTTGTGGATTCCGTACACGCTCGACCCTTCATTTGAAACAATGGGAACCTCTGCAGTCATAAAGTTGTCGAAACTCATTTGCAGAAATCTCTGACTGGCCAGTGTTCGAAAAATACTTTCTACCTATCAGGGCGTTCAGGAGGGTGGTACAAGATTTTCTTTCTAGGCGAATATGATAATCTAGCAGTTGTATTAGGAGAGCTATACTGTAGCTATTTGCTGCCGTACGAATGGGTTGGCACCTCCAGGGAAGCACCACCTTTCGCAGAAAATCGGCGTGAAGCAACAGAACCCCTGTTGCGCTTCGTCCTGTGTGAGAGTGCCGGAAGCCGGTTCCCCCCCTCCCCTTTCCTCTATCCCTTTTCATCCTTAAATGCCGGCAACAGACTAGTGATTCTCTTGGGGTTGCTGGTTCTCATGGGTGGCGGTGATTGCTTGCTCGTTTGCCTCCCTCTTTCAATAAAAAAAATCTAGCTAAGTAAAAATAAAATTAATAGTTATATAAGTTGTCTATTTTAGGCTCGGATAGTTTTATCTCTCTATTCGGTTTCTTAACTTTTTTTTTCGAGGATTGAGGGAACAGGAGGGCGTATTTGGGACGACCAACTGGACGCAGTCCGATTGGTCGGCCGAAGTATCGATGGGCTGATGCTGTGGAGGCAGATTTGCGCCAGCTCCAAGCCGGTGATTGGCGTGAGACTGCGCAGGATCGGGTTAGGTGGCGAGCTCTCGTTTCGGAGGCCAAGTTTGGGTCACTGAGCCAATCTAGGTAGCTAGCTAATGGTTATATAAATATAATTATGTAATTATTACATGACATAAATTACTCTTGATTTTTACCACAGATGGGGACAGAATAAGCACTAAAAAGTTGATTGACTCATTTACCTTATTCTTTCCCCGTCAGCTGCTTCACCCTTGCACCAACCCTCCAATCCAGTGGAAGCTCGCCGTTTGCTTTATCTCTAATATTGCCTTTTTATCTCGAGCCACTTGTCTGATCTAGCTCATTAGGCATGCCTTTATATCCAGCACCTTGAGCACCGGTAATCAGAGGCACTTACTGCCTTTACTTCCTCAGTCATTTCTGATGCTATGTCTTTATCAATCTTAAGAAACTCTTCCGTTATCAAGTGACAGACAACACACAGCCGACACCTTTTGCCCTAGAAGGCTGAAATTTTGTAAAGAGGTTGCCTTTGTGGTGTAGATAAGCACTAAGGAAGGATTAAAGACTGCCAATCTTCTAATTAATATGCGTTCCTTCGAAATAATTATACTTTTCACTAGACGATGCTTTATAAGTTAGGTTCCAGTTTCATAATAAATTGATGGCAGCCATCTAAAGTACCTAATAATAATAAGAATAAGTCATATAATATTTCGGAGGAACGCAGGATAGTATGAGGATTGACAGTTTTTTTTTTATTATTTAACTAGTATCACACTACTTAGTATCTAATCAGTGAGAAAATTCTTTATTAGGCCACACGGTATTATCTTACCTAAGTGAAAATTCCCAAGTTAAAACCAAAAACATTAGGTAGGTAATCAGATTCCCAAATAATCCTTGGGTATTCTGAATCGCAGGGAAAAGCTGAATCATTAAAAAAGCAATTACGTACAATAAAAACAAAACAGGCCGGATGTAGGAATCAGTCTAATTCCTCCAGAGAATCGGCGGCTGATCCCGTCTCCTAGATATACCGGCGCGGAAGAAAGAAAGTTCGGTGTACAATGCGGAGCTGTATTATTAGCACCATTAAATGACATTGTAACCCAAGGACCTGTCATCATTATCGACCGGACGTCCACTGCTGGATATAGGCTTCCCCAAGGACCTCCACGACGACCGGTTTTGTGCTACCCGCAGCCAAAGAATATTTTATACCAACGTAACAAGAAACGACACTGACGCTTGTGTGCAGTAGGTAAACGACCTCACGGCTGTGTGCGTTTCGGGACGCGAGTGGTGGTGAGCCCGGGTCGATTCGCGGGCGAAATACTATTTACAATTTAATGAAAACTAATTAAAGGACACCGTTTGATCACTGAAAATCATGACGTTATAAAGTTGAGTAATTCAATCTGAACTTCTTGCAGCGATTGTTTTAACGTTTCAAAAAAGTTGCTGGTTTGCCCAACTATAGTCATCGATCCCCATTTTGCAATCTTAGCACATTATGTGTATGCAGTACGCCAAAAACATAGTCAAATACATAGAGTATGGACGGGCCCTTCGGAACTCCGTTCTAGTTGCCGATATTGTGACAGTAAAATACCTATTAACTGATGGGCTTTGGGGTCAGAAGGTTCTCGAAGGGCGTCCGCGTACGGGGAGACGAGCTGTCGGTAGTCTTCAACAACATGGAGCGACGACCTGGCAAAGATCGAAGGATCTCGGTGGATGCGGAAAGCTCAAGACCGGTCTGAGTGGAGAGCCTTGGGGGAGGCCTATGTCCAGCAGTAGACGTCTTTCGGCCGGCATGATAATGATGATGATGAAAAAAACGCGCACAAGCGCCGTTTCAAAATGTTCCAAAGGGTTGGATATACTGACGTTTGTATTAATGGACAAAAATAAATTCACCGCGCAATGAATACCGCGCAATCACAACACACATTTGTCACTTACAGCATTGTTGTTTGCTATCTCCCTTATTAACTCACTTAATAGGGCCGAGCTTAATAATGTCTTTGTGCTATTTCTATGTGTTTATGTATGTGGGTCTGTTGTGTGAGCACATAACACGTTTTCTTTATTTCGTTTCGAAAGATAGTCTTTATGCCTGAAACGGATTTAGTTAGGATAAAGGTTCGGACATTTCATAGGACGCTAAGACGAAAGAGCTGTGGAGCCGGCATTGACATAAATGTATGAAATGAAATGAAACGATATAATGAAATGAAACGAAATAATGAAATGAAATTAAACGAAATTAAATGAAACAAATTTATTTGTCTTAAGTGGGTATACAACATGGTGTTGAAATAAAATAAATTCATAAAATCGCCACCTAATGCCACAAACAACAATGGTTAACTAATTTATTGGCTAACATGGGGTTATAAAGGGGGAGGGGGGGGAGTTGTGGAAGGGGGGGGATTTGGGGGAGGGGGGGAGTTGGGGGAGGGGGGGGGTTAACTACGCAACAAGGTTTATTTAGATAAATACTGACAGTGTTTGAAGTGAACTGAAAAATTAGCCTCGTTATACATTGCGGCAAAATACTGCCAGCCTCCTGCCCCCATACTACGAAAATCGAAATTCGTATCGTATCGTCCCGCTCACTCTCGTGTTAAATAATATTATTAGCTTGAGAGGGACGGCACGTTCGAACTTTGCATTTCGTAGTTGGGGGGCTGGGTCCAATGATCAGCCAACGGTGACTGGGAGGGTTTCTACTTGTAGGTAGTTTTTAGTTTCGTTATATTTGTACATAGTTAAATTGTTATCTATGTTTCTTTAAAAATATGACTATATTTTCTTAAGTTCGACGTTGGCGAAACCATCGATTTCTATCGATGCAGCTATTTTTTTTTTTTTACGACAAGGAAGGCAAACGAGCAAGTGGGCCACTAATAGTAATAACGATTTATTGATATAGCTGTATCTTTAACATGATAGGGTTGAGGCCTCCTAGTAGGAAAATAGATTATCTGTAGCAGGAGATCTGAAATTGAATATTTTTCTTGTTTACATAATAAAAGCAATTTACAATGACATTAAATCTAAGCTTAAACTAAATAAACTACAACTTAAAACTAAATTAAATCTAAATAAGGCCCCCGTGGCATAGTGCCCAAAAGGCTGGCAGCGTTGCCTCGCTGAATAGCGATGCTGATTCTTTGAGAGAGAAAACTGCCAGCCCTTTGGTCACAAGTTGCATCAACTAATTGAATTCATAATTATTACTGTTACATTAACCCATCACGATAATTTTCATTTTCATCTCAAAAGTTAAACTCACCCTTTTCAAATCACCATCTTGGGAGCCTATTAAAGCTTAAAGTCAAAATAATTATCCGGAACAAAAAACCTATTTCACGCAAAAATTAAAATAACCAATCACGGCGAGAGGCTCTTGATTATCGTCCATCTTTTATTCTTGGTCCATTGCCCCCAAGGCATTTATTTCTGGCCCCTAAATTATTATTTATGGAGCCCTATTTCATCGTTAGGGCGAATCAGTTTCGTAATTGCGTAAATGTAGAGGGTTATTTTAAGCTTTTCGGTATTCCGATCACAATAGGTTACAATGAGGATAAGATTGCCTTGAACGAAATTGGAAATTTAAATGCTTCAAGAATTTTAAACAAAATATGATTTACAACATGAAACTACCGTTAGACTCGATCGTGGTGAAAATTTCACAAGGATCGTATAGATAAGGATATTTTCGAACGTTTTTAGTTTTTTTTTTAATTCCTAAAAGCAAATCGAAAAAAAATCTAATATTTTGCGAACCTGCTCACAAAATTTCACGAGAATAGGTTGAAAAATGCGACCTGTAGAGGAAAACAGCCGGACAGACCCCGGACAGACAGACATACGAAAGCATTTTTGTCCTAGCTGAAACGGAGACTCGCTCGCTCGGTCAAAAATTATCACTATCCTTTTTTATCACCTGATGGTAAGCGATGATCACTGTCCTTAAACACCCGCAATTCCGGAAGGAATGCAGATGCATTGCTAACCTAGAGGGATAAGATGAAATGCCTCTCGTGCCCGTGATTTCCTCGTCGTCTTTCTCTCCACACCATAACACAACACTGCTGCTTAATGGGATTTGTAATGGGTAATTACGGGAAAAAGGTGCTAGAAATCTGAGCGTAGCCACTATCGCCTGAGGACTAGGTTATTTTTTAAACCATCACCTTGCAAAATTTTAAAATGCTTATTTACATCTCAACATAATTATCTTTATGACAAACATTATTTTATTATTAGAACTATATCAGAATAGAAAGACTATTTGCGATTTCTATGGGAACCAAGAGTGTAACACTTTGCGTAGGCATTTTAAAGTGTAATTTAGTGAGGAAACACCTTGATTAACAGCTCCAACTTTATTTTTGTTTGAACAGTTAATTGCTGAACAACAAGGTAATACTAATTTGTTTTTAAAACCTGACGTCGGGAGCTGGAATGCGTAATGAGGATCCACGTAATATCAGCGTCGAGCCACCTTTAGTGACACGACGAGCATTCGAGTGGATTCCTTTTTCGCAAATGCATTTAATTTAATTTTAACAGAACCTGTGTTGTAGTAGGGGAACCCAAAAGGGGCTAAATGAGGATTTGCTCGAGTGTCGTGGGGACCTATTAAATTTTGAAGATTAGATGGTAGAAAGAAAAAAAACGTTATAGGATGTAATGTAACTATATCCTTTCAGCGGTGGGGAAAGCGTTGCTGTTGCTGTTGCGAAATACAGACTTCTTATTCCTATTCTCAGCTTTTTTACGGCATGCGAGGTACACAACAATCTATCTTTCTATCCTGTTATAGTTCTGTGGTTCCCACTTTCCGGGTAAGTGATTTGGCATGACATCGGCGTAATATGAGAAAGAAAAAAACGTTATAGGATGTAACTATATACCCATTCAGCGGTGGGGAAAACGTTGCTGTTGCTGTTGCGAAATACAGACTTCTTATTCTTATTCTCAGCTTCTTTACGGCATGCGAGGTACACAACCATCTTTCTTTCTATCCTGTTATAGTTCTGTGGTTCCCCGCTTCCCGGGTAAGTGGTTTGGCATGACGTCGGCGTCATATGACGAGCGGTACTATGAAATGTCTTTATAAATGTCGCCCCAGAAAGTAGAATTGAAAATTACGAAAGCTGCGTAACGTTATAATCGTTCCACGATAACTCTGCATAAGACAATAGTTGGCAACCCATAAAAATCACGCTGTGGTAATACTTCTTTCATGTCACTCAAACATTTATTTAATTAAAAATAATAATGATAGTAGCAATTAAAAGTTGCTGTTTTTTTTTAAATGTGGCTCTATCACCGACTTTTATACATGAAGACTGGCCACGCACCTCATTAGCGCTGACAAAATGCGGCCTTCACTCATTAGCTGTCATTACACTGACATGTCAAACTTTAAGGGAATATACCACAGACAAATATACCATCTGGATAATGTACGACTACCGTAGCGACCTGCTAATTCATGTCCACAAAATAACAAGTAGTCGCATGATAACAATGACCTGCTAATTTACGAACATAAAATAACAGGTCGTTCTTTATTGACCGAGCGAGCGAAGCAATGAACGTTTCAAATGGGACAAAAATGCTTTTTTAATGTCTGTCCAGCTGTTCTCCTCTGCAGTGTAAAATTTTGTAAGCAGGCTCGATAACTATAGTTTTTTGGAAAAAAAATAGCTCACGAGGTCTACAGCTCTCAGAGCCACTATTGATAATACTTTAGCCATAAAAGACGAAAAATCTCAGAGTGGCAAGTGGCAGAGTGGAATGGAAGGCAAGTCTTTCGTAACTGTTTCAAAGGTAAAAATATGAAATAATGGAAAAATTACAAAAAAGGTACCTATTTCAGTGTCGTCATTGGACAGATAATGGACAGTCTAAATCTGTAGATCTAAAAACTGGAAAATCAGTAGAAATAGATAAAATAGTCAGTTTCTGTAATAGTTTTATTTAGTTTACTAGGAATTACAAAATGGCCATACTATTAGAGGTTGGAATTTATCAGGAGGGGAAAAAATTTTCGGCCCTGCATTATTTGGCTATAATATTATAATTTTAAGTGCGTGGTTATCTTTACAAATAATGACTTTATTATTTACTTACGTATGGAATGTGATTCCATGTGCTTTGTTTTTCTTTTTTGTGCTATTTGTACAGGTTGAATTGGGCGAATCAACAAGATGTCACCTGCGCGGCGGCTGTTGGCGACTAAGTCACCGAGTAACCTAATCACCTATATTGCTTGTCCGCGCGCGGTGAAGGGGTGGCGAATCTGTCACTATTTGGTAAATTAATGGGCTCTATCCATTAGAGGACAATTTTGCCAGTGTTTAGTAGGTTTTGCCGTTGTAGGATAAAAAAAATGTAAAAAACGAAATATGAGAGGTATGTTAATGGTGGATGGTGAATGAACCTGTTTAATGTTTAATCTAATCAAAAGTTAACACGTGTTGTTTGACTATAAATCAGTGTTGCCATAAACAAACTTTAGATTTCTACTGTTGTCAGTTCGTTGCAGAGTTATCGGGACGACTATACGGTTATCGTATCGAGATCGAGAAACCTCATACTAAATTTTAGTTCCAAATACGCTCACGGGCGGGCGCTGTTCCAAACGTCATACAAACTCGACAACGTTTACTATTCGACTACGTTACGCAGCATTCGTAAAGTCGTGCTCGACCCTCTGGCTTAGGAGGGCAGGTAGAGGTTTGAACATTGACGTGTGATGTGTTGAAAGTAGATTTTGCTGTAGGTAAGTAATCCAGTTTGAGGTTTGGGTGAAACGGGATTAAAATTATTGTCAGTGTAATGTAGAGGTACCGATCGATGGATACTTCCCTTCACCGAAAAGCTCATTATAATTACAAATGTAATTTCGCACTAAAATAAAATTATTACACAGCTTAAACTTAACAACACCCCTATTTTGCGCCGTGGGTCAAAACCACATTTAGTTAAAAACTCCTGAAAGAAGCAAGCTTGTTACAAACTTCGCGCCTCTTACAACATAAATACGTCTCGCAATAAAATCGGGTCTTACCAACTTTATTGGAAATTAGCTCGCGCCCGCAATTTTTGCTTTCTAGGTACAGCCCAACCATTTTGATTCCTGACCCACCGAGGAATTTTCTCACAGTAAGTGTCAATTTGTTTTCCTTATGCGATTTTCTACGAAAAGGTTCCACAGTGGGTCACGATTCAGTTGGTTCTCTGGGGTCCGGCGTTGATGAATCAGACAGCAAAGAGTCTTCTTTTAAATCTATACCTATAAAACAGTACCGTGGCTGACTGACTGACTGACAATGCACAGCCTAAACCACTGGACTTAGAGACTTGAAATTTGGCAAACATGTTATACCTTGAGTATTGTAGAGGTGCACTCTAAGAAGGGATTTTTCAAAATTCCCACGAGATAGGGAACTAGCCCATTTTGAAATATTTCACGATGGCAAAGCCGCGGGGCATAAGCTAGTACTTATACATAATTTATTGAATCAGGCGTTACTTTGCGGAGGTCCATATTCCTGAACTAAAAACAATTACTTTGCTCACCCGCGACCACTAATGACAAATAGTTATATCTGTGCGGCAAATGTATGTTTCCATGCAACACCTCCGCCTCCACTGCTACACGAATCAACACATGCCACACAGACACAACTATCACCACCACCACTATACTAAACGCTGACGCGTTTCGGCACTCTCCACGAGGCCATTTACGAAGCACAACAACAACCGCTCAACATGCCACATGTGGAAGTGGTGGTATGTTGAGCGGTTGTTGTTTGATCGTTATAGTTCGAAGACCCCTGTAATTCTCGAGACGAGACGCACAAAATTCCCAGCTCCAAAGAAGAAAAGAGCTTACAAAAAACTTTGCTTCGCGCTCGAAAAATCACAACCAATTTTGGGAAGCCGAAAGCAATTTGTTTTAAAGTCAAATCCAAACAATGGGAAACAGGCAATTGATTTAATGGGTCGACGTACCCAAGCGACGTGCCCGTAGACAGACCGATTAGGGATGTTTTGTCAGAATTTTCACCCTTCTAATAATTACAAATGGTTTTTTCAGCGCGACAAAACAGCCATTATGGGTTTTCCGGTAGTCTTATTGTTGATTTAATAAGCCTGTTAAAGTGCTGTGTTTGTTCATTGGGCGCTATTTTGATACGCTCTTGTCATTAGTAACGGCTCGACTCTTTGATGTAAAATTTTGAGTCTTAACAGTGAAGCGTACACTGATTTAATTATCTCTGTAAGTATATTTATTTTAATCATAACTGATTTTAACAAATAGATTTACATAATAAAAGCAATTTACAATGACATTAAATCTAAACTTAAACTAAATAAACTACAACTTAAAACTAAATTAAATCTAAATAAGGCCCCCGTGGCATAGTGCCCAAAAGGCTGGCAGCGTTGCCTCGCTGAATAGCGATGCTGATTCTTTGAGAGAGAAAACTGCCAGCCCTTTGGTCACAAGTTGCATCAACTAAGCGCTTTTGTAACTCAGGTTTTTACAATATTTATATAGAAAGTAATAAAACAATATTAATACAAAATATAAAAACATTATAAAAACCTAACCTAGGGTGCCGCCGGTAGCGAGGCGGGGTCTGAGCTACTGGTGGTTAGGGCGACAGAGAGAGGAACCTCCTGACTATCCGAGCCGTGTCCAGGAGTACCGCCTTCTGTATCTGACCCTTGACCCAACCGCATCTAACCAGAGCCTTTTAAGGTAAGGCTCTTCGCTATTAAACCGTTCGCCGAAACGACTATCGGGACAGTGATCGTCGAATCAACAGGCCACATGGCGGTAAATTCGTGAGCCAAGTCAAAGTACTTGCTATTATTATTATGCAAGTAAACCTGGCAAAAAATAATACTAACGTAACAAGAAACGACACTAAAGCACGTGTGCAGAGGCCCGAGTACGAATATTCGAACCCTACATAACGTCGAGTTGTAACGTTATCGAGAAAGCATGACGTTTGGAACAGTGCCCTAAGCACGACTTGTCGAATCCTGCGTTACGTTACGGTTATCGTATCGAGATCGAGAAATCGCATACTAAAATTTAGTTCCAAATACGCTCACGGGCGGGCGCTGTTCCAAACGTCATACAAACTCGTTATAGTTTACTATTCGATTTTACGTGACGCAGGATTCGACAAGTCGTGCTTAGGGCACAGCGCCCACCCGTGAGCGTATTTGGAACTAAAATTTAGTTTGTATGAAGTTTCTTGTTTTCAACACAATAACGTAACGTTACGCACACGCGCAAAACTCAGCAGCGGTAGCAGGACGGCGAGGGGCTCAGGCGATATCGGTTTTGTACTTTTTTTTTATACGACTTGGAAGGCAAACGAGCAAGTGGGTCACCTGATGGTAAGTGATCACCACTGCCCATAGACATCCGCAACCCCGGAGGGTTTGCGGATGCGTCACCAACTTAGAGAGCTAAAATCGCTAAGATGAAATGCCTCTTGTGCCCGTAATTACACCGGGTGTCTTACTCCCCACACCGGAACACAACAGTGCAAGCACTGCTGCTTAGCGGCAGGATTAGCGATTAAGATGTTGGTAGCGATCCGGACGGACCTCGCACATGATCCTACCACCCGCAAAACCTAATATCACACAGATCACAACTTGGTAGTCTATAATTATTAAACTGCCACTTTGTTGGTCTACCTAATGTAAAGCAATTTACAGTTACATTAAATCCAAGCTAAAACGAATTAAACTAAAACTTAAAACTAAATTAAATCTATATAAAGCCCTC
This sequence comes from Clepsis dumicolana, assembly GCA_963691665.1. Taxonomy (NCBI): domain Eukaryota; kingdom Metazoa; phylum Arthropoda; class Insecta; order Lepidoptera; family Tortricidae; genus Clepsis; species Clepsis dumicolana. The sequence goes on from OY829513.1 coordinate 13,207,427, forward strand.
GTGGCATGGTGCCCAAAAGGCTGGCTAATTCTCTGAGACAGAAAACTGCCAGCACTTTGGTTACAAGGTATATTATATTATTTATCTAAGAAACAGTTGTTTTCCGTGATTAAAGGCCAGATTATTTCTAAGCACGCTAAAATAAATGTGTCATTTTAAATAACTACCTCGACGTTTCGGACGTAACCTTACCCTTCGAGACCATGGACGTATCGTCACCTCCGAAACGTCGAGGTATTTAATGCTTTCGCTAGCGTAAACCAGACACAATAGATTTTCTATTGCTTTAACGGCTATAATATTGCCGCTTGCCGCTGGTGAACGTGTTAAATAATTCATTTATTTTAACGTGATTAAGTCCCGAGTTTATCTAACGTGTGATTTTTTTTTAACCTTTATTTATTTAGGGGCTTTGTTCAGATATGACATGCCAGCCCCGTAAAGGACAATAGAAATGTAATATAAAAAACAGCATAAGTAAAAAAAAACAAAAAGTTACAACAATTATTTCAAAAGACACTTATAAAAAATTTTGGCCGCATCACTAAAAGGTTCTGACAAAATAGAGTTACGAAATCCTACATTAAATTTACTAACATTACTCGTAAACATACAACATAAAACTTCCCCAAATCTAACGTGTGATAATCGCGAAAGATTACATCGATACAGTCTTATTCTATTTTTTTTACTCTTGAATTAACAAATCACTAACGTAATTGACCTGTCCGACCCTGTTCCTCATCACTAAGCGACAGTAAGCCCCTCTCATTCAGTTGTCAAGTTATTCAAAAAATAATTTGCATCTGTTAAAATAAAACTCACTCCATTTATTAAAGCGGCCTCGAGAAACGGCGGAGAGTTTTTCTTGAAAAATATTTGGTTTGCGACAACATGGACGTAATGATCTTTAAAAATTTGACCCGGATTTTTGAAAGCATTTTTATTTCGAAGTTCAATATTTTTGTGCGTTAAACTTTCAGTCGAAGTCTTCCCTCCTGACTTTCGTATGGGAATTAGATTTTTTTTTTACAATATCAAGACGTTAAACTTAAAGCATAAGAGAGTTTTTGCTTTCTTGATTACAAGTTTTTCCATATATTCTTAAGAAATTAAAAGCATTTTATTTTTATGAATTAAGTTTGGCCAGTATTTGAAATCCGTGTCGAGTGGCAAGCGTTCTGGATTTATTCTTAGTCATAATTAGCGTTTTATCAAAATATCTGCATACTGTGTATTTTTTGTGTATTTTTCGTACATAGAAGATAAATACTTGGTATTTATTTTTTAGATGAGATATTAACTTTCACGTTTCACAATCAATAATTACCGAAATATAATAATTTAATTTTAATGATTTTATTTCTTTGCTTTTGTCGGGTGCTTTTGTTGTTGTATTGTATTTTTCCTAATCCGATTTTTTCAAACTTAAAAATAACCTTTGTAATCATTAATCAACTTCAATTTTAACTGTTGTGTGGCTCTTTCACATTTTATGTATATCTTGAGCTAAATATCTCAATACTAAACAACTATTTTCAACCGTTATTCTATCTCGATGCAGTAAAAAGAACAAACATAGTTTTAACCTAAGTATCTTCAGATGGATGTGACATTTCGCTGAAAATATACGAGGTGAGTTCAAAGAAAAAGTTTCCATCCTTACTATAAAGCCCCGTCCTTTATATTGGTCGGAATTTATTTGTTGCAATCAGTCTTCCTCTTGTTGTATTGGAGCAATCTTTAGAATGGCTATATTTAATCTGTTTATTCTTCCTTTTAAAGGAGAATTGTGAGTATTTTGTAGCACAATTTTTCAATTGGTAAGGAGTTAAAAAGAATACTTTATACTTGATGCAATTTTTAAAAATATGGCTCCATCGATACAATCGATGATTTCGCCAATGTCGAGTATAAAGACACTATCAGTGTAGAAGACGTTGTTCGGTAGGTAATGTTAACATTGTGGTTAGTTAGGTTAGACTTCACAGCCTAACCTAAAAACCCAACCCCTCCCCCCCTTCGTCGGATATTAGCCAACGGTTAACTATTTTAACAAATAAAATAGTTAACCGTTGTTGCCCAGGGTGCACCGGCCCAAACGCTACTCTTCCCCTTAAGATTAAGACTCTTAGAGGGAACCGTAACGCTCGAGCACACGAGGAGGTTATCCGACACGCACCCCTACTTTTTACTTGATTCCTCCTCTAAATGTCTTGACAGAGAGTTAAGAGCGCTGTAGGGCTAGCACGACTGGGCGCGACTTTGTTTGTCGCGGTTACCCGTCCTGTTGCATTATGAGTGACAGAAAAGTACGGGCAGTTTGTTCTCGCGCTTTATATAAGTTGCACTGTGAGTTGTGCTAAACCTACTGCGCATGTAGCACGCGTCATTTTGTCGCTAGTCGCGCAGTGCGTCCCTTTCATAGTGAGGGAATCAGTGAAGGACGCACTGAGCGAATTGTTTTATGCGACAAACGCTATTTTAAACGCGATGTGTTTGACGCACGTTATTTTACACCGGGTTATCTAATTACCGAACACGGTTTTTCGCGGTGAACGCAACATCAAACAAACAAGGCAAACGTTGATGCATCTAGTGTCTGACGCTGTGATTTCCACACAATATAAACAGGAAATAGATAATAATATGTTACTATTGCGCCCGCATGATGATGATGATATCCGCAGTAGAACTGGGGTTACCGACATAGCCCGAAGAATTGCGAAACTTAAGTGGCAGTGGGCGGGGCACATAGCTCGCAGAACTGATGGCCAATGGGGTCAGAAGGTTCTCGAATGGCGTCCACGGACCGGGAGATGAGCGGTCGGTAGGCCTCCAACAAGATGGAGCGACAACCTAGTAAAGATCGCGGGACCACGGTGGATGCGGAAGGCACAAGTCCGGTCTGAGTGAAGAGCCTTGGGGGAGGCCTATGTCCAGCAGTGTACGTCAATCGGCTGCCATGACTATTGCGCCTGAGTTGAAGATTCATAAAATATCCAAGCGGTCACTTTTTGTGGCAGTTCACTTCAAACAACTCTACGAAAGTGGCGGTGACGAGACGTCTGATAACAAGTTCTTTTCTCAAACGCAACTTACTAGAAACGTAACATATATCTTTACACTTTGCAATATCGTTGAGTTTAAAATTGGCTAATTTAAAAATAATAATGTTGTATACCAATCTGTTACCATGTCAATGCAATTACTTGAACTTCAAAAAAGCGACAACTTACATACCAGGGTCTCCGACGTCCTTTCTGACCCAGCACAAACGAAAAGGACGTTTTAAAAAGTATTTAAATATCCTTTCGTAACCTTACGGGCCGTTAGCAGGGAAGACAAAGTACCTCCCCCCCCTCATTATAAATAACTAGGCAGGCAAGGTGTTGGGGGTTGACCACGGAATTTGCAATTATTTGCCACCGCTGCCGCTTAAGAGAATACGGCGCCGATAATCGAGTTTTAGTAGTAAACCAGCTTATGCCTCGTGAAGTATTCCAAAATGGGCTAGTTCCCTAATCCGTGGGAATTTCGAAAAATCCCTTGTTAGTAAATAAATAAATAAAATCATTTATTTCAGACCATAGATCTATATAATGTTAGTATAATACACTCCTACAACTACTTGTTAGTTTAATTTAAAAAACATCAAAATTATTGTACTTAAGTATTAGAATTATAAATTAGATTATTACTTAAGGTACATGTTTGCCAAATTTCAAGTCTCCAGGTCCAATGGCTTAGGTTGTGCGTTGTATACTTATAAAACAGTACCGTGACTGACTGACTGACTGACTGACAACGCACGGCCTAAACCACTGGACCTAGACACTTAAAATTTAGCAAACAAAGCTTGGGTATCCTAGAGATGCACTAAGAAGGGATTTTTCGAAATTCCCACGGCATAGGGAACCAGCCTATTTCGAAATATTTCACGGGGGCAAAGCCGCGGGGCATAAGCTAGTTCGTAATAAGGTATTATCACTGTCATTTTAATAAGCGCGTTACATCGCTGCAATGCAATACAAGATAAATACCTTACGCAAGGTCTGTCCAGACGAGTACCGCCTTACTCTGTAATCCTGCCGCTAAGCAGCAGTGCTTGCACTGCTGTGTTCCGGTGTGGAAGAGTAAGACAGCCGGTGTGCCTAATTACGGGCACAAGAGGCATTTTTTTATAGCAGCTTGGCAAAGTGACTACATGGCGCCTGTATTTCATCTTAGTTTTAGCCACCTAGGTTGGAAAATTCGTCTGAAATCCCTTTGGAGTTGCGGATGTCTAGAGGCAGCGGTCATCACTCATCATCACATGACGCTCTAGCTCGTATGCCTTTTTTTCTATTTATTAAAAAAAGTCGTGATAGCCTAGTGGTTTGACCTATGGCCTCTCAAGCAGAGTGTCGCGGGTTCAAATCCCGACTCGCACCTCTGAGTTTTTCGGAATTTATGTGCGGAATTACATTTGTTTTCGGTGACGGAAAACATCGTGTGGAAACCTGCACACACCTGCGAAGCAATTCAATGATGTATGTGAAGTCCGCGTGGGAATGCTGCGATTAAAAAAAAAGATTCTACAGCTTCGCATCCTCTTAACTACGCAGTGTTAGGTATTTTTAGTATCTGAGGGAGACAGAACAAACGGAACTCAAATTGAAACACGTTTCAAGTTAGAATTAATTTATTGTGGCTGAAATTTTGGATTTAACAAGCGAAAGCAAATTTGGGGATCCGGTCAATTGCGTATTGCTTAAGAAACTTTCCGCCCCAGAGGATAAATTTATTTGAACTTCATGAAGTTACAGTTCATTTTCAGGTTTCAGTGTGACAAATTATTCCACCCACATTTTGAATTGAATTCAGACATAACAATATTCCATGATCTGCTGTTATAAATTTTTGGTTATTTAATAATCAATTCGTTAAGAACTAATGGAAACTGGTAATTTATCGTGACAAAGTACAAACGAAATAAAAAAAACTAAAATTAAACTAACATACAATGACAAAGTAAAATCCAGAAACCAAGTCCAGCTGCTTAACGGATTTTTCTTTGCATTGTCATTGTATATTGAATTTCATACTATGAAAGTTTCATAAAAATAAAAACAAAAATAATCAATAAATCGATTATTTTCATTTAAAATTAAACTAAACAAGAACAATAAAATAAATACCTACTTACAAAATTAAATTATACAAAATTAAAACTAAAATAAAACTACTTTACAAAAACTGAAACACGTCTAACTAGAGTGCGACAAAGGAACAAACATACATACATTCATACATAGGCTGATAAATACATTACCCTTCTTTGCGTTTCGCAGTCGGGTAAAAAAGAAGTCCCTTGTAAAAAAGAAGTACAAAAGATGCTGGCAGCGTTCAAGTCTAACGAATAACTTTTATTTTAAGAAATGTGCTTTGTCTGTCATAAGAGCTATTTCCACTACCTGCCTCACACAACCTCAACGTAATGCGCGCGAAAGAGACAGTCGAAGGAAGAAGATTGCTCACAATATGGCCGCTGGCTTCGGTCCGATGAAATAATTGTACAGTCAGCAGCAAAATTAGATAATCAAAATGATCTAAGCACGGCTCTATTGTTAAAGACGTAAGAGCAGTGCCCTAAGCACGACTTGTCGAATCCTGCGTCACGTAAAATCGAATAAACTATAACGAGTTTCTATGACGTTTGGAACAGCGCCCGCCCGTGAGCGTATTTGGAACTAAAATTTAGTATGAGATTTCTCGATCTCGATACGATAACCGTAACGTAACGCAGGATTAGACAAGTCGTGCTTAGGGCACTGGGCATGACTGTAATATACATAGTGGAAAAATCTAAAATGTTTACTACTGAAAATGTCTCATCTGTGATATACATAGTGGAAAAATCTAAAATGTTTACTACTGAAAATGTCTCATCTGTAATATACATAGTGGAAAAATCTAAAATGTTTACTACTGAAAATGTCTCATCTGTAATATACATAGTGGAAAAATCTAAAATGTTTACTACTGAAAATGTCTCATCTGTAATATACATAGTGGAAAAATCTAAAATGCTTACTACTGAAAATGTCTCATCTGTGTATAGATATTTAATTGCCCTTTTTGAGGACTTTTGATGTAGAAAAAACACAGTGAAGACAAGGTTACTTTTGCAACGTTTTCTGAAAGTAAGAAAGTATAGATACCGGAGTTCACTGACTTGCAGAAGTAGGAGAAATACTTTTATAACTTTTTTCCTTATTCTAAAACTTATTGTACAGGGTCTGCAACTTTTCTGTACAGCATTCATGCTGCGGTTATTATACCCCGAGCACGAATATTCGAATCTTTGTAACGTAATCTAATAGCAACGTTGTTTTATCGCTATCGTGAAAATTCGTGTTAAATTTGAGTACAAAATACGTTCACGGGGGCACTGTTCCAAACCTCATACAAATTTTCTCGCTAACGATACTCTATGGTTAGGTACGTAGGATTCGAATATTAGTACTTGAGGCACAGGGCTGCTTTCGTTTTCGCCTCCATCTTGGTTTAGACACGAATATCCTTATTTACTTGATTTAAATACCACATCAAGGAACTGTATATTCAAAACTGTGGGCCAATCTCAAAGCCAGCTTATGCCCAAATTATTAGTCCAAGGCAATCATTTGGGGGAGCTCTGCTGCTTACATTAATTTGTAATTCTTGAAAACTCCACATTAATAAACTAGGAATCACTTACATAAGTCATTAAGGGCATGTTGTGTCGTGTAAATAGTATTTAAGACAGTCAGTTCTGTTTTTAGGGTTCCGTATCTAAAATGGCAAATACGGAACCCTTATAGTTTCGGCATGTCCGTCCGTCCGTATGTCACAGGCATTTTACTCAAAAACTATGAGAGGTATATTAATGAAATTTGGAGTATAGGTCTCTTGTAGAAGCCGATACTTAGTATGATAGTTAAATAACAAAATATAAATACTTCTACGGGGTACTCCATACAGTCATGTAACAAAAGATGAAAAAAAATAATGCAGCAAATAATTCTTTTAAAAACATTATTAGGTTTCCAAGATTTTTTTTGATTAAGCGAACATTTTCGGAAATAATCGCTTCGAAAATTGCACAAATTGCGTCCCTATTTATCTTTTAAACCGTAGGTCCAAAAAACATGAAAAAAATTCAAAGGTAACACTTAATGCGTACTTTCAACATAAATTGTATTCAACATAATCAGATTTACCGTTTTTGAGTTATTGCCGAAAAACTGCGCTTCTCAACAAAAGGACAGAAGTGAAGATACGACCTTTTCGTCGGTACAGCATTTCTTTGTAGTAACGGTTACGGAACCACACTAGGCATGGCCCGACATGCTCTTCCCCGGTTTTTATAAATTAAATTGTCGACGCGGAACCTCGTAACGCACTTATGACGGACTCAATTTCATTAATAAAACAAATTATCGTTACGTATCTGTAGCAGTAGAACTAAAGTTACCGACATAGCCCGAAGAATTGCGAAACTTAAGTGGCAGTGGGCGGCACATTGCTCGCAGAACTGACGGCCGATGGGGTCGGAAGGTTCTCGAATGGCGTCCACGGACCGAGAGACGAGCTGTCGGTAGGCCTCCAACAAGATGGAGCGACGACCTAGTAAGGATTGCGGGACCGCGGTGGATGCGGAAAGCACAAGACCGGTCTGAGTGGAGAGCCGCGGGGGAGACCGCCGACCAGCAGTGGACGTCTTTCGGCTGACATGATGATGATGATTGAAAGCCATTGAAAAGGACGCCTATTGTCACCTGTAATTTTCTGTTTCTTTTTCCTGTTGTGTTTGTTAATGTGGTGTTTAATTAGGAGTTTTTCTATTGTATTCATTAACTAGCTGTAAGGTACCTGCGACTTTGTCTGTGTAGATTTAGGTCATCGCTGTCCCGCGGAATCTATGCAATTTCCGGGCTATAAGATTACCTAATCACTTACCATCAGGTAACCCACTTGCTCGTTTGCCTTCTTCGTCGTATAAAAAAGAACCTATTTGTTTTCGTAGATTAATTCCACTTTCCATTCGATGCAAATCCATTCAGCCGTTTTTGGGCGATTGAGTAACAAACATTGGAACACTTTCCCGTTTGTCTATCATCAGCCCGAATTTCAATTGTCATAGTTTTATCAATACCAATAGCAATATCATTGTTAATTTACCCGAAAGGCGTACTTTAAGTAATCGTGAACAACTATCCATAATTGTTATGAAACAAAACTCACCTAACCTCACCGAAACCGAAATACTTTTTAAATGACATCGTTCATTTAAAAAGTATTTACTTCAAAGATTAACGGTTTCGGAAATAATATGTCATATCGTATTTATTCAGTGATATTAAATTGACTGTAATCTTGATTTAAGAGGCAAGTGAACGCGGCGTATTTTAACGTTTGCAAACCATTTGACAAGAGAATTCGGGTAGAGAAATTTTCTAATGCTAGTTACTCTATACCGAACAACCATCTCTACCTATATTCACAGCTTCTTCAAAACTTACTGCATTATAGAGTAACAACGAAAAAAACAATATGTATCATGTTCTAAATGGTAAAAACATATAAAAAATATTCGTTTATTTCTTGTTCAAAAACCTGAATGCATTATTCATACCTACATGTGTAATTCCACGCTCTGCATATCTGAAATTGCTATCTAGAATTCCTTAGAGACCCCACGTCTCTTGTACCTAATCAAATATTATAGGAATAAAAAGTAAATAACCTAACCAATTTAAAATCAAAAACAGAAAACCCGACTGCAATTCCGGGAAACAATATACCCTATGTCACTCCCACAACTGAGACGAATCCAATGACACCTCATACGTTGAAATACGTCAAACCGTTTAGGTTGTAGAGCGTGCCAAAGAATTAGACATACATACATACAATTTACTAAATCAGGCATTACTTTACGGAGGTCCATATTTATGAACTGAAAACAATTAAGTACTTTGCTCACCCGCGACCACTGAAAACTTGTGGTCGTTTGTGAGCAAAGTAATTGTTTTTAGTTCATACATACATACAAACTTACGCTCCAAAAACATAACCCCCAATGTGTAGTCGGGTAATAAAACAAATGTATTCCCATCGCAGTAAAACCGATTTCAGTGTACCTAATCTCATAAGTATGACGGTTGAAGCTATGACGGTGAAATTCAAAAGCAAATGCTGCAAGTTGAGATGTAAAATATTGTATTTGTCATGAGTAAAGAAAGTAAGTCAGAATCGATTACCAAGATTAGAGTAAACAATTTATCAGTCAGCTGCAGACTTATTTTACAAACTTTGGAGTGCCACTTCTAAACCAACCGGTTTACCGAAGCATGTTATTATAATAACGCGTAGACTTCAAAGTTCTTCCCCAAAAAAATATTCACCGAAAAATGTAACGGAATCTAGATTAATTTATTCTTAATTGCTTTCAATTATGTCGCTGAAAATGAGAGTCAATTACTGCTCAATTAACGTTTTACAGTGAAACTGATTAACGTGGAGATGTTACGCTTAGCGTAGCGTTGTAAGGGGTTTTTACGCCTGTTTTGGAAAGGTTTAATTAATCTAAAAATAATGAGATTATGATCCCTCTCGATGTGAGAGGAGGCCTGTGCCCAGCAGTGGGACAAAAAGGCTAGAGTGATAATGATGATGATGATGGTTAAATGGAAATAAAACTCATTAAGTTACTACCTAGACGAAATCCTATTTTGAACGACTTGAAATTTTGCGTCAAAGTTGGTTTATATTACTGCTCCATTTTTTGTACTACGTATCAAGTAGGCTTCAAGCGATCTTATGAATCAGTCTCTTTTTATTATAATTTTTCTAATAAATGATATTCATAAAACTTGAAAAAATTAAGCCAATCATAAAAAAAATAAGAAAGACGATAGAGCTCAATGCACACCACTTTCATAAAGGCGAACTTGCAAAAACATAAACATAATCTATCTTGAAAGCTCTCCTCCAGAATCCACTCCGGGTCCCTCGAAATTCATTATTCACGAAACTTATCGCCTACCAAAATATCCAGAATTTAATTCCGGCCCTAAGCAAGCACAAGACACCAAGGAGTAACTCTATCTTACCCTTAACAAAGCAAACAGGGGCATGTCTTAGACCGCTTCAACGCACACACCATGTCACCAGTCAACAAGACCTATGCTCCCTTGAAGATGTTGAATAACTGTACCGGCGGGAAAGGTCGACGTTGTCTGGTGCCATACACACCATGTCACCAATGACCAAGACCCCTGATTGCTTGAAAATGACTAGTTGGTGTTCTGGGGTTGGGGGTCGGCTTTGACTGGTGGTTCGATACTTAGTATATTCAGGGGCCAGGCCGACAGTCTGTCTTTTGGTATATTGGAATTTTGGTACAAGTGATAATAAGAGCTGTGTCGCAAGGGGAAGGGTGGAGCGGGGTCTCTGTTTTGTTATTTTGTATCTTTTTGAAAACTCGATATGTTGTATCAATACAAGTCTGTTGTATCAATACAAGTCTGTTGTATCAATACAAGTCCGCGTCCATTTTATAAGAATACAAGTAATAGTCAGGAAACTGCCTCCTTTTATTAGTTTTTGTTAAATTAAAAATAGTTTTAATTGCAGTACCTACTTAATAAGTGAGGCATCGGTTTTTTATGAGTATTTTCGGAAGCCTATAAGTGAAAATGTAAAATGATTTTATTTTGACATCAGTCAACAATCCTATTGTTTCAAATCATTCCGATTAATTAAAACACCCGCTTGATAATCCTTAAACTGTGATGCTATCCAAGATGCCTATTTACGCAAAGCCGCAAGAGCACATACGCGGTTGCAGCTTTACTTAAATAACTAGTTTGTATGAAACAGGTCACATAGATCGTACGTTTTCCGGCTAGTGCTCGAAATCGAGAAACCTCATACTAAATTTTAGTTCCAAATACGTTCACGGGCGGGCGCTGTTCCAAACGTCTTACAAATTTCTCGATTACGTTACGCAGGATTGAGTGTTGAGTCTTGATAACATAGACATAGACATAACTTTATTCGACATCGAAATATACACTGACTCTTAAACTAATACAAAAAGTTACAAAAATTATATTAATGATGATTTCGAAAAGGAATTTGACTCAGCATTATGCTGCAGCAGGTGCCTGCTACAGAGCTGGTTTTCAGGCAAACCCTTCGTATCTTTGCATCAAACGCGTTGGACGGGAATCAGCACAAATAAGTTTGCGTAGGAAAAGTGTGCCAACTAACTAACTATCTTTGCACCACACCGTAAACACAATGTACTTTAACGACACTATCCTTGCCTATATCGTCTGCGAAATTACGCCTGTGCTTGTCTAAAATTATTACCTCGTAACTCCGCATCGGGCGTTTGACGCTATATTCAGATTTTCTTCGCCATAACTGTCATAATGACCTTAGTTTTATGGTGCTCGTTATAGTTCTGTTTTGCACCTGACGTTAATGGGAGACGCATAAAGATCATTATCTGACTCAGTTCACTCAGTGTGGCCTGTAGTTAGTAAGTACTTTTAACCCCGACGCAAAAGAGGGTTATTATGTCGAAAACCGCTGAACTATTTTTAAGAAATTTAGCTAAGAACCATGTCGATGAAACTAGGTTTCTTTTTAAAGAGCCTCTTCCAAATCGGTGTCTGTTTAGGAGGCACCATACCACATACAGATGCACAGACGTCACGTCAAACTTTTAACACCCCTATTTTAACCAACTTTTTGTGTTTTTTACTTTTTCGGTTAACCCGTTCGAAATTATTTCTCAAATATGTCGACCGGATAGCCTAGTGGTTAGAGACCCTGACTATGAAGCTTGAGGTCCTGGGTTTGATCCCCGGTCGGGGCACATGTTTGTATGATGAATACGAATGTTTGCTCTCGGGTCTTGGATGTTTAATATGTATTTAAGTATGCATTTATGTAGGATTTTTATTTTTCGTAATAAAAGCTATTTGGAATTGTCTATGGTAATAGCGAGGGGAAGGGGGGATTCTGTCGAATGGCGGATGGTTTGAATGTTCTGTTGTGTTTTTTGATTCGTTTTAAAATGTATTAAAAATTGTTATAGTGTTTTTCTGGGGTTTTATTTTCGAATACTATATTTATCTAATACGTATGTTTATCCGTTGTCTAGTACTCATAGTACAGGCTTTGACTAGTTTGGGACTAGTTCAATTGGTGTAAATTATCCCATGACATTTATTTTAAATCTCAACTGAAGCGTAAATATACAGAAAGACCAGAAAAATTTAGACTCGAACTGGGGTTCGAACCCAGGACCTCCACCACACAGTTGTGTCGCGCTACCACTGCGTCATCCGGGCAATTCACCATACACACACCACGCGCAGAGGGTCGAGCACGATTTTACGAAAGCTGCGTAACGTAAAATCGAATAGCAAACGTTGTCGAGTTTGTATGACGTTTGGAACGGCGCCCGCCCGTGAGCGTATTTGGAACTAAAATTTAGTATGAGGTTTCTCGATCTCGATACGATAACCGTAACGTTACGCAGCTTTCGTAAAGTCGTGCTCGACCCTCAGACCGACAACACGGTGTGATGGAGATCCTGGGTTCGAACCCCAGTTCGAGTCTAAATTTTTCTGGGCTTTCTGTATTTACGTTTTAGTTTGAGGTTTGAGAAATAACCCCAATTTTAGGTAAACAGCAAAGAACCGAGAGCACGCTTTCGTATTTATCATACAAATACCTGCCCTGACCGGGTATCAAACTTCATAAATAGGGGTATTGCGTAGGTAACTATTTTGACACTCGTCATCGGTTCGAAATGTCAGTTTTTTAACCCCCCATGAAAAAGAGGGGTGTTATAAGTTTGACTTGTGTATCTCTGTCTCTGGCATCATAGCTCCCAAACGGATGAACCGATTTCGATGCGGTTTTTTTTTATCGAAAGCTATTTTAATCGAGATTGTTCACAGCTAAGTTTCCTTAAAATCGGTTCACCCGTTTCTGATATATTGAACTTTGAAGTGAAAATGTCGGGTGTTTTTCAACTTTTCTAAATTGCTTAGGTTATTACCTAGCCGTTCAGTAGAGAGAGAGAGAAAGACTATAACCAACTTAGAAAATTCGAGAAACCCCCGACAATGTAATTTCAAAATTCAATATTTCACACACGATTTTAATGAAACTTAGCTAAGAACCATCTCGATTAAACTAGCTTCCGATAAAAAAAACCGCATCGAAATCGGTCCATCCGTTTGAGAGCTATGATGCCACAGACAGATACACAGATACACAGACACACAGATGCAAAGGTCAAACTCATAACACCCCTCTTTTTCATCGGGGGTTAAAAACAGTTGCGCTCTCTAGCTAATTCTATCTCATTATCATTCTCATTATAATTCTATCTCGCCTATACATCTGTGGTTATTAGGCATTGATTTACAAGGCTGTATTGGAATCCGATAAGAGATTCTCCTTCCAATCAATTATTGTCCGGTCCGGCCTATGCGTCAAGATTACTGTGATAAATTGTTGGCCGTTATCTGCCCGATATTAGGTATGTGTGACATTATTGGTATTATACGTAATATCCAGCGAATTGATTGAGACGTTTTGTCGAGTTATTTGTACCATTACTCGGCACAGGCCTCCTTTACGGATGAGAGGGCTTGGGCTAGTGGGCTATAGGGCCCAGTGAGGATTGAAAACTACAGACACCTTTTACGTATCGTATTGTAAGAGCTAATGTAACTTGTTTTTAGAAAAAAACACTTTGTGACAAGTTTCTTGCGGGGCATTCTTATTGGCAATCATGGTCTTTTCGAAAGCGCTGGTAGATTAAAAAACCGGCCAAGTGCGAGTCGGACTCGCACACGAGGGTTTTGTAAAAAGGTTTTAACGCTTTTCCAGTGTTTTGAAGTCCAGTGTTAGCATAGCCCTGCTCCTAAGCAAAATGTACGCAGTGTGGGGTCAACTTGTATTGGTCTGCGAAATCTACGGACAGACATAAAAATTTAAGATTTTGAGAATTTTTTGAATGCTCGTGCTATAAGAGCTACCTTCATACTAAATTTCAAGTTTCTAGGACGACCTGGACCCTTTAGGTTTTTGGATTTCGGCAATTTGTATGGAAATTGCCTTTTTAATGACTACGTTTTGAATGCTTTGATTTAGAAGTTTGATTATTTCACAGGTTCAAAGGACTGCAGGCTGGGGTATTTGATATTAATTTTAGCATGCTACCTCCACGAGTTCCAGAGAAAAAGGGTCTTGACAGACGGGAAAACAAAGTGATTCTATAAACGTTCCGTTTTTCCCTTCTGAGGTACGGAACCCTAAAAATGACTTTGTGCCAAGTTTCTTGCGGCGCATTCTTCTTGGCAATCATGGTCTTTCCCAAAGCGCTGGTAGACTCAAAAAAATTACGTGTAAAAGACCATTCAACTGCCTAGTTGCTGAATAAAATTTTAAATTTTGAATTTAGAGCGCTTGGGCTATAGTTCCCTTGATCCCTTTTTAGGGATAAGCTCGCCTTTGTACTACATTTTTGTTTTGGTATATTTATTGTTATTGTTTTGTAATATTACGTGCAATAAAGGATTTACATACATACATAGTTCCCACGCGGGCCCAGTGAGTATTGGGAACACACACACCTTTGAATTGCTTTGCAAGAGTGTGTAGGTTGCCTTACGATGTGTGACGTGTCTAATCTCGTGATAAATTGCAATTGTAATTTCGCACATAAATTCGGAAAAACTCAGAGGTTCGAGAGAGGGTTCGAACCTTGCTTGCTTGAGAGATCGTTGATCAAACGACTAGGTTGTCAAGTCTTGGCTTATAAAAAAATATCATGGGACAATTTTATTGATATCTGTATAACTGACCTAGTCCCAAACTAGGCTCAGCATGTACTATGGGTACTAAATAAAGAATAATGTTTTGATCCTTTTAGTGATTTAAGTTTTTTGAGGACTTGCTTCGTTTGTTTTGTTGTTTGTGTATGTTTTTTTAAATATTTATTTAATGACTTTGGTCACTGTAGTGACCATGCCACTGAATATTGCTTACGGATTGAAAATTAAGTTTAAATATTTGAGAAAATGAATTTTAGAGCAAATAAATGATTATGTAAAGTGATTTGTAGAATTTGAATTTTGTAACTTTTGATTTTATTTGAAACTAGCTGTTGCCCGCGACTTCGTCTGCGTAGATTTCGGTTATCGCTATCCCGCGGGAACTAAACAATTTTCCCGAATAAAAAGTAAAATAGAATAGAATACTTTATTGACACTCTTGGAATACAAACGTACATTAACAAAAAAAACCGCATAATATCTGAATTTACAAACCAATTGTGCCAAAAGGATTGCACTCAGCGTGTGCTGTGGGTGCGTGCGGGCGCGCATGATTACAGCGCTGTTTTTCAGTACAGCCCTCTATACCCGGCTGAAAACATTTTGCTTATTATATGCGGGTAAGATCGAAAACAAGAAATTGTGGAGAATATACGAAATACATATAGATACAAAAAAAACAGTTCATAGTTAAGTCACAGAGAACGAGCAACAAATTAAGAAATGACATAACTATCTATATTACTTATTAAAAGCAGGACACGACATCGAACCTTACACCTCAAATGGAAGTAGTACTCTATACCCGGCTGAAAACATTTTGCTTATTAAATGCTGGTAGGTTCGAAAATAAAAGTAGCCTATGTTATTCCTCAATATTCAAACTATCTTCGTACCAAATTTCATCTAGATTGGTGAAGCGATTTTTCCGTGAAGAGGTAACAAACAGATAGACAGAGAGACGGAGTTCGCATTTATAATATTAGTTAAGATTAGGATAACGTAGACTCTTCAGGCTTCAGGCATTTCATAATTTGAAAAATAACAAATGGCTACCCACAGTTTGCCGTTCCTCACAGTCGGCGGCATATATCATACAAATAACCATTCCTATCGGCCCGGCCACGACTACATGCGATCGGCAATTTCTCTGTTCATTGAACGGCCGACACGTTCACCCCTCGACGGATAACTGACATTACACGCAATGTATTAGATTGACATCCGTAGCCACGGAGCTTGACCAATGACCTCTCAAGCAGAGAGTCGTAGGTTCGAGCCCCAACTTGCACCTAAGATTTTCGGTTTTGTTGTGCAAAATTGCTTTGGGAAACTTGGACACGCCTACAAATCAATTCAATATGGTGTAAGTCGTAGCAGCGTAGAGCTGGATGTATGGGTTGGCTTGTAGGCGGAATCAGCAGCAATAATTTAAATTGTTTTTAGGGTTCCGCACCTCAAAACGGAACCCTTATAGGATCACTGTCTGTCTATCAAGACCCTTTGGAACATTTTGAAATAGAAACGGCGTCGGCAGCCGAGCGGACGCGCTCGCGGCTCATATCACTGTGACTACCTACTTGTAGTATCGCAAAATTGGCAACAATAATGGAGTACCGTAGGGCCTATCTGTACGCTATATATATGTCTATCGCTCGCGTACAGTCGTCGCTAGGTCCTAAGGCGTAATTGCCGGTGATTGTTACCGCCTCGGCAAGGCGAGAACAGAAGACTCTTGTTAGAGAAATCGCCCGCCGCGTGTTAACGCTGGTGCGAGACAGAAGTGAGGAGAGGTGTGAAATGGAATAAAAAAAAAACCGGGCAAGAGCATGTCGGGCTATGCCTAGTGTGGTTCCGTAACTGTTACTACAAAGAAATGCAGTACCGATGAAAAGGGCGTATCTTTGTGGCACTTACGGATGAGAAGCGCAGTTTTTCGGCAATAACTCAAAAACGGTAAGTCCGATCATGTGGAAAACCGTTTTCGTTGAAAGTGTTTATTAAGCGTTACCTTTGCATTTTTTTCATGTTATTTGGATCTACGGTTTAGAAGATAAAGGGGGGGGGGGGGGAGGACAATTTTTTTGCAACTTTCGGAAAATGTTCGCTTAATAGAAAAAAATGCTCGGGAACCTCAAAGTAGGCTCATATAACCGGTCCAGAGTAGGTCAATTTGTTATAGACGCCACTGGATATAATCATTGTTATATAGACGACCGATTGGCCTAGTGATAGAGACCTTGACGACAAAGCTTGAGGTCACAGGTTCAATCCCCGGTCGGAAATGCTTTGTGGCACTAGGTCAATTGCTGTTTGTGGGTGATTATAAGATTATCGACTGAAATTTCGTGATAATCCACCCACTGTTTCGAAGGTCTAAAAGCGTTGCGAATTCCATTGCAATTTGCGAATCGTCAGTCAACCAGATGACTGTGCTTGACTTCAACGGACGATATTGATAGACAATTTTGCAATAGTGCTGCAAACTTGCTTCAAACAAGGTCGTTGTGACTTTCGTACTTAGAATACTGCGTTTAATTATAGTACGTTCGCGTTAAGAATGCAGTGAGTCATCAGCGTAACTGCAGGGTAAACTTGTAATCATTGGTGTATTTTATTCGAAGGTGTATCTATTTTGAGCGATCTGATTGGTTACGGGACGTGGCAATTCACTGCATTCTTAGAATGATCGTACCTACTTAAAGTTTTTTCTCTATCAGGATAATGTTTTGTATTTGCGCATTTTCTGGTTATATGTACTGCAAATTTATATTTAAAAATATTGTGTGTGTTTTTAAACATTTTTGTTTATAAGGTTTTTGATCGAGCAAACAAAGCTTCTTCTTTTCAGCTTGGAATGTTTCCGTATGTCCAGCTTTTTTGACTGTCCGTCTGTCCTTGCTGTTCTCCTCTACAGGTTGCATTTGTCAACCGATTCCAGTGAAATTTTGTTAGCAGTTCGACAATTTATACATACCTACATTATAATATCCTCCTTCGGGAGCGCGCCACCGCCATCATCTTATTGAAAGCGCTGGCCGGACTCAGAGCGCCTAGTGTAATCGCCGACCAGGCCAAGAAATACGTCTCGATTGCGTTCGCGTTTAACAATTCTCATACTATTTGACACTTTAACGCAAACGCGATAGCTGTTGTGATTTTTGATTACACTAAGAGCACTGAATTCGCAGAACCAGGAACTGTCCGACGGGCAGGGCGATAGCACTGTTAAATGAGTTTTTGTCCGAGATCCAAGATGCTGATGTGTTTGCCGATGGTTGGAGAATTCTTCTGTGTAAATTTATGTTGTTTTTGGCATGTTACTAATGAGCTAGGCGTGTTGGTTTCTTAACAGTAAATCGACCTTGTAATTTTACTGAAATAAAATAAAATATTCAGATCATCCCGCCACTGTCGTTGAGGGCTGCCACGCTGCCGCCATATATCCTGCGGTACCCACTCTGTGACAAAACTTTTACCTAAATCTTATTTCTAACAAAACATTCGCTTCTGCCTCGCGCCTCTCACGTCATCGTTAGAGAAATCGCAAGCACTTACAGAGGCCGTTAGGGCCGATAAGAAAATAAAAGGGCCAGTCTCTCATCAAACCATTATGGCCTTATTGTTGGCGATAGTTTTGTAGTTTCTTCTAGTGACGTCAGAATTCAAGAGGACAACGTTCCACAATGCCACAATCTTTTTGCCAGTCAAAACTAGAACTAACACTGCCAGTAAAAGACTTACAGCTTTGCAAAAAAATGTGTTCGGGTTCCGTACCTCAAAAGGAAAAAACGGAACCCTTACTGGATCACTTCGTGGTCCGTCTATCTGTCTGTCTGTCAAGACCCTTTTCCTCTGAAACGCGTGAAGGTAGTATGCTGAAATTAACATCAAATACCCAAGTCTGCAGTTCCTTGAAGCTGTCATCGCAATCAAAAGATACAGTCATTAAAAAGGTTGTTTCCATGCAAATTGCCGTAGTGTGAAAACCTAAAGGGTACTTCCAGTTGTCCTAGGAACTTAAAATTTGGCATGAAGGTAGCTCTTACAGCACAACTACTCAGAAATTTCTCAAAATCTTGAATTTTTATGTCTGTCTGTAGATTTCACAGACCAATGTAAGTTGACCCCACACTGCGTACATTTTGCTTAGGAGCAGGGCTCTGCTAACACTGGACTTCTTCAAACACTGGGAAAAAGCAGGGAAATCTTTGCACGGAACCCTCGTGCGCGAGTCCGACTCGCACTTGTCCGGTTTCTCTTTCTGTCCTTGATTTTTCTTTGCGGATTTTTTTTTCTTTGTTCATTTTAAGAAGAGGTAGGCCTTGGCGTAGCTACGTGGTCCAGATGAAGGAAAACCCTT
This sequence comes from Clepsis dumicolana, assembly GCA_963691665.1. Classification (NCBI taxonomy): domain Eukaryota; kingdom Metazoa; phylum Arthropoda; class Insecta; order Lepidoptera; family Tortricidae; genus Clepsis; species Clepsis dumicolana. The sequence continues at coordinate 13,226,684 of OY829513.1, forward strand.
TGTCGTGTCGTATCAGGAGGTCAAAGAGTTCGCTCGTAGGGGAGATGATTGGAAGAAGTTTGAGATGTAGGTACGCCGATATTAAACAGTTTTATGCCCTATAGCCAAGAACAAGTAAAGGAACTTCGCACCCACTAATATCACTTATGTAGTGTCTCACCCAGGGGGGCTAGCACGCGTGCCATTTTGTCGCTTGTCGCTCAGTGTGTCCTTCACTGATTCCGTCACTATGAAAGAAACGCATTGCGCGACGAGCGACAAAATGGCGCGCCGTGCAGGTCAATGCAAGTCAGCCTAAGACAGAGATGAAAGACAGACTTATGTGTGAGTAAGTCTCAAAGCAAACCAACATTCAGTAACAAATCCTTTATTTTAAAATCGAAAACCTTACAAAATTTATTCAACATACGTATATATATTTTACTTAGTTATTTATACCTAATATCTAAGTGTGCAGTAACTACACGAGTGTTTGTGAGATTAAAAGTCAAGACCTGAAATACTTGCACTGGACTGAAGTCAAAAGAAAAACAAGTGCGTCCTAATAATAAACTAATATCGGAGACATTTTTGTTGTGGTTTTTAAACTAAGGATAAAGAAAAATATTTATCATGCTTTGCACTAATAGTGGGTGTTAAAATAATTAGTTAAGGACGCATAAATAAGTGAATTTTAGAATTAAAATTGAGAAATGGCATTTTTAACAGTGTACGCTTGCAGTGTGTATCTTGCTGCTTTCAATTACTAAAAAAGCTATGGTTAAAAGTTTATGCACTCCTCCCTTCAGATGCTTTTCTTAAAATTATAAAACACACATTTGGCTTTGTTATTATTAAAAAATGGTTATGTTTCTTTGGTACTCTTGACTAGATAATATAAACACCCTAAAAGCAAAATACAAAGCCAGTTTTATCATGCAAAAGATTATGATCATTCTATTCATAGAGCATCGTGTCATCGGTTCTATAAATGTGTAGTGCAAAATGTCCTAAAAACAATTCTAATAGATCAGCTCATAAGCTATCTGATTAAATACATTGACCCTTCATGAAAATTTCATAGTTTCCAAAAACCTTTCATTATGGATAGTTGTTTTTTTATAAAAGTGTCAGTCAATGTCTCGAAAATTATGACTTTTCTGATGACTGGGTATGTGTCGCCCATTGCAGACTGGACGATGAGATTAGAGACAATCTGTCTGTAAAGCAAAGGTACCTCACTGTCGCCAACGATATTACATTATATCAATAATTATGTTACTACCGCTCCAGAGTCATAAAATACCCAATTGACCACTCTCTCTGACAGTTCACTTTAACAACTCTATGAAAGCGACATGGCTTCCAACTATGAGAGCGGTTCGTTTTTTAAATTCAATTAAAGGGTACACGAAAAAGAACAGTCTAGTCACCTTAACAACTTTTTGAGTTATCGCGATTTGAAAATTTGAAACGAAGTAATCTTTTATAGTTAAAAATTAATCGCAAAATGTGTTGGTAAGCGCATAACTCAACAACGCCTGAACCAATTTTACCAATTCTTTTTTTTAATGTTCGTTGAAGTCCAAGGGTGGTTTTTACGGCGAGAAAAAATCGAATGATTTCCGGGATAACCCTAAAAACAGCCCTATTCTTTTTCCCATACAAACGTTTTCTAACTAAATTGTAGAGTTCATTTGAACTTTATTGCTACTCAATAAAGTTGATGTTAAATTACAAGCACTCACTCTTGTCTAAGCAATGTAGGTGTGATTTTTTTGCGCCGACTATAAAATAGGTAGGAACAAAAAACTGCCACATTTCAAATCATTTTGACGGAACGAAGTCTGTCGGGTCCGCTAGTTATCCATATAATTTTCGTATAGATTTTATTTTAGTCATAAAAAAGACGTTACATAAATATTTGTATCTGTAACTCAATGGTACCTATAGTCATGAGTGCTCTACATTCTGAGAATAAAATCTCGTTTTAAAACAAGTGACTAGACATGCCCTTGCCGCGTACCCTTCAATTTATTAGAACGTAACATAACTTTCATCTTTAATATCATTGGCTGTCGCACTACTACTAAACCCAATACTTTAAAAGAAATCTCCGTGCACGGAAAAGCGAAACAAAAAACTCAGAAAACCAGTCACGTTTCTCGTAATCTCCTCGACTTCGAAAGATGAGGTTCAAGGTACATTTTTCGTGGGACAGGTATAATGTGCCTTGTGTACCCGAGATAAGGGTTGCAAGTTACGAAGGTAGCCATCAATACGCCCAAGTAACAAGGGAATAACATGTTAAGTTACAACATGTTTCGTGGTAAGAAGATGACATTATCGTGGGACTGTTTCTTTGATTAAAAAAGTTGTTCTGTCTACGGGTGATGGTGATGCAAGTTGCAATAATATAAATTACGAAATATACCTATGTGGTGGTTAAATTTGTTAATTGAATACTTATGGAACGCTGAAGGTGCTTTTATCAACAGCTACTAAATCAGACTTGTTGAAATTACAATTAACTATAGTGATTTAAAGAGGCTTGCAGAGTGCATGATAATGTTTTGTTAAAATGAAAAACAAAGTCAAGAAAAAAAGGCAAAGTGTTTGTCTTGCAACGGAATCCTACGTCACATTATTCTCTACGTGTTTTAAAGGATCTGTGCCCTAAGCACGACTTGTCGAATCCTGCTTTACGTTACGGTTATCGTATCGAGATCGAGAAATCTCATACTAAATTTTAATTCCAAATACGCTCACGGGCGGGCGCTGTTCCAAACGTCATACAAACTCCTTATAGTTTACTATTCGATTTTACGTGATGCAGTATTCGACAAGTCGTGCTTAGGGCCCATATTCACGAAGTTATCTTTCGCTTCTGTATGTATTATTTCCTGCACGAGTAGTAAATAAGTTTTCAATAAATATTTATGAAACGAATTGGGACACCGGTAGGCAAAAGGGTTCCCTTATGTTATTTTCTACAAACCAGAAGTTTTATATAGGTAAAGATTATGTTTTCTCATTTCTTTCAATGTACAAGAGATGTAAGTATAAATATTTTAAAGATTAGTTTTTCTTTTATCTAAAATTGTCTCATTTCAATTATACAATCAGTCCACGAGACACATATTTGTATGGACTGAAATATAATTTTAGTGAAATGAAAACGGATCACTCACGTATATAAGTCGAGCTTAGCCCGACATGTTTCGGACTAATTCGTAGTCCTTCCTCTGGGAGCGTACGACCCAGCGGCGGCGAGACGCACACTGCGCGCCGCGGCACGGACGTGAACTCGGATTCGACGCATTACATTCGGTTTGATAAGGTGTCGGTACTGGCGAGAGAAAAGTTTTTATTCCGCGGAAAGTACGTGAAGTTATTGAAATTAGTCGTCATCCCAATTTTAATCGTGATAGTGGATGGTCGGTGCCCCCAAGTTGGAAGACTGTGCTAAATACTGCGTCAACGGTGAATGTGAACGAGCCTTTACAGAGTGATGTGGTCAGTGTAGTGTGCCCTGTACCCTGCATTTGATAATAATAAAAATGACGATGAAAACGAGGGTAGTTATGTGCCGCTGTCAGCTGCGTCTAGTAGTCGCGCGAGCAGAGCCGCGGCGCGCAGTGTGCGTCTCGCCGTCGCTGGGTCGTGCGCTCCCAGAGGAAGGACTACGAATTAGTCCGAAACATGTCGGGCTAAGCTCGACTTATAAACGTGAGTGATCCGTTTTTATTTCACTATGATTGAGTCTCACGGTAGTTTCATGTTAAAAGTGAAATATAATTCATTGTTTAAGGGAAATTCTTTTTTTTTTGTTGGCTTCAAATGTTAAATAAGTTGCCTTGTCTAAGATTATAATACGTAAAATGAATACTGAGCTCAGATTCCTTTACATATAGTAAAGAAATTATTTAAAAAAATCTTTCATTCATTATTTTTGCAAGCAGGAAATAGGTATGGCAAATTACGGTTTATTTAATGACACTTACGAGTAAATGCAAATTGACTGTATTAAGTATTGTGATTTGAATGATATTATGGTATATACAAACACGTAATTATTATATACGAAGACTGCTGTGTCTATTTAGCAGTTTATATTTGAAAAGCAGTTAAACAGAGGTTAAGCAAAAAACCTCTACAAATAAGAAATCACTGCTACGTATTTGAAAATACTTGTAATATAATAAATACAATCATACAAAATATATACAAAGATATAAGGAAATGAATATATAAATATATGTCATATAAAAAGCGATGCCGAATACATACAATTATAAATATTTTTCTTATATACATGTAAAATTAATTGACTAATAAACAAAACATAAATACCAAAATGATACAACCGTTTGGGTACAAAGTATAAAAAATGCTTTACAATTAACAAAGTTTGGTGCTGAAAAAAGTCAAGGCAGTTAATAACGAATTAATAACGGTTTTAAGCCGCAAACTAAATACTAACGAAATCGTAAGTCATTTAAAAGACACGTAACTGTACTTATAATAATTGCAACGACTTGACGATCTCGAAGCTCTAGAATACAAATTCAAAATCGCTTTCCGTTCACCTTTTTTCTCACCAGCCAGAACGTTAATCAGCTCTCAGAAAAAAAAACAAAATGCCGCATTTTTAGCTGCACGAAATTAAAAATTCAACATTTAATTTTTATAAAAGTAACGCTGGCCGGTTCGAAAAAAAACTTCGAAACTCAATTTCAGCCAGTACCTTTTTACAGAATTCAAATTTAGAACACCTGTACCCTATGGTTTTCCCTATCGCATACGATGATGTTTCCTCCGGACATGACAGCGATGCCTTCTAGGCCTTTGAACTCTCCGTCGCTAGAACCCCAGGATCCGAAGGCTCGCAGGAAGGTTCCGTCAGGGTGGAAGATCTGGATACGGTTGTTACCAGAGTCTGCGACCACTATGTAGCCCTGGTCGTCAACTGCTACACCCCTGGTGACGAAAACATAAACAAATTTGTAGAATTTACATCTAAAACAAATAGAGAAGGAAATACGCCTTTACAATTCTTACAGCAATATTTTGGGGATTACCTAAACGGTTTTTACTCGTTTTACCGCAGTACAAATAGTACAAGTGTTAGGTAACATTTTAAGCCGGCTCCACACACGCCCACATGTCGTCCTTTTCGGACCTTATAAGCAAGAACAGGACAGCATGCGTGCCTCGTCCGGTCTCGGCGAGTGTGTACAGTCGGCATTACGATAAGGAATAAAGCTGACGGCGGCGCACAACTACCCTCATTTTCATCGCAACTTTTATTATTATCAAAAGTAGTATTCACACTACTGCTCAGTAGCCAAGCCTAGCTCAATACGCAAGCAGAACCTTCCAGCACATGTAGTATGCCGCGCCATTTTGTCGCTTGTCGCGCAGTGCGTCCCTTTCATAGTGACGGAATCAGTGAAGGACGCACTGAGCGACAAGCGACAAAATAGCACGCGTGCTAGCCCCCCTGGGGAAGGAGTGTGTACTACTCCGGAACATGTCGGGCCATACTCGACTGACATACGTCAGTGACCCGTTTATTTCGCTATGACTGAATCTCACGGTAGTTTCATGTTAATACAATTGGTAACACCATAATTTCGTAATTACTATAACTATCTCTCGTTACATTGAAACGTGCTCGAAGGCTCAAACGCGATATTCGCAACGAGAAACTATCGATCAAATATTTACCAAAGAGCGCGGCCACAATGGCGCCGTGTGCGGTGCGGCCGCATTCGATGCGCCACAGCATACGATTTTGACAGATATTTCGGTCACATTCCGAGTCGCGTGCTGTACCCTTACACCAAAATTGGCACTGATGCACAGGTCAATATGAGATCAAGAACTAATTGATCTAGAGCGCCATCTCTTTGTGAGTTATCTCGTTGCGAGGTTTTCACACAGGTGGCGCTAATTCACTATAATAATAGTGATAGTCGAGCTATTACTTAAATTGACGTGTGTACTAAGTACTAACTTTGGTATAAGGCACGTGACACAGAATGTCAAGGATATTTAAAAAAAAAAACTCTATCGAGATCAATATTTCAATGTAAGTACATTTAGTAGTTTTTGATAAAAGTGCGGATAGAATGTCATTATGCACGAGTCCTGGGGTGTCTAGGCCCGAGCCTTGAGGCGAGGGTCGAGACACAGGACGAGTGAAAATGACACTACCAAACGATGTTTTTTAAGACATTTGCGAGAAAATTACAATGTAATCAAAGACGGTGAGCCGCGGGGGCGGAGGAGGGAAGCCGCGGGGGCGGAGGGGGGAAGCCGCGGGGCGGAGGGGGGAAGCCGCGGGGGCGGAGGGAGGAGGAGGAAGGTGTAGGCGGCCCGGTGCCGCCGGTGCCTTGGAAAAGTAAAAAGCACTAATACGAAAAACCCAACTTTCCGCATGAAACGTAGTTCATGTACAATCTGTAACAAAGTTTTCTGTACCAACCCTTTCGAGATGGAGTCGACAATCGTGAATATTTGGCAGCCACTCGAAATCGTACCTGGAGCTTGTCGGTGAGTATACAATGTTCGACAAGATTATGGGTAAGTAGCTATATGTACTGAAATTGTTCTCACCCAGCTACAAATGTAACATGACCTTACAATTAGGAGATAGATTCCTATTACTCGGGAAGCTCGAAGCTCTTACACAGCCTATTCTAGCACCAACTTTAATACAACATGTTGCGTTTCTCTACTCCAATAGAGAGATTCTCCAGGCAGATGTTATGCCTGGGGACCGAAGTCCGAAGGAAGAGAGTTGGGAGTTGTATTTATGCATCCGACTTTAGAAACTTCGTTAGCGCGATGTAGAACAGTGATGACGTCACCCGCGTGTGGCGCTAGGGTCGCTACACTTCGATATTATATTAAACTAGCTAGTTTTATATAATATCGAAGTGTAGCGACCTAGATTTCGGTTGTCGCTATCCCGCGGGAACTATACAATTTTGCAAATAAAAAGTAGCCTATGTTATTCCTCAATATTCAAACTATGTTCTTACCAAATTTCATCAAGATTGGTGCAGTGGTTTTTCCCTGAAGAGGTAACACACAGACAGGCAGATAGACAGAGAGACAGAGTTACTTTCGCATTTATAATATTAGTTACGATTAGGATAACGCACGTTTTCACGTTTGACGACTCGCGTTCGATCTCCGACCGAGGCAGATTTCTGTGTGATGAATCCGACAACAAACATAATTGTGAAATAAACCGGCCAAGTGCGAGTCGGCCTCGCGCACGAGGGTTCCGTAAAAAGATTTTAACGTTTTTCCCCAATGTTTTAAGAAGTGTTAGCAGAGCCCTGCTCTTAAGCAAAATGTATTATATATAACTTGTATTGGTCTGGGATATCAACAGACAGACATAAAAATTTAAGATTCTGAGAATTTTCGGAGTGGTTGTGCTATAAGAGCTATCTATTTTCATATCAAATTTCAAGTTTCTAGGACATCTGGAAGTACCCTGTAGGTTTTTGGAAATCGGCAATTTGTATGGAAATAGCCTTTTTAATTACTGTATCTTTTGATTGCGTTGACTTAGAAGGTTGATTTTTGCACAGCTTCAAGGGACCGTATTTGATATTAATTTCAGCATGCTATCTCCACGCGTTCCAGAGAAAAAGGGTCTTGACAGACAGACAGACAGACGAACAACAAAGTGATCTTATAAGGGTTCCGTTTTTTTTTCGAGGTACTGAACCCTACAAATGATTAAAAAAACCTCAAGTTTATTTTCAAATGCCTATTCAATGATACCCCACATGATTATAGTTTGTAGACTTTTTATTTTAAATTTTTCACAATATGGAGTCTGATGGCCGCCATATTGGATTTAAATTACTGTTATGTTTTTAGTGACACTCGCAAGATTAACACGAATCGATTGACGTAAGAATCATTAACATCGGCGAACGCGTTCGGTCTCTAGAGTGCCACAAAGGAACAAACATACAACATACATACATACATAGGCTGTTAAACACATTACCCTCCTTTGCGTTTCGCAGTCGGGTAAAAAGAGAGCCAAGTTCAATACTGTACAAAAGAGATGATATCTAAACGGGTGCCATAGGTAACTGGTAAACGGATTCAAGAGGTTTTCCCATCTTGGTTATGCTTTTTTTTTTTTACGCAACGAGGAAGGCAAACGAGCAAGTGGGTCACCTGATGGTAAGTGATCACCACTGCCCATATACACCCGCGACCCCGGAGGGTTTGCAGATGCGTTGCCAACCCAGAGAGCAAAGATGAAATGCCTCTTGTGCCTGTAATTACACCGGCTGTCTTACTCTCCACACCGGAACGCAACAGTGCAAGCACTGCTGATTAGCTGCAGGATTAGCAGGTAAGAGTATACCTACTTAGCAAAAGTAGTTAAGTAAATAGGGGTGTGTTTAGTCTATTCAAATGGTTGTCCAGTCTATTTTTAAAACGGTTTACTGGAAGCGCACTTGTCGCAAGCTCTGTCACTATAAAAATAAGACGTCTGTCTTATAAATCTCCTCATTAAATCATTTTACCTATTTCGCATGATATTTGAATCAAAGAAATCAGTTTCAGCCACGGAAATGTACGGAATGTTCATTTCCCGTAGCGTTATTTGTATTTGTATGGAAATAAGATTTTTTTGAAGTTCTCGATGGCCCGGAATGATTGGATTGCGTGCGAAAGTCGTCGAGATAGACAGACACACAGATTATGTTTGTTACAGCGGAGAGACTTTTTGAAAAACGTTCAGCCCCCCGACTACGAAGTGCAAAATTCGAACTTCGTATCGTGCCGTCCCTCTCAAGCTAATATTTAACACGAGAGTGAGCGGGACGGTACGACACGAACTTCGATTTTCGAATTTCGTAGTTTAGGGGCAGTTTTTAAATCCCTACGCAAAGAGAGTGATCTTATAAGTTTGTCGTGCGTGTGTCTGCAGCATCGAAGCACCTAAACGGAAAAACCGATTTAAACGAAGTTTTCTTATCAACAGGCTAAATCTTGATGTCATCAAAAACCATCTAAGTGAATAGAAGGACGGCAGTTTGTCCGTCTGTCTGTCTATCTGTCAAAGCCTTTTTTTCTCTAGAACGCGTAGAGATAGCAAGCTGAAATTAATGTCAAATGTTAAGGCCTGTGGTATGGTTATGTATATGGTATCTTCATACAAAACCGTAGGTGTCAAAACCTATAAAGTACTAAGTAAGTAAGTTGACATAGATTTATGAAACTCGGCAAGAAGGTTAGGCATTCCATTGCTAATTTTCCGCGTGATAAAAAAAATACAGTTATGTATAATATGGAGTCAGGCTCGCACTTGACCAGTGCCCTGAGCACGACTTGTCGAATCCTGCATCACGTAAACTCGAATAGAACTATAACGAGTTTGTATGACGTTTGAAACAGCGCCCGCCCGTGAGCGTATTTGGAACTAAAATTTTGTATGAGATTTCTCGATCTCGATACGATAACCGTAACGTAACGCAGGATTCGACAAGTCGTGCTTAGGGCACAGTTTGTATTGAAAAAAAATAGTTTGGAACACCAACCACCATTAACTTTGCTATTAACAAAAACATTGACACCGTTTTGTATCAGTGTGCCTTCTTCCACTCCCTAAACTTCGTTACTACTTGAGACTGAAATAAGCACAGACATTTTGGTAGATACAATAGAATTCGATACGAAGTGTTTGCTTCGGGTGTCGACTTAAGTTGTGTATCGTGTATACAAGATTTTACTACGGTAATATCAACAAGGGATGTTACTACGACGTTGGCATTAGGGCCCTAACATGCTATTGATGAAACATAAAGGTTTAAAATGTATCTTAAGGAACCGTCAAAACAGAAGTAATTACGAGTATGATCTTATTACCATGCTCTGTCGTCATACGGCAAAAGACGCATCTAGCATTTTTTTTTTCTAAGTTGACTAAAAACACTAGTCGATCCGCCTTATTTCCTGATTCCGTATATAATAATAGATAACTTAAATCCGAAAAAAATGCTAGACGGCAGTGCTAGAGCAGTAGATAAATTGTCTACTCAATCGTCAAGTTTAGTGTGGATAAAATACCGCGACATAAATTAGCATGCTAGCCACCGCTAAAAAATTGCTTATTGCTCATCTACTTGTATCCATACCTATAAAATAGTACCGTGACTGACTGACTGACAGAGCACAGCCTTAACCACTGGACCTAGAGACTTGATATTTGGCAAACACGTACCCTTATGCCCCGCCCTTAAATTTCAAATAGGCTAGTTCCCTATCCCGTGTGAATTTCCAAAAATCCCTTAGTGCACCTCTAGGATACTCAAGGTACATGGTATGCTAAATTTCAAGTCTCTAGGTTCAGTGATTTAGGCTGTGCGTTGTCTGTCAGTCAGTGACGGTACTGTTCTATAGGTACAGATAAAAATGACGACCTAAGATTTTACTATTAGGTACATAATATATTTGCACTCGCATCCATTATCTAACATTCGCAGAAAATATTTTCTGTAATATCAACAGTATTACAGCTGATGGATACATATCAGTTTGTGTTATCGTGAAATTAATACTAAGTGTTTCAATGTTTATTTACTTGTGGGAATTTGACTGTGCTTTCTTATAATGTGTTGTGTTAGAAGCTCTCAAAGCTTTAAGCTCTGGGCTGATGTGTTGGTTGTAAAAGGGGTATTAGTGGCAGCGAAAGGCCATGTCTGTAATAAAAAAAAATATTTTCATCCGCAGGCAGAAGCTTTAGTGTCGTGTATCAGAGCACTACGATGCAGTTTAGATTATATCGAACCCTTTTAAAATAATTAAAAACTTCGGTTAACCACGCAACATCTTTTCATCCCAAACACGGTAGTGTTTCAAGACAATTTTTTTCAATCAGTGTGTCTTGCCAGTAATGACGTACCTATGAAACTGAGACGTGATCCCTTACAGTGGGCCTCATAAGAAGACTCAATGTTGCTCACAGGGCAATAGAAAGAGCTATGCTTGGGAGTATCCCTGCGAGATCGAATTGGCAATAAGGAGATTCATAGAAGAACTAAAGCTACCGATACAGATCAGCACATTGTACACCTTAAATGGCAATGGGCGGGGCACATTGCTCGTAGAACTGCGATGACCGTTGGGGCCATAAAGATCTACAGTGGCGACCGCGTACCGGAAGGCGAAGTATTGGTAGGCCTCCCGCAAGGTGGACGGACGATCTGGCAAAGATCGCGGGAAGCCATTGGCACGCACAAGATCGATCGTCGTGGACACCCTTGGGGAAGGCCTATGTCTAGCAGTGGAATCTTCCAGCTAATATAATGATGATCTTTGAACTCACCTCGGGAACTTGAACTGGCCGTCTTCTGACCCTTCATCTCCGAATGACGAGAGCACTCGTCCGTTCACATCGAAGACTTGGATCCTGTGGTTATTGGAGTCGGACACCAGCACTCGGTTGGTGCTGGAGACGGCAATGTAGTGGGGATGCTCCAGCTGCCCAAGTTTGGAGCCGAATGAGCCGAATTTACCCACGAACGTGCCGTCGGATTGGAAAACCTGGAACGAAGAATTCCGTTAGATTCAAGGGTTGGTGTAAAATCGACCAATGGATACCTGTTACCACCACAAAACCTAATAAATGACTAGTTAAAAAGTTTTTTTAAAGAAATCAATTTGATACAAGTTTTTTGTCATGTCTGTCTACATGTCTGATGTTAAAGTTCAGATCAATTCGACCCTTACTAACAAATTAACAATCCTAATTATTTAAACATGAATTTATAATAATAATTTTCTACAACGGCCTACTATTGACTGTCTCCTTTTTATTCTGCACAGCAGTGCTATAAAAATAGTACATTTTCATTGTTAGTTTTCGCAAACGTATTCGTTTTGTACACGTGCGGAAATGTCTTTTTTACTGACATACTTTTCGCACTTGTATCAAAAAGTACTATTATAACTGCGTTCAACCAACCTGAACTCTATGGTTTTCCTTGTCACAGACGTATATGAATCCCAGCGCGTCCGTAGTGATGCCCCAAGGGTAGTTGAACTTTCCGTCCCCTGTGCCCTGGCTGCCGAACGCCCTCAGGAACCTTCCTTGAGGGTCGAACACCTGTGAGAAAGATAGGATTGTAAATATTGGTTCCAATCAATTGTGTAGAAGACATGTAGGTTGAATCTTCTATCGGTGAGAGACTCTATTTGGGTGTGAGGTGCGTGAATTTCAATGTGGTTTTGGTGAATGAAATATTTTGTAGCTTGCCTCTATATACAGTCTGTTCACAAAGTATTAAATTGCAAACTAGGTAGGTAATAGACCTTTTACAGCAAAAAAAATGGACGTTTAAGTTTTTAACCGACTTCAAAAATGGAGGAGGTTCTACGTTCCACTTGACTGTATGTATGTCTTTTTTTTACTCTTAGTATAAAATAATTGGCAATTTATTTGTATTTAATCCAAATAAGAACAAATAAAAGTGTTTTCTTAACCTTAGAGGAAATTATTAAATTTAAACTGTATATTCTATGCACATAATGTATTTTTAACTAATTAAGAATTATTAGATGTTAAAAAACAAAATCGAATGTAATATTTAAAAACATTAACCTCTAGCTTCAATTTTCATGCCAGCTTTTGCGAAATACAACAGATTTTGCATAATAATGACTCTTTTAAGAAAACATACAGTAGAATACATCCTTTTTGAAGTCGGTTAATTAAAACGATTGCAACACAACTTTAAATCACTCTCTGTGGTTCAAGAAATTCTAAAGTATAAACAGCTAAGAAAATACAAAGGAAATGAAGAAATTCACAAGAGGACCTCAGGGAAATTTCTTGAATCAGAACCTAGCCCATTAGGAATACTGGAAGTTTATTTCTAATGCATTTGTTGATTATTTACAGGGTTCCGTATCTCAAAAGGAAAAAAACGAAACCCTTATTATACGTTGTTCGTCTATCCGTCTGTCTGTCAACCATAATCATGAAATTTGGTAAGAAGCCAGTAGGGTGTAACTCTTTTGACACTCGTCATCGGATTGAAATGTCAGTTTTTGTAAGACTGTGACAGCTAGCTGTTTCCGATACCAATTGTCAGCCATACAAAATGACCGCGATTCTGATTCCGAGCGAGTTAAACAATAACTCTCACAAAACAAAAAAAAACAAAAACCGGCCAAGTGCGAGTCGGACTCGCGCACGCAGGGTTCCGTACCATTATCTATAAAAACGGCAAAAAAGTCGTGTCTGGTTGTATGGGAGCCCTGCTTAAATATTTATTTTATTCTGTTTTTAGTATTTGTTGTTATAGCGGCAACAGAAATACATCATCTGTGAAAATTTCAACTGTCTATCACGGTTCATGAGATACAGCCTGGTGACAGACGGATAGACAGGCGGACGGACGGACAGCGGAGTCTTACTAATAGGGTCCAGTTTTTTACCCTTTGGGTACGGAACCCTAAAAACGGTACGTACGGAACTCTCGGTGCGTGAGTCCGACTCTCACTTGTACTGATGCTGGCTTATGCCCTGCGGCTTTGCCCCCGTGAAATATTTCAAAATGGGCTACAGTGAGTGGGAATTTCGAAAAATTCCTTCTTAGTGTACCTCTAGGATACTTAAGGTATACGTTTGCCAAATTTCAAGTTTCTAGATCCAGTGGTTTAGGCTGTGCGTTGTCTGTCTGTCAGTTAGTCAGTCAGTCACGGTACTATTTTGGAGGTATAGATTACATTTTAGTGAAAACAAATGGCGTTGAACATAATGTAATGCCTAAAATCTATTTACGTGGAATTCGAAACAGCTGCTCCGATTCCAATATACAAGTCACAGACGTTATTCGACACAAATTTAAATAAAATGGAATGAATTTAGGATCCTGTTACGCCTAAGCAAAGTTTCTAAGTACGACAGTAAAATAATTAGTTTGGAAACATTGATTGAATTCGTCGAGAAATTATGAAAATCAAAATGTGCCCTCGATATAAAACGGAAATCTGATGTTAATTAAGCCTAAGTATTTAACTTATAAATATTTAAAAGTATTTTTTACAAGTCAAAACTGAGAGTGATATAAACGGATCACTCACGTTTATAAAAGTCGGGTTTAGCGCGACATATTTCAGAAAAATTGTAGTCCATCCACTGGGAGCGCACGACCCAGCGGCAGCGAGACGCACACTACGCGCCGCGTCTCTGCTCGCGTGACTACAGTAGTAGTAGATCATGCACTCCCAGAGAAAGGACTACGAATTAGTCCGAAACATGTCGGGCTAAACTCGAATTAATATACGTGAGTGATCCGTTTTATTTCACTAATAATATCTACGTAATAATAACATAAGGAGAACAAAGTACGTACATCTATTATTTTAAAATCTCAAAGGAAAAATTCACCGTCGCTTATAAATGTAATTCGAATCCTCTCCGATATTCAAGAATTTCAGTAAATCCTATTTGTTCCAAGCTTAGAACGGATGTGTCAGAATTTTTCAGCTGCAATTTTTCTCTGCTGAAAAATGCAGGTGCCTGCGATGCTTGACGTTTCCTTCCTAATGACTAGAGAGTGAGTCAAATATCACTTCAGAAGTGAAATGTATCATTTCAGAAACACAAATGAATATATACTCAAAAACTTTTGTAATTTTGTGTTCTTGTGATTTTTGACCCCTAACGCAATAGGGGTGTTATTTAGGGGCTATCCATAAATTACATGAGGCGTTTAGGGGGGGGGGAAGAAGTTTTATGCACTAGTTGTACAATGTACTACTATTCCAAAACGAAAACAATATACTTTTGGAAATATAACCCCATATCAAATTTCTAACTAAACAAAGTTGAAGTTTAAAAATGAGAAAATATTATATCTTTCGTGTATTTTACGTAGTATAAAATTAAATTGCGATAAGGCGATATCTTCTTCCGCTTTTGAAGATGCAATTTAGTACTCTGTATGTTATGAATCTTCCATCGCCAATTTTGAATCAAATCGAAACGGATTATATTTCAAAAATGCAATGTAGTATAAAAAAATCCTTTTTCGAAATAGGAATGATGCCTCTTGGCCAAATCAGCAATTTCACCAAGGTCAGAGCCAGGATATTGGCAGGGCCTCACCTGTATACGATGGTTGTATCTGTCTGCGATGATGTACTGTCCTATTCGGTTGACAGCCACCCCGGCAAGGCAGTCGAATTCGCCTTCGCCGCTGCCGTATTGTCCGAATTCTTTCACGAAAATGCCATTGGAATCGAAAACCTGGAACATAGAAATGATATAAGTCACTGCTAAAAACAATAAGAATTCTAGGCCTAAAACCATAAAATGCGTAATAAGTATTGAACATCATGGAACCAGTTGACCTGGTCCCAAACTAGGCAAAGCTTGTACAGTCAGCAGCAGAAGTAGCTGAGCAACCGAAGCGGTCACAATGATCTGCGCAAGCTCTTATGTCTATAACAATAGAGTCGTGCTTAGCTGAGCAACCGAAGCGGTCACAATGATCTGCGCAAGCTCTTATGTCTATAACAATAGAGTCGTGCTTAGCTGAGCAACCGAAGCGGTCACAATGATCTGCACAAGCTCTTATGTCTATAACAATAGAGTCGTGCTTAGCTGAGCAACCGAAGCGGTCACAATGATCTGCGCAAGCTCTTATGTCTATAACAATAGAGTCGTGTTTAGATCACTATGAACGCATCGGTTGCTTAGCTACTTTTGCTTACTACTTATAAATAGATATTTATATAATCTCAATACGGTATCTTTTTCTATCAGAAATGAGAAATCTTTAAATCTTAATTTTTTTTTTTGCGGTTTCCCCAAGACTTATTTGTTTATAATAAGGGTTCCAACATACAATGACAATGCAAAGAAAAATTCGTTAAGCTGGACTTGAACCAGCAACCTCGGTAATCCGTACCACGCTCCACCAATTAAGCTATACTTAACGTTGGTGTACCTAACGAATTTTTCAATGCCTTGTGTCATATTTTATTTGGAAGATCTCTCCTCAGCGCCATCTATGAGTAGCTTAATCAAGCAGCTCACCCACTACGGAACTTCTACAGTTACGCATTAGTGGCAAGAGGGGGGTGAGCTGCTTGATTAAGCTACTCATAGATGGCGCTGAGGAGAGATCTTCCAAATAAAATATGACACAAGGCATTGAAAAATTCGTTAGGTACACCAACGTTAAGTATAGCTTAATTGGTGGAGCGTGGTACGGATTACCGAGGTTGCTGGTTCAAGTCCAGCTGCTTAACGAATTTTTCTTTGCATTGTCATTGTATGTTGAATTTCATTCTATGAATGTTTCATAAAAATAAAAACAAAAATAATCAATAAATCGATTATTTTCATTGAATAAGGGTTCCGTTTTTCGTTTTGAGGTACGGAGCCGTAAAAAATTATTATTATTTCAACAATTTTTCTCGATTCATGTAAATTGCCAATGTGAAAATAAGCGCAGTGTAAGTTTTCACCACGCTGTCTTTCCTTTGTCGAAAGCATGATCGAAAATGTAGCATTAATTTCAAAATAATTTCACTCAACACATTATTATGAATACAAACGCAATTGAACAGTTTCCAGCGTATCAACTCAACCCAAATGGAAATATTGGATCCGTAATTAAATATTAAAGCCATTAAAATTAATCGTTCCCATTCCCCACATACGTAGTTGGCTCAAGTTCAAAATGTCGCGAACTATTTCCGAACTTAAATGAGAATGTAACAATTCTGCCGGCTCTTGCTTCCTTGGTTAAACCGATACGTCTGTTAAATATGTTCGGTAAAATCAAGTTTCAAAATTTCAAACTGAAACGTCAATATACAGATAGAACAGAAAAATAAATTATCGAGCTGGGATTCGAATCCAGACCTCGAACATACCGTTCGGCGGTGACGTGCTACCACGTCTTGGGTGGTGGTATGGTGAAGGTCTGAGTTCGAATCCCAATCCCTTAATAAACATTTCTGGCGTTTCCGTATAAATATTTACGTTTCAAAAATAAATTCGAACGGGATGGGACCGCAAAATAAAAATATAGAAAGCTGGTTTAAAATAAGTTTCGGTAATGTCAGTCAGAGACACGTCCATAAAGAGATGTAATACGCTATAATAATGTCTCTTTGTGTTGTTTATTATCACATTATCAGTCCAGCCACGACGGCGTTTTCTTTACTAAGTATTTTTAATCTGTTTGAACTAGAACTTTGGGACTTCAAAAATATTTTTCAAGAGCATTTATAAGTAGAACGTTTTTATTTTATCGATGATTTTTGCGCTGAATTAAAAAAATAGGAACAGTACAGTAGCAGTTAGGTTCCAGCATGCGACGGTTTAAATTTTGCAGGTAGACAAATTACTTAAGTAGGAACACAAACTCCTGTGTCCGAATTCAGACGTATTGGCGTCAACGCAATTACTTCCAAGCAGACACAATAGTTTCTAAAATGTGCCAAACCTGCACTCGATGGTTTGACGAATCAGCCACGACCATAGTATTGTCGGGGCCCACAGCGATGCCACGAGGCCAAGTAAAACAACCGGGTTCGCTCCCCCGACTCCCTACGCTGAATTGTAAACGGCGTTTCTGCAGATACTGGCTCCTAGGGGAGGAACCTGCTGCTGCGAAACCTGAACAAACAAGAGTAGAATTAGGCATGAATAATGGTGGTCGATTGAGGAGTAAACCCTGGATCCAAGCGTCAAACCTATGTACACGCCACGCGTCATTCTAACCTGCTACCGCTGCTGTAGCCGCCGTAGGGGAGATGGGGGAGCCTGCCGCGTTTTTTGAATCGTCATCAGAACTGGCAAGCTCGTTAGCCGAACGTAAGGGCAGCCCGAGAGACAGGCGGCGAGAGGTGCTCGACGCGCTACTGCTCGTGTCGCGATCTTTGCCCCGCGATCCGTACTTATTCTTCAAATATCTAGCCCATGAACTCAAGGCTGCACCGTCTTTCTCACCAGGCACTGGCCGCTCTGGAGAGCTCTCTCTCGATTTTAAAGCGTGCGAGGATCGGCTGCGAGACAACTCTGTACCACCGGTGCCAGAGCCGTATCGAGCCGCGAGATATGCTGAAGGTGACGCTGTAGTTGGAGATACGGGCTCGTCCGCGTCATCGTCGTCTCCCATGCCGAAACCGGTGTGACTACTCTTGCTTCTGGCGAGACGGTTGCGACGCTCTTTCAGAGCAAGGTATCTCGAGCGTGCAGTTGGATACTTGGACTCGTCGTCGATCGATGACACCGGTTCTTCTTCTTTAGGCTTGGTAGTGCCGTAACGGTTGCTGTACGAAGAACCGCTGGCACCGTACCTAGGCGAGGGGTCTTCTTCTGTCTGAGACGGGTTCCTTGTGCGGTATCGAGTAGGTGTGGTGGTGTCTTTGGCCTTATTGTCCATGGCGTCGTTGCGAGCGTTATTGCTACGCGCGAGCAGCGGACCGATATCAGTACGAGCCATCGCACTCTGGCTCTCGGGCTTCCTTTGCGAAGCAGGCTCCTCTTCGCTCTCCTCCGACGAGTCGGTTTCCTCTTCGGAGCTCGTGTCGGAATCTGCCTGAGCCGGCTCGGCGGGCGCCGGGGCGGGCGTGGGGCGCTGCGAGCTGACGAAGCGGCTCTGCACGCGCTGCGCGCCGCCGGCAGTTCCATTCGTTGTCGCCGGAGCTGTTCTATCGTTGCCTGCGGAAGAGAAACGATTTCCGGGTTTTGATGGGGGCTCTTTACTGCTATATTTTGCTTTTAATTCTGCGATGGTTAGTATCGCACCTGTGTGTTTAACCGCCGAGCCAGAGCTTTCAGTCGATGCGCTAGATTCAGTGCTAGGAGCGCGAGCTGCGGGTCGGTGGGGGGTGGTTTCTGTCGCAGAAGGTCTTCTGACAGGCGTCACTGCTGGTTTGGGAGCAGGGGCAGCATTTTTACGCTGAGTTCGTTGAAGTGATCCAAGAGATTCGTCAGATTCGCCATCACTGGAAGCCTGAGGAATATATTGAAATTCGGTATTGATACCAAAACGGTAAATACATTTTGTACTGTGTTGTGTGCATGTGAATTAAACGTGGAGTGTATTTTATGGAATGCCGTTAGTTGTCGCGTTTTTCTTGTTAGTATATCGATGATCTGCCTAAGTGTCTACGTTGCGTCGCTTGTTCAGTTTTCATCCTCCTCCCAACTCACCTCCCGCGCTGGTGTGGGTGGTTTACGAGTGATCGAGGTGCGTTCTTCCTCTGCTCGGGGTGGTACTCGATCAGGTTCTTGAGAAGAGGCCGCGCCCTTGTTCTGCCTCTTTAGCCGAGTTATTTCATCATCTTCACTCTGCTGGCGCTGCGCCGGCGGGGCACGGCGCTGCGGCTGAGGTGCTGGCTGCACCGGCTTCGGAGGTGGCGGAGGTTCCTTTTTTTCCTTTTTTTTACCACTGTCCACATCCATAATCCTCTGCATGACGCGTGGGCAATCGCTTAGTCTGAATATACCGCTAAGAGGACCCCTTGTCGCGTCTTCGGTGTCAACCACCTTTTCTTTTTCTTTTTCTTTTGGTTCTGACTTAACGGCGCGAGTTGGTTGCTCAGTGTCAGAGTCATTATCTTGGTAACTTCTGACAAAACGGGAACGGAATCTGCGAGAAGGCCTGTGTTCTGATTCATAACCACTGTACTCGTCCGCAGCTCCGTAATCCTTGGTTTTCTCAGGTGGTGGGGGGCGACGTTCTCCAAACTTACGACCACCTAGAACAGGTTCGTCGTTCTCTGTGTATCCTTTGGACTCCTCTTGCTGACGGAACTGTGTTGCAAGACGATGGTCGCTCTTAGATCTGGTCAATCCTTGGCTTTGTTGGACTGCTCCGGAATAAGCATTGGGTTGAGTTATATTCAGTTCTCCGTAGCTTGCGACATGCACAACCAGCTGGTTAGGGTCATGAGTCATTACAAACCGAACCCTACGATTATAATCACCAGCTTCATAATCAAAGTTTCTCAGGAACTCTACAGTTTTAAGGAAAATTTCTTTAGTGTCAACTAGCTCTGTGTCCTCCCATTCGACATCATCATTCATGTACTTGTCTGCGAGATCACAGTTGCTTTGAATATTGCTTAACTCTAGCTCTAAGTTATCTTTAAGGTGCGTAAGGTTTCTTAGTTCCGTTGCCAGGTAACGGTCGACTTCGTTTCTTAGAAAGTCAGTTCTATCCTTAAGGGCTTTGGCAAGTCTTTTGTGTATTTCATCGACCTCTCCAGCCACTGCACTGCAGTTCGATTGAAGGTTCAACGTGTTGCGCTCGACGAGAGAAAGGATATCCTGGAGCCTGTTAACCCCGCGACGTATTTGATTGTTGATCCTTGCTATTTCCCGACGTAAGACTTCCATATGCGCTGACTTGCAGTCCTCGCAGACTTTTTTGTCGCAGTGTGCACAGGGCGCGCAATACGCTTTCTCCGAGCAAACGTTGCATCTTTCCATAACCTGCCCAGCGGTTGGGTCTGGCAGTTCGCCGGCTATGTTAGCGTGTAGTTCTAAAAACCGCTGCAAGGTGACATTGGTTGGGAAACCCTGTACACCCTGGTACGGAATACGATGCTCTGCACGGCATTCTGGACATTTGACCTGGAATAACAAGCGAGAAGCGGATAAACAAAACTGGCCGCAAAGAAAGCCTAACTTTTGTGTTCAAAAGCTGTTTCATTCCCTTGGTGTTTTCTTACCTGTCGCCTTACGTAGTCGACCAGGCCGTCCATGCATGGTTCCATGCAAAAACTGTGCTGGCATGGTAACAGCTTCGGATTCCTGTACCGGTCTAAACAGACGCAGCACGTCAGAAGTGACTCGAACTGCTCCATATTTTCGCGGCTGCTTTACGTATCTGTTGAAGAAAGGTTACAATTTCAAACTACGGTAAATAAGTATATAGGGCACCCAAAATCATGAGGCAAGGGTAAAAAACAATCAGGAAAATGGGACTCGGTTTCAACTACTTTGATTAAAACAAAAACAAAGTTAAAAAAGGAATCAACAGCAACCTTTATCTTAATAGAAAGAACGGCGTCAACATGTTTTTTTGGAAAACAATCAAACAATGTATTTCTAAACAAATTTAGACCTTGCGTGAGCAAAATAATTTCATATTTAATCGTCGAGACTTAAGTAATCAAGGTAATAGTGAAATAAACGGGTCAGGATCACTACTGGGTGTAGTAGAGCATAGCACAGCGGTGCTCCCAAAGGAATAACTATGAATTAGTCTATAACCAGTCAAGCTATACTTGATAGGCATTGTGCCTATCCGTTTATTTCACTATATTTTCACGGCAGTTTCATGATAGTAAAGGTAATACTGAAAACTGATATTGAAAACGATGACCGCGTATATTTTGGTAGCAAATTGATTGCCTGTTAACACTAATAACATCGGTTGATGATTTAATAGCTGTTTACTTTAGACCATGTCCGGTGTACGGGGTTGTTTTTAGAAACGTTCACGTGGACGTTAAATTTAGAGATCGCGCTATGGCTTTCCGCAATGATCCAGCAAGGTTAAAAACAGATGGAACGTCTGGCGTTTCACACGGCTCCCATATTGAATATACCAAAAATTTCGTGAAAAATGCGGCCGTGAAGCGAAAGACGCAAACGAATTTGCTCTCTCCAAAGAAGATTTTAAAGGTTACGAGCTTTCACTGATAGGCAAAGATACATTTTTAAGATAACAAAACGGGGATACGCGATATTTTAAGAGCACTGTGGCAGTTGGGTGATGAGGTAATATTTTTTTGTCTCGTGTGTCGATAGGCGATAATTGAGTCACTGAGTTTTGTAACATTATGATTCATTAATGAGCATACAATGACAATGCAAAGAAAAATTCGTTAAGCAGCTGGACTTGAACCAGCAACCTCGGTAATCGGTCGGATTACCGAGGTTGCTGGTTCAAGTCCAGCTGCTTAACGAATTTTTCTTTGCATTGTCATTGTATGTTGAATTTCATTCTATGAATGTTTCATAAAAATAAAAAACAAAAATAATCAATAAATCGATTATTTTCATTGATTAATTATTGAGATTTTTAGGCTGTCCGTTTTGGCAGGCAAGGTTTCAGTTGACGCCAAGAGTTTTTCAGTCGGTTCTGAGTAACAGTTAGTCAGATTTCATAATTATTCTGCTACTAGGTAACACACGTCATCAAGAAATATCAAGGCGAAACATTTTGGTAAACTGTTTCATTTAGCTTAAAGTAAATTATTTATTCCTGAAATTCATGTTTTTAAAACATTATCAATCGACAAAAAAACGTTTCTTTGAGTAAATTCCGCATTCGATCTCAGATAAACGTTTCTTGTTTACCACAAAACTGACGAATTCAGTTACGAAATTCACACATATTTTTAAACCGGTTCATATTTTGATACCGCGTCACGGCGACGTCATATTCTATTATCGTGCCGGTGGGTTTCAATTTCATTATGTGGCTCTGATGATTAATCAAAGTGTGATAGTAAGTAATCTATTTATAAATTAATTGGCGAATGCCAAAGCGGATTATTACGAGCTTTCAGAAATTACGCCCGTATCTAACTAGCTGATGGATTTTATTGGCCGTGAAAATTTAAATTGTAAACTTGGAAATGTTATCGGCGATAAGACATGATTTTTATTAGATTTTAAAGGTCATTTATGATTGAGTTAAGGTCAAATTTGTATACATGCATTGCAGGAAAGGATTTAGTAAAATATTTCTTTCGTAAGGTACCTAATGTAAACATTCCAATGTTTTACATAAGTACCTACTAATTCCAATAACTAATATTCTGCTTGTCACTTTTATTGCTGTGAATTAAGATTGCAGGGACTTTATTTTTTCTTATTAAAGCCAAAGTGAAGAAATCTTGAAAAATATTTAGCGTCTTGCGTCTTGCGAGTTCTTTTGAATTACAAGACTCCACAACAGAATACTTATTTTATGTCTCATCATCATCATCATCATCATCATCATGTCAGCCGATTGACGTCCACTTGACTGTTGGACGCTGTTTCTTAGTAGATTGCATCATCGTCATCATCATCATGTCAGCCGAAAGACGTCCACTGCTGGACATAGGCCTCCCCCAAGGCTCTTCACTCAGATCCGTCTTGTGCTTTCCGCATCCACCGCGGTCCGCGATCTTTACTAGCCAGAGAGAAATTCAGCAAAGCATGATATTTTTTTAATAAAATTGTTTCACAATATTTTTAATGTCGTCACAAAATGTGCTTTTGTATTTGTCCCAAAACTTGAAATAACGGCACTTATCTCAAAAATGTTTATGCTAAGATCCGCCCACTATCCTGCTTTCACAACATACAACATGATAAATAATTATGACGTCGCTTTGAACATACGTCAGAGCTCTTTGGCACTGTTAAATATTCCCCGTGTTTACGGTAAAGTAATATTATCGAGATATTGCTCATTCTCTATTAGGAGAGAGCAAACTTAACTAGTAGAGCCGTTTTATAGCTATGTAACAATGACACTAGCCTTAATTATTTTATTGTGTTTATGATATTTTGGGACAAAAACGAAAAGTTGCTAGGTTTCAATAGGTTCATCATCATCATTATTAGCCTGCTCTATCGAATTAGGTCATTATTCCTGTAATGATAGTGTTAAGTGAGCGCATGTCTCGTCTCAGAATTAAAGGACTTAGGTAGGTATTGTATTGGGTTAGGTTAAAAGTTAAATCCATTGACTTACTAACACCACGGATTTTGGATCTAGTAGAAAATTCACGGAAAATGTGTCCCGGTAAAACATGGCATTTTTCTATGACAGCCATAGCGCTGTCGTTTGACCAAACTAAGACTCACTGACGTTCGAATAGTTTTTCTTTTTGCAAATTAGTGGTATTTTGGTTCGGACGTTTTCAAGAGCTAACCCGAAGTCCATGGTCTTAGTAAGTCAATGGTTAAATCGATTACAGTGGAGAGCTCAAGTGGCTTTAGTGCTTTCTTATACACTGTATCTTTAGTTGTCATTTTTTTTGTATCTTTAGTTCCTCACATCTGACGTTTTGAGGTTTAGTTCCGTACGAATGGAACGTCAAATGCGTTGTAAAGTGTTGACTTCAGTTAATAATACGACCCCTAAAGTTTCAAACAATGTCTGTTTGTTAACGGATCAAAGCGCGCAAAACCCTAATCAACGCGTGTTACTGCAAACGTAACCCACTTTATAACACCTTGACCGAAATATTAATAATAACACGAAAGAACATTATTCGCAGAGAAAAACATACGAAAATTTTCAACGCCTGCTTTATTGAGGTCGTTTGAATAACGTCAAGGTTAGTGAATTAGTGGCACAGGGAACATGCAGTGAATGAAAAGATTTGAAAACAAAAAAAAATTACTTTACTTGCTTAA
The DNA here is from genome assembly GCA_963691665.1 of Clepsis dumicolana. Lineage (NCBI taxonomy): Eukaryota > Metazoa > Arthropoda > Insecta > Lepidoptera > Tortricidae > Clepsis > Clepsis dumicolana. Next base: position 13,251,111 of record OY829513.1, read on the forward strand.
TTATAGAATTTTGTAAGAACCGTGATAGCCTAGTGGTTTGATGGTCATGGGTTTGAGCCCCGGCTAGCATCTCTGAGTTTCTCGAAACTTAAGTGCGAAATTATACATGACTGTGTAATTCATGAGCTTTTTGGTGAAGGAAAACCACCGTGAATGGTGAGTGTGAAGTTCCTGATCTGCACTGGGCTGGCGTGGGAACTATAGACCAAGCCCCCTCATTCTGAGAGGAGTTCTGTACCAAGCAGTGGGACGTGAAACAAGGCTATTGACTAATGATGATAGAGTTTTGAGACGAGTAAGAGATTAATAAACAGTTTGTTTTACTAATAATGAAAGCTTTAGGTCAAGATGTGGAAAGTTGTCAAAATTTTGCCAAGATGGTAAGCACGAGAGACAGATGTCTGGCTGGCTTTGTTGCAGAGTGCATCCCGTTCCAACATACACAGCAGAAGACAGACGTACTGAGTGATAAAAGAGAAAATTACGTCCGTGTTTTTCGCCTTGTTTACGATATCTGAGCTAAGAATCATTCAAACCACTTCACACTTCACTTCCACTTCAAAGCGTTGCTGCACTTATTGTGTGTAGCAACTCATGCTGAGTGGGGACCCTTTTTCGGTGTCTTTTGTGTCACCATATTATATTATTAGTTTTAAGGAACTATTTTTAATTATTATCACTGTTAGGTGGTGGTACCCTGGGACCTGAAATAAATATTTTTCTTTCTTTCTTTCTTTCCTTTCAAACCACGATATAATTATCACAATAATATCACATTTAATAAAAATATAAAACAATGGATTTGCTCCCCCATGACCTCGCGTATAAGAGACATTGAGGTACGTTTGCGACATAAACGTATGTTTTCATTGACGCGTTTCGAACTCTCTACGCGGGTGATTCAACCAATTATCTTCGTTGATATAATCAACCGCAAAAAGTTACTTTTTTTAATTCTACGTGCGTACGGTGGGACGTAGGCTTAGGGGCAGGGGGTGTGATCCCCGTTCTGGATCCTATCTGGTTCAAAGGATTTCCTTAGCTATTCAGCGGGGAAACGCGGCCAGCGTTATGGGAACTTTTGCACCGGATACGGTTCATGGCGGTGATTTAAAAAAAAAACATTCGGTGTTGTTGCTTGTATAATTATTAACATTGTTTTGGTGAAGCCTGTGGAGGACGACATTTTTCTGTTACATTTGACGAAGCTTGTTGCTGATTTATCTCTTTGTTCTTCTCGTTGTCTGTAATTTGTGTGTGTATTAATTCAATAAATAACTTATTAAGGTATTCTACGTCCATTGTAGCAGTTAATGTAAAATAATGGAAGTTTCCAATCGTCCGAAGCTGGAATGAAACTGGCGTAAATTACTCAGGATCGCGACTTTACACGTGTAAATCAACACAGCTTGATCAGTAAAAGTATAATGCTTTTGTGCTCGTATTTTCGTTATACGGCTGAATAAATTTGATCCGTTATTGTTGAGCGAAAATGTGTTTCGATTCTGATTGAATTTATTTTGGTATCACTGAGGGGGATACGTGTGTTTTCGGGCGAAGTGGTTCTTTAATTAAGATACCTATTCGATTTATTTTAAGTGTTGGTTAGCTTATTGGACTTTCAGAAATGCTTGTAAGGAAATTCACAGGTTACTCAAAATATTTCCCATGCCTCTTATGTCGGCGAATTAAGGTTGTGGTGTTGTGGTTGTGGTGGATTAATTCGTACGCAAGTTCCTAGTTTGGAGGCGACCACTAGATTATATTGTTATAAAATAGTAAAGTGTGTTTCTTACTGATCTAATGGGACTTTCCAGTATCAACTAACTAAGTCGTGCTTGTAAACAAAGCTCGTAAGTAGATCTTCGCCTTATTTTCTTAGGTTCCATGAAAAAACATTACCTAATGGGTAAAATTACCGCGCCTTATTATCCTCTCACTAGACCGTGGTTAGGCAGTAATCTACCGGCGAGCTTTACCGACTAGCCCATAAAATCACGGTAAAGATCACCTTTCTATCACACCCATAAAGATCATCACCAATATGTTTATTGTTGTCAACTTAGAACACTGGGGAAGAGCGGGAAAATATTTTAACGGAGCTCGCACTTGGCCGGTTTTTTTGTAATCTCACTGTACCTAGGTATTGATTTGTGGTGTTCGCAAAAAGAAGGGTGTTATATATTTGACCTGTGTATTAAAGTATCTGTGTACATCTGTGTGTGGCATCGTAGCTTCTAAAGGAAGGGACAGATTTGGACGCGGCTTCTTTTAATCGAAAGCTAGTTTAATCTAAGTAGATGGTTCTTAGCTAAGAGACATTGAACTTATGAATTATTATGTCGTTGGTTTTTTCAACGTTTCTAGGTATAGGGGTATTGTAATGCTCTGTTTCTAGAATATGAATTGATTTCCTTAGTCTCTGCTCCTTTTTCATAAACTGTATGATTTAGAATTTTGAATTAGATTTAGAATTTCCATTTCCAAAGAAACGTCTAGAAAATACGGCCGTCAAAATTACTATCAGGCATGACATCACTGTTTTAAACAGTTTTGGCACCAGTTCTTTTATTTTTCTTCCTTGAATCAGTTTGTCGTATTTGGCTAACACGCTAACAAAGAAAACGTGTTTTCGTATTACGCACATGATGGGAGAGTGTTTTTGTGTACCTATAATAAACTTTCATCATCATCATCGATCTTGTAGTCTATTGCAGACTGTTTAACCAGTGTCAAGGGGTAATGCATCGTGTCTGATGGCTGTGCAAGCCAATACGGGAGCGGCAAAGTCGACCGCAAGCCTGGTATCAAACACATCATCATCATCAAGCCTGGTAGGTACCTATAGGAAGGATAGAACCAGATGACAGCCGACTTTACTACACACATACCATAAAGCTTTATCTACACACATGTTATAAAAGTTCTCTACAATGCGTTCAGGAATCGTAGGTACCTAATGACCAGCATTATGACAGTCAGATTTCATCTTCAAAAACAAATGCAATTTAAAAATAGGCCTAAAAAATAAATTGAGTTAGTGTTAGAGATTTATGGAATTTGGTAGGCGAGTAGTTGACAAGCATAATCTGTACTGGGGCTACTGGTTTCTAGATTTGGAGAAGATACACTCCAAAAAAGTAGTCATGTTTGATGCAAATCTACGAAGCCCGAGTACGAATATTCGAAACCTGCGTCACGTAAAATCGAATAGTTAACATACAATGACAATGCAAAGAAAAATTCGTTAAGCAGCTGGACTTGAACCAGCAACCTCGGTAATCCGTACCACGCTCCACCAATTAAGCTATACTTAACGTTGGTGTACCTAACGAATTTTTCAATGCCTTGTGTCATATTTTATTTGGAAGATCTCTCCTCAGCGCCATCTATGAGTAGCTTAATCAAGCAGCTCACCCACTACGGAACTTCTACAGTTACGCATTAGTGGCAAGAGATGGAGCTATTTTCTGAATCAATGAAAGTAATCGATTTATTGATTATTTTTGTTTTATTTTTATGAAACATTCATAGAATGAAATTCAACATACAATGACAATGCAAAGAAAAATTCGTTAAGCAGCTGGACTTGAACCAGCAACCTCGGTAATCCGTACCACGCTCCACCAATTAAGCTATACTTAACGTTGGTGTACCTAACGAATTTTTCAATGCCTTGTGTCATATTTTATTTGGAAGATCTCTCCTCAGCGCCATCTATGAGTAGCTTAATCAAGCAGCTCACCCACTACGGAACTTCTACAGTTACGCATTAGTGGCAAGAGATGGAGCTATTTTCTGAATCAATGAAAATAATCGATTTATTGATTATTTTTGTTTTATTTTTATGAAACATTCATAGAATGAAATTCAACATACAATGACAATGCAAAGAAAAATTCGTTAAGCAGCTGGACTTGAACCAGCAACCTCGGTAATCCGTACCACGCTCCACCAATTAAGCTATACTTAACGTTGGTGTACCTAACGAATTTTTCAATGCCTTGTGTCATATTTTATTTGGAAGATCTCTCCTCAGCGCCATCTATGAGTAGCTTAATCAAGCAGCTCACCCACTACGGAACTTCTACAGTTACGCATTAGTGGCAAGAGATGGAGCTATTTTCTGAATCAATGAAAATAATCGATTTATTGATTATTTTTGTTTTATTTTTATGAAACATTCATAGAATGAAATTCAACATACAATGACAATGCAAAGAAAAATTCGTTAAGCAGCTGGACTTGAACCAGCAACCTCGGTAATCCGTACCACGCTCCACCAATTAAGCTATACTTAACGTTGGTGTACCTAACGAATTTTTCAATGCCTTGTGTCATATTTTATTTGGAAGATCTCTCCTCAGCGCCATCTATGAGTAGCTTAATCAAGCAGCTCACCCACTACGGAACTTCTACAGTTACGCATTAGTGGCAAGAGATGGAGCTATTTTCTGAATCAATGAAAATAATCGATTTATTGATTGGAAGATCTTCCAAATAAAATATGACACAAGGCATTGAAAAATTCGTTAGGTACACCAACGTTAAGTATAGCTTAATTGGTGGAGCGTGGTACGGATTACCGAGGTTGCTGGTTCAAGTCCAGCTGCTTAACGAATTTTTCTTTGCATTGTCATTGTATGTTGAATTTCATTCTATGAATGTTTCATAAAAATAAAACAAAAATAATCAACCGCCCGCCCGTGAGCATATTTGGAACTAAAATTTAGTATGAGGTTTCTCGATCTCGATACGATAACCGTAACGTTACGCAGGATTCGAAAAGTCGTTCTCGACCCTCAGTTCGCGAGTTCTTCTACTTCATTCGCGTTAGGTAAAAAGTGAGTCAATAATGGTACAAGATACAGCTGTCCTGGTTGGTGGTTTTCTAATTGTTTACATCCTTATTGTTTGGGGGCGGCGCTAGGCATAAAAAAAGCCGTAATAGCCTAGTGGTTTGACCTATGACCACTCAAGCAGAGGATCGTCGGTTCAAACACCGGCTCGCATTTTCGAGTTTTTCGGAATGTGTGCGCGGAATTAGATTTGTAATTTATCTTGAGCTTTTTGGTTGAAACCTGCACACTCCGGCGAAACAATCCAATGAAGTGTGAGAAGCTCCCAATCCGCACTGGGCCCGCGTGTGAACTATAGCCGAAGCCCTCTCATTCTGATAGGAGGGCTGTGCCCAGCAGTGGGATGCAAAAAAGGCTAGTAATGTGATGATGATGTGGGGCTAGGCAGTAGGACTACGATGAGTCACTATTTTCTTACGGCGAACGACTACGTATTAGTTAAAGATAGTTTTGGCCGTTGGCAAGGGTCAACTTCAGGCTGCAATCATGATAATCTAGTGTCAACTTTATGACAAATTAATGTTGCCATTTTAGAAGCAACCATTCTACTATTCATTACTACTAAGAATTACCATTGGCTTGGTAGTTTTGAGTAAATTCGAGTCAAAATCAAAACTTCTTCCTGCTTTTGTGCCTATTCACAATGCGATTTCTATATATACAACCCGGATAGCGGTATTGGTGTGGTATTGGTACGCTCGGCAAGCTCAGTGCAGATTATTTACTGAGGTATTGAAAATAAAGGTGAACGGTGTATGTATGGTCTGTTCATTAGCCTTTCCTGATTTTCGCGGTATGCGCGGGAGCAGGGTGGTACCGAACATATCAGGAAGTGTTCATTGAAATACAGGCAAAGGATATTGCAACTAAGTATTGCAACTATACCGCCAAGTCAGGAAGCGACCTTTGTATGGTAACCGTTAGAGTTCCACTTTTATTAAGACGGCAAAATTGCCACAATTTAAAAAGATGACATTGAAAAATGTAAAAAAATTAAGAGTTATCCGAATTTTTTAATATTTTACTATGTATCTGTTTGAACCAATGTTAATTTTCCATTGTTAATGATAAACAAATTACTTAGTTACTTTTAAAGGAAGTCTAAAATTTGATCACGCGTAAAGCGAGGAAATTAAGGCAAGTGAATGATGACAGTTATAAGACGGAAGAGAAAACAAAAACCATGCGTTGAGTAGAAGTAAATAAATAAATGACGTCTTAGTTCTAATTCTTACTGGCCTGTATTAGTCCTAGCTTAGAACAAAGGACTTTGCAAAGCATCACTTTGCAAAATCTGCAAATCACGAAGCAGCACCGGCGGAACAAAGCGGTACTTACAGCAAACTAAGTATTGCCACATCAAAAAAACACGTGGTGTCGAACACAAGCGGGGTTCAATATTAGTGGGTGCACTAGTTACTTGTCATGATTGCAGCAGTTGTCACTTAGATATTTTATCAACTAGGTATATCACAGGCGGTGCTCACAGCTCGCTATGCGGTACTGAGGAACTCGATCCTCTGCGCGAGAGTTTATTTCTGGCGCCGTTCGCGCATGTGCCGTAGGAGATATTTCCACCGTCACAATTTACTTTTGGATCGTAAAAGGTCATTGGACACGTTTGAGAAGATTTTTTTTAATCAAAACATTACAACTGGCCAGCGTTTTGTTCGTTTTTCTATGTGGCCAATTATAAAAAGTGTAGCCTAGCGATTTCAAGAGCTACGTCGAGAAACTCTTTCATTTGCTACTGGTTGGAGGGAGATGGAACGATTCTGTTGGCACCGTCGCTTGTTTTCTTTTTCAGCGTTATTTCAAAACTCTTTGAATTGTGCGTTTAAAACAAAAGAAGATTTATATCGCGTTGCGAAAATCTGTTTCATTGTAAGAACACAATGGGATCTGTACCTGCACAGCAAAAGTTCACGCAACGCTTCGCCAAAGCTATAAACTTTTATAGAATTAAACGTTTCCTTTTATAGTCGACCAGAAATTGCTTTTCCGCCCTACGACTCAATTTAACAGCTTAAGGGTTGAATCGGATACTTTTTTTATTTATTTTGAAACTAGCCAAAACCAAAGACCAAAATTTTTAACCCCCGACGAAAAAGAGGGGAGTTATACGTTATATATTATGTTAGTGCTGTGTGACATCATAGCTCTTAAACAGATGGACCGATTTCGATGCGAATTAAATTAACCTATGCAAATGTCATCTTTAAACTATCGAACCTGCTAACAAAATTTACCGAGAATTGGTCGAGAAGAAGAGACCTGTACAGGAGAACAACCGGACATCAGGACATATGAAATATTTGTTGCCCAAGCTGAAACACACGCTTCGCTTCACGCTTCGCGCGCTCGGACTATAGGTAATTGGGTGATAGGACTTTGTCCGAGGTCCGTCCGCAGGGCCCGTCCATATAGGCGAGCTAGGCGATGGCCTAGGGCGCTCGTATTAGAGGAGTGGCAATCGGCGGCATCAAAATTCAAAAATAACACAGTTTTTAGGGTTTCGTACCTCAAAAGGAAAAAACGGAACCCTTGTAGGATCACTTTGTTGTCCGTCTGTCTGTCTGTCAAGTTCCTTTTTCTCTGCAACGCGTGGAGGTAGCATGCTGAAATTAATATCAAATACTCAAGCCTGCTAAGTCAACGCAAACAAAAGATACAGTCATTAAAAAATCAATTTCCATACAAATTGCCGATTTTAAAAACCTTAAGGGTACTTCCAGATGTCCTAGAAACTTGAAATTTGGTATGAAGGTAGCTCTTATAGCACAACCACTCTTAAAAGTCTGAAAATCTTAAAATTTTATGTCTGTCTGTAGATTTCACAGACCAATATAAGTTGACCCCACACTGCGTACATTTTGCTTAGGAGCAGGGCTCTGCTAACACTGGACTCATTAAAACACTGGGGAAAAGCGTTAAAATCTTTCTACGGGCCCCTAGTGCGCGAGTCCGACTCGCACTTGGCCGGTTTTTATTTATTTATAACTTGAAAATACTTCCAATTTATATCCCAGTTTTCTGTCAAAAAAAATTGTATGCCAAGTAGCGGCTTGTACAAGACACTATACTTCAAATTTCATCAATACGTATCTTGTGGTTTTTGAATAAAATGCCTGTGACATACGGACGGACATGACGAAACCATAACATGTAACACGGACATGTCCAACCGTTTTTGCCATTTAGGCTACGGAACCCTAAAGAGCTACGAGTAGTGCATTGAAAGTAGTGCAATCGATTCTAGTTTCGATTCTGAATATTTTTTTGTTGCTTCTTTTTGTCTTAAAAGGGTGCCGTTTCAGTTTTTTGCCTAGGGCGCCAGGAATGCTCGGGCCGGCCCTGTCCATCTAGATTGCTACTACCAACTTACTCGCTAATCTGTTGTGTTCCGTGTGGAGAGAAGACAGCCGGTGTAATTACGGGGCACAAGAGGCATTTCATCTTAGCTCTCTAGGTTGGCAACGCATCTCCAAACTCCCCCGAGGTTGCAGGTGTCTATAGCCAGTGGTGAACACTTATTACCATCAGGTGACCTACTTGCTGGTTTGACTTTCTTGTCGTGTATATAAAAATATAAATAGCATGGTATACCTTTGATCCAGTCGCATAAGTCTCAATATTCTCACTCACGAATAATTGTCGCGACATTGGCGAAGTCGGAACTCTCCTAAATTAATGCGTATGCTGGCGTTTACGCTATTTACGGCTTGAAGAAGCGTTTACGAGCACCGAGATATAATTAGTTTGGACAAAAGATATTCGAGTTATTAATAAACTGACGGCCGGTGGGCTGCGCACGAGCGTTAGGCATAAACGTATACGGTCTCTGTTACGCTCTTGGGCCGAGCACGACTTTTCGAAACCTGCGTTAAGTAAAATCGAATAGTAAACGTTGTCGAGTTTGTATTCATGACGTTTGGAACAGCGCCCGCCCGTGAGCGTATTTACAACTAAAATTTAGTATGAGGTTTCTCGATCTCGATATGATAACCGTAACGTTACGCAGCATTCGTAAAGTCGTGCTCGACCCTTAGATCTGTGTGGACACTGACTTGACATAATGTTTGTAAAAAGCCGTGATAGCCTAGTGGTTGACTTATGGCCTCTCAAGCAGAGGGTCGTAGGTTCAAACCCCGGCTCGCACCTCTGAGTTTTCGGAACTCAATGTGCGGAATTACATTTGTAATTTATCATGAGCTTTTCGGTGAAGGAAATGTTCCAGTTTAAAATTTGAGGACGAAATCAAATTACTTGGAGAGAAATTACGGGAACTGAATATTCTATGAATTTGAATTTCAATTAGGTTTGCAACTTACGATTAGACGTGGGCGCTAACGATGGGCCTCATAAGTAAGCTGAAAGTCACTCAGAGGGTGCTGGAGAGGGCTATGCTCGGGGTTTCTCTGCGGGACAGAATCAGAAATGATGATATAAGTTACCGACATAGCCCGAAGAATTGCAAAACTTAAGTGGCAGTGAGCTGTCGGTAGGCCTCTAACAAGATGGAGCGACGACCTAGTAAAGATCGCGGGACCGCGGTGGATGCGGAAAGCACAAGACCGGTCTGAGTGGAGAGCCTTGGGGGAGGCCGCTGTCCAGCAGTGAACGTCTTTCGGCTGACATGATAATGATGATGATGATGTAATCTACTAAGAAACAGCTTTTTTAATAAGAATTCACCGTGAGACTCAATCATAGTGAAAATTTAAGCTATAGTGAAATAGATCACTCGTCTCTAGTTTAACGCTGCAGAAGTTTTGCAAGAGTTTATTTCTGTGATGGTTTAATTACTCTTAAACTTCTGGTTAAATCTACACCACGGCGAGTAAGCTTTTTATAATACAAATGCCAACGACTTTTTATAATTAGACGAGCTGTGTGCCAGAACTATTCTGTGCTCAGACGCACCATCGGGATAGATAATGCAAGTGCACCTACTAGTAGGAAACTAAACGGTGTGTTGCAATAGCACAGTTTTTCAACAATCATCAAAAATAAATTAGTTCTATTATGGGATGATAGATGGCGCTGTCCGTCTATCCGTCTCCTGTATCGAAGGAATTGTACATAAACTGGCAAAAATGTTATTAACGGTGACTCTCTTTTTACCGTTTATTAAACTCTGTTAACAATTTTAATAAAGCCTATGGCCTCTCAAGCAGAGGGTCGTGGGTTCGAACTCCGGATCGCACCTCTGAGTTTTTCGGAATTTTAAGTGCGAAATTACATTTGCAATTTATGACGAGCTTTACGGCGAAGGAAAACATCCTGCGAAGTAATTCAATGGCGTGGGTGAAGTTCTCAATCCGCACTGGGCCCGTGTGGGAACTATAGTTCCCACGCTATAGCTCGAGCCCAACAGTGGGACGTAAAAAGGCCGGTGATGACAATGATGAATCCTAACTCAATATTATAAATGCGAAAGTAACTCTGTCTCTCTGTCTGTCTGTTTGTTACCTCTTCACGGGAAAACCGCTGCATCAATCTAAATGAAATTTGGTAAGAAGACAGTTTGAATATTGAGGAATAACATTATCTATTTTTTATTCGGGAAAATTGTATAGTTCCCGCGGGAAAGCGATAACCGAAATCTACGCGGACGAAGTTCTGTATATAAATACTGGCTCAAATCTCACACCGTTCGATGCACTTACTTGCTCTATCCGGTTAACAAGTCTGTCTGTGATACATCGGTATGCGTTCTTTGATGTGAACCATCAGCTCTCTAGGCAATGCGGTCGCGTGGTAACTTTCAACTCTAACTGATCATTATTGACATTAAGTAGACTGAATAGTTGCTAAGAGGTGTTGTAGAAGGTAGCTAAATGCCGTACTCAGAGACGCCAATTATATTGACATTTAATCGTATATTAAGGTTCGGTCTTGTTGTTAAAGTCAGGCAAAGTGTGGCCCCAAAACTCTAATATTTGGGGTGTTATTTTAGTAGTAAGGTATTGCAAAACTTTTGGTAATACCTACGTGTATTTTTAACTACCGAGAAACTTCATTAAACTAAAAATAGAAACACAATTTGCCATCATACTTCTTAATAGTTGTCTAAAGGTTTTCTAGGAACTTTTGTAGTTATTTTAATTTCGAACAAATTATCAATTAAAATGTCAAAATTCCCAAAACGTGTAATTTGCAACAAATTAAATTTCACAACAATAGGTAATTTCCATTGGGTCTCTTTATTTAGTAGAGAAAAAAATACGTTGTAATGTTTCTTTGTCATAATGCAACCACCAGTCGCAACTCTTTTTTTCTCTAAAACCGTGAAAAAATCAGGAATTTCGTCATGGTCATCTCGTAGAGCTTTACAATCCGGAACAACTCATAATTTCAGTGAAAAATTAGATACAGTGATCAATTATTGACAAGCATTAAGTTATTCAACTCATTACACTTTCAATTGTATGGAAGTAAAAATAGACCCATGCCATTGTTTTTTAAAAAATACGCCATAATTATTTCTCAGACTTGCATCTTTTCATAGCAGCTCGTTAAGAATGTGTCGACAAAATGAGTTATACCCTCATGCTAACCGTACAGATGTCTCATACCAAACATCTTCACCACGTCAAAGTCACCTTGGCATACTTCGGAAACGTATGACTTTTATTTTCTTGGCAAAATCTCCCAAAACATGCAAATGTAGCTCTTTGTTCGAAGTCTGGAATACTTGTACAATACTATTCAATTTTCGTGTACGCAAAAATGATCAATGTAAAGACACGAATAGGGGTGAATGTTGTGTGCTATCGGTCTTCAAGTTCGTAAATACAAGGCCCGGTTAATGGAACTCCGGTCAGAGATTACCTGTTTGTTTTAGTTGGATAAAGAGGTGATGAAAATTGAGTGACGAGCTCAGAAATTGGTTTGTTAGAGTACAATTTCGGTAACCTAGTAGCTTTTATGCAGCACTTGACAGTACAAATATAGTTTTTTTGCTTCGGTCAAAAATTGTCGTTTCATTTCGTGCAATTTTTTTTAAAGACAAAAAAGAAACAAAAAAGTTAAAACTTTACCCGATTCTTGGGATATTTTGTGATTAGGTTCGATAATTATTATAGTTTTTTTTTCCGAACAGTTTTTGGGAAATAAAAATAACTTAGGTAAATGTTCAAAAATGATCTCGCTAGGTCCCTCTGTAGACCTAGCGAGATCATTTATTACGTTTACATTTATTATTATTACGTTTTCGAGAAAGCACAGAGGGTCGAGCACGACTTTACGAATGCTGCGTGACGTTACAGTTATCGTATCGAGATCGAGAAACCTCATACTAAATTTTAGTTCCAAATACGCTCACGGGCGGGCACTGTTCCAAACATCTTACAAACTCAACAAAGTTTACTAAGTATTCGATTTTACGTGACGCAGCTTTCAAAAAGTCGTGCTCGACCCTCATATCACAGAGCCACTAAAGTTTTTATTATTGTCTAATGTAGGGTAGCTCACTACACTACACTGATCACATCACTCTGTAAAGCCGCTCTGTGGCCTGTCAACTACGCCTAGCACTCGCTCGAGCAGGGTCTTGGCCCGCAGTGTGCGTCTCGTCTATGATCCTTTTATTTCACTGTAATTGAGTCTCACAGTAATTTCATGTTAAAAATTAATAATAATGGTGATAGGTCCCACCATATTTTTCTTATGCTGTGAGCTGTGAGGGTATTAATTCGACATTTCTTAAGCACACTTCGACATTGCGGCTCAACGATCGGCACGTGACTATAAGTGCAAGTGTACTTAGATAGCTTCCAAGCACAGTTGTCCTGCTGACAGCGTTGCGATACGATGTCCCTGTGTATGAAGACCCATTGTTGTGCACGAAACACTTTTACGCCTGGCAACTTTCTTAAAGGAAACGTAGTCAAATATTTATTGCGCCCTCGGGCTAAACACTCGCATTCCTTTATAACGGGGTAAATAAACATGATTACATGACGTGTGTTATGTACTAAACGAGACACGGTTACATTATTTGGTATGGGATTGTTTGCTGGCGGCAAATATAATTTGGGATCTGTCAAGCCTTTGGAGGTATGTAGGTGCGTGTTTGCAGGTATTAATAGATTTACAATACAATAGAATAGGTACAATACGAGGACTCCGTATTGAACACTACATACGCTTTACTCTGTGTACCTACACCATAAGAATAAATAATAACGTAGTAGAACGGAAACTCCCGCTCCGGACGGGCTCAAGGTCACGATATTAGAGTACTCGTTGAACAAGCTACTCAGTCAGGCTGTCACGGCCGGCGTCGCGGCACGCGCTTTTGGTTGTTTGTGCGTTCCCTACCTATATCTTGGAAACGCCGATCTTAGAAACAAATAACAATGGTGTCAAGTTATTGTGTTGTATTTGGGTATAATATGTGGGCGGCAATCCATGATATTTGTTCCTTTTAGTATAAGAGTAGTTACATATAATTGAATAATGTAAAGTTTTAACTGTTTGATTATTAATTTATTTCGTATTTATATATAAATATTACTTTGGTTTATAAAATGTACAGAGCCAATAATGATACAGATAAAATAAATGGATTATCCTAATAATATTAATAAATAAATTAAAGCATGCACTGAATAATAACGAATAAAACTGTTCTTAATCAATCACGTGGCGCCACTAAGCAGGTAACACAAGTGACGTGACCTCACAGAGTGGAAGGGTTAACAGAGATTATTTAAGCTGTTGCATTCTATTTTTACACTCACTTCTTATACAATTTTGATCGTGTAAGGTGTTACTCTGCCCGTTTTCAAATAAATACGAGATAATAGTGAACTATTGAGATCTTTTATTGAAACTTTCTTCTTCTTCTATTATGGATGGTGACGAATTTAACGATGAATCTTCACCCGATGATCCGACTAACCAGGCGAGGAGTGGAAGATCGCCGACAGCAGCGGTGGGATCGCAATCCCCTGTCTTGGGTAGACGCCAAGCTGTTACCCGACCAGAACTTTCATTTAGCATGGATCAAGTGATGGACTTAGTAACCAAAATCACGAAGCAAGCTGCTTCAAGTGCTGTCACTGCAGCAATGTCTGCCGCCAGTTTGCCACAACCGCCGCCGCCCCCCCGTGAACGAGGAAATTTCTACTTACCTCCGTTCGACCCGGATGTCCGTTCCCATGACATTCGGGATTGGTGTGCCAACGTGGATGAAACCATTTCGGTTTTCGCCATATCGCCTCAAGAAGCACGAATGAAAGCAATACTCCAGCTGAAAGGAAGAGCAAAAGTGTGGGCTGATACTTGGTCTCTGCACTCAACTACTTGGGAACAAGTTAAGGAAGACCTGATCAAGACCTTCTCAAAGGAGTTCCGGTACGCTGATGATGTTCAAAAGTGGCGCAGCTACACTTCGGACCAGGCAGCGAGCTACGCCGAATATGCTACGACGGCTTGGACGTTGTTCAAACGTGTGCGACCGGAAGCTGGTGATGGTGATATTGTTGATGCTGTTATCACAGGTATTTACCCCGAACATATTAGATCTGAACTGTTACGTAACACACCTGATTCTTTGCCTAAACTGATTTCTGTTTTGAAAACCTACCGTAAACGTAAAATTGATACCGTGGAGAAACCAAATAATAACAATCATCTTGCTAAAAGGCCCCGCTTCACGGAAGTAAATAGTAAATCACAACAGCCAGTTACCATTTGTTTTAAATGCAATAAACCCGGTCACCGGTTTCGTGACTGCAAGGCACCTAATGTTTCTAAGCCTGAAGATTTGACTTCGGTTCCTAATTCTTCCAATGCAACTAACCCCAACGCGACAAAATCAGTTGAATGCAAATACTGCTTCAAAAAGGGTCATCTAGAAAAGAATTGCTTTCGAAAACAAAATAACGAACGTTCGAATTCAAATAAATCTGTGAACTTTTGTAATAACGCTGACCGTAGCATGACTGCAGTTAAAATAGGTGATGCTACTTACTCCTGTTTATTCGACACGGGTGCTGATTGCTCCTTGATGCGAGAACGCTTCTCAGGTTCGATTCCCGGGAAGAGAAAAACTGTAAATGTCACTTTCTCTGGGTTTGGTGGTTGCCCAGTTCGTTCAACGCAGAGCATTACTACCATGGTAGAAATAGATGATACTTGCGTGGAGCTCGAGTTCTATATTGTGGGTGACACTCAAACACAGTTTGATATTTTGATCGGATATGACCTTTTGCAGATTCCTGGTCTTAGTGTTACCTTGACAAATGAGGGTATTACTGTAAAACGCGATTTTCTCATAAACGAATGCACGGAACAAAACTCGTGTTCTCAATTTGAAACTGATATAAAGGATAGTGACATACTTCAGAAACTTCATTCGATTATTGATAAATATAAAGGCAACTTTACGTCCGGAAATCGTGTTTCACAAGTAACTACCGGTGAATTGAGCATACGATTGAAAAATTCTGATAAAATAGTCCAGCGTAGACATTATCGATTGTCACCGAACGAGCGAGAAAAGGTAAAGGAAATGATTGCTGACCTTAAAAATAACGGTATCATCCGTGACAGCTCTTCACCGTTTAGTAGCCCCATATTACTGGTAAAAAAAAAGATGGCTCAGATAGGCTTTGCGTAGATTTTAGAGAGCTTAATGAGAATACTGTAAGGGACAACTTTCCTTTACCTTTGATCGCCGATCAGATAGATAGGTTAGGGAAGGCGCGTTACTTTACCTGCCTTGATATGACCGCGGGGTTCCATCAAATTCCTATTGCTAAAGATTCCATCGAAAAAACGGCATTTGTAACCCCCGACGGCCAATTTGAGTATTTACGAATGCCTTTTGGCCTCTGTAACGCATCTGCGGTTTACCAACGAGCTATAAATAAAGCGCTTGGCGACTATAAAGATACCATTGCACTAGTCTACATCGACGATGTACTTATCATGTCTGCAACGCCCGACGAGGGTCTGCATAACCTTGATCTTGTCCTAAAACGATTGAGCGACGCCGGGTTTTCGTTAAATGCATCAAAATGTTCATTTTTAAAAACATCTATTGAATATCTAGGTAACATTGTAGAAAACGGAACTGTCAAGCCCAGTCCTAGAAAAATTGATGCTTTGTCTAGTTCGCCAACACCCAAAAATGTGAAAGAGCTTCGCCAGTTTAATGGATTGGCTGGGTACTTCCGTAAATTCGTTCCAAATTTTTCAAAGATAATGGTACCACTCTATGAACTGACCAAGTCAAACGTGCCCTGGAACTGGTCAGAGCGGCATGAACAAGCCAGGCAAGAGATAATTAGCCGCTTAACAACTTCTCCTCTGCTTACGATATTTGATCCAGACCTCCCAACCGAGCTCCATACGGATGCCAGTTCCTTAGGGTATGGCGCCGTGTTAATTCAAAAACGTGACCAGAAACCTCATGTTGTAGGTTATTTTAGCATGAGGACGACCAGCGCTGAGAGTAAATATCATTCATATGAACTCGAAACGCTGGCCGTCGTCAAAGCAATCAAACATTTCCGCCACTTTTTATATGGTCGAAACTTTACAGTAATAACGGATTGCAATTCGCTTAAAGCGTCGCGACACAAAAGGGAGTTAACTCCTAGAGTTCATCGCTGGTGGGCTTTCTTGCAAAACTATCAATTTGAGGTTGAATATCGTAAGGGCGAGAAATTGTCTCACGCTGATTACTTTAGCAGGAACCCTGTTGATGCTACTAAGTCCGACGCGTCAAAAGCTTTAAAAAATAACGAATCACAATCAAAACCCTTGCAATTGTCAGTAAATACTACCACTCTTGATCATAACTGGCTCCTTATAGAACAAAAACGTGACCCTGTGTTGAAAGGTATCGTCGAACAACTGAAATCAGATTCTATACCACAGAACGTAGCGAACACTTACGTCATGTTACAAGATAAACTGCTTAGGCGTAAGGTCCAAATTGATAACAAAACGCGAAAACTTATTATCGTTCCGTGTAGTTACCGCTGGAATCTTATAGCGCACTATCATTCTACACTTCAACACTTTAGTTGGGAAAAAGTGCTGGCCAAAATAAGGGAACAATATTGGTTCCCCAATATGTCCAAGCTAGTTCGTAAATTCATCGAAAACTGTGTAAGTTGTCGGGTAAGAAAGGGCGTGTCGGGGGCTAGGCAAGTCTCTTTACATCCGATTGATAAAATTGCCGTGCCCTTTCACACCGTCCATGCAGATATAACAGGGCGTATGAATGGCACACGGAGTGAAGCTGAGCATGCGTTCGTTTTCGTAGACGCCTTCACCAAGTATGTTCATCTAGCTTATGCCAACGACCGTACAACGCAAACTGCCATAAAATGTTTTCAGGAACTAATAACTATATTTGGTACCCCCACGCGTCTTATTACTGACCAAGATAAAAGCATGACCGCGTTAGAATTTAAAGAATTTTTCAACAAGTTTCGTATTGACCATCACGTGGTAGCCAAAGGTCGTAGTAGGGCAAACGGTCAGGTGGAGCGTATAATGAAAATTATTAAGGATAACATGTCTGTGGTGGAGCTTAATAAGCCGTGGCATTCTGCCATGCAAGACCTGCAGTTAGCAATTAATTGCACTTTGTCTAAAAGTACCGGTAAAAGTCCAATGGAACTGTTATTTGGCAAGAAATGTTCACCACCCGCTATTAAGCTCCTTCAAGTAGACGATGATGAACCTGTAGAAGACATTATTTCCGTAAGAAATGTTTCTAAACAAAGGATGGACGAGCGATCTTTTCAAGACAAATTAAGGTTCGATCAAGGTAAAGCCCAAATTAAGCCTTTCAAAGTGGGTAATTTTGTTCTAATGCGTCGTCACGAAAGGCATACGACAAAGTTAGGTGCTAAATTTGAAGGACCTATGGAAATATTAGAAATATTGCCGAACGATCGTTATAAGTTGAAACACGTCAACTTACGTGGAAGTTCTGAAAAGATCGCAACCATGACCTTCTGCGACCTGCCCCTATTGGACAGGTTGATCCATTTCATAATTACGATGATGAAGCTGCCGTGTGGGCGGATGGTGAGATGAATGGTAGAGTTCAAAATTAAAACTGCTTCTATTCCGAGGCACAGCAAACACATCACGAGTGTTTTCATAACAATTGATTGAATCATTAATGGACAAATTAAAACAAAATATGGTTGGTTAGATGATTGTATATATTTGAAATAATTACATAATATTGTTTTCCGTATACTTAAAATCAACAATTTCAATGTACTTATATTTATAATAAAATCAGTTAGGTGCTAAAGTTTGTTCCACCCATCCACTACTCCTTCCTTAAAACGCTGGCTGGCCACCACGCGTTTCCCTCTCCCGGTCTTGAAGGCTAGATCTCAGTCTGGTTGAGTGATGCCTGTGTAGGCTAGATCCCAGGATGGGTGACGCCTGAAATTCAGCGCGGAGAGCGCGCTGGAGCAGAATGGCCGTGTGGGCGGCAATCCATGATATTTGTTCCTTTTAGTATAAGAGTAGTTACATATAATTGAATAATGTAAAGTTTTAACTGTTTGATTATTAATTTATTTCGTATTTATATATAAATATTACTTTGGTTTATAAAATGTACAGAGCCAATAATGATACAGATAAAATAAATGGATTATCCTAATAATATTAATAAATAAATTAAAGCATGCACTGAATAATAAGGAATAAAACTGTTCTTAACCAATCACGTGGCGCCACTAAGCAGGTAACACAAGTGACGTGACCTCACAGAGTGGAAGGGTTAACAGAGATTATTTAAGCTGTTGCATTCTATTTTTACACTCACTTCTTATACAATTTTGATCGTGTAAGGTGTTACTCTGCCCGTTTTCAAATAAATACGAGATAATAGTGAACTATTGAGATCTTTTATTGAAACTTTCTTCTTCTATTATGGATGGTGACGAATTTAACGATGAATCTTCACCCGATGATCCGACTAACCAGGCGAGGAGTGGAAGATCGCCGACAAATACTTACTTAAATCACCTTAAATGGCTTCATTTTGGTATGGCACTTATAATAACTTCTTATTTGGAAGTATCTATAATATGTAGGTACGCTTTGAATAATGATTTATAAATTCCATATTTTGTAAAAGCAGAATGAAATTTAATAATGATTTCAAAGTAAAGAAAAACTTATACTTTAGCGTTATTATCTTTAGACGTAAGAAATATTTAACAGTAAGACGTGAAGGGGGAAGTAGGTATATAAATGGCGGCGTTTTGGACTCTGTCAAAAGAGATTCCGTTCTACTCTGTTATTATTTATTCTTATGCCTACACACATATTACATTGTATTTACATGGACAGTATCCATTAAGAGTTGGTAGTTCTATTAGCGTTTCAACCGCTATCACTTTACTGTCGCATATATTGAAGAAACGAGCTGCAATTAGCGTGAAATTTTAATAAATTGAAATGGTATCGCAAGCACATTGTGTGGATCTATAAACACCTTCTGCTCGGTGTGGCTCATTTCTTCAATATATGCGACAGGGTGGTGATAGCGGTTGAAACGCTGTAGAACTACCCAAGTAAGGAATTGTCGTATCCCACTGCTGGTCATACGAACATGGTCCGCCGATTCAGCAGATACTAAACTTAAATACGTAGACTTCTCAGAACGTCGAGTACGACTTTTCGAATCCTGCGTCACGTAAAATCGAATAGTAAACGTTGTCGAGTTTGTATGACGTTGAGCGTATTTGGAACTAAAATTTAGTACGAGGTTTCTCGATCTCGATACGATAACCGTAACGTAACGCAGGATTCGACAAGTCGTGCTCGACCCTCTGTGCTTTCTCGAAAACGTTACGTAGGATTCGAATATTCGTACTCGGGCCTCTGATGTAGTTAGAACAGTGATGACGTAATCCGCGTGTTCTATTAGGGTTGCTACAAGTCTAGGCAATCCGTCCGGATCGCTACCACCATCTTACTCGCTAATCCTTAAGCAGCAGTTCTTGCACTGTTGTGTTCCGGTGTGGAGAGGACAGCCGGTGTAATTACGGGCACAAAAGGCATTTCATCTTAGCTCTCTAGGTTGGCAACGCATCTAACAACCCCCCGGGTTTGTGGGTGTCTATGGGTAGTGGTGATCATTCACCATCAGGTAAATAAAAAAAATAACCAAGAAAGCCAACCCTAAAGATACATACCCGTCCGATAAGCACGTCAAACACCAAAGTTATTAATTGCAAAAACGTGACGTACTAAGAGATACTTGTTCTCAAACTTTACAAAGTGAAAGTTCTCGCTTGAATTCGCCTAATTCCTTTGTTTGTGAAAACGCAAATTTTCGTATAACGTGCGTATTGCCTTGCTTCATTATTATTATACCTGTTCTCGATGAGAATGGGATTGGCGCGTGAGGTTTTCAGAAATTACGGAGGGATTATGTAATAAGCGTGTAAAATGTTATTGTTTCCGACGCTACGTGGATTCTCCTTGCTGGTTTTAATTTTAATATTGCAACCCATTATTAAACACCCCCAAAGATGAAAACGTTATTGTAAACTGAATCCTAATTAAAATTATTTTATTTTTAAAGTTATGCCTAGGTCGGCACTTTTATCGTTTCTGGAGCGAAAAGCACAAGACCGGTCGGAGTGGAGAGCCTTGGGGGAGGCCTATGTCCAGCAGTGGACGTGTTTCGGCTGACATGATGATTCTAGTGAACAATTAAATAGTTTTATCAGCTCTACAAACTAACAGACTTTTAAAACACTCAATATAAGTGGAGGTGCTTATCACAATCTATATAATAAAGCGCTTCTGTTACAACACGGTACCGCCAAACATATTTCTACCCAAACACGTCCTAAGCGCCATTGTACATCCATCTTAAATTAAACTTTATCCCAGCACACATTAAGTAAGATTTCGAGTAATCCAGAAGGGAATATAGAACATTGTGCAAATGAGGAACGCAAGCACGGGCCATTTAACACACCAGGATTATACCTTGCTCCCTAAATACGCCATAAGTTGTGGTTATAAGAATTTGCAGTGTATTTACTCAAAGATAATGGAGTTTCGCCCATTTACGATGAATATAAAATGTGAATTGGATAAGTCAATGAATGTGAAATAACAAAAATCAAACGCTGTGTCAGAGCAATATAAATAAAACCAAAATATGCTTTGTTTCTAGGCCAGGCAAAAAAACGGACAATGACCTTAACGTCTACCTCAGTGATCATCAACCTTTTTGGTGAGGTTGAAAAATTATCAATTGTGGGTATCCAATGTATGAAATAAAAGAAAATGGCATAACAATTTTAATTCCGTCCGTCATACCGCGCGTCGTCAATTTCGTCATTCTAAACACGTCGTAACAGGTTTGTTATCTCTCACTGACAGCGTCATTTACCCCACCCCGTACCACGAAACCCATTACTACGCGGAAACGATACAGTAGGCCGAGCACGAAGTTTTCGAATCCTGAGGGTCGAGCATGACTTTACGAATGTTGCGTAACGTTACGATTATCGTATCGAGATCAAAGAACCTCATACTCAATTTTAGTACCAAATACGCAAACGAGCGGGCGATGTTCCAAATGTCATACTAACTCGACAACGTTTACTATTCGATTTTACGTGACACAGGTTTCGAAAAGTCGTGCTCGACCCACTGAAGTGCATAATAGAAAGCGATAGGTATCTACTTATCTACGTATCGTTTTCTTTCTAGGCTAACGTAAAAGTTCGTGTCATTGTCCGTTTTTTCTCCTGCCCTAGAAACACAGTATGATTAAATGAATTGTATTATAGTTCTTGAAGAAAATTATGATTTCTCGCTATTTATAAGCTTTACCTATCCCTGCATGTTAAATTTAACCCACTTTCGATGGTTAGATTGGCTTGAAATTTGGTACGGATGTGGACAATGGACGAAAATGCAACGAAAGACAAAAAACCGGCCAACACACACAGCACAGAGGGCACAGAGGGTTCCGTACAAAGATTTTCCCGCTTTTCCCCAGTGTTTTAAGTTGTCGTGTTAGCAGAGCCCTGCTCCTAAGCAAAATGCACGCAGTGTGGAGTCATTTTATATTGGTCTGTGACATACAAATAGCTAGATGTGATGGTACGGCTATGATCGTCTATATATTTATTTATTTAGTGTATCGAATGTATTTAGACTTTATTCAGGAAAACATCGTAGAGTTAGAGCACATCTCGGTAACAAGGAGGCAGCTTATTTGTCAATTTCAAGGCTTTATACAGTACATTGGATTGAGTGGTCTAGTACCCCGACTGTCATTCATTCCACCCGCTTACCTGGAACCTTTATGTTCCGGGGTAGACAAAGGGTTTATTGTAATGAGGCGAGCCTCATTCAATACAAGTTAGTGAAGCTCGCTTGTACTATTGTTGGCTGTATGGAATAAAGTAAGTGCTCGGATAGCGTGATAGACAGTGAAAATACTAGAAACAGGTATGCCTGAACCAAATGACCAATCTCACTCTGGTACGGGGATCCCTACGCCAGTAACTGGCCCTGTCGTCAGGTTATTGGGGTGACAGTTGACCTCCTTTGCGCTGCGAAGCGTTTACATTTCCAACATCCGAGGATGCGTACTTTCAATGTAGGGGCCCAGCGGGCCCCTACCCCTTTTACCATGGATTTATGAAATTCAATAATATTTGATATGGTTTGGCCAAACCAAGGTCGGAGGTCAATCTGTAAGACATGGCGTGTATTGGGTACCCAGGATTGCTATCAGATCGCCACCGAATCATGTACATGAGTATATAGGGTCAACCTTCCCAAATCAGCTTATTGGCTGAAACCTCCGTTACTTCAATGTCTCAAACTCAATTAACTCAGCCTCACAAGCCCAGCTGTGACTTACAGGGTCGTTACCTTTACTGCATCTACCGATGCGAACAATACCCACTGGTTCCGCCGCTCTCGGTCCACTGCCATTTGTGTCTCCCGGTACACGTGACATTTAGCCACTAAAATCCGTTAGGACATCGCCTAGCGTTTGTACGCAGGATTTTATTACTCAAATAACTTGTGACTCTTGTTCTCGACTCTGGTCTCAGAAATGCATATTTGGTCTGTTTAATCAAAATATGGACCTTACGTTAACTCTCAGTTTGCTTGGAAGAAGCTTAAATTACCAATTTGAAGCAAAATTACTAGTGTATCGGCATAATTTTAACAATATAAAGTCTCATCAATCAATTTAATTTATTAACCCGTATTTATTTCGTGGTTAATAATTTATCTGTAAAATTCCATCGAGATCGAACTGTATAGAAAATCTGTGATCGAGATGTAGTGTGGAAATCTTCAATAGTGGAGATTAATTATTACACGAAGTGTACTTTACTTGCTCTTGATTTAGAAATCTCATTGTAGCTTAATCCGCTCAATTTATTAATGAGAAATCTCCATTATTAAATAGTTCCGAGTTAGGGAACTTATCTAGAATATAACGGAAACCATGAAATTTAGTAGATCAATTAATTTATTTAATAGGAAGATCTACCTTATAATACATTTGAGGAAGCAAAAGAAACTATTTCAATTATTTAGATCTTCATTGATGATATATTTCAATGAAAATCGAGGATTCTGTTCCTACAGAGCCATACTAATAAAGGGAAAACGAACCCCCAAATAAAAAACCCTTTTGGCTATTTACACACTAACACACATACACACAGTGGCTAATAAACATATCACACAACAATAAACACAAATAATCACCCAATAAAATATATACACAATTAGTTCATCTGAGTACAATGAATAGACTTAAGATTTTAGGTTCGCTTTTAGTTGGTGTGAAAAGGAGCTTTAATTGAGGGTCTAATTTACGTTAGCCTCAACTCTCCACCTTATTACATTGGTGAATGGTGCTATATTTACATAGCTTGCAATGGGTTGCCCTTGTGACTGCACACTTATTATCTGTTGTGCGACAATGAAGTTCGCTCTTTATTCGTTATCAAGGTTTAAAACAATTAGGAAAACAGTATCAAAGATCGGCAAGTAAATCTAAAGCTATGAATCAAGGGAATTACAAGATTTCTTATTCATTTCACACAGATTAACTTAGTACACATAAAATTACGTTTTACAATTTACTCTTTCCAGTATTGTCAAATAAATCCATGACCCTTTATAAGTTCAATTTCCAACGTCGGTCATCTCAATCCCTCGAACTCTAGGTGTGACTTCTCTACTACAATCAAGCCCAAACACCTCCAAATACTCCCACATTTCTCACACATTAAGATCAATAGAACCATGATCATTAATCCGAACAATATCAACATTATGACCTCTATTGAGTTCCAACCCTTATATTCAACCTGAATCAGGCGATAACAAGACTCATGTAGTTCGTCTAGATTCATTCTTTACTATAATACAGAACAGTAATAAACAAGTAGTGGATTCATTTGATAACCTGTATTAATAACTGAAATCGGGTACTTTACCGAATAACTCCTGGATGCACTTTTCACTCCCTAGCTAAATTACAAACTAACTTATTTATTTAGATTTTAGTTACAAAATTTCGATATGTTAGGACCTTCAACAACCCTAGCTCATAGGTTCTAACAAAGAGAATCGCTAAGATTTTTCTAGGTTCTTGTCGTGAAGCGAGCCAAGATCCAACTGCCCCAACTTCCTCCTCCACTCCCGTCAGCGTCATCCTTCGGGTCTCCACCTCTCTCCGGGAGCTGTGGGCTTGTCTCTGTAATTTTAAAATATTCCCACGAGTAATTCCGTACATATGATTGGTTAATGACTATGACCGATCCTTGCGATTGGACAATAGTCATGCTAGAGCGTAAGCTCCGCCCTTAAAACATCATCATCAGCATCATGATGTTTTTGCTTGCTATGGTTTTTTTTTGACTGGTTTCACTCGAGTCTAGAGCAACACGTGGAAGCAATTTACGTATCCTAGCAATTGAAAGATTGCACAAAGTCCTTTGTCTATAATGGGTTCTTAAGTATCGACTTGTCAAGCGTCATTTTTACGACTTAGTTTTAAGAAAGCGAGTCAGGTTTCTTTTGTCTAATTTAATTTTATGTTGCGCGTTGGTCGACTCTATAAATCTTAAGTTTTGTTTAAGATAATTTTTTGTTCCCTTGAATTCTGGGTAAAACTTTCTACACGTGAACGTTGCTGTCTGCGTTATTTGAAATTTATGGGCGCTAAGTCTGTATTTCATAACTTATTTGATACGCGGAAGCGATAACGCTACGTTGACCATCTCACAGACATAAAAAAATAGTTTTTGAGATTTTTCTGAGTAGTTGTGCTATAAGAGCTACTACGTCTGTATGTATAATGTCACAGAGCAATATAAAATGACGCCACACTGCGTACATTTTGCTTAGGAGTGGGGCTCTGCTAACGCTGGACTACTTAAAACACTGGGGAACCCTCGGTCAGCGAGTCCGACTAGCACTTGGCCGGTTTTTATTTTTATCGAAATTATACTTTGGTGTCAGTGTTGCCCGCTATTTATTTTATCCATACAAAGAAAATAGTCTTCCCTTAGCACACAATTAACAATTTTCCTTTCAACCATTAATAAACTATACAGTCCCAACCCCAAGGCCCAATCCGCACTGGGCCCTCGTGGGAACTATAGCCCAAGCCCTCTCCCTCTGAGAGGAGGCCTGTGCCCAGCAGTGGGACGTAAAAAAAAGGCTGGTGTTAATGATGATGATGATGATGATTAATAAACTACACTCTTCAGCCCATTGGGCTTTACGAGGCCAAATATGCAGATGACTAAAGCACTCCCCACTGATTATTTCCAACCACGAACCTCGCCATTTGCACAAAATGGCGCGCGCGTCGTTAAGTTGCGTGACGTCACGGGGGAGCTAACGCTCCGTGTTGCCAGGGTTGGAAGAATCCCAATGTTTCTTAATGTTGCCATAAACATGACTTTCCTGTGAAACAAAATTTCGCTAGGTTGGCTAGTGCCGAGTGAGGTTCTCCACTGACCTATGAATTATTATTATTATCTATATATTTAACTCCCCTCCCCCCTTACCCCCCCCCCCCTTTAACACCGTAACTAAAGGGCCGAATTTTTTTAGAAAAATACGAAAAATAGTTCTTTGCTTATAGATTACAGGAAAATCTATAATGACACTAAGGTTAAAAGTAACATGGAAATTGGAATTAATACGGAACCCTCTCCACGCGAGTCGAACTCGCACTTGTCCGGTTTTTTTTAATATTATTCTGCTAAATTACTAAACGTAATATCATTGTGTTCAATGTGTGCAACGCTGTATAGCCATGATATACCTTAGGGAACCCCAGCTCGTTAAAAACGATCTTTATTGCATTTTTTCTAAATTTATATGAGAAATTCAGCTCAAGACTTTCATTAAGCACATTAGCAAGAACTTTGAGAAATTCAAATAACCTCTAATGAAAGGAAATTCTAATATCGAGGCCCCGTTCTGTCGATGCACTGAGCTGCATTTTAAATGTATTGGAGAAATGTCTGAAGAAAACTTGGACTGGAACAAAGAAAGTGTTTTATTCTTATTATCTATAAAGTTTTATTTAAAACGAATGAAGTTCACTGGGTAACGGTTTTATGAAACCACGAATCCTAATCCTAACTAATATTATAAATGCGAAAGTAACTTCGTTTCTCTGTCTCTCTGTAAGTCACCTCTTCACGGAAAAACCGCTGCACCAATCTAGATGAGATTTGGTAAGAAGATAGTTTGAATATTGAGAAATAACACAGGCTACTTTTTAACCCCCGACGAAAAAGAGGGGTGTTATAAGTTTGACATGTGTATCTGTGTACCTGTGTACCTGTGTATCTGTGTATCTGTGTATCTGTGTATCTGTGTACCTCTGTATCTGTGTATATGTGTATCTGTGTATCTGTGTGTCTGTGTATCTGTCTGTGGCATCATAGCTCCCAAACGGGAGGACCGATTTCGATGCGGTTTTTTTTTATCGAAAGCTAGCTTAATCGAGATGGTTCTTAGCTAAGTTTCATTAAAACCGGTTCAAGCGTTTTTGAAATATTGAACTTTGAAATGACAATGTCGGAGGTTTCAACTTTTCTAATTATTCGGGATAATTGTATGGTTCCCGTTGCCGTTAATTGGACTAGAGGCTCTGGACTGCTTAGCTTACCATTTGACTAATACTAACCGTTATACAGTGTAACCAAAATAATACAGAAGTCCAAAAATACTTCTAACCTTCTTATAACAACAACAAAATCCTACTGAACCATGACAGTAGGGCTAGCACGACTGGCCGCTACTTTGTTTGTCGCCCGAGATTATATTACCCGTCCCGTTGCATTCCGAGTGACAAAAGGATGGGTAATTGTTCTCGCGCGAGATATAAGTCGCACTGTGATTTGTGCTAGGCCACTGAGACGAGTCTAATTACACTTCAAAATATACGAAAAGTCACTAGATTCGTATAATGTATGTTATGTTGAAATCCGTCGAACGGCTTATTACGCAGAGCGTGCCACAGAATTAGACACACATACGCTCGAAAAACACAACCCTCCTTCGGCGTTCGGGTAAAAATAATCCTTGTAAGTGGCCAAGCCATGCCTCTGGCCAGGACATTATACCTATAGCTCGTTAATGTAAAGCCAGTGTATACCCGCTTATGTAAATGAAGATACCGTGTTAATCACATAAAACAACAAAGATGTTAATTACGACTTAGTGACTTGCTTCGTGTCTCTATACCATGTGGAATAAGTTCGCTTGGTTATGTCATGACATGACTCCTTGCCAGGCCTAGAAATCAATAAATATCATGGAACAATTGGCACCAATTGACCTTGTTCCAAACTAAATAAACATACTTATTAGAGGTAAATGCATACTTAAGTACATTCAACATCCAAGACCCGAGAACAAATATTCGTATTCATCATATAAACATCTGCCCCGCATGGCTATCCGAGGGTCGAGCATCGACTTTTCGAATTTTGCGTCACATAAAATCGAATAGTAAACGTTGTCGAGTTTGTATGATGTTTGGAACAGCGCCCGCCCGTGAGCGTATATGGAACTAAAATTTAGTATGAGATTTTTCGATCTCGATACGATAACCGTAACGTAACGCAGGATTCGACAAGTCGTGCTTAGGTTACTGGACCCTTCGGTCGGTCGGTAAGTACTTGAAACCGTTTGGGAGCTGTAATGCCATAGATACACATGGGTATGGACAAAGACACACAGGTCAAAATTAATAACACCCTTCTTTTTACGTCGGGGTTTAAAAATACTTTGTTCGGATGAATGGAGTCATTCGCGATAAAGTTATTAACCTAGAAATATAAAATAGAGTTATTTACCTAGAGATAACGGAGTTCTCGACTGATTCTCGAAATCCTTTATTCGTTTCTTCACGAAATTCTTCTGGAGCGATCATTTTTGCGTTTGAGTCGGTGCTTGTTCAGACTTGGGTATAAAAACAAAATCGCATTTTAAATAATAATTTTGTTTATAAGTTAAGGCTTTAAAAAATTGTTTTTAGGGTTCCGTACCTCAAAAGGAAATAACGAAACCCTTATAGGATCACTTTGTTGTCCGTCCATCTGTCTGTCTGTATGACAAGACCCTTTTTCTCTGGAACGCGTAAAGGTAGCATGCTGAAATTAATATCAAATACCCAAGCCTGCGGTCCCTTGAAGCTGTGAAAAAAATCAACCTTCTAAGTCAACGCAATCAAAAGAGACAGTCATTAAAAAGGCTATTTCCATACAAATTGCCGAAATCCGAAAACCTAAAGGGTACTTCCAGTTGTTCTAGAAACTTGAAATTTGGTACCACCTCTTACAGCACAACCACTTAGAAAATTCGCAAAATCTAAAATTTTTATGTATGTCTGTAGATTTTATAGACCAAATATAAGTTGACCCCTCTTCTTAAAACACTGGGGAAAAGCGTTAAAATCTTTCTACGGAACCCTCGCGCTCGAGTCCGACTCGCTCTTGCCCTGTTTTTTAAATTCCGGTGAAATGAATAACCAAACAAACTTGAAATTAAAAGCAGAAAAACCGAATGCAATTCCGAGAAACAATATACCCTATGTCACTCCCACAAAAGAGACGAATTCAACTATGTAGGTATTACTTTTAAAGTACAGTTTTTAATTTACAGGAAATTAGAATTTAAATAATTAACTTAACCCTCTCCACGCGAGTAGAACTCGCACTTCTCCGGTTTTACTTACTAACACGGCAAGTTAAATAAAAGCTTCTAGAAATATGTGAAAAAAGTGCTAGCGATGGTACTTATACTTAGAAACTTTTCAGACACCCGTATCTGTACAAGCACCTTAATTATCACGAGGACGCCTTATCAAAAGGTCGAAGTAACGATTCCTCCGGGAGTCGAACCTATTTTAGAGCTATATCTGGATTCTGGAGTCATTATTTTCCAATAATGCCGTCTCTTGAGAAACAAAAGTTTGAGCGAATATTTACGTTCTCTCGTAGTCTCTGTGCGTCTCGCTTCCCCTTTAAATGAACCTTAGTCCTTCCTTTAGGAGCGCATGCCTTCGTAACGAACACTGCTCGCCAAGTGCCAATGTTCTGATTAGCTCTTAGAAGTACTAACGGGCTAGACTGAAACTTGTCGGGCTGTTACCTGACTTATATCGGTACTCTGACTCAACCTTGTATGTAAACTTTGACGAAATTGGAATAACCACTCTAGACCGCGAACCTAAGGTGGTTATTCCAATTTCGTCAAAGTTTATATACGAGCTTTAGTCAGAGTACCGTCGATATGTAGGTACTTACTATCGAACTAACTGAATCGTGGCCCACTGTAGAACCTTTTCGTAGAAAATGGCATGGTGAAATTTCATTTAATTAATTAATTAATTTATTATCTAAACAATTTTACAGCATTACAGCAAAGCCAATGCGCTATAAAATTTAAATATAAGAAAAACACAATACGAAACAAAAGTACATAAAAAAAAAAACATTACAACTATTTAGGGAGTTTTAAATATCAGTTTCGCTTCCCTAAAGCGACGGAACACCACACCCTCCAAAAGTCGACAAGGAATGACAAAGAATAGTACTTTTTGATATAAGTGCGGAAAGTAGGTCATTATGCACGAGTCCTGAGTTGTCTAGGCCCGAGCCGCTAGGCGAGGGTCGAGTCTCGGGACGAGTGAAAATGACACTTCCGCACGTGTACCAAACGACGTTTTTTAGTACACTTGCGAAAAAATTACAAAGAGGGGGGCGCTGGCGCACAGGCTGTAGGAAGGCGTGGGGGTGCCGCCGGCGCCTTGGAAAAGTAAAAAGCACTAGTATGAAAAATACAACTTCCGTATTTTAACGTAACGTAAACGTAACCACAAAATGTACCACTTTTTGAGCAACTGTATTAAAAAATATTATTATGACACGTTCTACTGTGGGTCACAATTCAGTTGGTTAGGACGTGAGAGATCCATTTATTTCACTATAATTATGTATAACTAAAAAAGTAATATTAATTTCTTGTAATATTTAGATCACAGCTTGCAAATAACAGAGAGCTATAACACTATTTTGCACTATAATGCTGCTGCCAAGGCGATATTACAACGTAGAGTATTTTTTTACAATATTAGAATTAATTCACCACTCGCAGGAATCTGGAAGGTGTAATATTTCAGGCTTACGTTGTCATTTACATAGAAAAAGGTTTTCAGCCTCGTTGCTTTGCAATTCAGTGTAGCAAGGACTTTGTGCCAGGACCGTCGGGATCGCTACCACCATCTTACTCGCTAATCCTGCCGTTAAGCAGCAGAGCTTGCACTGTTGTATTCCGGTGTGGAGAGTAAGACAGCCAGTGTAATTACGGGCACGAGGCATTTCATCTTAGCTCTCTAGGTTGGCAACGCATCTGCAAACCCCCCGAGGTTACGGGTGTCTCTGTCTATGGGCAATGGTGATCACTTACCACTAGGTGACTCACTTGCTCGTTTGCCTTCCAACTGCCAATGTAGTGTTACTTTTCGGTATCTACAGACTGACAACCATTCCGTGTCTATGTCAAGTGTCATGTCTATTGTCATAATTATTTTTAAGTTCTTGAAGTTTTTAAGAACTTGAAAAATATATGTAATTTTACGAAAAAAAATATTTAATTTTATAAAAAAATTATAAAATCCTTATAAAATAATTAAGCCTTAAGGGATAGGCAAAGGAAACTGGGAATATTTTTTTAGGTTATAAACCAAAGTCTAGCTAACGCTTTATATAACCTTTATACGATCTTTCTTACTGGTCGTATTTCGTATCCAGTTTTACGCATCGAACCGATTTAATAACACGAAATGACTTTATATCGATACAACGATTTACTGCTTTAAAATGACGGGCGCAGCGATAGAACGTTTTATGAGCCGTAAAACAGCTGTATAAGCGCTTATATAACTGTTATAGGACTTAGAGTTATCAGAGGAATCGATTATAGGGTGATAATGTGATTTAAAATTTTTGTTTGGTTGAATTTTATGGAAAGTTAAAAAAAACGCTATTTATACATTTTTAGTTTATCAATCATGAGCTTTTCGGTCAAGGGAAATATTGTGCGGAAACATGCACACTCGTGGAAAGCATTTCAATGGTGTGTGTAGAGTTCCGAAGCTGCGTGGGAACTACAGTCCAAGACCTCTCATTGTGAGACGAGGCCTGTGCCTAGTGGTGGGATTTAAATAGGCTGAATATTTAGGCGGGAGTATTATTTTAAAATATGCTTTTATTTTATTATAGTGTTGAAATGTTAGAGCCCTTCATCCTACTTCCTACGCAAGTGATGTAGTTCAAAGGAATGGAAATAGCTTGAAAACTGGATTAAAACATAGGTCATGTTTATCCCGGAAGATTGTATAGATCCCGCGGGATAGCAGCTACCGAATCCTACACAAAACGAAGTCGCGGGCAACAGCTAGTAAGTGCTAAAAACGGACTTACAAACTGCGTAGGCTTTATAATAGTATCACGTACCTCGGCTATAGAACCTCGAAAATAACTTCCATTATTGTACCCAACGTCAGCTCTTTGCTTTCTCGTGAATATTAAAGACTACTTAAACTAACTTGGGTTCAAATTACACAAATGTATGTTTAGACAATTCTGTGAAATAATCAAAGTGTTATATATAAATTTGAAGACAGCCAGAATACAACACTCTGTAGATGTAAATAAGGTTAAAAGTGGAAAACGTCATAATTATAAAAGGAACCCTGTCTCATTATGACAGGAGTTGCTTTTACATTCAATGGACACAAACGGAATTTTGCAAAACTTTTCATAACAGCTTTATGAATTTGAAGCGCGAGGTGTCTCGGTACAGTCCGCAATGAATTATTAATTTTAAAATAAATATTACAACAAAGTATTGATTAGAAGTTTCGCGATTTTCATATATTCCTTAATAATACAAGTAGATGTAGTGTCAGAGCGTCGAAAACGTCTCGGCAAATAACGGCTTACTTGTAGAGTGACCTTTTATTTATTGCACGCAAATTTGAACGTTATTGTAACAGCTTAAGGATTAGATTAGATCTAAATAAGCAATAGAACACTGACACTAGATGGCGCCACATTTTTACTTCGTTTTTGTTCGTGACCGGCTACCTTTTTAGGGTTCCGTACCTCAAATGGAAAAACGGAACCCTTATAGGATCACTTTGTTGCCCGTCTGTCTGTCTGTCTGTCTGTCTGTCTGTCTGTCTGTCTGTCTGTCTGTCTGTCTGTCTGTCTGTCTGTCTGTCTGTCTGTCTGTCTGTCTGTCTGTCTGTCTGTCTGTCTGTCTGTCTGTCTGTCTGTCTGTCTGTCTGTCTGTCTGTCTGTCTGTCTGTCTGTCTGTCTGTCTGTCTGTCTGTCTGTCTGTCTGTCTGTCTGTCTGTCTGTCTGTCTGTCTGTCTGTCCGTCCGTCCGTCCGTCCGTCCGTCCGTCCGTCCGTCCGTCCGTCCGTCCGTCCGTCCGTCCGTCCGTCCGTCCGTCTGTCTGTCTGTCTGTCTGTCTGTCTGTCTGTCAAGACCCTTTTTCTCTGGACTGGAGGTAGCATGCTGAAATTAATATCAAATACTCAAGCCTGCGGTCCCTTGAAGCTGTGAAAAAACCAACCTTCGAAATCAACGCAATCAAAAGATACAGTCATTAAAAAATCTATTTCCATGCAAATTGCAATTTCCAAAAACCTAAAGAGTACTTCCAGCTGTCCTAGAAACTTGAAATTTGGTAGGAAGGTAGCTCTAGCACAACCACTCCAAAAAGTCTCAAAATCTTAAAATTTTATGTCTTAGATTTCCAGACCAATATAAGTTGACCCCACCCTGCGTACATTTTGCTTAGGAGCAGGGCTCTGCTAACGCTGGACTTCTTAAAACACTGTATGTAATGTATTATTTAAATACGCGACGTAACGCCTATTATGGTCTCGAAGTGACCCCGTCCCTTAGGGAGACTTTTTCAAACTAGGTCAAAACTTCTGATGTTGTCCTTACCGAATTCAGTAAACATGGTAAATTAATAATCAAAGAAAATTCTTCATCGACTGTAATTGTTTTATTAAGAGCAGCCTCGTTTTTGTAATTACATTTTGTATTTGATTAAATTGCCTTGTTGTTATTGAGTAGGTATGTTTTCTGCGAAAACGGCTTTCTTGATAAACTCAATAATCAATTAGGTTCGACCGTATGCGTGAGCTGGGGTAATTCAAGGCTGTTTTAAATTAGCTGTCATTATCTCTATGATTTTATATTCTACTAGCTTTCGCCCGCGGCTTCGCTTCCGTGGGTAAACTCTCTATCCTGTGGAAATTTCGAAAAATCCCACCTTATATCGGGCGTACATTATAAAAGGAACCTCTATGCCAAATTTCAGCTTACTAGATCCAGGGATTTGGGCTGGGCGTTGATCAGTCAGTCAGTCAGTCAGTCAGGACTTGTCATTTTAGAATACTAGCTTATGCCCCGCGGCTTCACCCTCGTGAAATATTTCAAAATGGGCTAGTTCCCTATCCCGTGGGAATTTCGAAAAATTCCTTCTTAGTGCACCTCTAGGATACTCAAGGTACGTATGTATTTGCCAAATTTCAAGTCTCTTGTTCCAGTGGTTTAGGCTGTGCGTTGTCTGTCTGTCAGTTAGTCAGTCACGGTACTGTTTTATAGGTATAGATAGATAGTCATGGGAGCGGCCCAAGAGATTTAATGAAAATCGACAGACGTGGTGCAGACTAAAT
This sequence comes from Clepsis dumicolana, assembly GCA_963691665.1. Classification (NCBI taxonomy): domain Eukaryota; kingdom Metazoa; phylum Arthropoda; class Insecta; order Lepidoptera; family Tortricidae; genus Clepsis; species Clepsis dumicolana. The sequence goes on from OY829513.1 coordinate 13,285,265, forward strand.
CGCCTAAGGACTGTTTTCGGACACTGCCCATACCTCTGCCACAAGTGGGGATGGTGTGAGTCAGCGGCGTGTGAGTGTGGAGGCCCGAAAGAAACAATACCCCACATGGTATTCGAGTGCCCTATCACCAGATATAACGGACCGGTCGAGGACTTCAAACATCTGACTAGGGTGCGAGTTATCTGCATACTGTGAATTGTGATATTTGTTTCTATTTTCTATAAATATTTTGTGACCATTGTGTAACCGCCATACGAAAAATAAAACAAATGTTAAACAGTGAGTGCGTAAAAAACCAGCCAAGTGCGAGTCGGACTCGCGTACGAGGGTTCCGTAGAAAGGTTTTAACGCTTTTCCATAGTGTTTTAAGAAGTCCAGTGTTAGCAGAGCCCTGCGCCTAAGCAAAATGTACGCAGTGGGGGTCAACTTATATTGGTTCTCGAAATCTACAGACATAAAAATTTAAGATTTTGAGACTTTTCGGATTTTGCTATAAGAGCTACTTTCATACCAAATTTCAAGTTTCTAGAACAAATGGAAGTACCCTTTAGGTTTTTGGATTTCGGCAATTTGTATGGAAATAGCCTTTTTTAATGACTGTATCTTTTGATTGCGTTGACTTAGAAGGTTGATTTTTTCACAGCTTCAAGGGACCGCAGGTTTGAGTATTTGATATTAATTTTCGCATCCTACCTCTACGCGTTTCAGAGAAAAAGGGTCTTGACAGACAGACGGATAACAAAGTGATCCTATAAGGGTTCCGTTATTTCCTTTTGAGGTACGGAACCCTAAAAGAACAACCGTAGCCGCGCGCGTGCTGTCTCGTGTAACATTCTTGCCAATAACAACAGCCTCCAGCTTTAAAGTCGCTTCTTAATTACAATCGTAAAGGTCGGTCGTACGGTCGTCGGCATCCGGGTCATAGGGGTCAACCAGACCCTTATGGATTAACAGCTGTTTCTTATCTCCAAGAAAAGATGAGGGAGGGTACAGTTTGTGATTTTTTGCAAGCGTTTATGTAACTTACACTTCGTATGCAGTGGAACGTCTAAATTTCAAAACCATTTTTCGACCTCTTGTTGCTATGCGATGGAGGTGAAATTTGGCATAGTTATGTACAGTCGAGGAAAGTAATTCCTGACCCACAATGGAACCTTTTCACCGTAAACGTCATAGTGACATCGTATTGCTTGACAAGGAAAATCGATATGACGTTTACTATGAAAATGTTACAGGAATTTATTTCCTTGCCTGTACCTACTGTCAAACCATTTGATTCCTGGCCCACCGTAGAACGTTCTCACAGTAAGTGTCATGATGATTTTTCTTGTTAGTCAATGCGGTGTCACCATGCCATTTTCTACGAAAAGGTTGGGTCACGTTTCAGTTGATTTAAAATCACACGTGTGTTTTAAGGCCTAATTAAATATGTAGAGTTGCATACATTACTTTATGTACCTACACACAGAAGACATTATTATAAGCACCCAAAGATGGGTTCAAAAGCCGAAGGCATAATATCATACCCCATATACCTACCTAACGGTTTTAGGGTTCCGTACCTCAAAAGGAAAAAACGGAACCCTTATAGGATCACCTTGTTGTCCGTCTGTTTGTCTGTCTGTCTGTCTGTCTGCCTGTCAAGACCCTTTTTCTCGGGAACGCGTTTAGGTAGCATGCTGAAATTAATATAAAATACTCAAGCTTGTAGTCCCTTGAAGCTGTGATAAAATCAATCTTCTAAGTCAACGTAATCAAAAGATACAGTAATTAAAAAGGCTATTTCCATACAAATTGCCGATTTCCAAAAACCTAAAGGGTACTTCCAGATGTCCTAGAAACTTGAAATTTGGTATGAAGGTAGCTCTTATAGCACAACCACTCCGAAAAATCTCAAAACCTTAAATTTTTATGTCTGTCTGTAGATTTCACAGACAAATATAAGTTGACCCCACACTGCGTACATTTTGCTTCAGAGCAAGGCTGTGCTAACACTGGATTTCTTAAAACACTGGGGAAAAGCGTTAAAATCTTTCTACGGAACCCTCGTGCGCGAGTCCGACTCGCACTTGGCCGGTTTTTTTTAATCGTAGACAAACATACCGATCTGACGCATCGTATCGACTGTTTTTTTTTATTGTAAATTATGTTTGTTTTTGAAGATTCGATATCGAAAAGTCGCCAGCACAAATGAAAAGCTGGTTATTTTCTATTACAGAGGACTTATTATAATGTGTGTAGATAAATGAAATTCTGTATTTTGCATTTTGTGACGTTTTATGAGTTCAAAATGTACCTACTCAAAAAAGTGCAAATAGAATATCAACGAGTGCAATAAAGTAAAGCTTGATAGCGCGAAGTTTAACTACTCACTACTTTTATCCCGGAATACCCAAAGTTCCCAAGGGATACACATAGTTACTGGCAGTAGCTAGTGTCCAATATAATTCAGAGAGTCTAGTGTAATCAACAGCCAAAGAAACGTGTCGATCTCGTTCGCGTATACGTCTGAATTACTATGGGCACATTAGCAGCGCCACTAGTGGCACGTATCGGTACCAAACTAATCCTCATACTATTTGACACCCCAAACGCGAACGAGATCGACACGTTTCTTTGGCCGTTGATAGACACTCTGAGGGTCGAGCACGACTTTACGAAAGCTGCGTAATGTAAAATCGAATAGTAAACGTTGTCGAGTTTGTATGACGTTTGGAACAGCGCCCGCCCGTGAGCGTATTAGGAACTAAAATTTAGTATGAGGTTTCTCGATCTCGATACGATAACCGTAACGTTACGCAGCTTTCGTAAAGTCGTGCTCGACCCTCTGAGACTGCCTGAGAATCGTCGACTAAAAATACGTCACGATCGCGTTCGCGTTAAGGTGTCACATAGCACGAAAATTGTTTGTTGTCGATACGTGCCACTAGTGGCGCTGCTAATGTGCCCATAGCAATTCAGACGTAAACGCGAACGCGATCGCGACGTTTTTTCGACCGTTGATTACACTAGACGCTCTGTACAGTTACGGAGAGAAATCAATCGTGCTAACCGTTCGCAGTTTGATAGGGATGAGTCGGTGCTTCGCGAAATGCGCGGGAGTTTTATTACCAATAAACTTTTTGTAACACGTTGACGTTTATGACAAGTAGCTCGCGTGTTGGGGATTTAGTGCCGAGGCGAAAAGCGTTATCCCTTTTGCTCAGATATTGGCGAAGTGAAACCTGTACTTACGTACTTTTATTATTTCGTCAGTGAAATCGTTGGAGAGAAACTACTGTTTCTAAAATGTTGTAACTTTTTTTGTAATGATTTTGGGAGTTTTCTTTACATAGGTACTTCATTTTATGGTTTATGATTGTATCGTGTGAGCTAGTAAATTGAGATTTGTTTTATTAACCGAATTCAAAAAAAGGAGGAGGTTCTACGTTCCACTGTTTGTATATTTTTTTTTTTTTTTTTTTTATGTATGTACATACCGTACATACATAAAAACAACTCCTAACCGTTAAGGAGTTGTACCTTCCATCATCAGCTCATCAACATGAGATGATGACTACCGGACGCAAATACTTGAATAGCCTTAGAAAATATATGAAACACATGATACGTGCCTATAAAATTTGAGGGTTGCCCTCGATTTCCCTGGGATCATCAGATCATGACTTGGTGACAATGGGACTACCTCAGGGACTACCTCAGGGACTACCTCTACCTATTTCAAATAAAAATAAAAAATTGAAAATCGGTCTACAATTGACGGAGTAATCGATGTACATATATAAAAAAAAAATACATACAGTGGAACGTAGAACCTCTCCTTTTTTGAAGTCGGTTAAAAATTAGGTGTAAAGAGCACTGAAACGTTTGCTTACTGGGATACAATTTTAACGTAAGACAGTATCAAAAACAGTTTCAAACTTTTTCATTGTGTACTTTTTTCGACATTATGTAAGTAGGTCTATTAGATTTAATTTGACGTGAAATGTATGTTTATTATCATCTGTGCCCTAAGCACGACTTGTCGAATCCTGCGTCACGTAAAATTCGAATAGTAAACTATAACGAGTTTGTATGACGTTTGGAACAGCGCCCGCCCGTGAGCGTATTTGGAACTAAAATTTAGTATGAGATTTCTCGATCTCGATACGATAACCGTAACGTAACGCAGGATTCGACAAGTCGTGCTTAGGGCACAGTTCATAAATAAGTTGTTACATTTAGCGTACGACTTTTTTTCCTACTGTTTATAGCTTTTATTCTGACAGTCATTTATTTGAAATCAAAAACTAAGCCAACGTATGTTCGTACCTATATTAATTTAGTTCTTTATACTTTTCTCCTAGTAGCTAAATGCTTTGCTTCCTGTTAGAAAATCTCAATGGAATTGTAAAACTATAGTCTCCCATTTGCATTTTTAAGCAGGTTACAGCTTGCGAGTGTAAACTTTGGCATTCGTGGCAATTATTTTAAGAACAAATTCCCGTGTTGCCGCGATACAAGCTGTAATAACAATTAGTTTTCATGTGGAGGCTGGGAAGGAAGGGTGGTGAGAACGAAAGCCTGGTATAGTACTGAGCGTCAAATGAAGGGTACACGGAAGGAGCACTAAATTATTTGTCTAATCACTTTTTTTAAACGAGATTTTAATCTTAAACTGTAGAGCACTATAGACTATAAGTTACCACTCAGTTACAGATAAAAATATTTATGTAACTTGTATTTTTTATCACTTAAAAAACATGTATACGAAAAATAAATGGATAATTGCATCGTTCCAAACTTTAAAATCGCGATAACTCAAAAAAGTTGCTAAGATGACTAGACAATGTTCTTCTCATGTCCCTTCAAATGTAATTTTTGATACAAGAAAACGTCTCGATCGCGTTCGCGACAATTTCAAATGACCTCCGGTAGGAGATAGCACTGGAAAGAGAAGAAGATGGGCAAATCGTCAACTCCTCTAGCGGCACGTATTGGCAGCTTACTCTTCGGGGTCTCTACTGTAATTTTAAAACGTGAAGAGGCCCGAGTACGAATATTCGAATCTTGCGTAACGTAATCGAGTAGTACAGATGAATTAGCGTGAGCTTGGAATTGCATTTGTAGTGGTTATACGGTTCGCATGAAAAGAATAATCAGCCGTTAAGATATACGCACAACGTAAATAATATTTTCAATTTGACACTGACATTATTTTGGAATTTTCTTCTTCAATAAATAATTATATACAAACCTCTTTTTATGCTAATAGTACGGGAAAGGAAAATTTCAAATATAGAATGCCTATGAACACACAATACCACTACATATGCAATTCCACGGTCTCAGTAATTTATCTATAATGTTATCGGGAAAGTTTGACGTTTGGAACAGCTCCCGCCCGTAGGCGTATTTGGAACTTCGTTCGCTCGGTCAAAAATGTGTCACTTACCAACTCCCAGCCGCTCCCAACATCCTCAAGAGAACCCCAGTAGTCACTAAGTTAGATCTAATTGCAATTTTAAAGGATTTTCAGTCGACGCGGTCGTCGCTTGTTCCGAGGCCGTTATATCGTCGGTCGAATCACGAAGGGGCGTAAGTGCTAATTTTCAACTTTTAATTATAGCTATTTTTAGAAAAATCCAAGTAAAAACATCGAGTAGTTAGGGCTTTACCTTATAAGTCTGGTTCTAATAGGAATTCAGTTACGTCCTTTCGTGGCATAATAAAACATGCACTTTGCAATACGATGGCATGCTTTTGGCGCGCCTTATAGAGGCCTCCGTGACCAGATGGCTGGCCAATACTTCTCTCAGCGAATCAGCATTGACATACAACGTGGCAATGCTGCCAGCCTTCTGGGCACCCTTCCCATTGGCGGCGATCTGGGACTGATTTTTTACCTTTAGTTTAGTTTTAGTTAGTACTTAGTATTTTAAATTTTAGTTCGAAGTTTTATAATGTAACTAGCTGTTGCCCGCGACTTCGTTCGCGTAGATTTCGGTTATCGCTATCCCGAGGTAACTATACAATTTTCCCGAATAAAAAGTAGTCTATGTTATTCCTCAATATTCAAAGTATCTTCTTACTGAATTTCATCTAGATTGGTGAAGCGGTTTTCCCGTGAAGGGGTAACAAACAGACAGACAGAGAGACAGAGTTCTGTCTCCGTCGAAATTCTCACATTCTTATACTTCTTTACGGCATCCTCTTTAATCCTGCAACTCCTCACTACCTCAAACAACGATTTAGCTACGTCACTTCTTTGAGATGCTCTCAGAACTTTCTCGTTACTGTACCTCTTTCTAATTCTAAATTCTATGTTTATTCCTTTACTGCTCAAGCTATACGGTTGTGGAACTCCTTACCTATAAGCCTAAGGCGCGCTAAATCTTTGACTATTTTTAAAACTATGCTGAAGGAGCACTATCTGTCAAATTGTACATGAGGTTTCTGGCTAACTTTTTAAATTATTATTATTATTATTATTATTTTGTATTTTTGTATTATTATGTATCTGTTATCGAGTTTCATTGAAATTATGTGTTTTTTTTAATGCTTTTTATGTATTCTCTTTTTGCTAGTAACCTGCTATAAATTTGTGACCTAAAACCTTTTTAATTAGCACCACCTGCTTTAATATACCTTTATTCCATTATGGTTGCCTGGTAGAGATCGCTCTGTAGCGATAAGGCCGCCCATTGCTACCTTGTATTTTCTTTGTGCCTTATTTCTTGTTTTGACTGTTATGTGGTGTTCAATAAAGAGTTATTGTATTGTATTGTTACTGTCTATATTTATAATATTAGTTGGGAAGTTAGGATTAATTACTAAATTTGGTTTTGATGGCGTGCTTTTAACGTAAATTCGATGTTTTATCAGTTACCCCTTTCGTAATACGACCGACGATATTCAGGTCGTTAGCTTAAAAGTAATGAGGTGTAAGGGTTAGGTATTCATGTTTCAGTACGTGGAAAGTTAATTCTGCGACAGTGCGAATGTTAGTATCGTGGGTGATGTTATTTTTGAATGAATGTGCTTGTGTTTAAGGGGGTTCAATTGTCATTGAGATGGTTTCTTGGATGAGTACAGCAATCGTTTATTTCGCCTGGTTTTCTATTCGACTTTTGATCTTTGATGTGGGCCATACTGTGGCTATTTGCTGCCGTATGACTGGGCCGGCTTGTCCGGGGAAGTACCGTCCTCTTGCAGAAAATCGGCAAGAAGCAACAGCAGGCCTGTTGCATTACGTTCGGTCAATGAGTGCCGGAGGCCCGATCCCCCCCCCTCACCCCCCTCCTAACCCCCCACCCCCATCCCTTTATCTCTTTTCTTCCTTAAAGACCGGGAACGGACTAGTGATTCTCTTGGGGTCGCTGGTTCTCATGGGTGCCGGTGATCGCTTACCATCTGGTGACCCACTCCTCGTTTGCCTCCTTCTTTCGATAAAAAAACCTAGAGCTTTATCTTGGCATTGGCCATAGGCGAAACCACTAGGTTTTTAGTGTATTTGGTTTAAATGTGTATTTTATGTTTATTGTATTTTATGTATTTTGCGTTACTTACAATTTATACAATCGTTTTCTAATTTGCACCGCGTGGTTTGTTCTGTTCTTTCATTTATTCCATTGTGGTTGCCTGGTAGAGATCGCTCTGTAGCAATAAAGCCAACTATCAATTGGTATCCTTAATTTTCCGTGTACCTTTTTTTAGCTTTGTTTATTATGTGGTATTCCAAAGAGATACGTATTGTACTGTAATTGTGTATTGTGAGTAAATACAGAACATTTACATGTAATGCATCGGTCATCGTTCAACGATATTATTAATTCTTGTAGAGTCGAGGAAATTAATTCCTGACCCGCCATAGAACATTTTCATAGTAAACGTCATAACGATTTTCCTTGTCAAGCTATGCGATGTCACTATGACGTTTACTGTGATAAGGTTCCATGGTGGGTTCGAAATTAATTTCCTCGACCGTACCTACATTGTCTATCAGAGTGTAGATCAGCCCATCGCGCCTACATAGGAGTGTCAAATCGCATTTTGTCATTTAATATCGAAAAATTACACTAGCGCAATGCAACGCAAACCCCCCGGGGTTGCAGGTGTCCATGGGCAGTGGTGATCATTCCATCAGCTGACCCACTTGCTCGTTTGCCTTCCTCGTTGTATAACAAAACCAACGGCGAGCGAGACTGCATAAGAGAACATCACAAAGTATTAAATGTAAAAGACTTATGTAACCTTTATTAAAACTCTCGGGAAAATCCACGAACCCAAAAAAAAACTGAATGCCTCTTTCATCATGGTTTACCTCATACTTTCATCCTGAGACCATTCCCAACATTTTTAATAAGAAAACACCTACGGACCATTATAAAGAGTCAAGTTTGAGCCGTTTCGCCGCCATTTTGCAAATAGGATGGCCCGGCGAATGTAAATTCTTGCCGGCGACTTCGAGAATGCGTCATTCGGGAGCGTTTTATAAGGGAACTCTGGCGCATGCCGGGTTGACATACAAATAGAGTTGCTTATTTTTTTTTTACTTCTCGTGTGTTGAAACACTCGCTACGCTCAGGATTCTATTTTAAAACTATAAAATCCTTTCGCTTGCTTGTGTTTCGATTCCACAGTCGCGGGTAGAATACAACTTTGCACCCTTGTATAACAAATAACTATTTACTTGTAACGAGCACACTTAACTAGCAAATGTAACTATAGGCTCAGATTATAATAACAAACCAGAAGCCGCATTCAATCTTATCTGCACGCCGCGCAATGTGTCCGAAAAATTAAGTGAGTACCTAAATGTAATCCTATCTGTTTTTTTTCAAGCCCAATGACATTTCTGCATGTAAGAAAGACGCATTAGTCAATATAGTCATTCGTACATTCGTGTTGTCAGTCAGTCGTCTGTATGCGCTGTGTACAAAGGGGAAGGGCATGAAAAGAGTTGATAGACATATAATCGTCCCACGATAACTCTGCATAAGATATTAATTGGCAACCCAGAAAAATCACGCTGTGGTAATAAATTTTTCATGACATTCAGACATTTCTTTAACTATAAATAATAATGATAGTAGTAATCAAAAGTCGCCGTTTTTTTTTTAAATATGGCACAGTCCATTGGAGGACAATTTTGCCAGTGTTTAGTAGGTTTTGTCGTTGTACGGTAAAAAAATCTATAAAACGAAATTTGAGAGCTATTTTAATGGTGGACGGTGGATGAACGATGACCTGTTTATGTTTAAATCTAATCAAAAGTTCAAAACGTGTTGTTTGACTATAAATCAGTGTTGCCATAAACAAACTTTAGACTTCTACTGTTGTCAGTTCGTTGCAGAGTTATCGTGGGACGACTATAACTGTTATAACAAGAAAAAAAATTATAACCATGACAGCTGTCAAGTTGCTTTAGTAATAATGACGCACAACAGGATACAACGCGCAACAGCAAGATACAATAAGACCTTCGAGTGTCACAAACTAAGCTGAACTATAATCATTATTTTGTACTCACGTTCCTAAAATATCATTAATTTGTTTTTCTAATAATTTCATGAGCTTTCTATCTTTTCGTAATTTTTGGATAGAAATGTGTTGTCAGAGCTACAGCTTGCCTTTAGAAAAATTACTTTGTGCTAAGTAAATTACGGTCAAAAGAGCATTTAAGCGCACACTTACTGAATAAAATTTAGATTTTATTTAGAACTAGCTTTTGCCCGCGACTTCGTCCGCGCAGATTTCGGTTATCGCTATCCCGTGGGAACTATATAATTTACCCAAATAAAAAGTAGCCTATGTTATTCCTCAATATTCAAACTATCTTCTTAATAAATTTCATCTAGATTGGTGCAGCGGTTTGCCCGTGAAGAGGTAACAAACAGACAGACAGAGAGACAGAGAGACAGAGTTACTTTCGCATTTATAATATTAGTTAGGAGTAGATATTAGAAAGACACACATTTAAATTTCTATGAGCCACTGGTATTATCCAACAAAGGGATGATCTGCAGCGATTACGGCATTCTGTTGGGATTCGATATTTTTAAACTTAGATTGAGGAAGGAACCCAGATTATGACGGCTTGAGATATGCCTTTTTTAAATGAGATTTCTTTCACCATTTTTTTAAATAAACCGACTTCGGTGAAGCGAGAGGTCGTGATTAGATTTGGCGATCAACAGCCGAAGTTGCTAAGCAGCTGCAGCGGTCACAATCATCTACACACAAGCTTTTTGTCTTTACAATAGAGTCGTGCTTAGATCATTGTGACCGCTTCGGTTGCTTAGCTACGTCTGCTGCTAATTACGTAACTATTTTTTGTTTTAAGATGCGAGTGGAATTTATCACCAGTTCCAGCCCTCTGCCAGAATATTTGTATTGTTTTGTATTATATTGCATTGCATTGCAATACTATACTATACATAATTATATTATTTATTGTACAGTGTTATGCCTGTATTTTTAAAGGCTGGTTTGGTAGTTTTTTTTCTTTGTGGGTTTGTTTAATACGCGACTCTAATACGTTGCAAGCTGCTGGCAACACTCACTGGACGCGGATGTCGTATCGAGGGCGGCCATTTGCTTTGACACTTTCTCCTTTGGAAAGACGGGCGTGGCTGATCCCGTAATATTTTTGTGTTTATGAATCGGTAAGCTTTCTGCCAGTTCAATGGAATAATTAATCCAGCGTTATGACGTAGGCCGTCATCGAATATTATTGTTACATGTCATTTTCCTCTTTCGCAGATCTGTTGCTCTGTTGCCTTAACTGGGCATCCTATTGTGTTTGTGGGGCGATTTTGCCGTGTGGTGTGAAGTTTTTCTTGAGGTCTGTGACGAGTGCGAGCCTTAACACCTCTTTGGAGTCGACAGCGGGTCACGAAGACGTCACGGGACTCACATTCCTCCAGGGTTGGTCTCTACAGTTCTGACAGCAGCTTTTCCACACTGGGTCCTTCTGACCCAGTAAAACCTGCATCGGTTGTCTCTAACGTTGTGATTCTTGTCTTAGGAGGTGTTTTACTACGGCGGTGAACTTCTTTCTTGTCGGCGTTCCGGCAAGGGAAGGAGTAATCCTGTGGCTGCATTGTGGGATTGCGGTGTGTCCCTCGGTCACCCCGTCTGAACAGGCGTCGTGAGCTGCGTGGACTGCTTCCAAGAGTGCTGTGCACGAGGCAGTATCCTTGAGGAGAAGTCCCCGGCATCCATCTAGTAAGGCAGGAGCCGTGTTGGAGGTATTAAACCCATATTTTTAACCGTAATTTAATAGTAGAGTGATAGGAGCCATTGTGGCAAGTGTAGACTGAGTGGTGTCTTGGTTGACGAACTGTATCGACGTCCACGAGGGTGCTGGGCACGAGACGGCATCCTCGGGGAGGTCACCGGGGCCACCAGGCCGCTGCTTGAGTCGAGCTCAATTTTCAAGTTGTCTGGCCAAACGCGACTGTGACCCTGGTAACCTACTTAGGGGTACATACATACTCTAGTACACTCCAGAGTGTACCCCTAAGTAGGTTACCAGGAGCCAATAAAGTTTGTAATTTGTGATCTGTGTATTTTATTTGTGGGGGGGACAGAAAATCTCCTTACAACAGTACCTACACCACAAAACAGCACAAGGAGGTATACAATAGGCGGTCTTGTCTTGTCGCTTAAAAACGATCTCTTACAGACAACAAAAATACACAAACTGAAATGAAAATGAATGCATTGTTTTCAGATTCCCAAACAAATCCCTTTATTAGTGTCATTGTCTCACCAACACACCACAAAAACATCCCACTTCCGAAAACAATGCCGCAAAATCAACTAATTTGAAAAACAAATTCATCAAAGCCGACGTCCTTAAATTCCTTTTTTTAAATTAAAGGGAAAACAATTACGACCCACGGTTTAGCTTAACGACTGGCTTAACGATCGTCCCTACACATATAACGGCCCATCTTATTAACGAGAAGTGTTATACAGCCAATATAGGAAGCATCTTGACATCCCAGCCCCCATACTACGAAATTCGAAAACCGAAGTTCGTATCGTATCGCCCCGCTCATTCTCGTGTTAAATAATATTAGCTTGAGAGGGACGGCACGATACGAAGTGCGAATTTTGCACTTCGTAGTCGGGGGGCAGGTTCGCGAGACTTTCCGGGAGTTCGGCCGTTATCATCAAAGTCTGTCAAAGACTGCGGCGTTTAAAACAATGTTAGTTTCAGTTTGAGTATGTGAAGTGTATTTTAATTGTGTAAATTGCTTGTAAGCATTGGGCCAAGTATTTGAATTACTTGTTAGAAAGATGGTTTAACTTGCATTACCACAGAGGGTCGAGCACGACTTTTCGAAACCTGCGTCATGTAAAGTCGAATATAATCGTCCCACAATAACTCTGCATAAGATAATTAATTGGCAACCCAAAAAAATCACGCTTTGGTAATACTTTTTTCATGTCACTGAGACATTTCTGTAATTATAAATGATAGGTAATGATAGTAGTAATCAAACTACTGAACAACGGTTTAATAATTACCGATAGTGTCTTCTTCAACCTCGACATTGGCGGAATCATCGATAGTATCGATGGAGCTATACTTTTTTTTTTAATTAATTGAATTGTAGTAATCAAAAATTGTTGTTGTTTTTTCTAAATATGGCTCTATCCTTTGGAAGACAATTTTGCCAGTGTTTAGTATGTTTTGCCGTTGTACGGTATAAAATCTAGAATTCTAAATAGGAGAGGTATTTTAATGGTTGATGAACGATGACGCGCATAATCTAATTCTGCACAAGAAATATCTCAACAAATTTGGAGAATTCTCAAAGCCTCTTGCAAAATTTATCATCACAAGCACAGGCCTCCTCTTAGAATAAGAGAGCTTGGCCTATAGTTCCCACGCGGGCCCAGTGCAGATTATTGAATTGTTCCCCAGGAATGTGCAGCTTTCCCATGATGTTTTTCTTCGCCGAAAACTCGCAAAATTTATTCTTGCAGAATTACATTTTGTAGCAATTATTTTGTTTTGAGATGAGGACCAAAACCCCCTTGGACTGTTTGAGAAAAGCGAGATTATGCGTTGCCATGGTTACGGTTGATTTTATCTCTGAGTTTCGAGAGTTCTCTAACAGGTACGTATTTTCTTGAGATTAAAGCGTAGATTTTCTGGTTTTACAGGTGTTATCCTCAGAATACAGATCTGTATTCTGGGGTGTTATCAAGCGATTTGCTTCGAATCTTATCTTTCACCTTTTAAAAATGAGATTTTTTTAATTAGCGGATTAATTTAAACTTTATTGTCAGCTTGTTTGTTAACCCCTACCCAAGGAGAGGGGTGCTATAAGTTTGACATGTGTATCTGTGTATCTGTCTGTCTTATTTTAATCCTAAAGTTGCAATTCCGATACTCGATAGTCCGATCAGTTTAATAATCTATACATATAATAAAATCGTAGACCCGGCGCGTCTGTACATTGAATATATTTACAAAAAAAAAAATTGGGTCGCTTGGAATAATTAATAGAACACAAAACTGATTTTTTTGTCTGTTTGTCTGTTTGTCTGTTTATCTGTTTATCTGTTTATCTGTTTGTCTGTTTGTATGTTTGTTTGTGGAGGCATCACGCAAAAACCACTGGACAGATTGGAATGAAATTTGACATGGTAATAGTTTACAACCTGGAATAATATATGGGATACTTTTTATCCCGTTTCATTTCATGTTTTTTACCTAAATTATTGTTTAAATTTACTTAAGTACATATTTTTTTATAATTGAAACTGACCATAGACATCACAGCTGATTCAGCTGTCATCGCTGTCACACCATTGTTTTTTTTTTTCATTAGGCCAAGCTCACATTATCAGCACACTACTTTACTAACTTTTTAAAAAGTAAAATAGACCATGGAACCATTAAGTGACATGTCTCATTCAGCCAAAGCGGTGGCTGTATGCAGGCGTTCTATTCGAAATCTAACATTTTTATCAATGTCTTAAATAGCTTGGTAGTATTAAAAAGAAAAAATATACTTTTTTAATAAAAAAAAAACGGCGGGAATATGTAAATACTGTAAGTAACAATAACGCACTAAGTTTCGATTTATTTAAAGTTATGTACCTAAATGATATTAATTTAATAGCTTTTAGTAACAAAATAGTGATCATTTGTTGTATTCCACCAAGATGAAAATAAGAGGAGAACTAACTATTAACTAAAGCAAACTTAGTATAAATTTCAATGGAAAAATTTTAGTCGTTGTGAAACTATTATAAAATAGGGGTAAGAAAATTAATGATTTTAGTTAGTTATTGAGCATTTAATTAAGTAAAATATATTAATAATGACTCGGATGTAATATGTTGCAATAAATAGCAATTGCTGGACTCTTACTTTGAATGTTTGATTAGGTAGGTACTTTGATTGAAAATTTCTTTTCTTGTGATTTTACGAATTCGGTTCATTTTCTATACTCAAATGGTAACCATTTGAGTATAGAAAATGAACCGGACTTTTTGAGAGTTGTGGTAGGCAAATCGTATTACAAGTTTTTCAAGAGAGTATGGAATATCGAGAAAGTTTATTCTTTCAGATTTGGAAGATGGTTAAATAGTCTCGCTAGAAAGAAAATTGGTACCTACGTACATTTAATACAATATTAAACACAATGATTGTATAGGAATTATGATCCCTTAACAATAAAGGAAATTTACTACTGGTCCTAGAGACTTGAAATTTGGCATAAATGTACCTAGAGTATCATAGAGGTGTACTAAGGAAGGATTTTTCGAAATTCCCACGGGATAGAGAATAAATGGGATTTATATTTTCGAATCAAAGTGACTATCTCCGTAACCATAATTATCAGATATTTCAAATTTGGCATGCAAGTAGGTAACAATGATAGCTAAAAACGGTTTTCATGATTTTCCGTAATTTCCACGGGATAAAGACCTATTAGAATAGTATTATTTTCATAATAACTGACTAGCGGATATAGAGAGTTGATAGTTTACAGATATATTTCTTAAGGATCTTAGAGGTGTACTAAGACGGGATTTTTCGAAATTCCCACGGGATAGGGAAATACCTAAACTTTGTTTCTTTCTTTTTTTGTAGGGGGTAACATCTTAAACTTATGCATTTTCCCGAGGAAATAGGTAGGTAGCCAATATCAGTCAAGAACTGGTAGTTTTCTATAAGTGAAAGTTTTTTTGTTAAGTCGATCTAAACAGTTAAAATGCTAAATT
This sequence comes from Clepsis dumicolana, assembly GCA_963691665.1. Taxonomy (NCBI): domain Eukaryota; kingdom Metazoa; phylum Arthropoda; class Insecta; order Lepidoptera; family Tortricidae; genus Clepsis; species Clepsis dumicolana. The sequence goes on from OY829513.1 coordinate 13,300,499, forward strand.
CAAGGCGGGATAGAAATAAGTGAATTCAATTTCGGGACTGATTAAAAAAAACACTAATAGGAAGCTATAACACTGTCTCTGATTGACATTTTGACTGAATTTTTAAAATCCGTAGGTCTATCCCGCGGGAACTTTAATACTTACACTTTTTCGAGATAAAGTAGCCTAATGTCAATCAGAAACAGTGTAGCTTTATATTAGTGAAAGATTTTTTAATGGGTCTAAATGTATAATTTACTTATTTCTATCCTCCGGGATTTTTTGCAAAAATAGGTAGTCATGACAGACAAGAACTGTATGTAGAATGTTAATGGTGTAAGTATAGTAGTTTTCAACATTTAATTAAGTAGGTAGGTAGTTCCATTGGGTTCACAGACAAAAAAACAGCAACATCAACATCTTCCGTTAAAAACCAGTATTTGTATTAGGTACCTACGCTATTGTCTACGCGTACGAAGTCGCGGGCAAAAGCTAGTATCAAATAATATGCCTAGTATTGCTGATAAATCAGACATTCACATAATCCGATTGTGTGTTTTGCCCGTAGACACGCACACATATCCCTGAGGGTCGAGCACGACTTTACGAATGCTGCGTGACGTAAAATCGAATAGTAGACGTTGTCGAGTTTGTATGACGTTTAAAACAGCGCCCGCCCGCGAGCGTATTTGGAACTAAAATTTAGTATTAGGTTTCTCGATCTCGATACGATAACCGTAACGTTACGCAGCATTCGTAAAGTCGTGCTCGACCCTCTGCCTTTGACTTTGACATGCGTGTCACACTCACACAGGCATCTATTTTTATCTTATTCGTGTCAATAATGATACAGTATGCTACTTTTATCTATCGTTTCTCTGGAATCAAATTTGTTAGAATTTTTTGATTTTTAATTTTACTTCTTATTGTTTGAACGACTGACTAAAATGCCATACGAATAATAAGAATAACTTCTAATTATAACAAAAACTGCTTCACAGCATTTGTGAGAAGTAGTATTACGAGGCAGTAGTACTCGAGCGGAGACCTCGCGCAAACACTCGCTCTAGGGGGAGACCACCCATGAGGTGGAAGGACGACATCCGCCGACAAGCGGGTGGAGGATGGATGCAAATGGCAATGGATCGTCAGGCGTGGAGGAATGGAGAGGAGGGCTGTGCACGAAGACGGACGAACTAAGGGCTGCTATGGACGGATGGATGGAGTATTACGAGGGTGTTCATTCTGTGTCCATAGGCTGGGGACACGTCGTATAATATGTATATAGATTTTTTGTCAATTCGTTGTTTTGAAATGTGCTAAATTGTATTGTTTGATTGTTTATTTCAAGTAAAACCGTTGATTGTATCTTTTACTTTCGCCCACTGAGGGTCGAGCATGTCTTGACGAATGCTGCGTAACGTAAAATCGAATAGTAAACGTTGTCGAGTTTGTATGACGTTTGGAACAGCGCCCGCCCGTGAGCGTATTTGGAACTAAAATTTAGAATGAGGTTTCTCGATCTCGATACGATAACCGTAACATTACGCAGGATTCGTAAAGTCGTCCTCGACCCTCTGATCCATAAGAATATCTTATAACGCGTCTTAGTCTAGCCCGCCAATATTGAGCTAAGCCGAAACTCCTAAAGTTCAAGGGCGTCACAATATTATAAACTCCAACAATTCCCATCAATCCCTAGAAACGCCATTAATTAGCGGATGACAGCGCGGCGTCAAAAATTAACAGCTGACGTGTTGTGGGAAGGGGGATTTAGATTATAGCACAGACATCACAGACCCCATGTAAGCAGCTGTCAAGCGTACCCGATTTTTATTTGTGTATAACACAGCCTGTAGCCAGATGCCCATTGGTCAATTCTGTAGCCAATTTATCCGATAAAAATAGAAGCATCGGTCGTATCTAGGTAGTCATTCAAATAAAGTGTCACTGAATGAGATCGGGGTATAGTTGTCATCAAAGGCGCTCCCTCATTCATTCAAATACTGACGCACACTACAGATCAAAAAAACGGTATGACTCTTGAAATCGGAGCATACAGTTGTCTCTTTTTAACAAAGGGCATTAGTTATATAAGCGAAGGGTATAACTATACGGCCATAAGTTTACCTTCCATCTGTTGACTTCATTAATCTAAGGATTATAGTCAAAGTGAGAAAAGCTTTCCCCTGTCAAAATGCTTATGACACTGTCATAAGATTGATTTTTGCCTGGCCCGTGGGAAAGGTTTTTCTACTATGTCTTTTATTTTATTTTATTTTACTACTATACCCGGTTTTTGGATGGCAGGGTCTACGCGGACATTATCATCATCACCAGCCTTGTGGCGTCCCACAGGCACGGCACAGGTCTCCCCTCAGAATGAGACGCCTTGGGCTATAGTTTCCCCGCGGGCTCAACGTGGATTGGGAACTTCACATACACCATTTAATTGCTTTACAGGAATGTAGGTACAAAGTTTCCTCACGATGATTTCCTTCACCGGAAAGCTCGTGATAAATGACAACCAATTTGACACTTGAACACCCTGACTTAGCCGCGAATAAGTTAAAAAAAAAAAATTGTCCAGGGGGGCTACACCGCGTGCCATTTTGTCGCTTGTCGGTCAGTGCGTCCTTCACTGATTCCGTCACTATGAAAGGGACGCACTGCGCGACAAGCGACAAAATGGCGTGCCGTGCTACATGTGCTGAAGTTTGCGATGTTGGAGGTTCTAAAGAATAATGTTTCTCGCGCGCTTGTAAAATTCTCCTCATGTGAAACGGCTCGCAGTGATTAGGGCTTAATTTTATACAGTTTCTTGTTTCGTTTTAAATGTTTACTAATTCTAGGGTCCCGTACCTTAAAAGGAAAAACGGAACTCTTGTAAGATCACTTCATCACCCGTTCGTCTATCTAGACTCTTATCCTGTTATTCAAAAACCTATTTTAACTAAAATGCTGTTAAAGTTCTTTTGTCCTTTTTTGTCACATAGACATTTCCGTTAGTAAGCAGAAGACGAAACCTGTTTTAGCTAATGGAGCCCTTATACTCTGGAACGCGTGGTTGTAGCATGCTAAAATTAATCGCGGAACAAATCCCTGAGACTCGATTTCCGCTATAGAAGAACTATTTACATAATATATCTAGCTACAAATTTGTAGTTTTTTTTTATAAATAATCCTTGTAGCAACTGTTTTACTTCTTAGTTCATAAACTTATATTGAGCTTCTCAAAAGTATTAAATTTGCATACCTACGCAATCCAAAATTTAGCTTTTATACAAACTCAATATGATCAAGTTGACATAGTCAATCACTCTTTCTTGTTTAGCTGGGATATGAAAGCACTTCCACTCTTGATCGAAATGCGCCAGACCTATTAATCATTCCTTTTTTTAATCGAAGATCAACATAATCTTTGTAATGTATTCTGATTTTGAAGGATCGTTCACACTTTAATAGGTTCGAGGATCATGAAACGAATAAAAAAATATTAATTCACTCATCCGCGGCCACATCTGCCAGACAGCTCTGCTGCGTCTATGCGACAAATGAATGTCTTCATTTTTATTACTCAATTGCTCAATTATTTTTCAATTACAAAGACCTTATACCTATATTTAAAAAAAGTTCAGCTATGTAACCCTGCAAGGCATCACAGTGGCGAATACAGTGGGGCTTGGCTGCTTTCGAAAAACTTCAGCATAACCTGTCATCAGACATCCCTCAGTGCCTAAAGACGAAAGTCTTCATCCAGTGCCTCCTACCAGTTTAAACCTACGGAGCCGTAACGTGGGCCTTGACTGCAGGGTTAGTTCACAAATTCAGGGTCACTCAGCGATCTGTAGTCAGAGCAATGTTAAGGGTTTCTTTAAAGGATAAAATCCGCAGTCACATTATCCAACAAAGAACGAAAGTCACCGACATTGCTGCAAAGAATTAGTTGGATGAAGTGGAGTTGGGCTGGTTACGTATGTCGTAAGAATGATGAACCATGGAGCAGACTAGTCAATAATGGTATTAATTAATTAAAAACAGTAGCAGTGTCCCTTTTTTGAGTATTAAGTGAATCAATTAAATAAATAAATATCGTGAGATAATTGACACCAACTGACCTAGTACCAAACTAGGCAAAACCTGTGCTATGTGTACTAGACAACGGATAATCAGACTTATGTAGATAAATACACACTTAAATACATATTAAACATCTAAGACGCAAGAACAAACATTTGTATTCATCATACAAACATCTGCCCAGACCGGGGATCGAACGCGGGACCTCAAGCTTCATAGTCAGGGTCTCTAACCACTCTCTCTCCGGTCGTCGAATTAAAAATAACTTTTGCTTTTCTGCAGCATATAATATATATAAAGTACAACCTAATTATAAATATTTTGTATTAATTTATACTTTCGCAATTTTCACACATTAACATGATACTCGGGACGTCGAGGTATTGAAATTTAAATATACTTTTTACGCGATTAAGTTCCGAGTATCATGATAATGTAAAAATACTTTGTTAGATTTTTTAATAAAACTACCCTAGAGATTCAAAATAATAGAGGGTAATTATAAACATCTGTGTCTTGCAACCCTTACCACACCATTACCTTTTTCATTACCTCTTTTTGCAATCACTACAGTCAGCAGCAGTAGTAGCTAAGCACAGCTCTATTGTTATTAACATAAGAGCTTGTGCAGATCATTGTGACCGCTTCGGTTGCTTAGCTACTTCTGCTGCTGACTGTACGTATTACAAATTGTTGTGAGAGTAATCATCCACATCTACCGTGAGTGATTGATATCTTTTGTCACCATTATTATAAATGGGAGCACAAGGTTTCTTGTTAATTAACTGATTAAAGCTTCTTAAGGAAGTAATTAAGTACGTGAGAAACAAATGATTCGTTGACGTCTCCCGTAATACAGTATGTTATGAGACGTTTGTATAATTCTGAGCACCCTATACCTAATAATTATGTTAAGTTAAGCAATAGGTGCTAAGAATTTTTAATTATGAACTCTCAGGTAAAGTAATGAGTAACGCGACGAATGAGTTTTGAATAAACTCAATTTTCTTGGTTTTCTTAAAAAAAATTTTAGCGTTTTTGGGCAAAGAGTTTATTTAAAAGATTTTTCTGAGTACAAGATAAAAAAGTCTGCATAACGTACGATGATATTATAGACCGCAAACAAAGATATTTAAATATATTCACTTTTTTGCTAAGCAAAGAAAACTTCGTCTCTCACTTTGAAGATAATGAAATTGGCCAAGCAAAACCCTGGTTTTAAGAACAATGCATATTTTTCAACCCGTTTCTACGAAAACATGTTTTCGCTGCTCCGATTTTATTTGCTTGCTAATGGTATCAGGTTCATACTATATAAGTTTGATAGAGCTCAAAATAATAGCATTTTAAGAATCGGAAATCCATTATATGCTTTGGACCTTAAGTGCGGGCGTTCACTCGAAACAGCGTCGACCAATCGTCATTTTTAAAATTGACAATAAAACACTTGCCTTTGACAGAGACGAGTGACGGGGGAGGCCTTTGCTCAGCAGTGGGATACTTTAATAGGCAAAAAAAAAAAAAACAACAAACGGGGCCCCACTTTATTTGTACCTTATACGGGGAGAACATTCCAACTCGAATCAAATTTACTGTCGTTTCGCTAGAATGCTTCTGTTCATTTTGTGACCATCTACCTGTCATGTAACATTCTCCAGAATGCTCATTACAACTGAAATATCAAATTCATCAGTACCTTATAAGGAAACGTAATTAGCAGTCACATCTACGTAATATAGAAACATTGTTTCCTCGCTGGATAATGTAATGACTTTTTGATTAAGTATGTTTTTGGGGTTTCGAAAGGAAAAGGAGAACCCTGGTATGGTGTCAGTAAGTCTGTCTGTTTGTTCGTCACAGCTGATTTTCTCATTAACTATGCTTTCGACTTGAAATTTTTCAATATTTTTAGATGACGCTTAAGTACCTATTCGAGTATTACATTATCAAAATCAACAATCTTGCCATGGCTAACTTTGGTGTAAGGACAATGGCACATGACACAGAAAGCTTATTCACTCTAGCCTTGGAGAGGCTAGGTTGTATCTGTATCTTCTTCAGTGGGAGGTTTGTTTGTAGCTGGACTCGTCATGTCAGAAAAAAACGTCCTCTGCTGGTCATAGGCCTCCCCCGCTGCTCTCCACTCAGACCGGTCTTGTGCTTTCCGCATCCACCGTGGTCCCGCGATCTGTACTAATGCCACTGAATTTTTCCAGTTTTTTTGTTTGAAATGCATGTTTCCAATTCACACAATGCTTGCTTGAGAACTTCAGCCTAAGCCCTCTCATTGTAAGCGAAGCCTTTCAATGGTGGGAAATCTTCTTAAATAATCCTAATACTTGAAGTGGAAATATTGTATCCCTTTTCAACCCCCGGGGTTAAAAAAGGGGTGTCATAAGTTTGACATGTGTTTTTTTTGTAGATGTTTGTTTTTTTTAATCGAAAGCTAGTTTAATCGAGACCGTTTTTAGCCAATTTTTGTTAAAATCGGTTCACCCGTTTTTTGAAATATCGAACTTTGAAAATGTCAATGTTGGTGGTTTTTCAACTTTTCTAAGTTGGTTAGGTTGTTAGGAATACAGCGCGCAGGGAAAAGTGTGAAATTCATCATTATTTTAAGTTTATACGGAGAAAGAGTGCAGAAAGCAACAATTTATATTTAACAAGAAACGAAATCATTTACTTAATAGGTTTTCCTAGGAATCCCAAACGAATTCGTTTCCCAAATGTTTCATTTGGGCAAATGATTTTTTCTGGCTGTAAACGTTTCAGGATTGTTATAAAACTAACCTAACCTAACCTATAGGGTTCTACAGGATATTCCGGAAATAAATCTTCAATGGTTTACAGTTTCAGAAAAAAAAACATTTCAACATTAATTAATCAGCTTTTTGACGAAATGAAAGAATTGGGGACAAATTTTGACGATTAGGCGGACCATTTTATAAAAAGTGTGTACACACACTTTTTCTAGGATTTCGAAAATTTGTGTGTTATAATCTACTTTAAATCACGAGTAAAAAATGTTTAAAAATTAACTCGCGAGGTCTTTACAGCTCACAGACTTTTGTTATTCTTTGTGGTCGTTAAAATTGGCCTAGTTTTGTACAGTTGTAATTTATAAATTTTACATAATGTTATTTTCTTCAAAATTGTAATAAATCAATCAAAAAATATTAAGTGGATTTTATCAAAAGACCGAAGTATCGAACGTTTCCCAAGTTTCCCTTTGTTGTCGCATAATTACTTGCTGAAGTTTTAAAAATAGGACCTTCAGTCGTTCGAAAAATAAACCGATACAATAACAACGTTTTAATTTACAAAAACATTCAACCGACATAAATCGTGCTGGCCGTTAAGGAATTCGAAAAAATAATGGAAATAAACAAAAGAAAAAAAAAAGTCCTTTATACGCGGCAACTCTTCAGAATCGTATTCAAGTACGGTTTCAAAAAAAGAAAGAAAATACTTTATGGCGTGCCAGGATTTATTGTTTGGGACAAAATACCGACAACTGAAATGGGTTAGTGTTTTAAAGATATTAAATGTTGCCAGTTTTGTAGTAAATTTTTCACGACTGATATGGTTTTGATGGCGGTAAACCGTTTTATTACTGTGGTAAAATGTAGGGTGAAATTATATTGCCTCGGTCAAGGTTATTTATTTCACAAATGGCATTGCAATTCGGTAAACGTGTCCCATAATAATAAAAAAAGCTATAGAACGCATCTTTTAAGTTTATGGCTTTACTCAACAACGATGATGTAATTGTTCCAAAACGCGTACCTATGAGTTTAATACTTTTCTGATAATTATATTTTGATTACACTATTATTACTACTTACCGATTTTTTTTGACAATACGTAATAACAGTTTTAAATGATTCGCGGTTACACATACACATACTTTAGGGGATAATATCGGGAGCTTATCAAAACCTATGTACCTAAAATTATCGCGGTCAGTATTCTGTACGGTACAGTAATACTCGTATAGCTAATGTTGAGATTAATAAGTTTAGACGAGTCGAGTACATTGACTTATTTTATGAAAATTTATTAAGTATTATTTACGTATTTTCGAGCTCACGTTACAAAGTTCATTTTGACAATAAAATTATTGTAAGCCACTATAAATCGTATTCAAATCCATTTTCAAATGCGAATGCGTTGCGTTTCTCGTACATAATTCAATGTTGTAGGTAAGTACCCATTTTTTTTATGTTTCATCTTAATGTTGTGTTTTTTAACTTACTTAGGGTACAGTTCGCCCCACTGCGGGCCCAGCCGGTTCGGCGGGCCCGCGCCTCCCCTGTAGGGACGCCTCCTGGGGGGTGGTTTCCCAGCACCTGAAATTGAGATAAAGACAATTTAATAACAAGTTTTTAAAAGGGAAAGGTGTCTTATTGAACGTTTTACCGTCTCAGGTTAACGTCATGAGGATACATTGACAATCCTGCAAATACGTTATAGTGCTTAAAATGTTTTAAAGAAAAATACCAAATATAACAAAAATATTTTGTAAAATTTCACTTAGGCAATTCTTTACAATCAAATTAAAGAGCCTGAAACATGTGTCTTCGCCTATTACACTAAACTTTTAAAAAGAAAAATAACGCCAGTTACACATTCTCAACATGCCGATGATACTGGCTGTAAAAGCAGCCAGTTTTCTGAACGAAATCCCATTCGATGTGTAGTTGGCTTTATTCTTTGGTCCTATCTGTGTTTCCGCAGGCGACTGTGCTTGGCTGTTTGCCAGTTAGAATGTGTGCCTTAAGTTAGGAAATAAAAATATGTAACTTTGTATAGTGTGGTGTTGCGCTTTATTTAAAGAAGTTTCCGTACCTAGAGAATATTTTGGTAAAGTTGGACCTGTAGGCAGAGCACGAAATTTTCGAATCCCGCGTAACATTACGTTATCGTATCAAACTCGAGAAGCCTCATACTAAATTTCAGTTCCAAATACGCTCACGGGCGGGCGCTGTTCCAAACGTCATACAAATTTCTCGATAAGGTCTACTACTTGATTACGTTACGCAGGTTTCGATTATTCATAATCGGGCCTCAGATAAAAGTGAGTTCTGTGCCCTAAGCTCGACTTGTCGAATCCTTCGTTACGTTACAGTTATCGTATCGAGATCGAGAAATCTCATACTAAATTTTAGTTCCAAATACGCTCACGGGCGGGCGCTGTTCCAAACGTCATACAAACTCGTTATAGTTTACTATTCGATTTTACGTGACGCAGGATTCGACAAGTCGTGCTTAGGACACTGTAATCTGGTGCTATTTTTGTGATTATTATAGTAACCCTTAAAATATTATGAAAATGACGAGAAATGACGCCTTGTCGCTGGTTTTGTTAGAGGTTATCAAAATATTTACGAATTTTGCACGCTTTCTTTGGGCGAAATCCTTCTAGACGAAGTTAAAAATCGGCTTCCTAAAGGTATTTTTTTTTTTATTATTGTTATTATTATTATTTATTGACATTGAATGGGTAGCTACCTAAAAAAATACAGGAATCTCCAACACGTTTTTTAACGTTTTTTTGGAAATGACAGCTACAGAGAAACAACGCGTGGATTTGTTAACGGCTCGTAGACCCGCTACGAAAAACTTTGGTGAGCGCGTAGCAGGGCTACGAGAGAGGCCCTACGGCGTAGCAGATGAGGCGTAGTGATTAAAAAAAGATTCATTCAATTGAATTGTCATAAATGTAATGCTTGTCATAATCTATCACTAGTCATAATCATAACTCTTTTTTTCTCTAAAAATACTATTTATTCAGGATTATTATAAAATACAACCAGCCTAACCTAAAGGATGATCTATATCAGGATGACCATAAAAAAAATCCTGTGTTTTTTACGGTTTAAACCGTAACTTTTTTTTTATCTAAAGATAAAAAAAAAGTTACTACTCATAATCTCTTTAATAGTAACTCTTTTTTTCACTGACCCAGCAAAAATGACAGCAATTTCGTGACGGTCATCCTGTCAGGTTATCTTGTCATTATGACAAACATTATAATAATGACCAAAAATTTACTACAAAAGAAAGGGACCTTTATTAAGTTAGAGTGTATTTTTTATTAATTTAAAGAGAAAATTGGAGAGCGGAAATAAAATTAAGGCAAATATTCTTTTGTAGAAAATTTTTGGTCATTATTATAATGTTTGTCATAATGACAAGATAACCTGCAAATAATGCAAGGTATAAGTTTGTACCACACAGTCATTGCCAACAAGAACATTATATTTTAAATTGTCTACACTAGTTGGCATTGGTTAATATTTTATCTTAATTATGACTATGTCGGTGTTACAGCACTTCAGAAGTTGCAGCAACGATTCATGCAAAATGTATACGAACAAAATTACATATTCACAGGAAGCAACACACGAGGCGGAGCTGGGAGGAGTTTTCCGGTATTTATGTTCGAAATTACGTTTGTAATTTATCACGAGCTTTTCGATCAACGAAAGCATCGCGAGGAAACCTGCATACTCCTACGAAGCAATTTAATAGTATGTTTGGAGCTTCCAATCCGCACTGGGCCCGTGTGGCAACTTTAGCGCAAGCCCTCTCATTATGAGAGGAGGCCTTGTGCCCAGTAGTGAGACTTAAAATAAAGCTGACGATGATGTAATTTTATGGTTTGCAAAACTTTTGATTAGCTATAAAGCAAATATCTTCGAATAACCTTCCATTCCACCATTTTTCTTTGCCCCAAAGTTATCACATTACCGTGAACATAACTCTATTCCTATTGACACATTATCATCTTCAAAACTCATTGAACATCATTTTTAATATAGCCTCATACCAAAGAACACCATGTGTAAAAATAGCACAGCCCAATTTCAACTCAATGTCTGTAACTATAGAGTCTAATTTTGATTGAAGAAAGTTCAAATATAGGGTGTTACAAGTCAGTGTGGCTAGTACTAACTACGAAAGGTCCACGTTATACGTGAAGCGCTGATAAGGCTTATCAGAGCATTGGTGAGAAACGGCGGCCCTCGCCCTTTGTGATATTAGCCCCTATGTCTCTAATCTCGAGTGTCGAGTAGTTTTTGCAAACGGGCCCGTTCGAATATGGATATTGCGGTGGATAGTTATGCGGTCTTGGTAGAACGTGACTTTGGTTTAATCGGTTTTCATTTAGCATTTTGTTTTTTATTGAAGGTACTGTTGCATAAGGTACTGGTACATCAGTACCAGTACGTTATGTAACATGTTTGTGACTGTACATAATAAGGCATTATGTATCAACAAAATGCCTAATAATAAATAATAAACAAATATCGTGGTACAATTTACACCAATTGACCTAGTCCCAAACTAGGCAACGCCTGTACTATGGGTACTAGACAACGGATAAACATACTTATATAGATAAATACACACTTATATACATATTAAACATCCAAGACCCGAGAACACACATTCGTATTCATCATACAATTATCTCCCCAGACCGGGGATCGAACCCGGGACCTCAAGCTTCATAGTCAGGGTCTCTATTAACCACTAGGCTATCCGGTCGTCAACATGTACAGTCGCAAACACAATTTTATCTACATGCATATCATAAGTTTTCTACAACGTAAATATACCTGCATTTTCGAGTTAGTGGTTCTTATTCGTAGGCATAAAATCTCGTTCTAATGTTATTTCGAATTTAAAACAAACGACTGACAGTGACAGTTATAGTTATATTATTAAAACTGATTTGATAATAAACAAGTAAGAGGTATATTGATGAAATTTGGTATATAGGTGCCGCTACTTAGTTTGACAGTTGAATAACAAAAGTAAATATTTCTAGGGGGGAGGGGGAACTTATTCTAATACGACGTAACTCCAGTTCTACATTCGGATGGATCCATTGCCTTTGTCTTGTCTCGATAAAACTAAAGTGAAGACGTTTATGACGGTAATGTGACGTTGTCAAACTCAAAATCGTTAGAGATTTCTTTTAATACTCGTAAGCAAAGTCTCATTTCATCCATTCGCTCGTAGTAGGTATTGGTATTATACGGTTCTTTTTCGTGTATTTCGTATAATTATGTATCATTTAATCTAGAAACATAGAATAGTTGTAATGTTTTGTTTTAATTTTTATATGTACTTTTTTTGCATTGTGAGTTGTTTATTTTTTAATTTTATAGCGCATTGGCTTTGCTGTAATGCTGTAAAATTGTTTTGATAATAAATAAATAAATAAATACAAATACAAATACCGTGTTGACCACCACAAATAAACACATGGTAAATCTGTATAAATATAATCAAGGGTGTGTTCAGGAGGCGAATGTCTTTCGATTAAATACTTAATTAGTTTTCAGGTGTAAAAAAAATGTTCTCGACCCCACTGTCCCCACTTCAGGGGTCAAAAACCCGAGTCAAGCCCCAAATCTGTCTTTTCGTCGAACTAAAAAAAAAAAGAGCGTTGACGTATTGTTTATTTAATCCACCGCCGTTCTGGGGCCCCAGGCGAGATTTTATTGTTTAGGGCTGAAACTCAATTTTAACAGGATCGCCATTGTCCTTATAGTAAGTACGTAGGTCGTGAACTAAAACGGATCACTCACATGTGTAAGTCGAGTTTGGGTCTTCCTCTGGGAGCGTCTCGCTGACGCTGGTTCATGCGCTTCCAGAGGAAGGACTACTAATTAGTCCGAAACATGTTGGGCTAGCTCAACACTACGTGAGAAATCCGTTTTATTTCACTATAATAGTACGTAAGTAGTTTAAAATGCAGTCGCCTAGTGATGCGTTATACTTAGTGAAAAATAGTACCTCTACATTAATAATGATTTTATGGACAAGATTGTTATAAGAACTCCATTCCTAAATTTCAGTCAACGAAATGGAGAACGTGAATTTAGATTTTTTTTTTTTATTTAATTAGGGACACAACATTATAATCTAACTCAGCCGTGGTGGCTCAGTGATTGATTTAGGTTCTTTCAAACAGAGGGTCTTGGATTCAATCCCGGTCTCGCACCTCTGATATTTCGAATATACATTTACAATTTTATCATCATCATCATGTCAGCAGAAACACGTCCACTGCTGGACATAGGCCTCCCCCATGGCTCTCCATTCAGAATTGCGCAATCCCGTTTAATTACGAAAATTTTGTGTTGGCATTCATTGGTCCGTAACTCATATTTATATTCAAGGGAAAACTGTAAAAATAAAAAAAAATGGGGAAATACAAAAAGATACTCCAATTGAGACCCGTAACTCATATTATTGACATAACAATTTTTTAGTGTTGCAAAATATTTGCAAGAATTAGCAAAAACTGACATAAAAATTTTTTCGTATTGCAAAATATTTGCAAGAATTAGTAAAAACTGCGAAAAAACTCCGGCAAGTACAGTTTTTATATTTGACATTTCCTTACACCTCACGCTACAGTAGCGCCTCTAGCGGCAAATACATACGCGATAGCCCTCATTCAATAGTGCGTATTATGTGAAAATGGGAATTGTAGCTCAAGCTCTCTATAGTACCGAGAGGAGGCCTGGCCTGTGCCCAGTCGTGAGACGTGAATAGCCCCGAAATTATGAAAACCTAGCGATCCTGTCACATAAATTCATCCCTTTCGACATCTTGCCGGCCATTTGAAGTCGGGTTCCGACTCCAGATGATAAAAATAAGAAAGGTCGACTCGAGCGCCCAGTGGGGACATTTCTTTTGATTTTGATTTACATAAAGTGTGGCCTCACCCTTACTCGAGGTACACAGTCAGCAGCAGAAGTAGCTAAGCAACCGAAGCGGTCACAATGATCTGCACAAGCTCTTATGTCTATAACAATAGAGCCGTCCTTAGATCACTGTGACCGCTTCGGTTGCTTAGCTACTTTGGCTTCTGACTGTACTAGAAGTGGGTACTGAATAAACGCTTGTTGCAAGTTTCAGATACAGGGTCTAGTGAATGGGTACTTTTTACAGGTTACAAGCTTTATAACTTGCAATGTATGTATTTGTGTATGTATGCATGTATTGTATTTAATGTACGGGTCTCTTACAAGTTCAATTTGATCCACTTCGAGTGCTCGGATTAACTTGAAATTTGGTATGGATATGTCAGATCGATGATAATACAATAATCTCGTAGTGAAGTTCTGGCGGTTCGGCCAGAATCGTCTCCGTAGGAGAGAACTCTTCGACGGTTAATGGCATCGACTTGAAATTTGGTATGGTTGAATAAAATACAAGTTTGTACAGACAACGGAAAGTCGAAAAGTACAGTCAGCCATAAAAGCTTGTCCTAAAATGTTTTTTTTTATGATTAGATTATTACAGTACAACGGTACTTCGCGGGATTAAATTACTTTAATTTGCGACATTCGTATTCACGAGTAAAGTCGTAAAAGACTATGAAACAATTAATGCCTAAAAGGCTATTTGAATACAAAACTTTTCTTATGACATTCGTCACTTTCTAACGCGCTCGGCTTCGCTTTCACATGCGCTATTTCTTTCTTGCACGATATTGTACCGTTTGACAAAGATGGCCATGACAATAACGTTAGACAGTAACTCCATGGGTTTGAATAATTCAGTTTAGAACGGCCCATGTGGCCACTGATAAAACTTGAATAAGACTATTTTAGTGCCCACGTTAAATAATTATTAAATTTATTATGTCTGCCAAATTTTGTGAATCAAGTCCGGCAAAGTTGCCACCAAAACGTTGCCAAATAAATCTGAAATTTTGTTAACACTAAACCAGTTATCAAAGTTGCGAACTAGTAGCCTCACGGGTTACTCCTAAACTAAAGCTTGCGATAAGTGTTGGCACCACGCCCAGTAGTCTTCAGCTTAACTCCGTAAATTGCATTTAACTGTAGATTATGAAGATGTATTTGATTATAGCGTCGTCCAATCATTGCGCGTTTCCATGCCATTTTGTTTTCAATCGTACCAAACGTTCGCCTTTATGTCTTTAGGATTTTTATGTCTCAAAGCGGGTTTCATTGTAATTTTGCTAAAAAACGTTTCAAAGGAATTAACTTTAGACTTTTACGTATGCGTTCTGAGCGCCTAGTGTAATCGCCGACCAGGCCAAGAAATAACGTCTCGATCGCGTTCGCGTTTAACAATTCTCATACCATTTGACACTTTAACGCAAACGCGATCGAGACGCATTTTGTGCTTGGCCAGCAATAGACTGCTGTGGACTGTGGACTGATGATGATGATGATATCCGTCTATCCGTTTAGGAGCTGCTATGCCACAGACAGACATGCAGTTACACACGTTAAATTTAATGTCCTTTTTGCGTTGGAGGTTAAAATCAACAGCCGCCACAGTTTTGTCTCGTAATTTTCTTTGTCATAATAATGTGTCATCAACGTTTAGGAGCTGCTATGCCACAGACAGACATGCAGTTACACACGTCAAATTTAATGCCCTTTTTGCGTTGGAGGTTAAAATCAACAGCCGCCACAGTTTTGTCTCGTAATTTTCTTTGTCATAATAATGTGTCATCAAATGATTGTGTGTAATTTTTACTGCAACGGAAAGCGAAAATATTTCGGAGAATATTTTACTTGGACTATGAAAAATAGGTTTTGTTAGGTTAGCAGTCTGCTTCGCATTAGCATTCGCCATCTTTTTTCTGTCAAATGGTACAAGATCGTGCGAGGAAGGGATGGCGAATGCCAAAGCCTAGCCGAGCGCGTTAGACAATAAGGCCTCTGGTTTATTTATAAAATTCCTGAAAAGTTGATATTGGCAGTTTTTTTTTTTTTGTAGTCGGAGAGTCATACTGTAGCTATTTGCTGCCTTGGGAAGTACCACCCTCTCGCAGAAAATCTGCGTGAAGCAACAACGCCCCTGTTGCGTTTCGTTCGGTCAGTGAGTGCCGGGGCCCCGATTCCCCCCCCCCCCCCCTTTTCTCTTTTCCTCCTTAAAGGCCGGCAGCGGACTTAGTGACTCTCTTGAGGTTGCTGGGTCTCATGGGCGGCGGTGAATCGCTTACCGTCAGGTGACCCGCTTGCTCGTTTTCCTCTTCCAATAAAAAAAATATAACAAACAATAATTTGACCAAACATTACATTAGGACAATCGTTATAAATGCGAGACAATAAGGATTCACGTAAAACATTATACACATTAATTCTTTTTACCTTTCGCTCAAGGAAAACTCCTGGGACCTATTCCCTTGACAAATTAATCCAGAAGAGCGGGAACCCACCTGTCACTGGCGCCTACGTGTGTTAACAGAGTCAGAATCCATGTAATATAAATTGTAATCCCATTAAAAGAAAGAGAAAGAGAAACATATATTTATTAGAAACTAATTCGACACATACACATACAATTAAAAACAAATCAATAATCAACAATAACCAGATAATGCAAACACTATTAACTATCAAAGACAGCTTAGAAACTAACGATTAAAAATATGTGCCGAATAGCACTAAAAGGGTCACCCTCAGCATGATGATGCGGCAAGCCATAGCGCTGGTTTTCAGTGTGACCCTTTCACCTAAAAACTAAGCCTTAAAACTAAGTATGCCGCGACGACACGAACGTCAGAGGCAGACGTGAACTGAATATCAAAAATAATAATAATAACAAAAACGAAAACAGAAATAAAAACTTTCAGGTTAATAAATACCCATCCACCAAGAATGTATGGCAACACTTTCGTGGTCGAGTCGCTTAAATACAAATTAAAAACATTAAATGTAAAAAAATGCCAAGTCTCACAGCGCTGTCCTTGTACCGCAAGAAACTGTGACATCTTATGTACAACCAAGTCAGTTATTTCAGCTAGTCTATGGAAGCACCTGTATAACACCTTTGCTATAAATCGTTATCCTATTAATTACCTACCAATATTTAAGTAACCGTATCAATATTAGGCCTCATTTTAAACAGTTTTAAATGGTTCGTGGTTAATTGCATTAGATATCGGGAGCTCATCAAACCTATAAGGTAATCGGGGCCCATATACTTTTTTCATTATGTCTAATAATGTCTCTTTATTTCGACAATAATAATAAAGTTTTGGCAATCGCACGGCAACAGAATGCAATTACCTACATAAAAATATTATACCATTTCGACTGCCAAATCTGCGCTTTTAAGAAAAAAGTCGCCGAGCAGTTGCCAAATCATTATTACTTACTTACGTGTTCTTAGTACTTAGTACTTAACTTGTGCCCAAGATTTCGTCTACGTAGAATCCGGGCATCACTCTCCTACGGGAACTATGTAATAACCAGGGATTAAACAACTTGTTTTAATCTAGGGTTCAAGCTATCTGCACCCCAAGTTAAATGTAAATCCGTCCAGTCGTTTTTGTGTGAAAACATCTAAACATTATCGGTAATTATACGTATTATGGCCTCTCAAGCAGAACAGTTGTATTTTTGATACCGGCTACCTCCGAGTGGATACGAGTACTTCTGAGTTTTTCGGAATTACTGTACGAATTGATAGTTGTAATTTATCGGTGAATAAAAACATACCTAGTGAGTGAGTAAGTAGGTAGCCTGCACACTAATCCGAAGAAATTTAATGGTGTGTGCTAAAGTTCCGAATCTCGCCTTGGGTTGGCGTTTTAACTGTAGCCCAAGCCCTCTCATTCCGATAGGAGACGTGTGCCCAGGCCCCTGTTTCGCCAACTTTACAATTGTCAGTTTGCAATGACAATTACATCTACATTTCTTTGCTGATACGAAGCGCGCTAACACAAAAGCTCTTCCAGTCAGCAGTTGACACCAAATTGTCATAATAAACTGACATTTTTTTGTAAAGTTGCTGAAATAGGGGCCAACAGTGAGATGGAGACCGCGGAGAGCACGAGACCGGTCTGAGTGGAGAGCCTTGGGGGAGGCCTATGTCCAGCAGTGTACGTCTTTCGGCTGAAATGATGATGATGATGAGTGGGACGGAAGTAATGTAGGATGGAGATAGACATTGTAAAATTTTCTGGAAGCGTTTTTTCTTATAACTGTTAGTTCGCTAGTCAAGTTCAGGTGAAAAATCTTGTGACAAACGAAATTATCATCACCGACCGTCCACAGTTTTCCTTACTGGACTACGAACATAAAAGCAAGATTTCCGCTTTAACATACTGTGTACCCGAAATTCACTCAAACTCTTCATCCATAAAATCGATACTTAAAAAGTATTCGGCTACAAAAGTTCGATCCCTCCTCAGAACTTGGAGCTTTTATTTTTAATATACTTTGCTAAGACTGAAGCTTTATCAATAAATAAATAAATTATGCGCCCAATGCCTCTTAAGCGAAGATTCACTCCTTGAATACTTAGGGTTTGAAGCAAAATGGTAAAAAGGAATTATGGAGTGACTTGGTCCATCTGTCCGTCTGTCAGTACCAGCTGATTATCTCAGGAACTGCTATTGTTATCGACTTGAAATTTGAAACAGTTTTAGATAATGCTTGTACCTATCTACTCGTACCTATCTATTCTGTAAGTAAAATCTGTGGATCTATGGTTGAAATAAAAATAATGTCAAAGTGGCAGTTTACTTCATTATCTGTACTGTAGAACCGTTTCACTACAAAATGGCATATTAACATACCATAATGTGCCAAAAATAATCATAAATTAGAATTAATTTCTTTGTGAAAAAGTTCCACCTCAAAAGTACCTCTGTACCCGATTCAGTTTCCCACGGGAAACTTATTAAAACAATGATCGCGAATCAGCAGTACTTAGCCATAACTATTCCTTAATATTCAAACTAGTCTAATTATCTTCCAGCCAAATTTCATCAAGATCGGTAGGGCAGTTTTTCCGTGAAGAAGTAACAAACTGACAGACAGAGTGACAGAGAGACTAGAGTGAGAGAGAGTTACTTTCGCGTTTATAATGATTATACTCACAGGCACAACATTAATTGCCCTCCCTATTTATTGCAAAAGTATTCTTTATAATAAATATAACAGTTTTACATTAATCAAGGAAAAAATGGTGAGAGATTAATTTTGCGTGTGAAAATAATAATTAACCCGATGTGACCACGAATATTTTTTTATTGTTTTGTATTTCATTGTGTTATACATTTTTTTGGAGATTAGAATAAAATAGAAATCTATACATAGCTCAAAGCAATTTCTAGATTTTAAATGCATGAAAAAAAATATTTTTTTTTTGACACATACATAGGTCGCCGAAGGGAAGGAAGTAGGATATAATTGTAGTTAGAGTTTTCAGCTTGCATTTTACCATGAGGTTATTACCAACACGTTTGTGTGCGTTCTATGTCTCATACTTATAACACAAAATCCTGACTAATATTATAAATGCGAAAGTAATCCTGTCTCTCTGTCTTTCAGTCTCTCTGTCTGTCTGTTTGTTACCTCTACACGGGAAAACCGCTTCACTAATCTAGATGAAATTTGGTAAAAAGATAGTTTGAATATAGAGGAATAACATAAGCTACTTTTTATTAGGGAAAATTGTACAGTTCCCGCGGGATAGCGATAACCGAAACAGCTAGTGGGTATATAAAATGAAAAAAAAAACGCACGGCTTTCTTCAAACTTATTACACCATCCTTTCACCGAGGGTTAAAAAAATGGAAGATTTATTTGCGCACGTCTTTTTTGTCCCCACACAGACTTCCTATCCACAATTCATCATTTACTTGACAAGTGCCATGGCCTACGTGAAATAGGAATCCGACGAAGCATAAATGTAGAAAATGCGGCGAGTTCGGTACAAAATAAATAATCCTAACTAATATTATAAATGCGAAAGTAACTCTGCCTCTCTATCTTTCTGTCTCTCTGTCTATCTGTTTGGTACCTCTTCACGGGAAAACCGCTGCACCAATCTAGATGAAATTTAGTAAGAATATAGTTTGAATATTGATGAATAACATAGGCAACTTTTTATTCGGGAAAATTATTACAGTTCCCGCGGGATAGCGATAACCGAAATCTACGCAGACGAAGTCGCGGGCAACAGCTAGTAAATAATAATAAATATCATGGGACAATTTACACCAATTGACCTAGCCTACTTATATAGATAAATACATACTTATATACATATTAAACATCCAAGACCCGGGAACAAACATTTGTATTCATCACACAAACATCTGCCCCGACAGGGGATCGAACCCGGGACGTCAAGCTTCATAGTCAGGGTCTCTAACCACTAGGCTATCCGGTCGTCAAATATTAGCGACAAACTAGGAAAATAAAAGTAATACTTATCTGTATACATAAAAAAGACAATACAGGGACATTATGTCAACGCACAGCCCGAATCGATGGACCTAGAGACTTGAAATTTTGCACATAGATACCTTAATGCAGTATAGGCATCCGCTGAGAAGGGATTATTGGAATTTGTACCCTTGAAGGAGTAAAAAAGGGGATGGAGATTATAGGGAGCGAAGCCGCGGGCGAAAGCTAGTCTTGATTATGTACAATCATCGAAGGCCCGAGAGCAAAAATATTCCTATTTCATCATACAAACATCTGCCCCGAGCGGGGATCGAACTCGGGACCTCAAGCTTCAAGGGTCTCTAACCACTAGGCCATTCGGTCGTCATGTCATTTGATGTTAAGATGTTAAGTTGAAAATCCTAGCTTCAGCAAATTACGCCGTTTTCCGTTGACCTTTTTTTCAAACGTCAGCTTACTTCGTTTCGGACTTGGCAAGTCTTTTGTACTTTTTAGGTTTATTTTTTAGTACAGTGTATAGTGTCCCACTAATTTTGGCTCCCTATTTTCCCTGATTATTGTAGAGTCTGTTATTTTATTCATAATTATACAAAAACCAGCGAGTGGATCACCTGAATGACAAGTTGCCGCTGCTATGAAGAAATGCCTCTTGTGCCCGTGAATTTCTCAGCTGTCTTACTCCCCACACAGGACCACAGCAGTGCAAGCGCTGCTGCTTAGCGGCAGGATTATCGAGTAAGGAGGTGGTGATAGTGATCAATTATTAATGCTTTTACAATCATCAAATGCCTATTACGTTTTTGACAGATGGGAGTTAAACCTTAAATTTAAACCACTTTCAGTGATCGAATTGACTTGAAATTTGACATGCATAGGTAAGTTTGAAGACATTTTAAGTACAGTTAACAATAAGTACAGTCGCCCAAACCAGCTGCTTTGTTTGCAGAAAACTTATTTCTATTCCGAACTTGGCGTAACACTACGTAACACTACCTTTTGTCTTTGTAGTCTACTTAGTATTCTGGCACTATTTGGTATTTGCACGCAACTTGACTATAGGGTGTTGTGTTAGAAAACATAGACAGGATGATTGCGTTTCAAACGTGTCGGTCTGTTTATAAGATGAAAATGTTTTCTTTGACCCCTGGTTACTTTGGAAGGTATATCCCAGTGCTGGCCACGACTTCAATAATTGACACCTTCAATTTTAATTCATGTCGTTAATGTTATCCATGATATCAAATATCGGGACGGTGCAGGAGGCAGTGTTGGACACTGAGATATTACCATCCCAAGGCTTTCTATTAATTGCGCCTTAAGCTCTAGTACATCTGGTTATCTCTACGACCTTTTCAGCTAAAGTATCTTTTTTCACGAAATAAGCCTTTAAAACATTTCCAGTTTTTAATGAAAACGGACCCTTGTTAGTACAAAGGGTCTTGAAGGCATCAACTGTCAGTTGCAAAAACCTTTTGTGAAAACGGCCCGTAACTTTCACAAACTCTTATTCCACTCTACAACATCATACCAATAGTAACTGTACGCTTTTCAGCTATAGTTCAAATTTGAAGTTCACCAAGCAGGCTCTAAGATGTTGCGAAAGTCAAATTGATGTGTCCAAACGAACGATTTGAAGTAAAACTGTTGCGGAAAGAAATGGTAGATACTTTTTGGCGAAGAATAGGAGTGGAGTTTAAGGATTTAATGATCATTAAGCTCAAGTTAAAATGGTTCGTGTTTGATGTCTAAAAGAAAAGTTTTTTCATGGTGGTGCGTATTCTTAAACCCCGACGAAAAAGAAGGGCGTTATAAGTTTGACCTGTGTATCTGTGTATCTGTCTGTGGCATAGCTCATAAACGTATAGACCGATTTCGATACGTTTTAGTTTAAACGAGATGGTTCTTAGCTAAGTTTCATTAAAATCGGTACACCCTTTTTTGAAATATTGAACTTTGAAATGACCATGTCGGGGGTTTTGTAACTTTTCTAAGTTGGCTAGGTTATTAATTAACGTTTTTGGGCAATTTATAAAACATTCCACATTTTTTAATGACTGTATCATTTGATTGCCTTGACTTAGAAGTTTGATTTTCTCACAACTTCAAGGGACTGAAGCAGGCTTGAGTATTTAATAGTAATTTCAGCCCGCTACCTCAACGCGTTCCAGAGATAACCTAACCAACTCAGAAAAGTTGAAAAGCCCCCGACATTGTCATTTCAAAGTTCAATATCTCAAAAACGGGTGAACCGATATCAATGAAACTTAGCTAAGAACCATACCGATGAAACTAGCTTTCGATTAAAAAAAAACACATCGAAATCGGTCCACCCGTTTGGGAGCTATGATGCCACAGACAGATACACAGATACACATGTCAAACTTATAACACCCCTCTTTTTCGTCGGGGGTTAAAAAGGGTCTTGACAGACAGACAGTCAGACGGACAACAAAGTAATCCTATAAGGGTTCCATTTTACCTTAACCCTAAAAAAAGATTACCGAAACCACCATTTTTCGTTTGCGCCCGATGACTGTACCTAAGCATGGAACAAACAAACGGCATTAGGGCTGGAATCTGTCGTTGAAGTTAACTGCGACGGGAACAAACTAAGCCGACTGTACGTGAGCAGAATCGAACTTCGGGGCGCACAGGGAGCTTTCGAAACGATTTTCGAAACGGTTTACTACCTACTTATTGTAGCTTGTTTTTTACCCCCTACGAAAAAGAGGGGTGTTATAAGTTTGACCTGTTTATCAGAGGGTCGAACACGACTTTTCGAAACCTGCGTCACGTAAAATCGAATAGTAAACGTTGTCGAGTTTGTATGACGTTTGGAACAGCGCCCGCCCGTGAGCGTATTTGGAACAAAAATTTAGTATGAAGTTTCTCGATCTCGATACGATAACCGTAACGTTACGCAGCATTCCTAAAGTCGTGCTCGACCCTCTGTGTATCTGCCTGTGGCATCGTAGCTCGCAAGCCGATGGACCGATTCCGATGCGGTTTTTTTACTCGAAAGCTAGTTTAATCGTGATGGTTCTTAGCTAAGTTTCATTATAGAAAAAACACTGCGCAATGTTTCTTGGGGCGCATTCTTCTTGGCAATCATAGTATTTCTGCAAGGGCTTGGTAGACTAAAAAAATGAATTGAAGGGAGGAAAACGAGCAAGAGGGTCACCTTGGTAAGCGATCACTGCCACCTATGAAAACCAGCAACCCCAAGAGAGTCACTAGTCCGTTGCAGGCCTTAAAGAAGCAAAAGGGATAGAGGAAAGGGGGAGGGGGAGGGTGATCGGGCCTCGCACTCTCACTGACCGAACGAAACGCAACAGGGGTGCTGTTGCTTCACGCTGGTTTTCCACGAGATGACGTGTAAAAGAGCATTCAACTGCCTATTTACTGAATAAAATTTCGATTTGATTTTGATATTGGTTATTATAGGAAAATAGACGGATAAAATAATAGACTATGAATTAGTCCGAAACATGTCAGGCTAAAGTTGATTTAACGATAAAAGTGGCCATCGCAACCCAAAGTTTACGACCGGATAGCCTAGTTGTTAAGGAACCTAACTACGAAGGTTGAGGTCCCAGGTTCGATCCCCGGTCGGGGCGATATTCATTATTTTAATGCGAACGTTTGTTTTCGTGTCTTGGATGCATTATACATTTAAGCATACATCTATATAAATAGGTATGTTTATCCGTTGTTGTATACCCGCATGATACTCGGGACTTAATCGCGTAAAAAACGTTATGTTATTCAGTTTCTTCGAGACCATGGACACAACGTCGCGTCCGTAACGTCGAGATATTTCTATTTAAATTTAAATATATGTTTTTACGCGATTAAGTCCCGAGTATCATGATAATGTGTGAAAATCGCCAAAGTTTAAATCAATACAGGCTTTGGCCAATTAAAAAAAAACTTGCGCACGAGGGTTCCGTAGAAAGATTTTAACGCTTTTCCCCAGTGTTTTAAAAGTCCAGTGTTAGCAGAGCCCTGCTCCGAAGCAAAATGTACGCAGTGTGGAGTCAACTTATATTGGTCTGCGAAATCTACAGACAGACATAAAAAATTAAGATTTTGAGACTTTTTGGAGTGGTTGTGCTATAAGAGCTAGCTTCATACCAAATTTCAAGTTTCTGGGACAACTGGAAGTACCCTTTGGGTTTTCTCAGTACGGAGATTTGTATGGAAACCACCTTTTTAATGACTGTATCTTTTGATTGCGTTGACTTAGAAGGTTAATTTTTTCACAGCTTCAAGGGACCACAGGCTTGAGTATTTGGTATTAATTTCAGCATTCAACCTCTACGCGTTCCAGAGAAAAAGTGTGTTGACAGACAGACAGACGGACAACAAAGTGATCCTATAAGGGTTCCGTTATTTCTTTTTGAGGTAAAAGTTGTCGATATTCGACAGCATTGATATCTCCCGTTAGACCCCATCCTAACAAGCAGGATAGTAATTAGTATATTTAGCGGAAACACTCTGCAGGCTTTTAAGCTCAGATTAAAGCCTTGAACGGGACGTGACGCGGAGCTTCTAACCGACCACGAAGACTTTGGGACGGTAATGGTTTAAGAACTTTCAAGTACGTGAACGGGGTTGAGCTAATTTTGAAATAATAGCTAAGGCCAACCTATTGTATTCGACGGCCAAAAGATACGTTTGCGTTAAAGTGTCAATTACTAATGATATACGACAAGGAAGGCAAACGAGCAAGTGGGTCACCTGATGGTAAGTGATCACCTCTGCTTATAGACACCCGCAACCCCGGGGGGTTTTCAGATTCGTTGCCAACCTAGATGTGCCCGTAATTACACCGGCTGTCTTACTCTCAACACCGGAACACAACTGAACAGTCAAGCACTGCTGCTTAGCGGCAGGATTAGCAAGTAAGACGGTTGTAGCGATTCGGACGGACCTCGCACAAGGTCCCACCACCCGCAATTTGTGGTCGATACGTGCCACTTCTAGGTATCCTGTTTTTTTAAGCCCAATGATATTGCTGCATGTAGGAACGACACAAGACGACATAATAACATTATACTTAGAGGCAAAATTAATCTTCCACCTCCCCAGCGCCCATCCTTGATTAATGTAAAAAACTGTTATTTAAATAAAGAATACTTTGACAATACCTAAATAC
The DNA here is from genome assembly GCA_963691665.1 of Clepsis dumicolana. Taxonomy (NCBI): domain Eukaryota; kingdom Metazoa; phylum Arthropoda; class Insecta; order Lepidoptera; family Tortricidae; genus Clepsis; species Clepsis dumicolana. The sequence continues at coordinate 13,325,927 of OY829513.1, forward strand.
TAAAAATAGGGTGGGCGATTAATTTTGCCTCTGAGTATAATAGTTAACTAACTTATGCCCCGCGGCTTTGCCCCGTGAAATATTACAAAGTGGGCTAGTTCCCTATCCCGTGGGAATTTCGAAAAATCCCTTCTTAGTGCACCTCTAGCATACTCAAGGTATATGTCTGCCAAATTTTAAGTCTCTAGCGCCAGTTGTTTAAGCTGTGCGTTGTCTGTCAGTCAGTCAGTCACGGTACCGTTTTATAGGTATAGAAGATAGGTATTGTCATTCGTACAACACGTCAGGATGAGCTGCGTGCACAAGGGGAGGGGTGACTACGCGAAACTACGCTATTTAAGTGTAGTATTGGTTGGTATTTGTGTCATCAGTTTTAGGCTCACTTGCTCAGTCACAAGGGATCCTGAAGGCCTCTGATCTGGCAATCCAATTCACAATGTAAAAAAAAAACAATTTCAAATGCAAGCAACCATGTCGTACCTAGGCAAAAAAAATACGTTTTGACTTAGGTACTACAATAGTAGTTCATGCAACTGCTACATAATGAGGGTCCTTAAAACACGAGTGTGTTTTTATGAAACGAGGCGAAGCTGAGTTTCATAATAGGATCACACGAGTGTTTTAAGGCGTAATTATGTGGAGTTGCATACATTATTTTATCTACACACATATTATAAGTACTCTAAGGTGGGTTCAGAGCCAAAGGCATATATCATACCCATACCTGTCACGAATTTGAGTGTTTTTTTATTTAGTCATAGACAAACATACCGAGCTGACGTTTCGTAAACTGTTTTTTTTTTGTAAAAATAAATAAATATCACATTATTAATTATACATGTCGGACTGAACTCGACTTATATACTTAGTGATCCGTTTTATTTCACTATGATTGTAAGTTACGTTGGTCGTCAAATTCGAAAAATTGAATTCGATATCGAAAAGTCATTACGACATCGAATTCGATGTCGTAATGACTATTACTTTACTGCAGGACCTGCTGGTGGTGGTGGTGGTTGGCGGGGGAGGCGACGATGTACTGCAATGCTCGTCATTTTGTACGGTTTCTGAACGCATTTTAGAGGACTTATGATATGTGTGTAGATAAACAAATTTTAAAAACGTCTCATCTCCATTTAAGACACTTCTAACGTGGATCTAACAGCGTGTAACATAGAGTCAAAAATAGGAGGTAGATTGGGACTTTGCTAGGTTCTTTTGTGAAACGGCCCAAATCTATTTAATTCGCCTAACTACGGGAAAACCATTCTATAGCTGAGATAATTTCCTCCGAGACCGTAAAGCGAATCCAAATACCTACTTAAGGGCAATGTTACACGCGGGTAGGCTTGCATTTGACAATTAATTCTGTGGAACGATTTAGGCGAAATGAAATCCTGCGTAGGCGGGCTAAGAGGGTCCAGTACGACTTTTCGAAACCTGCGTCACGTAAAATCGCATAGTAAACGTTTTCGAGTTTGTATGACGTTTGGAACAGCGCCCGCCCGTGCGCGTATTTGGAACTAAAATTTAGTATGTGGTTTCTCGATCTCGATACGATAACCGTAACGTTACACAGCATTCGTAAAGTCGTGTTCGGCCCTCAGGCTGAGTTGGCGAGGAGACGTTAGTGTAAAAATTTCGATCGCGTTCGCGTTAACGTATCAAATCATTTTGCAAGTGGTAGGTGCGTCCGGATCGCTAGAATAGCTCCACCATCTTACTTGCTAATAATGCCTCAGACCCGAGCACGACTTTACGAATGCTGCGTAACGTTACGGTTACCGTATCGAGATCGAGAAACATCATACTAAATTTTAGTTCCAAATACGCTCACGGGCGGGCGCTGTTCCAAAAGTCATACAGACTCGACAACGTTTACTATTCGATTTTACGTGACGCAGGTTTCGAAAAGTCGTGCTCGACCCTCTGAACGTGCTTGCACTGCTGTGTTCCAGTGTGGAGAGTAAAACAGCCGGTGTAATTACGGGCACAAGAGGCATTTCATATTAGCTCTTTAGATTGGCAACGCATCTGCAAGCCCCCCGGGGATGCGGGTGTCTATGGGCAGTGGTGATTACTTACCGTCAGGTGACCCGCTAGCTCGTTTTCCTCCTTCAATAAAAATAGACTCTTTCTTGTGTCAATAATTAGAGTAGAGGCTCAGCTTACGAATGAGTTTAATTGCCTTGTGGTAGGAATAGGCGTGATAGCCTAGTGGTTTGACCTACAGACATTCAAGCAGAGGGTTTTTTAAAATTTATGTGCGGAATTTACATGTGTAACTTATCATGACCATGTCTCTAGAGGAAGCCTGCACGCTCCTGCGATGCAATTCAATGAACACACATATGTGAAGTTTCCAATCCACACTGGGCCCGCGTGCGAACTTGCCCAAGCCCACTGATTCCGAGAGGTCTGTGCCCAGCAGTGGGACGTAAAGGCTGGCCATGGATGTCTTGTACCCTTGAACCGCCGTCAACGTCTCCGCGGACACCTTTGCATCCACCGGACGCTAACGCTTTCATATCTGTCAAAAAGCTCATTCCGCGCGCGTCATTTTTCACTACCCTGACCCTCTCGGCGCACCTATTAATCTTATTCTCATATTTCCTGAGGGAAAAAGAGGAGTCCTTTTGTTTCACTCGAGATTTTTTTCGGGAAACGGTCGGGGACAGGTATTCCGGTTGTGTATGCGCGTTTTTGTACACACGTATTTAGTTTTTGTCAGAGTGCGTGGGATGCGGATTTGGGGGTAGGGGCAGGAGCAGATTGAGTTACTAGTCGCGGCCACTAGACACGACCACTAGCTGTAGGCCGAGCAAGAGTTTTCGAATCCTGCGTAACGCCACGTTAACGTATCGAAATCGCGAAGCCTCACACTAAATTTTAGTTCCAAATACGCTCACGGGCGGGCGCTGTCCCAAACGTCATGCAAATTTCTCGATAACGTTACTAATGGATAACAATACGCAGGATTCGAAAACTCGTCCTCGACCCTCTGCGGACGAGTTTTTTAACCCCAGACGAAAAGAGGGGTGTTATAAGTTTGACCTGTGTATCTGCGTGCCAGTGTATCTGTCTGTGGCATCATAGTTCCCAAACGGATAGACCAATTTCGTTGGGATTTTTTTAGTCGAAAGCTAATTTAATCGAGAAGGTCCTTAGCTACGTTTCATTGAAATCGCTTATGGCGTTTTTTAAATATTGAACTTTGAAATTACAATGTTGGGGGTTTTTCAACTTTTCTAATTCTTACATTTTGTATAGCTTCGGCGCAAACCGAGCTTTCGAGTCACAAGCTGCGAGAGTGGCCCGCGCTCGCTCCTAGTGGCCGAGACTAGTGGCCGAGACTAGTGGCCGAGCCTTGTGGCCGAGCCTAGTGGCCGAGCCTAGTGGCCGAGACTAGTGGCCTAGACTAGTGGCTGAGACTAGTGGCCGCAAATAGTGGCTCAATGTGCGCCCAGGTGTAAGGTAGGTATTATTTACGGAGACGTAATGACAATAAATAAAATAAAATAAAATAAAAAAGCCATTTATTCTACTACTTCCGATAACTTTCCACTTTACAGTTTTTACTCATGCACGTCTACACATATCATTATTAATTTATTTAATTTATTTTAATTAACACAATTGATTTCAAATAAATAAGTACTACGTATTATTATTATTATTATTCGCTAAAGTAGTAGTCGCCTCTGCGGCGTAGGCCTCCCCCATCTCTCTCCATTCAACCCTGTTCCTGGCTTTACTCATCCAGTTCCATCCAAATCTCTTGACAAAGATATCTGCCCGTCTTTTCCAAGGTCTTCCTTTGGATCGTTTCTCATTCCTTGGGATCCATTCGGTAAGTCTTTTCGTCCATCTACTGTTATCCATTCTACATATGTGTCCAGCCCAATTCCACTTTAATGTCCTTATTCTTGTAATTACATCTGTCACTCTGGTCTTTTTCCGAATAATTTGATTGCTTATCCTATCTGACACCCTTACACCAAGCATACTCCTTTCCATTCTTCGCTGACAAACCGCAAGTTTTTGTTCATCGCTTTTTCTCCTTGTTTAACGTACGGCTGCCAAACTTGGTCCTTAAGAAAAAAATAATGACAATACTAATAATTATATTGCCCGCAACTTCATCTGCGTAGAATACGTATCTCTGTCCAGCGAGAGCTATGTAATTTAATCTACATTACTGTGAAGTTGGTGGTAGCGATCCGGACGGACCTTGCACAAGGTCCTACCACCCGCAAAACTATTCCTAGACAAAAGACAAAGCTCTTCAAGTCGGCAGTTGACACCGAATTGTCATTGAAAACTGACAATTGTCAAGTTAAAATTCAAAATTCAAAATTCAAAATTTTATTCAGCAAATAGGCAGTTGAATGCTCTTTTACACGTCATTTTTTTTGAGTCTACCAGCGCTTTCGGAAAGACCATGATTGCCAAGAAGAATGCGCCGCAAGAAACTTGGCACAAAGTCATTTTTTCTAAAAACAAGTTACATTAGCTCTTACAATACGCAACCACAGACAAACCACACAAATAAACCTCACTCTGTCATTAAAAGATTAAGAGAGAGAAAAAAATACCGCATTTTAGAAACAAGTGTAAAAAGTAATTATTAAAACAGCAAAACCAGAACACTTTACTTTACTGGCACGTTTTAATTGAGCAGGAGATGTATAGGGTTAGTGAATCAGGGGCCTGAAATTTCATATAACAGCTGTGCATGTCCAAAGTGTCAGAATTGACCTCACGGCGGCGGGGCACTTATTAGTGGCGCAAAGGCAAGGAGTCACCAATTTTTGTTTTTAATCATCATCATCATCACCAGCCTTTTTTACCTCCCACTGCTGGGCACAGGCCTCCTCTCAGAATGAGAGGGCTTGGGCTACAGTTCCCACGCAGACCCAGTGTGGATTGGGAACTTCACACACACCATTGAATTGCTTCGTAGGAGTGTGCAGGTTTTCTCACAATATTTTCCTTCACCGAAAAGCTGATGACAAATTACAAATGTAATTTCGCACACGAATTCCGAAAAACTCAGAGGCGCGAGCCGGGGTTTGAACCCACGACCCTCTGCTTGGGAGGCCGTAGGTCAAACCACTAGGCTATTACGGCTTCTAATGCTTTGCTTAAAAATAAAAACAAAAAGCCTTCAAATGAGGGAAAAGACACAACGCACACCACATATAGGACGTAGAACAATATTGTTCACCCCTCCCGGAAAATTAAGGGGTGCAATCTGCGTAGAGATTGGTTCGCGCGAACCGTGCAATCTGCGTAGAGATTGGTTCGCGCGAACCTCGACTGGGACTAGTGGGTTCTTTTCAGCCGAAGAAACTAAATCGATTATAATTGTCCAACGATAACTCAGCATAAGATATTATTTGGCAACCCAGAAAAATCACGCTGTGATAATATTTTTTTCGTGTCACTCAGATATTTCTTTAATTATAATAATAATGATGGTAGCAACCAAAAGTTGCTGTTTTTTTTTTAAATATGGCTCCGTCCACTGGATGACAACTTTGCCAGTGTTTAGTAGGTTTTGCCGTTGTACGGTAAAAAAATCTAGAAAACAAAATATGGGAGGTATTTTCATGGTGGATGGTGAACCTGTTTAATGTTTAATCTAAACAAAAGTTCAAAACGTGTTGTTTGACTATGAATCAGTGTTGCCATAAACAAACTTTAGATTTCTACTGTTGTCAGTTCGTTGCAGAGTTATCGTGGGACGACTATATGACTTTTGCACCTTTCGCTGTACATGTCATTACTGACATAACTATGATATTGGGGCTTTTAAGAAAAGAGTCTATTGCTCCCTTAAAGACTAGTATCTGTGTTACTGGTTCTCAAGGGTGGCGGTGATCGCTTAACACCAGAGGGTCGAGCACGACTTTACGAAAGCTGAGTTACGGTTATCGTATCGAGATCGAGAAATCTCATACCAAATTTGAATTCCGAATACGCTCACCGGCGGGCGCTGTTCCAAACGTCATACAAACTCGTCAACGTTTACTATTCCACTTTACGTTATGCAGCATTCGTAAAGTCGTGCTCGACCCTCGGGTGGTTCGGTTGCTCGTTTGCCTCCCTCTTTCAGTAAAAAAAAACCAATCAGTCAAGGATTGTATAAAACTCTTTTGTTACTGAGTGACTGACAGACAATGCACAGCCGAAACCCTTGGCCCTAGAAGGCTGGGATTTTGCATAGAGGTTGCCCTTGTGGTGCAGACAAACAGTAACGACAGATTTATAGTGAAATAAAACGGATCACTCACGTATACATATAAGTCGAGTTTAGCCGAGTTTGTTTAGGGCTAATTCGTAGTCCTTCCTTTGGGAGTGCACGACCCAGCGGCAGCCAGACGCACACAACCGCTAAACTCGTCTTAAGTACGTGAGTGATCCGTTTTATTTCACTATGATTAAGTCTCACAGTAGTTTCATGTTAAAAGGAAGGACTTGTTCAAATCCCCATGGAACAGAAAATAAACGGGGTTTACGCGCGTTCACAGTCGCGGGCAAAAGCTATTAGTCTTCTATAATATAGTTGTGAAATAAATTAATAATTATTAATATCGTGGGACAGTTAACAGAAACGACTGATTAAGTCCCAAAAAGCAGAGCTTGGCTTAGGGGCAAGTTGGCTTAGGGGCAAGTTGGCTTAGGGGCAAGTGCTCAACCTGTGGACGCTTTCCAATTTTTCGTCTAATTTAAATATTTTAAAAAAAAAACTGTCAGTATTACATTTAAACTGTTTATTTTTATGAAATGCATAATAAACAATCTTTCATTCATTGCTTTCTTTTCGGTTAGCTACCTTAAAATTAAAGATATAGGCATATTAAAAAAAAAATGCTCATTTTGTCCATAGGTATAACTACAGTTTGTACCTGTGGACGGCAATAATGTACCTGTGGACTGCGACGTACCTCTGGACAAAAATAAATGATACAAATTAAAAAAAAAAACAAAATGAAAATCTTAATAAACGTACTAAAGAATAATGTCAAAATTTTCGGTATACAGTCAGCATCTTCTAAAATATTTTTTTATTTTAAGCATTGCAGCATCTCGATACAAATTTTCAGCATAATCATCGGAGTTATAAGCTTGTGCGTGTTCATTAGAACCATCTGAGTCATCACTCACCACACACACAAAATAAAACTAGAGTCATCATCGGAATTCACGTTGAACTTATGTGTTGTCCTTTTATTTCATCAAATACCCTCTTAATGTCACTTTTTTTTAAGTTCTAAGCAGTTATTCGAGATTTTCGTTTTGACGTGATTTCTGATACTTAACAATAGTTGACTTAAGGTATGTTGAATTTCTCTGCAGCTTTTGCTACTAAAGATTCGTTATTGACTTTCTTGACGGCCACAGTTAGAGTTCCGGGGCATTTTTTTTTCTTGCTTTTGGCCGGTTTTACTATGATGCACTAAAATCAAATACAAAAAAAAACAAAATCTAGCTGTCCACAGGTAAAACCAGTGATATTGTACCTATGGATAATCCACAGGTACAAATTCGACACTTCAAATTTCAAAATGATGTCAGTCCGTTAATAGTTGGCGGAGAACTGCAAAAACATAATGAAATAACAACCATATCATAAAAGCGATGAAATGATCACAAAGATATTCACAGCATGCACAAAACTTGAGAAAAACACACTCAAAATAAGAATAAAAATTAACTTTTAGTGATGAAAACTTTCCGCAGCCACAAACGACACTTGTTCTGACAGATAAGAAAATGGCGGCTAATTAATGTTGCCGTAGGAGAAAAATACTATTCGGGTGCGTTCATGACATAAATAAATAAATAAATAAATAAATATCGTGGGACAATTTGACACCAATTGACCTAGTCCCAAACTAGGCAAAGCCTATGGGTACTAGACAACGGATAAACATACTTTTATAGATAAATACATACTTATATACATATTAAACATCCAAGACCCGAGAACAAACATTCATATTCATCATACAAACATCTACCCCGACCGGGATTTGAACCCGGGACCTCAAGCTTCATAGTCAGGGTCTCTAACCACTAGGCTATCCGGTCGTCAATCATGTCGGCATATCAGTCTATGGTTTGTAGTTTTTTTATTACCGATGGTGTCCACAGGTACAAATACAAATACAAATACAAATACAAAAATCTTTATTACAGGTACAACACTTGCCCCTATGGGTACTGAACAACGGATAAACACACTTATTTAGAGTCACCAAACTTGTGCACATAACCTACCCAACTTGGAAAAGTTGAAAAACCCCCGACATTGTCATTTCAAAGTTCAATATTTCAAAAACAGATGAACCGATTTTAATGAAACTTAGCTAAGAACTATCTCGATTAAACTAGCTTTCGAATAAAAAAAAACACATCGAAATTGGTACATCGCTGGCGAGCTACGATGCCACAGACAGATACACAAATACGTAAATAAATAACACCCCTCGGTTTTGTCGGGGGTTAAAAACACGCCATATTACCCGAGACGTAGGCGAGGGTAAATAATTAAGACGAGGGTAAAATGAGTTTTATAATAGTAGTTTATGCAACTGCTACATAATGAGGGTCCTAATTATGTGGAGTTGCATACATTACTTTATCTACTCACATAATATTACAAGTACTCTAAGACGGGTTCAGAAGTCGAAGGCATATATCATACCCATACCTGTCACGAATTTGACTGTTTTTTTTTTAAATCATAGACAAACATACCGAGCTGACGTTTCGTAAACAGTTTTTTTTCTGTAAAAAAGAATAAAAAATATCACATTATTAATTATACATGTCGGACTGAACTCGACTTATATACGTGAGTGATCCGTTTTATTTCACTATGATTGTAAATAACGTTGGTTGTCAAATTTGGTACATCGAACTCGATATCGAAAAGTCATTACGACATCGAATTCGATGTCGTAATGACTATTACTTTACTGCTGGACCTGCTGGTGGTGGTGGTTGGCGGGGGGAGACGTTGGCGTGCTGCAATGTTGGTAATTTTCTACGGATTCTGAACCCATTATAGAGGACTTATGATATGTGTGTAGATAAACGTGTTAATACACCTCTTTTCACTTCGATTGAGAGGAAATAGGTCTCACATACTGACATAAATACGTAAGTTATCCGTTTATATCACCATAATTGAGTCTTACAGCAGTTTCTTTTCAAAAATTGCTCCTCTGATTAATACCCCAATTCTTTTTTAAGGGTTTTCGTATCCGTCCCACGGTACCCCAAGCAGCGGCGAGTGAAATATACGGCGGAAACCAGTTTATCACCGCCGTGGATGCCTATCGGCTCGGAAAATGGTATGTGACCGACTCTTCTGTTTGGATAACTCTGCCAAGTGTAGGGTTCCGTAGATAGAATACACTTACGATTAATTTGAAAAAACGTTATGAACTGAACACAATTTAATTTGCTCAGCGACCACACGACTCACACGTCTATTGTTTATGCGACAAAATGTATGTTGTCATGCAATCATTTAATTTTTTACATTATCATGATCATCATGTCAGCCGAAAGATGTCCACTGCTGGACATAGGCCTCCCCCGCGGCTCTCCACTCTGACCGGTCTTGAGCTTTCCGCATCCACCGCGGTCCCGCAATCCTTACTAGGTCGTCGCTCCATCTTGTTGGAGGCCTACTGACAGCTCGTTTTCCGGTCCGTAGACGCCATTCGATAACCTTCTGATCCCATCGGCCATCAGTTCTGCGAGCAATGTGCCCCGCCCACTTATGATACTCGGGACTTAATCGCGTAAAAATATATTTAAATACCTCGACGTTTCGGACGTGACGTTGCGTCCGTGGTCTTGAAGGGACTGAAGAGGCGGGTATCAACATCTCCTAGCTGCACGGGTTACTCGTAACTACCCGCACTTGGTCTTTATCATTTCATTTCACATATTTTTCGTTTCGTGTTCTGCGTCAGTTTCCGATTTCGTGTCTTAACTTTTTATACTTAACCTTCATCTGTTTTTCCTGCTATATTTGAATGATGAGTGATCCACTATGTACCAATCTTGTTTATTTACATGTAACCAGTATTGTGTATCTTGTGTATTTTCTGTATCCAGGCCTGTTTATTTACCATCATCATCACCATGTCAGCCAAAAGGCGTCCACTGCTGGACATAGGCCTCCCCCAAAGCTCTCCACTCAGACCAGTCTTGTGCTTTCTGCATCCACCGCGATCCCGCGATCCTCACCAGGTCGTCGCTCCATCTTGTTGGAGGCCATCTCCCGGTCCGCGGACGCCATTCGAGAACCTTCTAGCCTCATCGGATATCAGTTCTGCGAGCAATGTGCTGTTTATTTATTCCTGTATCAATTTTATTTACGTACCTACGTCTGTACCCAAGTTGTTTATTTACGTCTCGCACTTCACCAATATTGTCCAGGTCGGAGCAGAATCGTCTCCTTTTGTCATCGCTTAAGGAGGTATTGTGTTTTTAAAAGATGTCTCCTTGAGATTACACTTAAACCTCGCCGGTTAGAACAGGTTGACGAGTGAACCCCTTCAGATTTTGACACCTTTTTGGGTGACACCTGTTATTTGATGGGCGGTTTTAGTGAATCATTAATTAGTTAACTATGGTTAACAGTCGTCACAAAACTGATGACCATTGTCAGACACAATAGCAATTTTAAACGATTCGCGGTTAATTGCATCTACCTACGTTTCGTCAGTTTGCCCGTGATCGTGATGCGTCACTGCGTCGAAATATAGGGAATTCATCACACCTATAAGTTAATCGCGGTCAATATCCCGTTTTCAATACGTTTAATGTCAGACACATACCTTTCGTCACACAGCTGACCATTATTGACCAAAGACGTGACTTAAACGTAACCTTAATTAACGCTTGACAGCATAAGTTAAACGAAAATGCCCTGATACAATAGCTGCAACGAAGAAAGTTGAGTACCCTGACCTCAGAATACAAAACAAACCAGAACCCGCGAGCGCACCTAAAACTGAGGCAACTAAAACTACTCTTAAATAGAGTAGTTTGGCATAGTCATCTCCGAGCACGCAGCGTATCGTGACGTGTTGTACGAATGACAATACTAATTAATCGATTCTCGTGACTTTCTTACATGCAAAAATCCCGTTGGGCTTATAAAAAACGGACTTAGATTAAATTGATGAACGCGGCTTCTGGTTTATTCTGTTTTCTGAGACTCCGACATTGAATTTTTAACAAAATTTTATTTAACTTTGTCACGTAATGTTTGTCTTTTGTATGTCATGCTCTGTACGCTACGGAACAAACCGTCTAGTAGACAAATAGGGATCTTATTGCAAGTCGTAGAAGGATTTATTTCGAGTGGAATGTTGGTCATGAATCGATGACGTTGGTGTGTGAACCTTTTCATTGGTTGTCACGATACGACTAGATGACTGTGGCGGTCAAAGGGCTAATTGCTGTAGGTACCATATACAGAGATTTCTATTGTCTATGTATGCAAGGTATAAGAAAGATCGAAGATAAGAAATCGATAACGTTAAAAAGGTATAGTTATGGGAATGTAATAGGGTTCTAAAGACAGTAAAAGTATAACTATGTGGCATTAAAACCGAAAGCTTATCCCGCTTACCGTACTTATGTAAGTCTCTTTATACCGGCGACCATACAAATAAAAAATATTTTTAAAAAAACTTTTTTTCTTCATAACAGTTTCCTAATTTTTTTTTTTACAGCGTTAAGATGTAATAGTAGTTTATCTACACACGTACTGTAGTTCCTCTATTATGCGTTCAGAAACCGTAGGTAATAATCATCATTGTGACAGTCAATTTTCGTCTTCAAAAACCAATACAATTTAAAAATAGGGCTAAATAAAAAAAAAACGGTACGAAACGTGAGCTCGATATGTTAGTCTATGATTTAAAAAAAAAACAGCCAAATTCGTGACAGGTTTATTAAGCATTCAGCTTCCGAACCCATCTTAGAGTACTTATAATAATGTGTGTACGTAAAGTAATGTATGCAACTCTACATAATGGGGGTGCTTAAAATACGAGTGTGGTTTTACAAAAAAAAAAAGCTTCGAGTTAGAGCTGAGTTTTATATAATAGGACCACACGAGTGCTTTAAAGCCTAATTACGTACAGTTGCATACAACCATAGCTAGAAAACCTGCTTTCAAATAAAAAAAACCGCATTAAATCGGTTCACCCATTTAAGAGCTTCAGCGCCATAGACATAGCGATCAAGCTTATAACACTGCTCTTTTTGCGGGGGATATTTTTTTTTTAAATCATTCCTTCATCCCAAATGGCAATCACGCGCGCCAACCCAATTCGATAGTATGAGGCATCTGCATTCAAAAACGATTCCTTAAAGACGTCTCCGGCTCTCGATAAGAAAAATAGGTCAATGGTATTTTTATGGTTGTACTTCGGTCCCCTGCCAGAGACGCCGTATTGCTTCACGGTTGTTAAAAGCCTCAGCCCCATAGGTATTGTATTTTAGGGCTTACCATGGTCACAGAGAGTAGACAAAAGGAGATGTTAAGGCGTTATAAAGACTGTCAAATTCGTGACAGGTATGGGTATGATATGCCTTCGGCTTCTGAACCCACCTTAGAGTACCTACTTGTAATATGTGTGTAGATGAAGTAATGTATGTTAGGCCTTAAAACACTCGTGTGATCCTATTATGAAACTTAGCTTCGCCTCGTTTCATAAAAACATACTCATGTTTTAAGGACCCTTATTATGTAGCAGTTGCATAAACTACTATTCCAGACTATTCAATGAATGTGTGTTCATTTTAGATATTTATTAAGTATTGCACTTTAGGCATTTTGTTTGGTAGACATTTTGATCTTTAGACGATTTACTGCTCAGGTATTTCTCCGCGTAGACGTTCCGTTTTAGTCATTTTGCTTCGTAGGCGTTTTGATGCATGATCGGCTTTGCCTCCTGAATACACCACTATGTTTATCAAAATTTAATATTGCTTATTTTTTTAAATACAAGAGAATAAAATAAAATTACAAATTCTACCAAAACTACGCAAGAATGGGTGTAATACCTTTTTCAAACAAACCACAAGCAAAGCAATCATTGGACATGACACATATTATGTTTGACAATGTCAGATTTGACATCTTGGGTTTTGTTTTGATCGTGACAAGACAAAGCCCAAGATGCCGTGGTTTCATTGTCCCCTGTGCAGTATTGAGTTTAACATAAAATCATGAACCAAAAGCCTCAAAGGAGCCGGCTTTTGAACTAGCTCGTCGCAGAATCCGCGTACAGTCCGTGATTATGTTCTTCTTAATAAATGTCGTCACACCGCACCGCCCGTAAATGTTAGATGGTAAAGAACAGCGCTATTCACTATTTACACTTATACAAAATCCATCCAAATATTTACAAATTAATTACAAAAATGTTTTAAATAACAAAACAGTCCGACCGTCGGTACGCAAAACTGAACTGGCGCCAAGACCCAGCATTTTTTTGACCCGTGACGCGGGCAATAGGCGTAGCGTCATTCAGCCACCAACAGCCAAAAAGGTTGCGAATTCAAAAAATGTATGCTAAAATTAAATTCAAAAATAATGTGAGTAATCAGTTTATTTCAATCTGGTATGAGTTTTGTAAAAGTAACAAATTGTAACTTGTCTTGTCAGCCCGAAAAGTGGAAGAAAAAATGGCACAAAGAAGAACTAAAAGCTGCTCCCATTCCTTCTTCTCTGAGGCCCGTGGATTAGAGAAAGGATTCTCGGGGGGCCTCAATCGGCGAATTTGAATGGAGTTGTAAATGTACGGTCCGTGAGGTGTTAAAATTTTGAAATGGATTGAAATATTCTGTTACATTGTTTTCGGCGAATAATAACTGTGTAATATTTTCCAACCGGATCTATGTTTAAATAAGTGATGTAAGGATTTGGTGGCCTTAGTACGAGCGATCTCTTCCAGGCAATTTTGATGTTGTAAAAGAGAGAACAAATTTTAAAGAAAGAACGTTAAGAAAAATTAAAAATGTTCAAAACTTTGTTGAAACTCGTGAAAGTTTGTGATGAAGTTCGATAAATTGGGTAAGTATATTGATTTTTTTGTCGAATCGTTTTTTGGAAATAAAAAAGTCCTAAATGACCTTGCGAAGTCTACAGCTCACAGAGCCACTAAGTTACCTATTGGAATTTCTGGAATTTCGCAGCCAAGCAGTAGCACTGCTACTATCGCTACACTTACCAGTAATAGCAGTGTCAATACATATAAGTACCAAGCTAACAGTACACCCACAGCTTCTAATACTGTCTAATCTCAATTCCCACCGTCTAGCCACACAGAGTGCTTAAACGTGGAATTCCCACTAGGGCCAACAAAATAACATCAAAAGACCCAATATTGACCATTCACTTACCCAACCTCCTATCTTACCGCATTCCTTTGTTTTAAAGTCAACCTTACGGGACAAGACACAGGGTCAGTTTTGAAACTAAGCAAGTCGGGAGATACGAGGTTGGGAAAGTAGCGGTCGATATTCCCGGCCACTCGTATTCAGTATTGCCGTAGTCGACGAGAATTCCAGAATTACTTCGTGAAGTCCTCTAATAAATTCTCGGGAGACGCTTCGAAGTATTTCATGAAGAAAATTGTAAATAAATTGAGAACAGGGCTGTCGAATGTCGATATTTCAGTGACGCTTTTTTTTGGAGTTAAACAATGTTGTTATACTTTCAAATTATAACTAACCCGGGAATCGAATACGGCTCCTTGACATTCCGCGTCATGTGCAATATCACTATACATCACAGTTAGTACTGACTACCTGTAGGTATTCGCAATATTACATCGATTTGTGCGTTGTTAACCTACCTAAAATGTAAATGTAGTCCTTCTTGTGCCAGTAATTGCCCCGGCTGTCTTAAATTGAAGGACAGAGAGGAAGAGGTCGGCCTAGGCGAAGCTACATGGACCAGATAAAGTAGAAGGCCGGTGTCGTGTCGTATCAGGAGGTCAAGGAACTGGCTCATAGGAGAGATGATTGGAAGATACTCCACCGACAAGAGTGTAACTCTTAAGTTTGATGATGATGATGTCTTACTCTCCACAACGGTACACACCAAGCACAACTATTTAGCGGCAGGACCAACCGCAGCCCCCCGACTACGTAGTGCAAAATTCGAACTTCGTATCATGCCGTCCCTCTCAAGCTAATATTATTAAACACGAGAGTGAGACGGCACAATACGAAGTTCGATTTTCGAATTTCGTAGTATGGGGGCAGAACTATATCGGGGTAGAAGGAAAGAGTGTGTAATTATTATACATGGCATGCCGAAAAGTAGAGCTGAGAACACTGAGAACCTCATTACATACGCGGTCCAGCTCCCGACCGCTTACGCTTACTGGGCCGTGTTTCATAAAGCTACAATTTACAAGCGGAAGTCTCATTCTATCACCGTTATTAGAAAGAGACTTCCGTTTGTAAATTGTAACTTGTAGCTTTATAAAACACGGCGCTGCTCGCGACGCCAGGTTTTGAAAACAAAATACCTTGTCATTCAACAAATTTCTCTTCAAACACCATCACAAAAGTTGGAGCTGTTGATCGAGGTATGTCCTCACTAAATTACACTCACGACGGCAAATATACCTATGCATAACCAACTTGGAAAAGTTGAAAAACTCCCGACATTGTCATTTCAAAGTTCAATATTTCGAAAACGGAAGAACTTATTTTCATTAAACTAGCTTGCGATTTAAAAAAATCTGCATCGAAATCAGTACATACATTTGGGAGCTATGATTCCACAGACAGATGTACAAATACACAGATACACAGACACAGATACACGGGTCTTTTTTGTCGGGTATTAAAAATAATACACGCTCGGTTGCCATAAGTACAAATCGATGAACTCTTTCCTGCTATCTCGATAACAATACAGTTCTGTGGGACTAGCGATTGAGTATAATCTAGTGAGAAAACAGTTCGATTAAAAGCTGCAACTTTTGTGGTGATGTTTTGACAATTATTAAGAGAGAGAAACAATTAATCAATTGTTGAACGACAAGGCGCTTTGTTTTTAAACGTCCCACGCGGGAAATGGTGGGGTGTTGGAACGCGTAATTAGGTTGTCAGCCCATCTTTTCGGCACGCGAGGCACATACAGACATACACCCTTCCCTGAGCCAAAGAGGCAGCCCTAGTAAAGTAATTCGTGTGCAAAACTCGGACGGTAATCAGCCAGGCCCGATACCAATGTTGGCTGGCTCTAAGTTTAGTTTTAGAGAAACATTCTGACAGATTTTATTATTAATTAATTAATTAATTCTGGCGACTGTAATTCGGAATTGGGTTGACATGAAATTAGTTCAAAACTGAGCAGGGTAGGTTAGATTTTGAAATGTTTTATCTGCTTATTCTTTGACGACGGGACTAATGATTATGATAAGAGACAGCCCTTCGTTTTGAAAATTTTAGTCTTAAAGTCGTCACAAAATATAAGGTCGGTTTTGACATTTGTCTTCGCGACGCGATGCGGGTGGTAGGACCTTGTGCGTGGTCCGTCCGGATCGCTACTCGTAAATCCTGCCGCTAAGCAGCGGTGCTTGCACAGTTGTATTCCGGTGTGAAGAGTAAGACAGCCAGTGCGATTACAGGCACAAGAGGCATTTCATCTTAGCTCTCTGGGTTGGCAACGCATCTGCAAACCCTCTGGAGTTGCGGGTGTCTATGGGCAGTAGTGATCACTTACCATCAGGTGACCCACTGGCTCGTTTGTCTTCCTCGTTGTATAAAAAAAAGACGTAGTTATATAACCGTACGACTCGGTACTCGATACGTACGATAAATCGATTCAAGTTTGCATGAGTATTTGATCGATTTGAATATGTATTGAAAAGTGCATTGGCCTAAAGTTCTAACTAGAAAATATAACTTAAACTGATATTGTAGGTATTTTGAAATAATACAATGTTACGAAAGGTCAATTTTCTTTCATTTCATATTTTTGATACAATAACATTACCATAATCAATTGTTCAGAGACAAGCCATTCTATAGAAATCAGTGTTGCCATTATTTACGGCTTTGAGCTCAAAGCTCATAATGTTCAGTAAAGACGAACCTGGTGAAATTCAGTAATTAATTGGTCTAAACACTAGTATTTCAATAAATAAAACCGGCCAAGTGCGAGTCGACCTTAAAAAAATATATTTTTATGTTTTATTTTTTATACCACAAGGAAGACAAACGAGCACGTGCGTCACCTGATGGTAAGTGGTCACCACCGCATATAGACACCCGCAACCTCGGGGGGTTTGCAGATGCGTTGCCAACCTAGAGAGCTAAGACGCCTCTTGTGCCCGTAACTACACCGGCTGTCTTACTCTCCACACCGGAACATAACAGTGCAAGAACTGCTGCCTAGCGGCAGGATTAGCGAGTAAGATGGTGGTACCCGTAATCTATATCCCGATCGATTTATTTTTTCCTTAACCAAATTATTAATAGTCTGTCGATAATATGAAAAAAACGTTATACACAGCACTCAGCCGAGTGAGCGGTAGATACCCATCAATGATAAATTCAATTACCTTCCGAACATTTTGAACGGTAAACAAAAAACCTCAGAAAAAAACGTAAAATAATCCCCAAAAAGCCATGAGTTTTAGGCCTAGCAGAAATATGAAGTCGGTGCGGTGCTAGCGGAATATTCTCGGAATGAAGCACCGACTTCATATTTATGCTAGGCCTAAAACTCATGGCTTTTTTTGGATTATTTTATGTTTTTTTTTCTGAGGTTTTTTGAAGGCGGTTTTACTTTTTGTTAAAAGATGCCTTATTTCACAATTTTTAGTTACGTTAATATTTAAAATAATATCCGCCAACTCCTAACCGTTAAGGAGTTGTACCTTCCATCATCACCTCATCAACACGAGATGATGATTACCAGACGCAAGTACTTGAATAGCTTTCGAAAATATATGAAACACATGATACGTCCCTATAAAATTTGAGGGTTGCCCTCGATTTCCCTGGGATCCCATCATCAGATCCTGACATGGTGACAATGGGACCAACTAGAAAGTGTACCCTTTTGAACAAAAAAGTATTTTTTGAAATCGGTCCAGCCGTCTTCGAGTAATCGAGGAACATACATAAAAAAAAATATTCCGACGAATTTAGGTTTTTTTGAAGTCGGTTAAAAATAAAGAACTTCATGGGCGTGAACTGTCAAAACGGGCTTTTTTATTTTGTGACGAGTTTAGTCATAGATTATGACAAGCGTTGCAATGTGACTTTATTTATTTATTATTATTACATTCGATTTACAATTATTAATTAAATATAATGCATATTAAATACTTTTCAATTGTATAGAAGAAAATGTTGACCCCATAATGACACAAAGCCTATCTCTTATCCCGGAAAATTGCATAGTTCCCGAGAGACAGCGATAACCGAATACTACGCAGACAAAGTCGCGGGCAACATTTAGTATGCATAATTAGCTACCTAACTAAATTAACGTAGATCCATACCATTTCTCAATCAAACAACATACCTACCTTTGACACAGTCAAACATTATAATTATAACCACTACCACACTAATATCTACGCGTTTCGCTCTCAAATAAGAGCCCATCATCAGAGTAAAATATTTTGATGCTCCAACGGTTGTTGATACAAATTATCACATCACTCGCTACTTGTAACGTGTAAGGATAATCTCGCATTATTATTGTAGCGCATTAAAGCTTGGGGTCGGATTCTCAGTCGCTCGCAAATCTCAGGACGAGCTGAGTGCGTCAAAATCTATATCGTAAACGCTTGCAAATATTAAGAGGCGGCTATTCCGAGGTGTGCGATAACGGTAAATTATTAACTTGATGAAAATTGGGCAGTTTCAGAAGTTTTTAGCGTTCCGTACCTCAAAAGGAAAAAACGGAACCCTTATAGGATCACTTTGTCGTCCGTCTGTCTGTCTGTCTGTCTGTCAAGACCCTTTTTCTCTGGAACGCGTGGAGGTAGCATGCTGAAATTAATATCAAATACTCAAATCTGCAGTCCCTTGAAGCTGTGAAAAAATCAAGCTTCGAAGTCAACGCAATCAAAAGATACAGTAATTAAAAAGGCCATTTCCATACAAATTTCCAAAGGCGATTTCCAAAAACCTAAAGGGTACTTCCAGATTCCCTAGAAACTTGAAATTTGGTATGAAGGTAGCCTTATAGCACAACCACTCCGAAAAGTCTCAGAATCTTAAATTTTCATGTCTGTCTGTAGATTTCGCAGACCAATATAAGTTGACCCCACACTGCGAATATTTAGCTTAAGAGCAGGGCTCTGCTAACACTGGATTTCTTAAAACACTGGGGAAAAGCGTTAAAATCTTTCTACGGAACCCTCGTGCGCGAGTCCGACTCGCACTTGGCCGGTTTTTAATGTCATACCCTAACTAACGTGCAGCTAATTTGCGTTTCTGTTATAGACCAGCATGTCAACATAGTAGATTGAGGTTAGCTGTCAGTGCTAGTGGTCAAGAAGTCACTCGGTGATCTCGTTTATGAGTGAGTGGGGCATTTGGCCGGTTTTTTTCATGTACACAAGAAACGTGTAAAAAATTACATGGCATGGCATCTATTTCTACCTAAATATAATAAAGCAATGTCGCGTTGGTCACATCAACCATTAATTTGACAATGCAAATCACGATGCCAGTACATATCACAAACGTCAAATACGAATTTTTCTGCTGTTCAAAATTTTGTCATAAACCAAAGTAACTAAATGTCAAAATTCATTAGCAATAGAAGTTTACTATCACCACCACCACTAAACTAAACGCTCCGTGGTAATGCTGGAATGGTGAACGGTTGTTATAGTTTTTAGCTTTGATAATGGCCTCGTGGAGAGTGCCGAAACGCGTCAGCGTTTAGTTTAGTGATGGTGGTGATGGTTGGGTCCGGGTGGCCTGTGTTGATTCGTGTAGCAGTGGAGGCTGAGGTGTTGCATGAAAACATACATTTGCAGCACAGATTAACTATTTTTCACTAGTCGCGGGTGATTTAGATTAGATTAGATTTATTTATTTACTCAACATTAAAATTACACAAATTAATTAAATTAATTGTTAGCAAAGTAATTGTTTTTAGTTCAGGTTGTTTCATTATTAATGATCAAAAACATCCCACAAATTAATAAGATCTCATTGCATGCGATACAGAATACAGAATAGTCCCCCAGTTCTCTTTGATATTATTTTCGAGCCTAGCTTTACACGAACAAAGCAAGTCAGCGCAGGATGGGATTATTATATTATCCCCAGGAAAATCCCTTCAAAAGTGAATGAAATTTCCATACAATTTGCTTTTGAGAGAGAGAGAGAGGGAGAAACTTTTATTCACACACATTCGACACATACAGAAAGATGAAACAGTACATTTAAAAGAATAGAATACAATGGAACACATAGCTATATTATTTAACAATACAATATGTTTGCACCGAACGATGTGAAATGGGCCCCACTCAGCATAATGTTGCGGCAAGCCGCAACGCTGTTTTTCTGCAGGGCCCATTTTAACCTAAAACTAGACACAAAGTACATACACAAACATACACAAACACAAACTGTGACGACACGAACGCCAGCGGGAAACAGCTTTTGGGAAACAAGTTTGAGAAAAAATTACGTCTTACGGTGAACGTAGTTAAAAACGTTACCTATGTTTGTATCGAATTACCGTGATTAAATTTCAATAATTCTTAATTAATTTCGTAAGTTTGCTTCGAAACGAGAATACGCGTTTTTGAATTCGACTAAAACGGAATTCTGTCGTAACTTTTTCCAATTCCTGTTTTCCATTTAATTTGGTTTTGGTTTGTTTTTTTGTAAATAAATGTTTCTCTCTCTCTCTCATTTTTTAAATATCCAGCCATTACATTAGATTCCTTTCTTTCTTACTGAAAATGACATTTTATTAAAAATATAAATAATTCATAAAAATATGGTCAACACAACAACAACAACGCAACATTGACAACATAAATTATTTGCCGTTTTCAGTCAAATCCAATCAAACCAGGCAATACTTACTTATACAGAGAGATACTTATCATTTCAAAACCAACCTAACTTGAAAGAGATAGAGATATAACGGCAAACGATTAAAATCAGGGAGCCAACTCGTCAAAAACTGCCATCAAAGTCGAAAAGTTTGCAAAAGTCCCCTTTGATATACAAAATTAGTGTCCCAGAGATTTCCAGTTCAAATTTCAAGAGCAAAGTTTCATCAGATTAAACTCACTTACTACCATAGATGTACCAAATAGTGACGGATACGCCACCCCTTCACAGCGCGCGGACAAGCAATATAGGTGATTAGGTTATTCGGTGACTTAGTCACCAACGGCCGCCGCGCAGGTGACATCTCGTTGACTTGTCCAATTATAACAGTTTCAACCGCTCAAAATGACGTCGTGCACATTTTTGAATTGTTCATAACAATGAACAATGAGTTACAAAAGCGCTTAGTTGATGCAACTTGTGACCAAAGGGCTGGCAGTTTTCTCTCTCAAAGAACCAGCATCGCTATTCAGCGAGGCAACGCTGCCCGCCTTTTGGGCACTATGCCACGGGGGCCTTATTTAGATTTAATTTAGTTTTAAGTAGTAGTTTATTTAGATTAAGCTTATATTTAATGTCATTGTAAATTGCTTTTATTATGTAAATAAAATTTAAATAATATTACAATGAACTAAAAACAATTAATTTGCTCACCCGCGACCACTAGTGAAAAATATTTAATCTGTGCGGCAAATGTATGTTTCCATGCAGCACCTCCGCCTCCACTGCTACACGAATCAACACATGCCACACAGACCCAACTATCACCACCACCACTAAACTACACGCTGACACGTTTCGGCACTCTCCACGAGGCCATTATCAGCTAAACACTACCACCAAGACTGGTGTCTTTACCACTACAAATAACACAAAAAAGAAAAACAAAGCACAAGGAATCACATTTCATACGTAAGTAAATAATTATACTCATTATCCAGGTGGTATATTCCCTTGAAGTTTGACATGTCAGTGCAATGACAGCTAATGAGTGAAGGCCGCATTTTGTCAGCGCTAAAGAGGTGCGTGGCCTGTCTTTAATGTTTAAAGTCGATGCTTTGTACCCTTATTTACATGAGTTCTGATAGTGTTGTGACTTGATCTGTGGTACAGATTTAATTTGACTGGCAACGTTTTTGTTTGAAACAAGTGAATTGGATTAACAGTAGAAATGAAAGCAAAAGCTCCGGTTTTTCATAGGTTACCGATTTGCAACTTTTCTGTAATTTCTGCGTCATTGTATTTGTTAACCCTCGACGAAAAAGAGGGGTGTTATAAGTTTGACCTGTGTATCTGTCTATGGCATCATAGCTCCCAAACGGATAGCGCGATTACAATGCGGTTTCTTGTAATTGAAAGCTAGTTTAATCAAGATGGTTCTTAGCTAAGTTTCGTTAAAATCGGTTAACCCGTTTCTGAAATATAGAACTTTGAAATGACAATGTCTGGGGTTTTTCAACTTTTCTAAGTTGGTTATTTGAAGTCGGTTTAATACACCCCAGAAGTAGGCGATGTTGGAGGTTCCAAAGAAAAATATTTCTCGTGCGCAGTTAATGTAAAGAAATTTTGCTTAAGGTTGATTTCCACTAAGCGAATAATCGCTGACAGTAGTTGCTCTAGCGCGAATTCATTTTGTTCAAACCTGTACTATCTATACTTTAATCCGTGAATTATGACCTCACCCACAATGCTGTAAAAGCACTCTTTTCTTTTCTGTGGTAACGCTACTGCACTATAAAATTTCATTAAAGATCTGTAGTAACAATAATGACTTTCAAAGAAAGAATATCGTATTTATTCTGCAAGAGAAAAACATCTTTTTTCACTAGGAGTACGGTCATACGGCCAAGCCTAGATTGAAAAGCGTTAACAAACAATAATGGTAGATTTATTTACTTCGAAGATGGCGGCTGACATTTGCAGGTTTTTTTACACGCACTTTGATATGGTTGTAATCTTTTTGATCTATGAACTCAGAGAAAAAACTAATGTAGAAAGTATTATCATGATACTCGGGACTTAATCGCGTAAAAAACTTTGATATTTACATTTGAATTTAAATACCTCGACGTTTCGGACGCGACGTTGCGTCCATGGTCTCGAAAGGACCAAAGGATCATGATAATGTGTGAAAATCGCGAAAGTTTAAATCAATACATAATGTAGAAAGTGTACGTAAGTAAAGTAAGTGACATACGAAATGAATGGTACGAGATTTTTGTTTTAAAGGAACACGAACTTGTTACTGGCAAAACTTCTCCGTATTTTGAAGTCGGTTAGAAATAAAAGTCGTAATTCCCGTTGCTAACTCTGTTCAAGTAATGTGATTTTTAAAATGCGAAAAAGCGTTTTGATACGTAATTTGTCGAATGGAACCGTAAACCCATTACATTGCGAACGAAGACTTCAAAGTCGTAAGATTTTTTAATTCAGGTTGCCAATAAAATTAACTTGTCAATATGGTGGCAATTGACGCGAGGTCGCAAGTGAAAATGTAATCATGACTTGCGTCATTCAATATAATAAGCACTGTAGTGAAATAAACGGATCACTCACGTGTGTCAGTCGAGTATAGCCCGGACTAATCAGTAGTCCTTCCTCTGGGAGTACACGCCACGCCGGTGGCGAGAAGAGTCTGTCTACGAGTTTACGTCTCGCCACCGGCGTGGCGTGTACTCCCAGAGGAAGGACTACGGATTAGTCCGAAACAATTGTGAATTGTACTCTATGGACGTAATAATTTATTTTGTATTGCTTTGCAGCGAATTAACGCACTAATTTAAATGACATGTGATAATACCTTATTACGAATAAATGAGTATGAGTATAATTGAGTCTCACTGTAGTTTCATGTTATAATAAGCACTATTGAGAAGACCAAAAATTAATTCACTATGACATGGTTCTATACTGGCCTGGGAATCAAGTTTGTTGACTCTACATAATTGTATTCGTCGCATGTCAAACAACGCTGCAGAATAGAAATCATCGGACGTCAACCGACTCGATTGATTCAGATTTGAAAGGGGTGCGACGGACCCTGAATACTGATGTGTACAGTCGACTGCATTTTGGAATAACTGAAACTTAGAAACTAGTGGCACAGTATAATATATAAGCTAAAGCAGTACAGAGACTAGGCCTTTTTGTTGAGATGATGACATAAGCGCCAATTGAGCATCCTCGTGAGGGTTGTCCTCTTATTTTTTGAACTAAAAACAATTACTTTGCTCACCCGCGACTACTAATGACAAATAGTTATATTTCTTTATTTCTTTTCTTTCTATATTTGTGCGTCTGTGTCTCGACGCGGCACCCGCGACTGACAGCACTGCGATGCCCGCTTATTAGCCTTGTAAAGACGTGCCTCTGTGTGCGTGTGTCATTTCGAACGTTTGTACGTAGTTTCTGTACTGCTTTAGCTTATATATATATATATATATATATATACTGTGCTAGTGGTTTGATTTACGGCTTCAAACAGGGGGTTGCGGGTTCGATTCCGGGCTCGCTTGAGCTTTTCGTAATTTAAGTCATCAATAATAATTAGTAGATTGTGCAACTGCTGCACAAAAAACGCTGGATAATAAATGTAGCATTTTTTTTATACGACGAGGAAAGCAAACGAGCAAGTGCGTCACCTGGTAAGTGATAACCACTGCCCATAGACACCCGCAACCCCGGAGGGTATGCAAATGCGTTGCCAACCTAGAGAGCTGAGATGAAATGCCTCTTGTGCCCGTAATTACACCGGGATTGCACGTAGATTTTGAGTAAAATGTCTAGACGGACAGACGGACGTGACGAAACCATTAGGGTGAAAGTTTTGCCATTTTGGCTACGGAACCCTTAAAACACACACAACACGTGGTCACACAAAGTAACACGCCTCGGGTGGTTGACGAAACTAGTTACGGTTATTAACATAATTACGTTTTTTTTTTAAATCGCAGGAGTTTTTATTCTTTTTTCTGAAATAGGTATTTCATGGTTCGTTATCTGGCATCCTGTATTTGTTGCAAAGCTAAGATGGCGTTGATAGGAAGAAGATGGAAAAAGATGGATGGTTTTGCAAATGATCGAATGAATTAAGAAGGGAGTGGAAATGAAAGACATTACAATTTTGCCCCGATCCCAAATAATCAATCGAATATTCGATTAAACCTTGAGCCCGACGGATACCAAGACTTTTATAATGAAGGCTGTTCGAATAGTGATACGTAGATACATTGACTTAAAAATGATTTAAAAACAAAAAACCCGACTGCGAAATCAATTATAATAATTCAAGCTACCTAAATGCATAAAGATTGATGATTCGATGTTTTTTAAATTAAACTAACAAGTAGTTGTAGGAAGTGTATTGTACTAACATTATATGGATCTATGATCTGAAATAAATGATTTTATTTATTATTATAAAGTAGATACATAATGACGAGCTAGTTTTTTCTTTTTAACCCCCGACAAAAAAGAGGGGTGTTATAAGTTTGACATGTGTATCTGTGTATCTGTCTGTGGCATCATAGCTCCCAAACGGGTTTACCGATTTCGATGCGGTTTTTTTCAGTCGAAATCTATTTTAATCGAGATGGTTCTTAGCTAAGTTTCATTAAAATCGGTTCCCCATTTTTAAAATATTGAACTTTGAAATGACAATGTCGGGGGTTTTTCAACTTTTCTAAGTTGGTTAGGTTATTTCGTTAATTGTTTTTAATAACATTCACTGACTAAAAGCGTAACGTCGTAAGTAAGGTGTCAAAATAAATACCTAATGGCTTTAGATTAGTTTATAAATAGTTAAAGTGAGAAAAGCTTCCCTTGTCAAAATGTTTATGACATTGTCATAAGATTGATTTCTGCGTGGCCCGTGGGAAAGGTTTTTCTACTATGTCTATGGGCATTTTCAGAAAACTGTGTACCTTTTACTTGTTTTGTAATAACCTAACAAATTATAGACTATTTCTGCTCAGGATCTATTTAACTCAACGTAATCCAGAAGCCACTACTTCCATTTGAGGTGTAAGATTCGATGTCGTGTCCTGCTTTTAATAAGTAATATAGATAGTTATGTCATTTCTTAATTTGTTGCTCGTTCTCTGTGACTTAACTATGAACTGTTTTTTTTTTATCTATATGTATTTCGTATATTCTCCACAATTTCTTGTTTTCGAACTTACCCGCATATAATAAGCAAAATGTTTTCAGCCGGGTATAGAGGGCTGCACCCACAGCACTCGCTGAGTGCAATTCTTTTGGCACAATTGGTTTGTAAATTGAGAAATTATGCGGGTTTTTTTGTTAATGTACGTTTGTATTCCAAGAGTGTCAATCAAGTATTATTCTATTCTATTCTATTCTAAATAATAACAAAAAGTGTCCCGCATTATTTTTCCAGTTTCGTGACGCGTGTTTACATACATTCTTTATGGACCGTCACAAAACTGACAAATTAATTTTCCTGGAAAAATTTAGACCTTTTTTGGCAAAAAGGTTATATACAGTTTTTAGAAAATGCTACTATACTTCTGACTGTCGACTGTACATGATGGAAATAACGATAAATAGTTTCGTGGCGTTCAATCCACATTGCGATAATGATGCCTATCTCACTTGATTGACGGGTATTTGGACGGTATCAAAAGTTAGTCAATGCTAGCTGATTTTGGTTTCGTGTGTAAGTGAAGTAGAATATGGCCGGCCTGTTAGTCGATTTTTGAATCTCACTTGGTGACTAAATTCTCATCCATGACATTGATATCACTATTTGGCAAAAGCCTTATTTTTTAGGGTTCCGTACCTCAAAAGGACAAAACGGAACCCTTATAGGATCACTTTGTTGTCCGTCTGTCTGTCTGTCAAGACCCTTTTTCTCTGGAACGCGTGGAGGTAGCATGCTGAAATTAATACCAAATACTCAAGCCTGCGGTCTCTTGAAGCCGTGAAAAAAATCAACCTTCCAAGTGAACGCAATCAAAAGATACAGTCTTTAAAAAGGTGGTTTCCATACAAATTGCCGTACTGAGAAAACCTAAAGGGTATGTACTTTTAGTTGTCCTAGAAACTTGAAATTTGGTATGAAGGTAGCTTTTATAGCACAACCACTCCAGAAAGTCTCAAAATAAGTTGACCCCACATTGCGTACATTTTGCTTAGGAACAGGGCTCTGCTAACACGGGACTTCTTAAAACACTGGGGAAAAGCGTTAAAATCTTTCTACGGAACCCTCGTGCGCGAGTCCGACTCGCACTTGGCCGGTTTTTAATGTCATACCCTAACTAACGTGCAGCTAATTTGCGTTTCTGTTATAGACCAGCATGTCAACATAGTAGATTGAGGTTAGCTGTCAGTGCTAGTGGTCAAGAAGTCACTCAGTGATCTCGTTTATGAGTGAGTGGGGGCATTCGAATTTGATATCATAGGCATAAGAATTTTAGTCACCGGGTGAGATTCAAAAATCGATCCCTAGTGTCAAATTAACTTTTAGGATAAATAGGATTTGACAACAAAATAGCCTAGTAGTTAGAGACTATTAGGAGAGTATGACGCTTGCGGTCCCGAGTTCAATCCCCGGTCGGGGCAAATGTTTTTTGTAAGATTAATACGAGTGTTTGTTCTTGAGTCTTGGATGTTTATTTATTTATGTACCTACTGATCTATATAAATAGATTTGATCCGCTGTCTAGTACCCATAATGCAGGCTAAAAAAAACGTTATGTGTATGTAATTTAATTCCACATTGTTTTGCTATCTCTACCACGATTGCGTAACAGCCTTATTGTGTTTTCAATTTCAACTTACTGAAGGAAGACTGCAGTAGTGACAATGAGTTGACTTACCTGAAAAACAGAACTGGCATTAAATTTAAAGAAATACTAACTGTTCTGGTGCAGTCAGCAGCAGAAGTAGCTAAGCAACCGAAGCGATCACAATGATCTAAGCACGGCTCTATTGTTATAGACATTAAGAGCTTGTGTAGATCATTGTGACCGCTTCGGTTGCTTAGCCACTTCTGCTGCTGACTTTACAACTACAAAGGCGTGCATTATAAATTATCATACCTATGCGGAAACAACGTCAGTTTTCTTTTATCCCGACGTAAATGTTATATACCATGGAAAGACTGTATTTCAGGTTGGAGACGTATATTATTTAAATAAGATTAATTATTACAAGCAGAATACGTTACACGGTCAGCTGTCATTTTTTGTATCTCTAAATAGTTCCAGCAACGGCCACTTGAAGGCGCCGCGTTTCCTTACACGCATACTATGTTCTAACAGTAAATATTGAAATACAAAATTGCCAACCGTATACCTAAATATTACTAAGTAAGCCTCAAAAATCCAGTGCACTGAATAAATGGTAGCGGGTGGTAGGACCTTGTACGAGGTCCGTCCGGATCGCTACCACCATCTTACTCGTTAATCCTGCCGCTAAGCAGCAGTGATTGCACTGTTGTGTTCCGGTGTGGAGAGTAAGACAGTCGGTGTAATTACGGGCACAAGAGGAATTTCATCTTAGCCCTCTAGGTTGGCAACGCATCTGCAAATCCTCCGGAGTTGCGGGTGTCTATGGGCAGTGGTGATCACTTACCATCAGGTGACCCACTTGCTCGCTTACCTTCCTCGTTGTGTAAAAAAAAACCCAGATTTCATCAAATAATACCCGTATTTTTATTTTAGAGGAAAAAAATTCGTAAAAAATCCTTTGACTGGCGCATTTCTCTTAGGCGCGTAGTCCCTCTCTTTTGTGTCGGTTGAGTTAAAAAGGGACACACTGCTACCACTTGTGTGAATATGGAAGTCGTGCGTATTTTATATGCCTTTTGAAATTACTAAAGCTTTGAAAAACTGACGCTATGACTTTGGCTGGAAATAGGAAGCCAACGTTACGAAAGCCAAAACAAAAAACAATTTAACCGTAAAACGTCACAAAGATTAAAAAAAAAAACGAAGACGAGCCTCTGTTGATTTCAAAACTTGTAATGTTTTTGGATAGAAAAAAAAACTAAATACAGGCAGGTACTTACCTAAGTATTAATAAAATATTTATAGGTATATAATAAAATATATACAATTTCGAAATTAAGGGTAAATAAACCAAGTCCGTGTGTGTGCAGTTCCTAATCCACACTGGGCCCGCGTGAGAAGCCCAAACTCTCACATTCTGAGAGCAGGTCTGTGCCCAGCAGTGGGACGTTAACAGAGACGGCGATGATGACGATGATGACAGCTCCGCGTCAAATTGTCGTATTGGCCGAAATATAAGGGTCGCCTTTTAATGTGATCCTAGGTGGCTTAATCCCCAGTGAACTATTCCTCTCCACCACTCAAAGGTTGGCTGGCAGAGATCCCTTAAAGGGATAAGTCCGCCTTTGTACTCAAATGTTATTGTTGTAACTTGTGTTTTATCCTGTTTTTTGTACAATAAAGTGTTTACTTACTTACTTAATTAATGAATCTCTGCGTATTTTAAACTAAATACCTTAAACTAATAGTTTCAACATCTAACGTAATAAAAAGACAAGTCCTGACTGACTAACTGACTGATCAACGCCCAGCCCAAACCCCTGGACCCAGAAAGCTGAAATTTGGCATAGAGGTTCCTTTTTTAACGTAAGTACCCAACATACAATGACAATGCAAAGAAAAATCCGTTAAGCAGCTGGACTTGAACCAGCAACCTCGGTAATCCGTACCACGCTCCACCAATTAAGCTATACTTAACGTTGGTGTACCTAACGAATTTTTCAATGCCTTGTGTCATATTTTTATTTGGAAGATCTCTCCTCAGCGCCATCTATGAGTAGCTTAATCAAGCGGCTCACCCACTACGGAACTTCTACAGTTACGCATTAGTGGCAAGAGATAGAGCTATTTTCTGAATCAATGAAAATAATCGATTTATTGATTATTTTTGTTTTTATTTTTATGAAACATTCATAGAATGAAATTCAACATACAATGACAATGCAAAGAAAATTTCATTCTATGAATGTTTCATAAAAATAAAAACAAAAATAATCAATAAATCGATTATTTTCATTGTAGGTACCCAAGCCTGGGATAAGGCGAGATTTCTCAAAATTCCCACAGGAGAGAGAGTTCTGCCACGAGAGCGAAGCCGCGGGCGGAAGCTAGTTTGAGATAATTATAATCATCATAATTAGAAGTATGTGGTTGCAGTGAGCAGAATAAATATTTAAATACGATACGGAACCTCACAAAATACCATCAAGTTACTCGAAAAAAATATCGAACACGGTCGTATTTTTAAAAAGCTTTTTAAGCTAACGAGTCCACCGTCCACTGGTAGAAGAAATCTCGCCTTTGACGTAATTATAAATGAAAGCCGAACTATGTAAGAATTTTCAGCTTTTAAAACCAGCATTCAATAATTTGAAAGGCACTTTTTTCGTCGGATTTTCACAGATAAGAAGGTAAATTTGAACGCAGAAAATTAAATGAAATGAAAACAACACGTACCTATACAAACTTTTACGGCCTGTATACTTTATTTTAAAATCATTGGTATCATAGGTATACACACACACACATATATATTATGTAGCAGTATATTATAAGGTTGGCTTTTGTATGAGTTTATGCATTGCATTATTATTTATTCGCCTTCACTATTTGTGATTATAAACGCACTCTTTGTCGTTTTCTGAATTAACTACTCCTCTCTACCGCTCAAAGGTTCGCTGGCGGAGATTTCTTATAGGGATAAGTCCGCCTTTGCACTGCATCTCACTGTTTATAACTTGTATTTATTTCTTTTTTTTCTGTACAATAAAGCGTTTACTTACTTACTTACTTACTCTCTTGGCTCTCTTTTTAACCCCCGACGAAAAAGAGGGGTGTTTGAGTTTGACCTGTGTATCTGTGTATCTGTCTGTGGCATCATAGCTCTCAAACGGGTGAACCGATTTCAATGCGGTTCTTTTAATCGAAAGCTAGTTTAATCGAAATGGTTCTTAGCTAAGTTTCCTTAAAATCGGTGTACCCGTTTTTGAAACATTGAACTTTGAAATGAAAATGTCGGGGTTTCAACTTATCTAAGTTGGTTATTCATTCACTTATTGTTTTGGTGGGATAACTATAACCCAAGTTAGACATAGTGAAAACGAATCATTTAAAACTGCTGTTATAACCTAACTTTTAACATGAAACTACCGTGAGACTCAATCATAGTGAAATAAACGGATCACTCACGTATTTCAGTCGAGTATAGCTCGACATGTTAACTACGTAGACGTTTACTTCTAGCCACCGGCGAGGCGTGTACTCCCAGAGGAAGGACTACGGATTAGTCCGAAACATGTCAGGCTATACTCGACTGACATACGTGAGTGATCCGTTAATTTCACTATAACCTAACTTGTTTAATGTAGAGTCCTGATTGCCCTAAAATAATATACAACTTTAGCGAAACGCAGCAGAACTTGCACCATTTGAAACTCACTGAGCTGCAGCTGAATGGAATTTTGTAAACTTAGAACCTGGAATTACTTCTTTATTGAATTTGTTGGCGCTTTCAGCAATTGAAGTTGGCAACACTGTTAAATTCCCTTCCTAGGGAAACGGTGTTGCAAGTGTAATTGAATTTTTAACTGTTTCCTTGGTTATTGTTAAACTTTAAACACTAACTGTAACAAGAATAATTATACTGAAAACCAGAAGAATAAAAATATTGAATTTTGTCTCTTAGAAATCCCATGAATTAAAAAGTCCGCCTTTGTATTCGTATCTTAATGTTAGTTTGTTGTTACTTGAAAATAATTTCAGCTTGCTACTTCCACATGTTTCAGAGAAAAAGGGTATTGAGAGACAGACAGACAGATGGACGAACAACAAAGTGATTCTATAAGGGTTTTGTTTTTCCTTTTGAGATATGGAACCCTAAAAACACCGAACATGCCTTTAACGCAAACCCTATTTTGCCAACAGTCGTAATTCTTCGTTTACATTGGACCATACCTCCCACGTCTCAAAGCAAAATGCCTCCGTAGCGCTCTAAAAGACAGCTAGAGACGTGTGAAAAAGATTTGATACACCATAATTATCTTTTTTGTAACGGCGAAAAAAAAAATACGCCAAATATAACCTCTAAACCAAACCCTATTTTGCCAACAGTCGCAATTCTTTGTTTACATTGGACCATACCTCCCACGTCTCAAAGCAAAAGGCCTCCGTAGCGCTCTAAAAGACAGCTAGGGACGTGTGAAAAAGATTTGATACACCATAATTATCTTTTATGTAACGGCGAAAAAAAATACGCCAAATATAACCTTTAAACCAAACCCTATTGTGCCAGCAGCCGCAATTCTTTGTTTACATTGGACCATATCTCCCACGTCTCAAAGCAAAAGGCCTCCGTAGCACTCTAAAAGACAGCAAGGGACGTGTGAAAAAGATTTGATACACCATAATTATCATTTTTGTAACGGCGAAAAAAAAATACGCCAAATATAATCTTTGAACCAAACCCTATTGTGCCACAAGCCGCAATTCTTTGTTTACATTGGACCATACGTCCCACGTCTCAAAGCAAAAGGCCTCCGTAGAGCTCTAAAAGACAGCTAAGGACGTGTAAAAAAGATTAGATACACCTTTACATACTTTTTTTGTAACGGCGAAAAAAAAATACGCCAAATATAACCTTTAAACCAAACCCTATTGTGGCAGCAGCCGCAATTCTTTGTTTACATTGGACCATACGTCTCACGTCTCAAAGCAAAATGCCTCCGTAGCGCTCTAAAAGACAGCTAGGGACGTGTGAAAAAGATTTGATACACCATAATTATCATTTTTGTAACGGCGAAAAAAAAATACGCCAAATATAACCTTTAAACCAAACCCTATTGTGGCAGCAGCCGCAATTCTTTGTTTACATTGGACCATACGTCTCACGTCTCAAAGCAAAAGGCCTCCGTAGCGCTCTAAAAGACAGCTAGGGACGTGTGAAAAAGATTTGATACACCTTAATTATCATTTTTGTAACGGCGAAAAAAAAATACGCCAAATATAACCTTTAAACCAAACCCTGTTGTGGCAGCAGCCGCAATTCTTTGTTTACATTGGACCATACGTCCCACGTCTCAAAGCAAAAGGCCTCCGTAGGGCCCTGATACAAAGCTAGGGACGTGTGAAGTCGTCCATGGCCGAGCTCATCCCGTTGTCGCGTCACTGATTGTGCTACTTTGTCGCGTCGCGTACGACAATGCAGCTGGCCTTAAGAAAGAGAAAGATGTTCTGTAATAAATTTCGAAAATCCTGTGTAACTATTGCCACAAAAAATCGTATTTGACTAATTAACGCGAATGCGATTTAGACGTATTTTGTTGGTCGTTGATAAAGCTATTATAAATATTACGCGCTTTTACTGCTATGTGAGCGCAGCGATGTCTATGTACTCACCATAGACTCACCATAAGAAGTGAAAGCATACTTAACAGAAATTTCATAATGTACCTAAACTGATTTTCTATGTTATCGTCAACCGCGAATTAATGATTTAGGTTTAGTTAATTTATTCATGTTTGTTCTGTAGTCTTGTTATTTAAGTTTATTTATGTATATATATATATATATAAATTAACTAAACCTAAATCATTAATTCGCGGTTGACGATAACATAGAAAATCAGTTTAGGTACATTATGAAATTTATATATATATAACTCGGAGACTAGGACCGGGACGAGACATCGCACACACCAGCGGACTTGGTTTGCTAGCTAGCTGTGTCAGGATGAAATGGGTTTTACACGTAGTAGAGCTTGGTCATGAGCTTTACTCATCCTCAAGGTCGATTGAGGTGGTAGAAATAACTGCAGACACATCATGTTTCACTTCTAAGCCAGTCTTTATTTGATTAAGGCCTACATCAATGACTCTACCGCACGGTTCGGAAATAACCTCTATTGAGAAGATACCGGCAAGAAACTCGATGAGGTATAATCTTTTCAATAATAACACCATACGAGGTCTAAATTAGTTACAATTGATATCACAGTTAACTCGTTACTATTAACGTGAAATGCAAGTACCATATTGGAAACGTTGGAGAGTTCTGTGCTTGCGCCCATTCACGTGATCTATTGCCAAGATATCATTTAAGACTCAAAATAAGACTCTGTACTTGGGGCACAGGCACTTAGTTCATTAAATCACTAACAATTCTCATTAAAACTCAAAGCACCAAGCCGATGCAAACGGATTACATTCCCAACTTGTGATCAGTCCGACCCCCCGATCAAGAATGCCCTTTTCTTTTCCAAGTTACTAAATGTCATTTCGACCTTATACAAACTACCCACAAATGAACCAAGCACAGACCACTCCCAAGCAGTATTTATTTGACAGCTGTCACCGCTTGACGTTTCGTTAAAATCATAACAAATGAAGGTAATTTATAACTTTAGACTATGATCAACACCGACTAGTGTATCGATTCTCCGACATATATATGTATGTAGTATGTTTATCCGACGTGCCATCATAACATAAGCTCTGCATAATTTGTGATCAGGTCAAGAACTTAATTTTCTCACGATATTTATATTATTTTATTTAACATACCTACCTAATTATTTAATACCTAAGTTTAATAAAAAACATTATCTGACAAACGTTAAAAACTGTTGGTTGCAACTAGCTTGACGCACACTCACCGGAACTAGAGGCACTAACGAGCAAGGTGCTCGCTTCACAAAAACTCAAAAAGCCCGCTGCTTTGAGCGTTACCATGAAAAAGGGGCGGTTTAAACCGGTTTTTAACCAGTTTCAATGCGTTTTTTTAGCGGCTTTTCTCGTGTAGGTACTGAACTGTTCTGGATTTATTTGCACTATTATTTATCTTATGATGTGTGTGAGGTTTTCAATCCTCACTGGGCTCGCGTGGGAACTATAGCCCAAGCCCTCTCATTCTGAGAAGAGGCCTGTGACCAACAGTGGGACGTAAAAAAGGCTGGAGACGATGATGATAATGATGTTTAAAAAACATTCTTGTGTGTGGTGAGCACCTTTTTTACACATAAGTCTAAAGTTACTGAGATTAAAACCATTAAACCATTTAATTTATTTCATTTCATTTCAAGACCTTGTATGAATATCACTGCAACC
This sequence comes from Clepsis dumicolana, assembly GCA_963691665.1. Classification (NCBI taxonomy): domain Eukaryota; kingdom Metazoa; phylum Arthropoda; class Insecta; order Lepidoptera; family Tortricidae; genus Clepsis; species Clepsis dumicolana. The sequence continues at coordinate 13,361,226 of OY829513.1, forward strand.
AGCTTCCTTGTTAATTTTGCCGCTAAGCAGTACCTAGTGCTTGCACTGCTGTGTTCCGGTGTGGAGAGTAAGATAGCCGAGGAAATCACGGGCACAAGAAACATTTTCATCTTAGCTCTCTACATAGGTTGGTAATGCATCTAGAAACCCTCCGGGGTTTTATTCTATTCTAGCTATACTATTCACGAGTATTTGTCAAATACCTACTGCGAAGTGAAGTGCCGGCATTATAACTAGCAAGGGATTTTAACGAGCAGGATTAGAATGTAATAAATTTTAATAGTTTAAAGCAATTTCTTATCTAAATGGAAGTTTTCTCAGCGCTATAAAGTTGCTCGTATAATGTAACTACTAATATAAGTTGGTATACTACGTTTTAAGTCATACTTAGAACTTGAAGATCTATAACTCTACTTTAAGTTAGAGGATATTTTTGTATCTAAACGTAGTTATTTTGAAGTGGCTGCTAATAAAGTTGGGTATGATTAAATTTCACTTTGAATATAAATTTATAAAAAATACTATGAAACTTGAGATCGGATTGGAACAAGACATGGCTGATTTTAAAACAATTAACTTGCTATAACACTTTAACTAACTAGCCCGAACAATTGCGGAACTTAAGTGGCAGTGAGTGGGGCACATTGGAGTGGACTGATGGCCGATGGTTTCAGAAGGTTCTCAAATGGCGTCCGCGGACCGGCAGACGAGTGTCAGTAGGCTTGCAACAAGATGGAACGACGATCTGGTAAAGATCGCGGGAACGCGATGGGTGCGAAAAACACAAGACTGGTCTGAGTGGAGAGCCTATGTCCAGCAGTGGACGTCTTTCGGCTGACATGATGATGAAGTATATGGGACTTGGTCGAATTGGTGTCAAGCTTGTCCCTTGAACATTTTATGCTTTGAATTTAATAACGAAATGAAACACACCTGCGTAAACATACCTATAGCGCAGCGTTGATACATACACTCTCACTCTGAGGTATCCACTTAAAAGCTGTCCTGATTAATTCCGAAATCTCGACACGTTATTTCTTCAAGGAGGGGGGGGGGGGGGGGCAACCATATTGGAGCCGCCAAGCCTACTTGCACTTTGTCCCAATTAAAGCTATCTTCAAACTCAAAACTCCAATCGAAACAGCCGGCACAATATCAACCCAACTTCGACACATTTTCCACCGTATCTTCAACTTTGGCCACTTCAAAATTAAGAGAGTCTTCGAAGAACAAGCTGATGTCATTTGTGACCTTTTCAAATAAGTTTTACCATTGAATTTCAAGAAGCATACAGAGCTCGGGTTTCGTATAATAACATAACAACGTTTGGGTTAACTGAATAATGCAATTTTGTAGACGGGAGTAAGGTATTGTGGGAGAAAATAAATAAATGTAATGAAAGCAGTTATGACGGTGCTCTAAATATCATACTTAATTTCCCGACTGCCCAAGAAGGGTTATGTTATGTATGTATGTATTCTTTGGCACGCTCTACAGCCTAAACCGTTTGACGGATTTCAACGTATGAGGTGTCATTGAATTCGTCTCAGTTGTAGGTATTGTTTCCCAAGATTGCAGATGGGTTTTGTGTTTTTAACTTTAAGTTGGTTAGGTTAGGTAAAAACTTAACCGTTAAGTTATTAGGTACTAGCTGGCATCCGTGACTTTGCCTGAGTAGAATTGGGTTGAATAAACCTATAGTAGGTATTACTAATAGAAATAATTAATTCGTAACATTTCAATCATCTGAAAGTGATTATGGTTGCCTGGTAGAGGTCGCTCTGTAACGATAAGGCCACCCATTAATACCTTGTGTTTTTGTTTGTTATGTGGTGGTGATGGTGTTCAATAATGGGTTCTTGTATGGTGTTGTATTGTTATTAAAGACTTGTGCCATTATTGTTAAACGTCACTCAAGCCTCCATTAGTTAAAATAGGTTTTGTCTTCTTCTTACTAACGGAAATGTCAATGTGACAAAAAGGAAAAATAGACTTTAACGGCATTGTAGTTAAAATAGGTTTACGAATTGGGTTAGAGTGGAGATTAACATAGGGGAAACTATTGTACCCCGGACATAGTCTTACCTCGGACAGTAACTGTAACTTTAATATTGACAACTATTGTCAATATTTAAGTATTCCTCTGCTCTCTTAATGTAATTATGGTTTATGTCATTTGAAACGTTATTATGTGAACATCGAAACAAAGCTAGTAACTAAACTCGCAAGCGGTTTGTGGCTCGAGTAATAAAATTATCGAAAATGTTTTCTATAGATACCTGTAACACAGTACCGTGACTGACTGACTGACAACGCACAGCCTAAACTTCTTGACCTAGAGACTTGAAATTTGGCAAACATGTACCTTGAGTATCCTAGAGGTGCACTAAGAAGGGTTTTTTCAAAATTCCAACGGGATAGGGAACTAGGCTATTTTAAAAATATTTCACGGGGGCAAAGCCGCGGGGTATAAGCTTGTTTTTTTATAAAATTAAAAGTGACCATTGGAAACTTTATAACACCTAGTCGATGCAACTTGTGACCAAAGGGCTGGCAGTTTTCTCTCTCAAAGAATCAGCATCGCTATTCAGCGAGGCAACGCTGCCAGCCTTTTGGGCACCATGCCACGGGGGCCTTATTTAGATTTAATTTAGTTTTAAGATTTAGTTTAATTGGTTTTAGCTTAGATTTAATGACATTGTAAATTGCTTTTATTATGTAAATAAACAATAATAAATTGTGCTTTATAACTAATTTGTTTATTTAAAGTCTGTTTTCGCCGACTCAGAGTTCCAGTGCAGCTTGTTTTCCGTACAACGTATCGCTAAGACCAAGGTGTTATAATATTCTCCTAGCACATTTCAGCCTTTCGCTGCACCAAGCACTGGTTATATTTGCGCTTTGCTCGCTTTCTGCAGTATACAACGCAATTGTTTTCGTGCAAGACTAAGAACAGACGGAGCAATGTGTTTGATAATTATTACACGCATTGTAATCTGAGCACCTAGTGTAATCGCCGACCAGGCCAAGAAATACGTCTCGATCGCGTTCGCGTTTAACATTTCTCATACTATTTGACACTTTAACGCAAACGCGATCGAGACGTATTTTGTGCTTTTTGATTACACTAAGGGCACTGGCCGCTTTAAGTTTGCGGGTGAACGGGCATTTAATAGGCAAGACCTTAGACCATAAAATATGATTATCTTAACAGTTTTAAACGTAATTTTGGAAACTCAATGGGAAAGAAATATTCTGTGTGGGACTGATTTGATTTTCGCGCATACTCTTGTCAGATTTGTACACTGTGCTTCTGTGTGCGGCCTATTTCATTGAGCCGTTTTAAGCATTGCTTTAAGTACCCTAGAACTTAAAAACAAAAATGTCAAAAAACAAAACAGACAGACACAGACACTGGTCATATTGATCTAATTTGAAAAAAAATCATTGATCCAGGGTCAAAAGCCAAGGAGTAAACAGCCGTGATCGTTTGTATGGAATAACCTAACCAACTTAGAAAAGTTGAAAAACCCCCGACAATGTCATTTCAAAGCTCAATATTTCAAAAACGGGAAAACAGATTTTAATGAATCATAGCTAAGAACCATCTCGATTAAACTAGCCTTCGATAAAAAAAATACCATCGAAATCAGTCTATCTGTTTGGGCGCTATGACGCCACAGACAGATCATCATCATCATCATCATCATGTCGACCGATTAACGTCCACTGTTGGACATAGGCCTCCCCCGAGGCTCTTCACTCTGACCGGTCTTGTGCTTTCCGCATCCACCGCGCTCCATCTTGTTGGAGGCCTACCGACAGCTCGTCTTCCGGTCCGTGGACGCCATTCGAGAACCTTCACTCAGATACACAGGTCAAACTTATAACACCCCTCTTTTTCGTTGGGGGTTAAAAATTACCGCTAATGTTTCCACTTCACATTAGAGCTTTCCTTTTTACCATTTTGGTACGGACCCCCTAAACTGAACTGTACATTTTTAGTTATTTTACCATTTTGGTACGGACCCCCTAAAATGAACTGTACATTTTTAGTTATTTTACCATTTTGGTACGGACCCCCTAAAATGAACTGTACCTTTTTAGTTATTTCACCACCCTTATCAGCGTAGTCTGAAATTGCGCATGTTGTTTGACTAACTAATGCACGCTGCGCCATTTTCTTCACTGTTTGCTTCTGAAGTAATATTGTACAGGTACGGTAATTGCTTCTACAATATTTACCGAGTGATTCTCTGAAATCGCAACTGCTAATTACAAAATATTACGGCTTTGTTTAAACTATGCAAGGAATTGACAACATAAATAATTATTATCATGATACTCAGGACTTAATCGCGTAAAAACATATATTTAAATTAAGTCCCGAGTATCATGATAATGTGTGAAAATCGCGAAAGTTTAAATCAATACATAAATAATTATAGCAACGTAGTCACAAGGCTAACCAGGTAGAATAGATCCGTACCGCTGGTGCATCCCTAGGGATCCCCCGGTACCTAGCAACCCGGTAGGAGGGCAACACCGGAGTGGTTTTAGTGGGTATGCTGCACCCCTTTCTCTCTTTTACGGAGAGGAGGAGGCGAAGAGAGTCCCACATAACCACTAGACTTTCCCCAGGTCTGGTGGTACTCGTAACGAGTTTCCACTCCGTTTAAAAAAAGATCCACTAGATCCACTAGATAGGTTAGGTAGGAAAGCTTGAGGTCCCGGGTTCGATCTCCGTCGGGGCAGATGTTTGTATGATGGGACGTCAATAGGCTGGTGATGATGATGATGATGTATATCATGTTTAAGGAGGAGGACTAGGAAAAAAACCCACTCCAATCCGTTGTTGACATTAAAAATAAATCTAAAATGCCTATGTGTTTAATAGTAGTTAAGGTAGTTAGGGACGTCTGTTAGACTAATCATTAGGATTTAAGCGGTATGGCAATGCAGGTGGTAGGACTATGATCGTTACCACCATCTTACTAGCTAGTCTTGCCGCTAAGCAGCAGTGCTTGCCCTGGTTGTGTTCCGGTATGGAGAGTAAGACAGCCAAGGAAATCACAGACATTTGATCATTTGATCTTAGCCCTCTAGGTTGGCAACGCATCTGCAAAGGGTTGCTGTCTATTAGCAGTGGTTGTCACTTACCATCAGGTGACTCACTTGCTCGCTTTCATTCCTTACCGTATAAAAAATTGGCACTAGTTTTCGTAAGACACAATCACGTGACTCTACCCATCCAGCTAGCTCCAGCTTTCTTTAAAACGAGCTTCGTAATTCAGGTCACGGTTCACAGACTTGGCAGAGCTGTGAACTTCTTGAAGAACTGAACCTAACTTGGTTAAAAAATCAACTGCAGTTGAAAACGGTTAAACAATGGAACTTAATGAGACCGTGGTGAACGCGTGACGCGACTGCAGTTTGGATTAAAGGATGTTACTGGTGCCGTAATAGAAGATAATTTATGTAGTCACTGGCTTGGCCTTTGTGGAAATCAAAATAGAGTTTAGGCTAAATTGTACCAATACGTAATTCAGGTTTAAACGTGCAAAAAAACATTTTTTTAATGGATGCTACCGATGTATCGGAAATTACTACTGGTAGGTATCATCATCATCATCATGTCAGCCGAAAGACGTCCACTGCTGGTCGGCGGTCTCCCCCGCGGCTCTCCACTCAGACCGGTCTTGTGCTTTCCGCATCCACCGCGGTGCCGCGATCTTTACTAGGTCGTCGCTCCATCTTGTTGGAGGCCTACCGACAGCTCGTCTCCCGGTCAGTGGCCGCCATTCGAGAACCTTCTGACCCCATCGGCCATCAGTTCTGCGAGCAATGTGCCGTCCACTGCCACTTAAGTTTCGTAATTCTTCGGGCTATGTCGGTAACTTTAGGTCTACTGCGGATATCATCATTTCTGATTCTGTCCCGCAGAGAAACCCCGATCATATTCCTCTCCATCAGGTAGGTATAAGTACACACATAAAACCGGGCAAGAGCATGTCGGGCCATGCCTAGTGTAGGGTTCCGTAATCGTTACTACAAATAAATTTGTATGACGTTTGGAACAGCGCCCGCCCGTGAGCGTATTTGGAACTAAAGTTTAGTATGAACTTTGTCGATTTCGATACGATAACGTAACGTTACGCAGGATTCGCGTATTCGTGGTTGGTGCTCTGATCCAAACGTCAGCGTGTCATCAAATCAAACGAGTGTGAACGAGCCTTTACAGAGCAGTTAGGCCGTTAAGTTTTTCAAGCAGTTAAGTCCCTTTTAGGGTTCCGCACCTCAAAAGTAAATAATACCTACCTAACCCAATATAAATGTCTATTTACACAGCTGTTAGCTATTAAAAATGTGATAATAATGTTGGTTCATAAGAAACTCCATGACTGCCTAATAAAACAAAAAAATCCGACTAATTGAGACCCTCCTCTTTTTTGAAGTCGGTTAAAAAAACATTTGAAATTCCAAACTCAAAGGGCTCTTTTCTAATCTACAAAGCAATGTAGATCACTAACTTAAGATTTAAGGATAGCTTGAGGATATTAAGTTAATGCTAGTGATTTTACACCTACGGTTGCAAAAAAGGGTTGGTAATAAACGAAATAAAGAATCGTGTAACATAGTCCTTTTTTAGGGTTCCGTACTTACCTCAAAAGGAAAAAATGGAACCCTTATAGGATCACTTTGTTGTCTGTCGGTCTGTTTGTCTGTCTGTCTGTCAAGACCCTTTTTGCATGAGCATGCTGAAATTAATATCAAATACGCAAACCTGCGGTCCCTTGAAGCTGTGAAAAAAATCAACCTTCTAAGTCAACGCAATCAAAAGATACAGTCATTAAAAAGGCTGTTTCCATACAAATTGCCAAAATCCGAAAACCTAAAGGGTACTTCCATTTGTCCTAGAAACTTGGAATTTGGTATGAAGGTATCTCTCATAGCACACCCACTCAGAAAAGCCTCAAAACCTTAAATTTTTATGTCTGTCTGTAGATTTCGAGAACCAATATAAGTTGACCCCACACTGCGTACATTTTGCTTAGGAGCAGGGCTCTGCCAACAATGGACTTCTTAAAACACTGGGGAAAAGCGTTAAAATCATTCTACGGAACCCTCGTGCGCGAGTCCCACTCGCACTTGTCTGGTTTTTTAATAGTACAATTTCTTTATTTTCAATATTGCGTGTTCTCAACCCTACTTTAAATGATAGTGGTAGCAGTTTATTTAACGCTCCAATAGTAATGCTTTATTTGCCAAACAATGTGGTTTTAACTAAACAAAGAGGCTTAAACAAAACAAACGAAGTTACTTAATCAAGGGCGGTGAAAGTTGGAAAAGGTAGCAGTTATGTTATGACGTGAAATACGACCCTGAGTGCGGGAAGTTATATTCTCACGTACTCGGTATAGTGACCATGTTGTCAAAATAGTACTGGGAGAGCCATGCTAGCCATTTGCTGCTGTACGAATGGGCCGGCTCGTCCGGGGAAGTACCACCCTCTGGCAGAAAATCGGCGTGAAGCAAGAGCACCCTTGTTGCGTTTCGTTCGGTCAGTGAGAGTGTGAGACCCGATCCCCTTCCCTCCTTAAAGGCCGGCAACGGACTAGTGACTCTCTTGGGGTTGCTGGTTCTCATGGGTGGCGGTGATCGCTTACCATCAGGTGACCCGTTTGTTTGTTTGCCGTCGGGTTCGCGCACCGAGGCGAGGCTTCCGTACAGTAGGTATGTAAATAGTTCGTGAGCACTGAAATCAAGTCTTTCGTATAGACCGACCAAAGAGTCAACAAGAAAGCGGAGAAAAGCGGAACTAATACGAATAATTCATACGAATTAGTTGCCATATTTAAGCAAATTATCTACGCGAGGCCCGAGTACGAATATTCGAATCCTGCGTAACGTAACGTTACCGTATCGAAGTCGAGAAACTTCATACTAAATTTTAGTTCCAAATACGCTCACGTGCGGGCGCTGTTCCAAAAATCAAAAGAATTTCTCGATAACGTTAATACTCGATTACGTTACGCAGGATTCGAATATTCGCACTCGGCCGTCTGAAATCTGATGTGACAGTTACGAAAGAAGTTTTGGTCGGGCTGTAAGTGTGTAAAATCTAACTTGCAAATTTCAAGTTATCGACATAGCTCAAAGAATTAGCAAGCTGAAGTGGCAGTGGGCCGGCCATATCTCACAAAGAACCGACAACTCATCGCTCACAAACGAGGCTGAGCAAACCTCGCAATTGGCCCTTGCAAGCGCCCTCACGACGCACAGACTGCGCTCCCACACCGATCTCCGGTCTAAAAAGGGGGGCTGGTGTAGCGACCCTAGCGCCACACGCGAGTGACGTCATTGTTCTACATCGCGCTAACGAAGTTTCTCAAGTGCATAAATATAACTTCTAACTCTCTTCCTTCGGACTTCGGTCCCCAGGCATAACATCTGCCTGGAGATAGATCTCTCTATTGGAGTCCTCCCCAAAGGCTGATGATGATGATGATGAAATTTCAAAGACAACTACCACACGAACATTGCAAGTTAAAGCGTGTGTACACAATAAACAGTTTCGACAGTTCTCATAGGGGTTGACTAATACGTCTTACGATATTGAAATTGATAAACAATAATGGCGATGAGACTCCGAGGAATCAAACTCCGTTGCCACTCCTATATACGTCATTATGACGCCATGAAGACGTTATGCGACGCGTGTTATCCTGAAGGCATTAATTGACGTTTATTAGCACTAAACTAATTGATCATTGTGTGGTTTAACGCGGTAAGCTGCTTTGATAGACTATACGTAGTTGTGGTTGAAGAACTTTATTTCTCAAAGAAATTTTACGTTTCACTCACGTTTCACTTATTGAGAAAGTACTAAGTATAATAAGAATTACTGCACTAGCCTCCTCTCACAGTAAAAGCGTAATAATATTACAAATTAATTAATGATTAACTGTTCATTAAATGATAATTGCTTACTACCCAATCCAATAACCACGACAATTAGTACAATAACACAAGGCCTGTTTTAAGTTTCGTTACATCATTAAGTGAGAACGTTGGTATTAATTCACACAGCACAGTTCTTATCTTTAAGCTAAAGGCGCGCTGAATCGTTGCCAAGTTTTAAAATCCAGTAGTTTCGGAGTAAATCGGCTGCGACAGACACGCGAGACCTATAAGGGTCCTATACGCATCCTATAAGGGTTCCGTCTTTTCCTATTCCTATTGTACGGAACTCTAAAAAGTGCACTAATAAAATTAAAGCGTATTTGTAGAGCGTGGTCACTCTTAACACAATTATAGCTAATAAACAGCGAGTCCTGTTTCTGACGTGTAAAACTTTTCCCACAATCCCGTAAACTGAGTTAGCTGACGGCTGAAACATGTCATCAAAACTTTGATTGGACTGAACACCTGTCATAATCCTGACATTGGCCAAAGCCTTATGGCCGCCATTATCCTAACTAATATTACAAATGCGAAAGTAACTCTGTCTCTCTGTCGTTCTGTCTCTCTGTCTATCTGTTTACTACCTCTTCACGGGAAAACCGGTGCACCAATCTAGATGACATTTGGTAAGAAGATAGTTTGAATATTGAGGAATAACGTAGGCTACTTTTTATTCGGGAAAATTATATAGTTCCCGCGGGATAGCGATAACCGAAATGTACGCGGACGAAATCGCGGGCAACAGCTAGTTTTTGTATGAAGAGACAGAGAAAGAGACACATTCACACAAATTCGACTAAAGATTTGAAAGATTCGATTCGAGTAAAGTAACATTGGATGGTCACAGTGACATCGCATCGCATCGCTGTCAACCGGACAACACAGGTGTGCTTAGATACTTCTAACGTTCATCTTTAGAAGTACAATAGGACACGTCTAAATCTATACAAAGACCAATTTTCAAAACCCCCGGAAAACTTCATCCATTTTTGGATACCAAGTGACTGCCACTTGTCAAATTATTAATTACGCTTGTTATTTCACAAACACTTCAGTTAGAAATAGCCTCTATCGGTGTAAATAGAATCCTGAATTTGTTACCTACGCAAAAACATAACGGTCCACACAACCACCACCAATCATTATGCAATCAAAATAATTTGCAAGACAAATCACCTACTTTTTCGCGTTTAAGAAATAACTAAATCAGCGCAAAAGAAACAAATTCCTTGCCTGACTAAAGCCTGCTATTTAATACCGCTAATCAAGATTTAGCTATTGACCCAAAAAAGCCAGAGGGTCGAGCACGACTTTACGAATGCTGCGTAACGTTACGGTTATCGTATCGAGATCGAGAAACCTCATACTAAATTTTAGTTCCAAATACGCTCATGGGCGGGCGCTGTTCCAAACGTCATACAAACTCCACAACGTTTACTATTCGATTTTACGTTACGCAGCTTTCGTAAAGTCGTGCTCGACCCACAGAGTCGAGATAAATCGAAAATGAGGGCCACGAGCGAGACGAAATCTTTTCAAGGGTTCCGTGGCTACTCTACTAAAAACTGGGCAAAATAATTTGGGAGCGGCAAGTGTATCCCACATGAAAAAGCCGTAATAGCGTAGTGGTTTGACCTATGGCCTCTCAAGCAGAGGGTTGTGGGTTCAAACCCCGGCTCGCACCTCTGAGTTTTCAGAATTTATTTGCGAAATTACATTTGTAATTTATCACGAGTTTTCGGTGAAGAAAAACATCGTGAGGAAACCAGCACACTCCTGCGAAGCAATTCAATGGTGTGTGTGATGTTCCCAATCCGCACTGGGTCCGCGTGGGAACTATAGCCCAAGCTCTCTCATTCTGAGAGGAGGCCTGTGCCCAGCAGTGGGACGCAAAATATGCTTGTGATGTTTTTTTTTCATACGACGGGGAAGGCAAACGAACAAGTGGGTCACCTGATGGTAAGTGATCACCCCTGCCCATAGACACCCGCAACCCCGGAAGCTTTGCAGATGCGTTGCCAACCTAGGTTGAGCTCTAGAGAGCTAAGATGAAATGCTTCTTGTGCCCGTAATTACATGATGATGTGCATCCTAATCCGCACTAGGCCCGCGTGGGAATTTAACTATAGCCCAAACTCTCTCACTCTGAGAGGAAGCCTGTGACCCAATACGTAAAAAAAGATTGGAAAAATGATTGTGGGTCCACAAACCTTGTAATCATTGATCTACGAGTATGATACCTGTACACAAACAGTCGCGCGCCCGAGTACGTCCGAGTATATATTTTTTTCATTTTTAGGGTTCCGTACCTCAAAAGGAAAAAACGGAACCCTTATAGGATCACCTTGTTGTCCGTCTGTCTGTCTGTCAAAACCCTTTTTCTCTGGAACGCGTGGAGGTAGCATGCTGAAATTAATATCAAATACTCAAGTCTGCGGTCCCTTGGAGCTGTTAAAAAATCAACCTTCTAAGTCATAAGATACAGTAATTAAAAAGGCCATTTCCATAAAATCCAGATGTCCTAGAAACTTGAAATTTGGTATGAAGGTAGCTCTTATAGCAAAACCACTCCCAAAAGTCTCATTTTATGTTTGTCTGTAGATTTCACAGACCAATATAAGTTGACCCCACACTGCGTACATTTTGCTTAGGAGCAGGGCTCTGCTAACGCTGGACTTCTTAAAACACTGGGGAAAAGCGTTAAAATCTTTCTACGGAACCCTCGTGCGCGAGTCCGACTCGCACTTGGCCTGTTTTTTGTAATACCTGCATGTTTTCTTTTTTTAACCCGACGAAAAAGAAATTAAGTTAGTTAAGTTTGAAGTGTGTTATGTAGTGTTAAAAAAAGAATTTTAGTATTGTATTATATCGTATTTTCCTAGGTTTCCACGTTTTCCTAAGGAACCCCTAAATCAACGCACGTCCTATGCGCAACGCAGCCACATGTATTATTCAGGGCGAGCTGATCTGATCAGCGCATCACATATAAATGCCACTCTGATACAGGCTGATTTGTACCGCGTCAACGCTCGGCTTGTAGGCAGTTCTGAGACAGAACAGTAATATATTTTTCCCCTCACTACCTCGGAAAGCCGTCTTTTATCCTTTAATACAAGCGGGTAAAATCGCATTTTATCGGCTAGTGGGGAATATAATTTGACCTTGGAGTGGAGCGTGTTTAAGTAGCTATTGACAGATAACAAAACGTAAAACGATCATAATAATGCTTCATTTGATATTAATTATCATTAAATAAATCATAAATGGTTTGAGAATTTAATAAAAAATACCAAGTTCAGCTTTATTTAACGGTTCTTGAAATTCTATGAGAAACATTCGTTTTTTTATAATGATATTGAATATAATTCTGAACACACAAGTTGAGTCGATGCAATTTCAAAACGCATCGTCATAAATGTCAACATTGTTAACAAAAAATTTCTCATCGACTCCGACTCAAGTAAAAATACACAACTTCCAGATTTTTCTGTTATAATATCGTAAAAAAAATAGTGATTTCAGTGATTTTTATGAGCTGTTTTTTTTGCATGTTGGGCTTTCCTTGCTACAGTGAGGTGAAAAGTTTTGTGTTACACACGGGTGCAAATGTATTTTACTTCTCGTGTGTTGAAACACTCGCTACGCTCAGGATTCTATTTTAGAACTCGCTTAACTCGTGGTTCAACTATAAACTCCTTTCGGTTGCTTGTGTTTCAATTCCACTCTCGCGGGTAAATTACAACTTTGCACCCTTGTATAACAAATTAATAGCTAATGTACAGTTTAGAGGACAGAAAGGTATTCTTTTCAAGGGGCATTTGTTATTGAGTCGAAGTGTTTGTGACATTTTTGTTAGGGTCTCGGCCCTTATTTGATTACTAGCTGTTGCCCGCGACTTCGTCCGCGTAGATTTCGGTTATCGCTATCCTGCGGGAACTATACAATTTTCCCGAATAAAAAGTAGCTTTTGTTATTCCTCAATATTCAAACTATCATCCTACCAAATTTCATCTAGATTGGTACAGCGGTTTTCCCGTGAAGAGGTAACAAACAGACAGACAGAGAGAGTAAGAATATAGTTTGAATATTGAAGAATAACATAGGCTACTTTTTATTCGGGAAAATTATATAGTTCCCGCGGGATAGCGATAACTGAAATCTACGCGGACGCAGTTGCAGGCAACAGCTAGTTTTTCATAAATTATAATGAACACGGGACTTTACCACCAAAATAAAATGTACCTACCTGCCTATTATCTAAACACGTCGAGGTATTTAAATAATGCATTTTATTTTTACGTGATTGACCCGACCTGTCCCGTCGTCTACCACGAATAAATTTATAATGTTATGTATTTTATCTACACAACTATCATAAGTCCTCTATAATGCGTTCAGAAACCGTAGAAAATGACCTGCATTGCAGTACATCGTCGCCTCACCACGACCAGCAGGTCCAGCAGTAAAGTAATAGTCATTACGACATCGAATTCGATGTCATATTGACTTTTTGTTATCGAATTCGATGTTTCAAATTTGAAAACCAACGTAGTTTACAATCATAGTGAAATAAAACGGATCACTCACGTATATAAGTCATGTTCGGTCAGACATGTATAAATAATAATGTGACAATAAAAAAAAACAGTTTATGAAACGTCAGCTCGGTATGTTCGTCTATGATTAAAAAAAAAAACAATCAAATTCGTGACAGTTATGGGTATGATATATGCCTTCAGCTTCTGAACCCATCTTAGAGTACTTATAATATGTGTGTAGATAAAGTAATGTATGCAATTGTACATAATTAGGCCTTAAAACACTCGTGTGATCCTACTATGAAACTCAGCTTCGCCTCGTTTAATAAAAACACACTCGTGTTTTAAGGACCCTCATTATGTAGCAGTTGCATAAACTACTATTATTGTATGTGTTAGCGACTAGCTGCGGATCCAGACCTTAACCTTTTTTAATACTTATATATTTGGTATGACTCTATTGTTTTACTAGAGTTTGATTGTCACTCATTGTGTTTGGTCGCTGCCATTATCCTTTGAAAACTAGATTATATTTTACTGCTAAATACGTGTTTCCATCACCATCTCACATCCTCACGTTATACAGTCCACACCGCTCCACCGCTCCATATCAGTATACATATTTTACCTAATACATATTTTTTGGAGATCCGAATAAAATAAATCCGCACATACTCGTTGCTCGAAGTAACTCCTGAATTTCTGGAGTAAGTCCCGTGTTTATCATGATAATGTGTGTGAAAATCGCGAAAGTTTAAATTAACATGGACGTTTTTTTTCCATAATTCAATTATTAGTTCCATGAACTTTTTCACCGTAAACGTTATCTATTTTTTTTCTCTTTGCTTACCATAAAATTCTCAAAGCAGCAGTTCCGAACGTGATGTCTTCCGCAAAATGGAAAACCTCAAACTTACAATTCTTGCAAATAGTTCCGTACAACATGGACATAAAATTTCATGTACCTTCTCTGCGGTTTACGGGAAAACAAGAAACGGGAAAACAGATTTTATTACGTTTTAGGTAGGTATTATACTTTCAAAAGAAAGGTTTGTGGTTACTTTGGATTACATTTACATTTCATCATAATCATCATTATCACCTTTAGGCCTACCCCAAGGATCTCCAATCGATGTAAATACGATATAAAGAAAAGTTGAAAACCCCCTGACATTGTCATTTCAAAGTCCAATATTTCGAAAACAGGTGAACCGATTATAATGAAACTAAGCTTAGAACTATCCCGATTAAACGAGCTTTCGATTAGAATAACCGCATCGAAATCGGTCCATCCGTTTGGGAGCTATGATACCACAGACAGATATACAGACACACAGATACACAGTTACACAGGTTAAACTTATAACCCCCCACTTTTTCGTCCGTGGTTTGATAACCAATAATTAAATATTTGCGTCGTTATGCCCCACGGAAAATCTAATAATAAACTCTATTAGAATTCTCTCTTCCAATAATAAAACAGACATTGCAGTAAACTTGGTAAGAAAATACCAAGTATTTTGATACTTGGCCAAAACAATTAACGCATCCCCCACGTTGCCGAGTAAAAATACTCTTGAAATCAATTCACAGGATATGAGAAAAAGTATGCAAGCATCTATACATTGCGGCATTCGTTTTATGATTAGTAATTTGTTAGCTCTACGGCCCCGCATTGTAGTTCTACCAGCGTGATATTCTCGCGTGAGAAAACAGGGTTTCAGGAATTTTCAATTGGCATGGTACCGGGTATAGTAAATACATGTCATATCGTAGATATTTTGGTGATGACAAATATGAATGACCGGACGTTATGAGTAATCGTTATCGTTATAGCAATATGTGACAACAGTTGCCAAGATAGGTAAGTAAAATGCATAGATTGATGTTAAGGACCTGCCATAATTTTGTGGTAAGTAAGTATAGCCGACGAGCGGACTCTAATTACTATGCGCTGTTGCTATGGGCGTAACGTAATTGCACCAGTAATGGACGTGGATTCAATAATTTACACATTCTAACACTAATATTAGGTTAGGTAGAGATTGGAGCATTTTAGTTACGGCAGCACCTTGAGACGTTAAATAGTTTTTTAATAATTTTGTTAATAACTTTTTTTCATATTAGTTTGTGGTTATGTATTGTAAGATTTATTGTAACTGGCTTTTAGAAAAAAATACTTTGTGTAGAGTTTCTTACGACGTATTTTTCTTGGCAGTTATGGTCTTTCCGAAAGCGAAGTTACTGACTCCAAAAAATTAAATGTAAGTAAAAGAGTATTTTTAAGAGCTAAATGTATTGTAACTAGTTTATAGAAAAAATAAACTTTGTGCCAAGTTTCTTCTAGCGTGTTCTTCGTCAAACTCAAAGAAAGACTAAAAAATTAGGGAGTTTAATACACTGGTTAAGTAACAGCTCAGTCTAGCATTGAAGGGCAAATTGAGGCGAGCAAAAAATGAGACGGTTTTTGTGTTGTATCAGGTTCGGTTGTTTTAAAGTTTTTTTTGTATTAGGTTTTAATATATAGTAATATTTTGCAATAAATAATATTTAAGACACTGCCACAATTATAGTAACAACAATGTCAGTTTTAGCTCGCTGTATTATATTATAAGAGTTAATTAATAATTAGAAATCCCTTATTTCCTCTTAATGTTAGAGAAAAAATCTATATCTGCCACGGCTAGAATAGCAATTGCTAGACTCGTATTTTAATTGAAGATTTCTTTTCTTGTGATTTTACGAATGTAACCATTTGAGTATAGAAAATGGACCGGACTATTTGAGAGTTGTGGTATGCAAATCGTATTTCAAATTTTTCAGGAGAGTATGGAATATAGAGAAAGTTTATTCTTTCAGATTTGGAAGATGGTTATAGTCTCACTAGAAAGAAAACTGGTACGTACATTGAATACAATATTAAATACAATATATAGCATTAGGAATTATGATCCCCAATAAAGGAAATGTACTGCTGGTGCTAGAGACTTGAAATTTGGCATACATGTACCTAGAGTATCATAGAGGTCTATGGTGTACTAAGGAAGGATTTTTCGAAATTCCCACGGGATAGAGAATAAATGAGATTTATATTTTCGAATCAAAGTGACTCTATCTCCGTAACTATAATTATCAGATATTTCAATTTTGACATACAAGAAGGTAACAATAACAGCTAAAACAGTCTTAATGATTTTTCGAAATTTCCACGGGATAAAAACCTAATAGTATTATTTTCATAATAACTGACTAGCGGATATAGAGACCTGAAAGTTTAACAGATATATTTCATAAGGGTCTTAGAGGTGTACTAAGACGGGATTTTTCGAAATTCCCACGGGATAGGGAATTACCTAAACTTCGTTTCTTTCTTTTTTTGTAGAAGTCTGAAACTTTCACCAATAGAAAATTACACTATCCCTGATTGACATAGGCTACTTTTTCTCCGGGAAAATGCAAAATTCCCGCGGAGTAGAAATAAGTGAATTTAACTTCGAGATAGAAGTAGCCTAAGTCAATCAGAATAAACAGTGTAGGTAACTTTCAATTACCGAAAATATTTTTTTGATCGGTCGAAAAATTCACTTATTTTTATCCCCAGGGAGTTTTGCATTTTCCCGAGGAAAAATAGGTAGCCAATATCAGTCAAGAACTGGTATCTTTCTATCAGTGAAAGTTTTTTTACTAAATCGATCTAAAGAGTTAAAATGCAAAATTCCCGCGGGATGGAAATAAGTGAATACAATTTCGGAATTGATTAAAAAAAAATCACTAACAGGAAGCTACAGTCTCTGATTGACATTAAGGAATTTTTTAAATATGTAGGTCTGTCCCGCGGGAACTTTATACACTTTTTCGGGATAAAATAGCCTAATGTCAATCAGAAACAGTGTAGCTTTCTATTAGTGAAAGATTTTTTAATGGGTCTAAATGTATAATTTACTTATTTCTATCCCTGGGGATTTTTTGCAAAAGTAGGTAGTCATGTCAGACAAGAACTGTTTGTAGAATGTTAATGGTGTATAGTAGTTTTCAACATTAAATTAAGTAGGTAGGTAGTTCCATTGGGTTCACAGACAAAAAAACAGCAACATCACCATCTTCCGTTAAAAACCAGTATTTGTATTAGGTACTTACGTTATTGTCTACGCGTACGAAGTCGCGGGCAAAAGCTAGTATCATAATAAAAGAGCTCGTTGTAGACCGTCACAAATCCCGATTTTTCCCGTTCCCGTGGGAATTTTTGAAAGAGTTCTCTCAATGCTCCTCTACACTCTCCAAGCAACCTGTATGCCGAACTTCAGCTTTCTACAACCACTAAAACGAAAAAATCCGTTTTTCCCGTTCCCGTAGGAATTTCGGGAAATTATCTCTTGTGTCTTCTCTACACTCTCCAAGCAACCTACATGCCGAATTTCAGCTTTCTACGGCCAGTAAAATGAAAAATCTCGTTTTTACCCGTTCCCGTGGGAATTTCAGAAAAACCCTGATTTTTTTTTTACTTTTATAATCACCTGTTTTTATGCAAAATTAGAAGAGTCTAGTTATTATAGTTACTGAGATAGGGTCACTCGGAATCGAATATATAAATCCCGTTTTTTCCCGTTCCCGTGGGAATTTCCGAAAATCCTTATGACCGTTTTTTACTATTACAATCACCTCTACACTCTCCAAGCAACCTACATGCCGAATTTCAGCTTTCTACGGAAAATAAAACGAAAAATCCCGTTTTTTCCCGTTCCCGTGAGAATTTTGGAAAGTCCTGTCTTAATGCTCCTTTACACTCCCTAAGCAACCTACACGCCGAATTTCAGCTTTTTACGGCCAATAAAACGAAAAATCCCGTTTTTTCCCGTTCCCACGGGAATTTAGGAAAGTCCTCTCTTAATACTCCTCTACACTCTTCAAGCAACCTACATGCCGAATTTCAGCTTTCTACGGCCCGTAAAACGAAAAATCCCGCTTTCTCCCGTTCCCGTGGGAATTTCCAAAAATCCTTCCTTAGTGGGTGCCTACGTTGTATAAGGTATCTATGTACAAAATTTCAAGTCTCTAGGTCCAGTGGTTTCGGCTGTGCGTTGATATATCAACAGTGAGTCAGTCAGTCAGTTTAGAATTTTATATATACAGATTAGGTTACTCGGTGACTTAGTCGCCAACAGCCGCCGCGTAGGTGACACCTCGTTGATTCGCCCAGTTCAACCGCTCAAAATGACGTCGTGCACATTTATGAACTGTACAAATAACACAAAAAAGAAAAACAAAGCACATGGAATCAAATTCCATACGGAAGTAAATAATATACTCATTATTTGTAAAGAAAACTACGCACTTAAAATGATAATATTATAGCCAAATAATGCAGGGCCGAAAAATTATTTCCCCGCCTGATAAATCCCAACCTCTAATAGTATGGCCAAATAAATCCCGACCCGTAGTAGAAATTCGGAAAGAAAAATTCCCAGAGGACCTTTCAAGTAAAACTAAATAACTAGGTACTGAATTTGGTATTTGGCACCGTTATTTTAAAGTACAATTACCGCTCATAACATGTCATGCGTCTCACCAAACACAGGCGGTATTTGAGAGATTTACAATAAATTGTAAAAAAAGATAAACAACCCCAATTCATCGGAATATCTGTTTTTTGTTTTTATTATGTAGTTTTGAATTTTGTAATTCCTTACTAAATAAAACTATTACAGAAACTGACTATTTTATCTATTTCTACTGATTTTCCAGTTTTTAGATCTACCGATTTAGACTGTCCATTATCTGTCCAATGACGACACTGAAATAGGTACCTTTTTTGTAATTTTTCCATTATTTTATATTTTTACCTTTGAAACAGTTACGAAAGACTTGCCTTCCATCCACTTGCCACTCTGTGAGCTTTTTCGTCTTTTATACCTAAAATATTATCAATAGTGGCTCTGAGAGCTGTAGACCTCGTGAGTAATTTTTTTTCCAAAAAACTATAATTATCGAGCCTGCTTACAAAATTTTACACTGCAGAGGAGAACAGCTGGACAGACATTAAGAAAGCATTTTTGTCCCATTTGAAACGTTCATGCTTCGCTCGCTCGGTCAATAAAGAACGACCTGTTATTTTATGTACGTAAATTAGCAGGTCATTGTTATCATGCGACTACTTGTTATTTTGTGGACATGAATTAGCAAGTCGGTACGGTAGTCGTACATTATCCAGATGGTATATTTGTCGGTGGTATATTCCCTTGAAGTTTGACATGTCAGTGTAATAACAGCTAATGAGTGAAGGCCGCATTTTGTCAGCGCTAAAGAGGTGCGTGGCCAGTCTTCATGTATAAAAGTCGGTGCACTAATCCCTTTGTCGGACACAGCTTTAACAAGCGATAACGACAAGCGATAAATAGAGGCAGGTGTGACGCGGAAGTATCAGGTGCCAAGTGAGTCAGGCGGCAGATTAAGACCGTCCGTATGTCCGTATGTCACAGGTGGGCTAAGTATATGATGTCCAGTAGTGGGTGGCGACATACATGCTTAATATGCGTCTACGACGTAAAATGTCACAGGGTTTATCATCAAACTGCGTGATGGTTAACTGGTAGAGATCCCTTTACGGGACAAGGTATTAAGCTAGCCTAACCTATAACGTACAATAAACAATAAAATTATCCTGAATTTAGCATAAAATAGCTTTCGATGAAATGAAAATGCGATGAAATGTAATAGTTATTGAAACGTTTGTCGACGATTCAAGGGACTTGTCACAGTAAGAGTATAAAACGCGCGGTTGTTTTACGCTATTAATTAATCGCGATGCGTTTGACGCACATCGTTTTACTGTGCCCTAAGCATGACTTGCCGAATCCTGCGTTACGTTACGGTTATCGTATCGAGATCGAGAAATCTCATACTAAATTTTAGTTGCAAATACGCTCACGGGCGGGCGCTGTTCCAAACGTCATACAAACTCGTTATAGTTTACTATTCGATTTTACGTGGCGCAGGATTCGACAAGTCGTGCTTAGGGCACTGATAACCTAACTAGCAAATGCAATATTGAATAAACAAGGCTAAAGGTCTAATGCTGCGATTTCCGCACGAAATAACCGAGCTGTGGTCTTTTGTCATTTTCACTCATTTTGTACAAGTAGTGTATGTATTAAATATCGTGTATGCAAGTATATTGAGTTTATTTATTTAATTTTATTGTTATTTTACGTTTCTCATTTCTGTTCATTCCTGCCACCTTAATTGGCCTCTGTATTTTGGTTATTTGGGAGAGATCGTGAGGCGATAATACCGCCTATATTGCAATAATACCTTGCCGTCGTGTAATTTTCAGTGTCAGCTAAAAAAAACCGGCCAATTGCGAGTCAGACTCGCGCACGAGGGTTCCGTAGAAAGATTTTATCGCTTTTCCCCAGTGTTTTACGAAGTCCAGTGTTAGCATTGCCCTGCTCTTAAGCTAAATGTACGCAGTGTGGGGTCAACTTATATTGGTCTGCGAAATGTACAGACAGACATAAAAATTTAAGATTTCAGAATCTTCAGACTTTTCAGAGTGGTTGTGCTATAAGAGCTACCTTCATACCAAATTTCAAGTTTCTAGGACATCTGGAAGTACCCTTTAGGTTCTTGGAAATCGGCAATTTGTATGGAAATGGCCTTTTTAATTACTGTATCTTTTGATTGCGTTGAATTAGAAGGTTGATTTTTTCACAGCTTCAAGGGACTGCAAGCTTGAGTATTTGATAATAATTTCAGAATGCTACCTCTACGCGTTTTAGATAAAAAGAGTCTTGACAGACAGACAGACAGACGGACAACAAAGTGATTCTATAAGCCATCTCTTGTCTCTGGAATAATGTAATTTTATATAGTTTATAAAACACTCTGCTTTTAGGAGACATCGTTTTATTTTTCCTCTAATCTTTACACATTTTCTATGAACAAAAATTTCATCAAAAATCTGAAACTACGCAAACAACGGTATTTCATAAAGGTATGATACGCCACTAGATCTGTTAGCCTAACTTAAAAGTTTTAAGACCCCCTTTCGTATGTACATATTGCAAAAATAGCAAAAATAAAAACATTCATTTATTTATTATTTGCAAAATAGTTATGTATTCATCACCATCATCATCATCAGATCTAGTGGCAAGCATCAGCTAAAGCTATTCCGAATATCAAGTCAATAATAACATAACCAGCACAGACGACGTTCAGACTGAGTCTCACTATAAGGGTTTGTTTTTACCATTTTGGTACGGAACCCTAATTATTTATACAACAGGAAAATTAGAGTAATCACATTAGGGCAACAGTTTTATGTTACACAAAGTGCTCCGGGCTTTTTATATAGGACTTTTTCAGCATTACAACGAGACTCAGCTGAAGCAATTTACCTATCAACTACGGAAATTTCAACATAATCGTTCCATTCTTTTTTGAAATAGCCAGTTCGAGACAGCACCACAAAATTACAGCTCACCAACCACTCAACAATGCACTCTATTTTCTTGCAAATAGATTTCAACGTGAACTAACAGCATTCTCTTACAAGCGCAGAACTGTGTTTCAGCGATGGAGTCTAAATTAGATTCACGGGTCCCAGGTGCAAATTTCTCCGCGAACCTTAACCCGTTGGAGTACGTGCTATAATCGCTTAGCCGGTGATATCGGCCAACGGGATGATTATTTTCAGAATGCTCAAGTGTTTACGTAATGCGCGTGTGTTGGTCAGTGATGGTGTGGGTGTCGCCTATGAGAGAATATGCGGACGGCCTTTACCTACAAACGTATGTCTCTGTTTTCGCGGCTGCTAACGACCAGAGGCCCGAGCACGAATATTTGAATCCTGCGTATCGCCATGATTGAGAAACTACATGTTACATTTTAGTACCAAATAAGCTCACGGGAGGCGCTGTTCCAAACGTTACACATGTCATTATCTCGGTAGCGCTCCACTCAATTACATTATGTAGCATTCGAATACTTGTGCTCGGAGCTCAGAGCGCCTAGTGTAATCGACGATCAAAAATACGTCTTGAACTCAACTGCTACATAATGAGGGTCCTTAAAACACGAGTGTGTTTCTATGAAACGAGGCGAAGCTGAGTTTCATAATCGGATCACACGAGTGTTTTAAGGCCTAATTATGTGGAGTTGCATACATTACTATATCTACACACATATTATAAGTACTCTAAGATGGGTTCAGAAGCCGAAGACATATATCATACCCATACCTGTCACGAATTTGATTGTTATTTTTAGACCATAGACAAAAATACCGAGCTTACGTTTCGTAAACTGTTTTTTTTTGTAAAAAAATAAATAAATATATATCACATTATTAATTATACATGTCGGACTGAACTTGACTTATATACGTGAGTGATCCGTATATAAGATGCGGTAATGACTATTACTTTACCGCTGGACCTGCAGGGCGGGCGGAGGCGACGATGTACTGCAATGCTGGTCATTTTCTACGGTTTCTGAACGCATTATAGAGGACTTATGATATGTGTGTATATAAAATTAATTATTGCCCTGCAATTACTGATGAGATTAAATAAAAGATGGTATTCTTAGTCAGGACTGGATCTATATTCAAGTAGAAGGGGCTTAAGGCTAATACAAATACTGAAATGCAACTATCATAATCCGAGGTTCCAGCCCGACTCATCTGCTTTCCGGGAACCAAGTGTTCCTTTATTTTGATAAAATTCTAAGTTTAAAATGAACAGATCAGTCTAGCTTGCCAGGACCGTACCATGCACTTGCTGCATGGAGGCTAGCACCCCACAGTACCCTTCAAATAATCCTCTTTGATAAAACTAATTGGCTACGAAGTTCCTAATTGGGTATCAATTCATTTCTATTTACCAGAAAATGGGTAAAATTTCCAGTATCCAGTTTGAAAGGTATGATGAAAGGCTCACCCTTGAGATTAACCCTTGAAAGACACATTTTACTAATAATTTCAATTGAATTATCGAAAGGGACATTATAATCCCTACCAATGTCATACCACAGATTTAAGTCCATCAATTAGAGCCAACAATGATACTTGGTATTAAAAAGTTTTTGTTAGAAAAATACAACTTTTTAGCTGACTTTTCATCGTTATCCAAGATAAATATTATGCATAATTGCATAAAATTACTTTTTCTAGACTAATTATAATGTACTCTAAGATGGGTTGAGAAGCCGAAGGCATAATAAACCTGTCACGAATGTGACTGTTTTAAACCCCCGATGAAAAAGAGGGGTTTTTTTTTAGATTTATTTATTTACTCAACATTAAAATTACATTATATAAATACTACATGTCAAAAATATAAGAATTTTTGTTGAGATCGTCAAAAAAATCAAATATACAAACGAAAATAATAAGTCATAAAACAATGAATAATAACACAATGTCAAAAATAGTTTTAAAAATAGTAGGGGTGTTATAAGTTTGACCTGTGTATCTGCGTATCTGCCTGTGGCGTCATAGCTCCCAAACGGATGGACCGATTTCCTTGCGGTTTTTTCAATCGAAAGCTACTTTATTTGAGATGCTTCTTAGCTAAGTTTCATTAAAATCGGTTAACCCGTTTCTCAAATAATGAACTTTGTAATTTCGGAGGTTTTTCAACTTTTCTAATTTGGTTAGGTAAGGGGTTATTTAACGTTTCGTATTTACTTTATTTTTAAATGAGACCTATTTTTAAATTGTATTTGGTATTTGAAGATGATAAGTAATTGTCGTAACAGTTTACAGTTTTCGGGATTATCTAGAGTACTTAATGATAATGTGTGTAGTAAAAATAAATACAGACGAATTGAAAACTGAAAATCATCACGTTTTTTGAGACAGCTTAAAACTCACACGTAAATATTCAGTGTCCTAATTCACGCAAGCAATTTGCCACCATAAAAACCCAGATCACGTCATTGCTTACGCAACCGCAGCTTAGGGTGCGTTTACACTGGTGCGGAGTTAGGCGGAGCGGAGGAGAGCAGAGGGTCGAGCACGACTTTACGAATGCTGCGTAACGTTACGCTTATCGTATCGAGAACGAGAAACCTCATACAAAATTTTACCTCCAAATACGCTCTCGGGCGGGCGCTGTTCCAAACGTCATACAAACTCGACAACGTTTACTATTCGATTTTACGTGACGCAGCATTCGTTAAGTCGTGCTCGACCCTCAGTGAAGACTGGCAAGTGTTTCCACTATCGTTGGGTGGATATATCGAGCGCTGTGATTGGTCAGTTAACGATCAGAGATATTATTTTATAAGGATATTCACAGCTGTTTAGGCGTCGAAGTGCCATATTAGATGTCATACTCGTAGCCTTAGACCGATCGTCGTGTTCCACAATGTGTAATTACCCTAGTAATAATAATTACTTGTGTAACTACACACTGTGGATGAGTTTCACAAATTGTATGCGTGATTACGTAGTGCTTTTGCGTGTGTGCATTGTGTTCGTGTGTAGTGTTTTGTGTGTGTGTTTGAGTGCAGGGGAAAAGCGGTTGCATTAGTTCTGGAAAGATATACGATCGATAGGATTTCTATCTTCTTTTTATTACGTACTTCTGTGCGCAGAGTGGAGATTTCAAGCATTGTAATTAGTGAAATCTCGGTCCGCTACTCTCTGCTGTTAAAGCGCTTCCTTACCAAAACGGTACAGCCATAAATTTTATGTTTTTCAGCGCAAAATGAAAGCAAGTGAAAATAACATGTAATAAATCTCACCTCCTAAGTTGAAGGGGGCAGCATAGCGTTTCTTCCAGTGGGACCAGCCTAAGATGCCACTCGCGCGCCGCACCTGTAGCAATTATAAAACATTTAGGGCTTGAGAAATACTTTATTTACATAATAAAAGCAATTTACAATGACATTAAATCTAAGCTTAAACTAAATAAACTACAACTTAAAACTAAATTAAATCTAAATAAGGCCCCCGTGGCATGGTGCCCAAAAGGCTGGCAGCGTTGCCTCGCTGAATAGCGATGCTGATTCTTTGAGAGAGAAAACTGCCAGCCCTTTGGTCACAAGTTGCATCAACTAAGCGCTTTGGGATTAACTTAGGGATTTGATATTGTACGGAGAGTTTAAAGACATTTCGACACTTGCTCGCTTGCCTTACACGTTGTATAAAAAAAAAATACTGCACACAAAGCGCACACTTTTCGGGTGGTAGGACCTTGTGCGTGGTCCGTCCGGATAGCTACCATCATCTTACTCGCTAATACTGCCGCTAAGCAGCAGTACTTGCACAGTTGTGTTCCGGTGTGGAGAGTAAGACAGCCGGTGTAATTACAGGCACAAGAGGCATTTCATCTTAGCTCTCTATGTTGGCAACGCATCTGCTAACCCTCCGGGGTTGCGGGTGTCTATGGGCAGTGGTGATCACTTACCATCAGGTAACCCCCTGGCTCGTTTGCCTTCCTCATTGTATTAAAAAAAAGTGCAGTAAAGAGTAGAGCGTTGGTGCGCAGTATTGTTTTCTCTAACGTCAAAGCGTGTGCTCCTAGAGGAAGGACTACAAATTAGTGCGAAACATGTCCAGCTATTCTCACGATGTTTTCCTTCACCGAAAAGTTCGTGGTAAATTACAAATGTAATTCCGCACATAAGCTCAGAGGTGCGAGCCGGGGTTCGAACCAACGCTTGAGAACTCTCAGCTTGAGAGGCCTTAGGTCAAACCACTAGGAAACCTGCACACTCCTGCGAAATAATTAAATGGTGTATGTGAAAGTCCCAATCCACACTGGGTCCGCGTGGGAATTATAGTCCAGCCCTCTCATTCGGAGAGGAGGCCTGCGCCCACCAGTGCAACGTAAAAAAAAGACTGATGAAGTGAAGACATGAACCCTAGGAACCCCCCCCCCCCCCCTATGTCACCCCTATGACCCCTAGGTCATTGTCGTAAGTATTTACACGACTTTATTCGACATCAAAATATACACTGACTCTTAAATCAATACAAAAAGTTACTAAAATTATACTTAAATGACTGATGATGATGAATAATACTAATACTATAATTTCAATCAATTATAGCCCTATGTCTTCACTTCAGTATTGTTCCAGGTATATAACACTATGAAAAAAAACTTTTTGAAAGTTTTTCGCGAAGTTGTTCAACCAAGTGTTTCGTCATAAACTAACAGGTGTACAAATTTCACATTCCCATCATTTATACTAATAGGAAAGAAATGTATGAAATTATCCGCGACACCCAGAAAAACATGTAATTACTGAAGATTTATAGGTTATTTAACTTTTAGCTGTCATCCAACCAGCTGCTACAACTGGCAGCGTACACCTTGTCGCGTCTTATCTGTATTATATTATATTATTAATCATCATTATCATCATCGTCAGCCTTGTTTAATGTTCCACTGTTGAGCACAGGCCTCCACTCAGAATGAGAGGGCTGGGGCTATAGTCCCCACGCGGACCCAGAGGCCCGAGTAGATAGATAGATAGATAAAAAACTTTATTCGACAACCATGACTATGACAAATGCACCAAGACAAATATTTTACAAGCTACAAGAGCAGGTATGAACATTCGAAACCTGCGTAACGTAATCGAGTAGCAAAGGTGATCGAGAATTTCGTATGACGTTTGGAACAGCGCCCGGCCGTGAGCGTAGTTGGAACTAAAATTTTGTATGAGGTTATAGTATTGATTTACACTTTCGCGATTTCTATTATTTTTTATTCATAATTTTATTTATTTAGAAACAAACAGCCAACATTATCATGATACTCGGGACTTAATCGCGTAAAAAAAAAAAATTGAATACCTCGACGTTTCAGACGCGACGCTGCGTCCATGGTCTCGAAGGGACCATTTGCTTATTTTTTTTAATGAGTAATTCTAAAAACTTTTCGCTCCCTGGACCCATTATGCTTTTTATTTTATAAGTAGAACACCGAGAGTATTTAGACAAGCGCAAATAGTGATACCTGGTCATGTTTCGTGCACAGCGTACATTAAATGGTAACGATATAAAACTGGCAGCATCGATGTCAAACCTGCAGGATATTAGCTGTATAAAAACTGCATGTGACATTCCACACACAAAAAAAGCAATTCAAACATCGAATCGCGTTATTTTAAAACCGTCACAAAACCAGCTAGCGACATTTTCTATTATTGAGTGCGAATAAACCGGGCGTTAATCTTTAAATACTCCGCGCTCATTAAAACCCAAACTCTCGAATTACACTAGAAATAAACGCCATTCTGAACTGTCACCATTCACTTGTCACTAACACTAGCCGGTTACAAAATTCACACTTGAAAAACAGTAGAAAAAACTTGACGAAACTTCACCTTAACCTATATTCTGTTCCGAATTTGAAATGTGAAATTATCATTTTCTTTTTTTTTTGCGGAATGCGACGTTTTTGTTTTCAGCCAGTACACACATTGACACTCGTGTTACGATGTTAAGATTTAAATGCTGCAAGCACTGTTTTATAACATCCTTATAAATGAGATCTCAATAACGCCCATATTAAAAAAAAAATTACAGCATGCACTTGAAATTGATTTTCTCCAAATAATAATTCCACATAGTCTTCTACACATAATTTTTCAGCAAGGTTGTTTTCGTGAAGTTTTTTCAACTTTTCTTGAAACTTACACTAGTGCACGCGCCTAAGGCAAATATACTTGTGCTGGTTCGTGTAGTTGTCCGCTGAAATCTAAAAAAAGCAGACACACTCACTCGTGTGGAGTGCGATTATTTATATTACATGCGGTGTCTGTGAGTCTAGGATGATGTTTACTTTGAAAATCATTGAAGCAGAAAAGTATAACCTATTAGGCAGCTGTTGTGTTGTAATACAGGTGTACAAAAATTAAATGAAGTGTCTATATCATCATCACCATCATCAGCCTATTTAAGTCCCACTGCTGAGCGCAGGCCTACTCTCACAATGAGAGGGCTTGATCTATAGTTCCCACGTAGGCCCAGTACAGATTGGGAACTTCACACACACCATGAATTGCTTCGCAGGAGTGCGCAGGTTTCCTGACAATGTTTTCCTTCACCGAAAAGTTCATGATAAATTTACAAATGTAATTTCGCACATAAATTCCGAAAAACTTAGAGGTGCGAGCTGTGGCTCGAACCCACGACCTTCTGCTTGAGAGGCCACACGTCAAACCACTAGACTACCATGCCTGTCTATAATTTGCCTGTAATTTAAACTCTAGCTTAATAACCTTTATTAACTTTTGTGAACAGAAAAATGCCGGCATTTCTCGAGCATTTCAGAACTATGTCCGCTGGGCACTCTTCCAGGTCTATTCCGATCGGGTTAAGGTCTTCATAATAATAATATATTACGCGCGAGACATTTTAGCACTTATGTGCACATGACTATCATCATCATCATGTCAGCCGAAAGACGTGAACTGCTGGACAGCGGCCTCCCCCAAGGCTCTCCACTCAGACCGGTCTTGTGCTTTCCGCATCCACCGCGGTCCCGCGATCTTTACCAGGTCGTCGCTCCATCTTGTTGGAGGCCTACCGATAGATCGTCTCTCACAACTGTCGAACCAACTTGACGACCGGATACCCTAATGGTTAGAGACCCTGACTATGAAGCTCGAGGTCCCGGGTTCGATCCCCGGTCGGGGCGGATGTTTGTATGATGAATACGAATGTTTGTTATCGGGTCTTGGATGTTTAATATGTATGTAAGTATGTATTTATCTATACAAGTTTAGTATGTTGTCTAGTACCCATAGTACAGGCTTTGCCTAGTTTAGGACCAGGTCAATTGGTGTCAATTGTCCCATGATATTTATTTATTTAACTAAATCGTGACCCACCGTGGAACCTTTTCGTAGAAAATGTCAAGGTGACCTTGCATTGCCTGACATGATAAAACCGCCTTAAAAAAAACCTAATATAATCCTCTGAAGCCTAAAGTTTTATGGCCTAGCACTAAGTAGCAGAAATATGAAGTCGGTGCTTCATTCAAAGAATATTCCGCTCGCACCGCACCGACTTCATATTTCTGCTACTTAGTGCTAGGCTATAAAACTTTAGGCTTTAGAGGATTATTTTACGTTTTTTTTTTGTAAGGTTTTTTGAAGGAGGTTTTACTTTTTTGTTAAAAGATTTTTATTTCACAGTTTTACGTTGATTTAACATTTTCATTATCCTCCAATTCCTAACCGTTAAGGAGTTGTACCTTCCATCATCAGCTCATCAACATGAGATGATGACTACCGGATTCAAATACTTAATTAGCCTTAGAAAATATATGAAACACATAGTACGTGCCTATAAAATTTGAGGGTTGGTGACAATGGGACCACCTCGGGAGTATACCCTTTCAAACAAAAAAAGAATTTTCAAAAACGGTCTACAATTGACGGAGTAATCGACGTACATAAATAAAAAATACATACAGTGGAACGTAGAATCTCCTCCTTTTTTGAAGTCGGTTAAAAATCATTACGACACTTAGGTACTGTGCGAACGGTCTACGATGAGTGAAGAATCAAATGGTTCGACTGTATGTACGATCTATACATAATAAGAGAACATTGTACGAAGACTCGAAAGCTAGTGTGTACTGTTCGGTATCAATTAACAACCTATTTGACACTTCAACTCTGGAACAGGCGGGAATATTATAACCTTAGAATAACCAAATTAGAAACGACGAAAACCCCACATTGTCATTTCGAAGTTCAATAGGTATTACAAAATTGACAATAAAGTTTAACGAAACTTAGCTAAAACCATCTCTATTAAACCAGCTTTCGATTAAAAAAACCGCATCGAAATTGATAGGCACAAATGTCTCTTATCAGATTAAACAGCTAATGTAAAATTTAACAAGTCGTTTTTTATTTGATCGCTACAATCGCTATTAGTGTATTTTCGTATTTATTATGATAAATAGTTAAAACAATTCAAATTAAAACAATTAAAACTAACCTAATCTAATAAATAAAACAATGAAACATCTCAAGTTTCATTAAAGAAGAATACACCTAGTCGTAGTTCATACATTAGCCGTCACCCTTCTCCGTATTAACAACAAAAACGTTATTAGTATCACCAGTATGCAAACGTGAAAAGTACTTAAACTGATACAGATCTCCTATCTCCGAAACAGCTGTCAAAAACTCTGCATCACACTCCCGTTAATGCGTTCGCATGAGACATCCATCACTCGGAGATCGTGTAAGAGTTAATCGCGACTTAATGTAGCAGCCATAACGCGATGGCGCGCCTGCACTCGTTTTGATGCCGGCTCATTAGATACGCAGATGTACTTGGGAAATATCTTTAGGTTTTTAGGAAAAACCGGCCAAGTGCGAGTCGGACTCGCGCACGAGGGTTTCGTACAAAGATTTCCTTGCTTTTCCCCGGTGTTTTAAGTTGTCCAGTATTAGTAAAGCCCTGTTCCTATATTTTTGCTCAGGATCTTACTGCCATCTAGTGGCGAGTGGCGAGTAGACAAACAAGCGTCAATGATCTCGAGCCCGCGCGTTATCCACAAGGTTCTCCTATTCGACGCCAGATGTCGTTAGTAGTGGTAAACAGTGTATGTGACATACACAGACAGACATAAAATGTTAAGATTTTGAGACTTTTCGGAGTGGTTGTGCTATAAGAGCTACCTTCATACCAAATTTCAAGTTTCTAGGGCAACTGGAAGTAGCCTTTAGCTTTTCACAATACGGCAATTTGTATGGAAACGACTTTTTTAATGACTGTATCTTTTATTTATTTATTTATTTATTTATTCAATTTATAATAACAAGCTTACAGTCAGAGACTAACACACTTATTATTTTAACGGACAAAGAACAGAAAAAGAAAAAAAAACGACATGCTAAAATTACTAAAAATACACAAATGAGACAAACAGTTTGATTGCGTTGACCTAGATGCTTGGTTTTTTCACAGCTTCAAGGGACCGCAGGTTTGAGTATTCGATATTAATAACAGCATCCTGCCTTCGCGCGTTCCAGAGAAAATGGGTCTTGACAGACAGACAGACAGACAGACGGACAACAAAGTGATCCTATAAGGGTTCCGACTTTTCCTTTTGCGGTACGGAACCTAAAAACAGGATACAAACACAATTGTATTTGTACTGTATTGTAATTCGTCGTCTTGAACTTTTTTACAAGTAACCGTGGGAAATATCCGTCATCAAAATATCGTCTCATAAATCGCCGGATGCTGTGTTGTATGTCGGACTAGTGGAAACCCTAGTGAAAAACCTAATAATAAAGACCAAGTGCGGGTAGTTAGAGAAAGTGTTCTGTTCTGTGTGAAGTGTCGAGACCATGGGCGTAACGTCGCGTCCGAATCGTCGAGGTATTATTTTTTTACGCGATTCAGTCCCGAGTACCATGATAATGTAACCGTTTGAACTTGTAAGTATTTTATTTAAGCAGATCGAAAATAAACACCTTCTTGGTGTTTTCTTTTGTATCAAGATGTTTGTCCAGATAACTACCACCATCCTGCCGTTAAGGAGCAGTGCTGGCAATGTTGTGTTCCGGTGAGGAGAGTAAGACAGCCCAGGAAATCACGGGCACAAGATTCATCTTAGCCTTCTAGGTTGGTAACGCATCTGCAATCCCTCCTCGGTTGCGTGTCTGTGTATCTATAAACAGTGGTGATCACTTACCATCACCCACTGGCTCCTTTACCTATCTTATTGTAGAAGAAAAAAACTACTTACGAAACTTTCTCATTCGCTTCCACAACAAACGGCTGTCCACTTTCTGCATCTCAGTGCCCTGTGACGGTAAGCAAACGCACCGTCTGCCTGTGACATTGGATTCAAGGACCTGTAATATATAGTATCATTTCATTACCTACTTTGCTGCATTTGATTTTATTTCATGTGATATTTGTGTCCTAGAATGGCGACCCAGAGCGGAGACTAGAGGGTGCGGCAGAACACCGCAGCGCTGGATGGACGATGTTCGACGGCACGGAGGTCGAGACTAGATGAGGCGGGCACAAGATCGCCAAGAGTGAAAGAAGAGGAAAGAGGCCTATATCCAGGAGTGGATCAACAAAAGGCCACCATGATGATGATGATGATGATGATGATGATATTTGTGTGAATAGATAGACATCTTCATTTTTGGTATCAAACACACCAACATTCACACAAATCGCCTATGATCACATTCACTCGAAAAGTTGGTATAATTTTTCGTCCGCTTCCAAAACAGGAAATTAAGCCGGATGCCACGCATAATACGATGTGCCGGGAGATAATAGAACCTAATTGTTCTCGGTTGGGAAGCTTAAAGTTTCTGCACCGCAAAATCGCAGTTATTTGTGTTTAATGAACAAAAACGGTCGGACTCACTGAACGTAACGCAATTTTATTTAACATCACACATTTTAACTCCCGACGCAAAAAGAGGGGTGTTATAAGTTTGAACGTTATATTTGTCTGTGTGTCCGTGTGTCTCATCTGTGTGTCTATCTGGGGCACCGTAGCTCTTACGGTTGAATTTGAGTCGGTTTTTTTAATTTGAAAGCAGTTTTTTTTACTTTTCTTGTATGAGACCCCTTTTAATTTTATTCTTATTTCTATTACGATTCTAAAGATACAGTCTTCTGAAAGCCGTAGGCAGACCAACGGATAGACAGCGGATGCCGTTAAAATGATTTCTGGCTAGCAGTCGTTGGGTTTATTAAGAACGTGCAGTGGCTTTACTACGGAAGACGTGGCATCAGTAGGCACCGTTTCAGCTTGGAAAAAAAACTCTTTCGTAAGTCTGTCTGTCCGCCGTCTGTCGGGCTGTAGGTGTAGCACAATACTCACAGTGCGACTTCTAACTCGCGCCAGAACAACTGTCCGTCCTTTTCTGTCACACAGAATGCAACGGGCCGGGTAATATAGTCTCGCGCGACAAACAAAGTCGCGGCCAGTCGTGCCAGCCCTACTGCTCGACAAGGTGATGTTTTGTTATTATTCCACGACTGGAAAAAGTAGCTATAACTAAATATTTGGGTATTATCATCGACCAACATCTCACCTGGCACCCTCATATCGAACACATAAATAACAGAATTCGAAATGTCATCTGGATCTTTAAAATACTCGGACACATTACAAATATTAAACTGCGCTACCAAATTTACACTACACTTGCTCAATCGGTTATGACTTACTGTATTCCGGTGTGGGGAGGTGCAACAAAAACATAGTACCTAGAGGTGGAGAGAGGACACAGGTGCTTATTAAAAACCGTTATTTTCAAACCCTATAGATACCCTACATCTGAACTTTACAGGGAATGTAGGCTCCTAAGCATGCGTAAATTGTATATTCTTTCAGTTGTGTTAACATTACATAAAGAACTTACCTATAAGCCCCCCTCTCAAATAGAAGAAGAGCTAATGTAGTAGCACCTATACCGCAAAACAAATCTGTCTTTGCAAAAAGACAATATGTTGTTCAAGAGGCCCATTTAATTCCGCCGTTTCCTCACTTTTGTCATTGGCACAATCGTTCGTTCCGTCAACCCTGGAACTTGTTTATTGCCATTAATAAAAAAAAAAAAAAAAAAAAAGCGGCCCATTTATACAATAAAATTAACAATGTTTTAAACATTTACCCTCTTACATCCTACAAGTGTAAAGATACTGTGACAAAATTGCTGACAGGTTTTGGTATTTATCATGAAACTGAAGAACTATTAAAATAGAAAATAGTTAAAATTGTTAATTTATAAAGTGTGAATTGGAAATAAGTGGAAATAAATTATACAATTATTATATTCAAACTAGTCTTTACCATGTAAGGTTTTTGTTAACTATTGTATAAGTCTATAAGCAAATTATATGAGCATTTACCTAAATTGTAAGACATGAACAGAATAAACCTATAAAACAACTTTCTAACATATACCCGGCTGGCTCAAATCAAACATACACACACGCACACACACACACACACACACATCAAATAATGTAAATTATAAGCATGCATGCACTTAGTTATGTAATCAAGGTAGGGTGAACGTCTCTGTGACTGACACGTAAATGCCAATAATTGACACCCTGCTAGTCATATTTTTACGATTTAAGTTGGCAACTACTGGGTCCGTGTCGGGCACAGGGACATTGTACCTAAATACATTAATCGTTTTTAAAGCTGAAATACTAGTCTAAGATAAAAATAATGTACTGTTTTGGAAGAGCGAGATCTCCTGACACAAGTATATAAATACTTACTTACTTACCACTTTGTGAAGAATGTATTTTGTTTGTCCAAATAAACGATTTATTATTATTATTATTACTATTCGATAAAATAAATTATTTGCGAAATCAGTAGTTGTGCAAAGATAATTTTAGGTCTGATGCATTTATCAATCGTTGGTTGCGAAACGAAAATTTGCTAAATGACTGGCGACAAAGCGATAGGACACCAAGTACAAGATTTACAATTCCCCAAAAAAACAGAATTTTCAGTATTTAACTACTCACTGACAAATAATGTTTAAGAAAAATGTGATTACTGTTTACGCGTTACCTATATATTTAAAAATGTCATAGTGATAGTAACAATACCGGAGTGATCCGATTATTTCACTATGATTGAGTCTCAATTTAGTTCCATGTTGCTATTATTTGCGGGTGGTAGGAGCTTGTGCGAGGTCCGTCCGGATCGCTACCACCATCTTACTCACTAATCCTGCCGCTAAGCAGCAGTGCTTGCACTGTTGTGTTCCGGTGTGGAGAGTAAGACAGCCGGTGTAATTACGGGCACAAGAGGCATTTCATCTTAGCTCTCTAGGTTGGCAACGCATCTGCAAACCCCCCTAGGTTGCTGGTGTCCATAGGCAGAGGTGATCACATAAAAAAAATAAAGTTTAAAATCTGACGCTTACGAAACTCCATTGCGGATCGTAATGTAATAAGTAAATATTTTCTCCGCCAGGCATTGGAATATCATCGTAACCTTTCTTTCAAAAGGCACACAATTCTTCAACTGTACGTAACGTAATGTTGTGTGACTTACAATTTTCCGTGCAAACACCTCACGGTCCATCGTCAGAACCAACAGTGTAGAAGGGGGTAATGTGTGTACTCTTCCAATTGGCTGAGGAAGACGTATTTGTGTAGCCAACATGCATTTGTTGGAGTCCCTTGAGGTCCATTACTGTTACCGAAGATAAAAGGGTTTTGGCAAATAGTTGATTTTTAATAGTTGAGTTCTGAAATGAGCGAAGCGTCTCCGTTTCCACTGGGACAAAAATGCTTTCGTGTGTCCGCCGTCTGTCGGTCTGTTTTCCTCTACAGGTCGAATTTCTCAACCGGTTACGATTCGAATCCTGCGTAACGTTACGTTATCGTATCGAAATCGAGAAACCACATACTAAATTTTAGGTCCAAATACGCTCACGGGCGGGCGCTGTTCCAAACGTCATACAAACTCGACAACGTTTACTATTCGATTCCGTTTCGCAGTATTCGAATATTCGTACTCGGGCCTCAGGGTCTCTATGAAAAAAAATACGGTACGTATCCGGACCCCACACAAAATTCACCAGCATTACAAAATGACAGCTTACAATGACAATTCGGTGTCGATTGCTGGCTTGGAGAGCTTTCGTTTTCGCGCGCTTCATATACTGACAAGATCGCGGGACCACGATGGATGCGGAAAGCACAAGACCGGTCTGAGTGGAGAGGGGAGGCCTATACCCAGCAGTGGACGTCTTTCGGCTGACATGATGATGATGATGATGATGATCATACAGCAAGGAAATGTAGATAGGTTTGTCATTGTAATTTGACATTTTGTACTGACCGTGGTAACAGTTAACAGTGAGTAACCTATACAAGAAACCCGTGCACAATCATGAAGTTTATTTTAACTGTGATTCCGAGGATTGTAGTTAAATCTCGTCTGAAGCTCGTAAAGCTGTAACGTTCGAAGCAATGAAACCGAGGCAGTTAATTGGTCTTTTTATACGTGTTCCATTTTACGATTTAAGCTAAACCTAAAGGAATTTCATAAAACGTTTAACCCGGTCTTTCCAAAAAGTGGGTGTGTATCTGTGTCTATGGCATAGTAGCTCTTAAGTCAATAGACTAAATTGGACGCGGGTTTTATAATTTAACCAAAAGTTAATTTAATCGAGATGGTTCTTATTAATATTTTCATAGAACATTTCAAACATTAAAATTTTAATTTAAAATACCGGGAACTAAAAACTATTACCTACTTTGCTCGCCCGCGACCACAAGTGACAAAATAGGTTGTTTCTGTGCGACAAATATATATTTCCATGCAACACCTCCGTCTCCACTGCTACAAAATTAAATGAACACACGCCACACAGATCCAACTATCACCACCACTGCACTAAACGCTGACGCGCTTCGGCGCTCTCCAGAAGACCATTATCAAAGCACCAGAACAACCGTTCAGCATGAAACCATATTTACACTAAATAAATAAATAAATATAGTACCTATTGTAAATGGTGGCATAGGCACTTCGGGTTCAGTAAAGACGAATATTTTAAGCACTGCTTAAACAAAGCTTTGAATTATTCGTAAATTTATGTAGGCAGAAGTCATGTATTATTTATTGCTCTAATAAAAGATTGTATAAATTGTCGTTTCACTCCAGCTGTTCCAGTTAACAACAGCAAATACTTAGGAATGTATCTTAAAATAACCTAAGTACCACACACTGATAAAAATAACTTACACTCTCATTTCTATTTCAAAGAGATATTTCGCTTCTTCGAGAGTAAACATAGAAAAAATCTTTAATTTTAGACTACTTCGTACTTGGAACTGTTTTATTTCGGGCCGATATTTCAATTTCCGAATAACAAATTATTAAGCTCTTTTTCTATATTGATACTCGTAGTAGAGATGTGTAGAAAAGTCACGTTACGTCAATGTAATTTTGAAAAACTAATGTTTTATCGATAAACGTTTTACGACTGATTCGTTTCGCAAAAAAAAAATCATTTCATACCCGCATTTTTTTCTGAAACTGTAAATATTTCAGGATTTTTATAAAACAAACCTAACCTACCTTAAATAGGGTTCTACAAGATGGTCCTGAAATAAATTACAGAATCAGTTGTAAAATGTCTGTCAGTAAAATTATCGGATACCTTTAAAAGCATTAGTGTCATTATTAAGTCCCAAAAGATTGTCTAGACGTTACGTCGAGGTAAAACTTTTTCATGCCTGAAATGTTATTAGTGAGACAAGGTGTCTATGGGATAAGAGACTATCTGGGAATATTGTACAATGAAATTGGTGGTTAGTAAACTGAAATTCCTTGTATTATGCGTGTGCAATGAGGCTCGTTTTTTAGCGTACAGCATACAAGCAACAGTTGTGGTGGGAACAGAATGATGCTTAGGTAATGATTGCAGTGGGGAAGTATGAAGAGCAGGAAACTATAAAAATAATAATAATTATTTGTAGATAAGGAGTCGATACCCTGCTGTGACACATAAGGCTTGCCCATAAAAGTGAGAAGAATTGATATAAAAAAATTGCCACCTGAAAATTAATTAGGCATCGAAAATGATTGGCCTCCTGAACACAGCAACATGTTTAAATAAAATTTATTATTACTTATTATTTATGAAACACAAGACAGTAAAATGAATGGAATAAAATCTATTTGCTACGAGGCAAACCCTTATAATTTTAGTAATGGAGGTTATAAAAACTCACAACGTTAAATTTAGTTTGTAGTACATCGTTAGTCGAAATAATGAAGTTTATGTTTGACCGTTGTCGTCCTTGTTGTTTTTTGTATCTTTTTTTTCATTATTTAATGTAATAATGAAGATTTTGTGCTTGTTACTTTTCCTGTTACCAACAAACTTTATTTTAACTTGCCGAATTGCTCGTTTACCTTTCATGTCGCTTCAAAAAAAGTTTCTTGTGACCAGAGACAAGTACCTAATAACAAAAACGGCCAATCTTTTTTTTTCTTTTTTGGTCAAACAAATTAAATCGGCATGCAATTCATCAGAAACAAAAGCTGGCAACTGACACTAAATTTTAAAATGAATAACTCTCCATTAGCAAAGTTTATTATTATATTTTTAACCGACTTCAAAAAACGGAGAAGGTTCTACGCAAAGACTACAGTAGTATATATAAGACTACAGTAGTATATATGGTTCTACGTTCCACTGTATGTATTTTTTTTATGTATGTACATCGATTACTCCGTCAATTGTAGACCGATTTTCAATTTTTTATTTTATTTGAAAGGGTATACTCCTGAGGTGGTCCCATTGTCACCAAGTCATGATCTGATGATGGGATCCCAGGGAAATCGAGGGCAACCCTCAAACTTTACAGGCACGTTTCTAAGGTTATTCAAGTATTTGCGTCTGGGAGTCA
This sequence comes from Clepsis dumicolana, assembly GCA_963691665.1. NCBI lineage: Eukaryota > Metazoa > Arthropoda > Insecta > Lepidoptera > Tortricidae > Clepsis > Clepsis dumicolana. The sequence continues at coordinate 13,400,148 of OY829513.1, forward strand.
TCATCTCATGATGATGAGCTGATGATGGAAGGTACAACTCCTTAGCGGTTAGGAGTTGGAGGATAATTATGAAAATGTTAAATCATTATTCGAAAGGGTTTACTCCTGAGGTGATCCCACTGTCACCAAGTCATGATCTGATGATGGGATCTCAGGGAAATCGAGGGCAACCCTCAAATTTTATAGGCAAGTATCATGTGTTTCTTATATTTTCTAAGGCTATTCGAGTATTTGCGTCTGGTAGTCATCATCTTATGTTTATGAGCTGATGATGGAAGGTACAACTCCTTAACGGTTAGGAGTTGGAGGATAATTCTGAAAATGTTAAATCAACGTAAAGTTTTGAAATAAAAATCTTTTAACATAAAAGTAAAACCGCCTTCAAAAAAAAACCTTAGAAAAAAAAAGTAAAACAATCGTCTGAAATAATGATAAATAAATAAAATAAAATAAAATGCGTTTATTTCGGACAACAGAAACTAAAGCCTAAAGTTTTATGACCTAGCACTAAGCAGCAGAAATATGAAGTCGGTGCTTCATTCAAAGAATATTCCGCTCGCACCGCACCGACTTTATATTTCTGCGGCTTAGTGCTAGGCGATAAAACTTTAGTATTTAGTTTCTGTTATCCAAAATAAACGCATTTTATTATATTTTATTTATTTATCATTATTTTAGAGGATTATTTTACTTTTTTTTCTAAGGTTTTTTTTTGAAGGCGGTTTTATTTAGTAAAACGGTTCCACGTTCACAGCACTTAAGACTATCGTTAGTTAAAATTTACGTTCGTAATGGAAGTCATACGCTGTAATATTTGTAGGAATCGCCCCAATGTTTTCTTGATAAATATTACAAGATTGCTACGCCTGTCTACGCGACTTAGTAATTTGTTTATTTGATTAGCAGTCAGCGGTAATTGAGTGAGCTTGTTTCTGCTAGTTCGTGTTCTAATTTCATAGCAAATAATGGACAGAGATTTACTAATGGACTTATGTCTAATAATGGATCAAAATAATTACTGTATTTTTAAGCAGTTACGTCATTTTTAATAATTGTACTGTACAGCGTTGGTTGATAATTATGTCGTATCAAGAAAAAAAATCTGCGAAATCATCGAAAGCATCTTTGCTCAGCCGTAATTATTAAAGGTCTTAACACGTTCACTGTGTACCTGGAAATGAGAATTTGACCCATCACGTGCAATTATTATTTTTCATTAACAGGTTGGAATTAGTATTTATTAAATAAACGAAGGGTGGAAAACTCATTTTCGGAAACCCCATTTCCCATTTTCTTATTTTTCAACAATGTGTCACATGTGATACACCCTCATATTAGCCGGTTACCTCGTGCTACACATATGATACATGCACGTGCTAGTACAATATTTCATGCGGCATATATGAGCCATGCATGTTTGCTGTCGTTTTGACAGATATTTTGATCGTATATCTGTGGTCCATGTTGTAGTCTGTGCCATTAAATAACAGAAAAAAGTAAAATAAAAACCGTTTAATAATTGCAAATGCCCATTGTTGTTGATATAAATGGTTTGTTTGAAAATGTGGTTGTTTATCGTGAAACGCTCGAAATCCAGGGGTGAACTGATTTCGCAGCATTAACGAGTAAAAGTATGGAAATTCAGAAGAAAGCGATGGCGAAGATTATTATTATGGAAGAATTGAAAGAGGAGAGACTATTGACAATGTAGGAGACTTCATCAATCACTATTATTTTCAAGAATATGCCACACTTACTGAAGTAACAGACTGTGTTGTTTTTGAAGCGGCTTACTGTAGCATATTTACCTGAATCAAGTTTGTCGCTACTGTTTGAAAACGAGGAACCTGTGTTGCCAATGCAAAACGGCGTATCAGAGGCTCGTCAGACTACAGTGTTGCCTATTTCGTCGGAGGTTCGACAGTCTGCACTCTTAATGCCAGCAATTAATGGTTTTACTTGACCTGAATGTTTTCGTGGTTTTTTTTTATGTTTTGACGTCGTTGATTTTATTATTGTTTCGTTAAAGTTAAGATTTGGCACAAATACAAGAAAACAATTAGTTTTTAAAATTTTGAAATAAAAATTTACTACTATATTTTGTGTTTTATTTTGACAGCGATATCTTGGCAACATTAACTTAAAGTCCTCCGGTACCAAGTGCTCAATTCAACCATATTTTTGCTCATACGTAAGTAAATAAAAATGTTCTAGCTGACACGTGCAAGTTTTGATCTACCCATAAGGTTACATAGGGTCGTGCGTCATATGTGCTACACGAACGTATCGTTAGTACCTCGCAGTGTAACACATATGACACATGCACAGGGAACGTGTTAAAAATCTTAAAGGTTTAGTTAAAGTCTTAAAACTCCAAGGGGTCCCGGCGCTTTCAAGCTTCTTTCAGAGTTGCAAAAGCGCTTGGTGGATGCAACTCGTGACCAAAGGGCTTTCAGTTTTCTCTCTCAAAGTATCAGCATTACTATTCAGCGAGGAAACGCTGCCAGCCTTTTGGGCACCATGCCACGGGGGCCTTATTTAGATTTAATTTAGTTCTACGTTTTAGTTTAATTAGTTTTAGCTTGGATTTATTGTCACTGTAAATTGCTTTTGTTACGTAAATAAATTTCAATTTTACTTAATATCGAAAAAACTAGCTGCCATAATAATTTGCTAATTTTCATAACGTAAAGGTACATAATGTAGCAATAGCCTCCGCTAATATCTACACACTTGTAATACTAGAAATCTTATTCGTAATTTGCCGACCTTGTGGAACATTAGAGCTATTAACAAAGTAGGGAGTAATTAACTAGGGCAATAAAATGTTATGTTACTTCCTACACAAATATTCCTTCAGTTCTGCATATTTATATTTCTAAAAATACGCCTTATTCACGCTTGTTTTCATCGTTACACGCTTTCACTTTGTGACGTAAACATAATTCCTTAGTCCTTACTTCCTTACTAATATTATAAATGTGAAAGTGTGTTTGTTTGTTTGTCCTTCTTTCACGTCGAAACTCAGCGACGGATTGACGTGATTTTCTGCATGAACATAGTTGAAGGGCTGGAGAGTGACATAGCCTACTTTCTATCCCGGGAAAATATCTAATTCCCACGGGAAAAACGTTACAAACATAGCCCTTATTTACCACAGTCTTGCGATGAATAGAAATAGTTATATTTTTTATATATGGCGATAGTTTAAAAGCTGGCGAGTGACATAGGCTACTTTTTACCACGAGTAAATATCTCATTCCCACGGGAAAACACATCATAAATCTTATAATAATGATGATGATGATGATGATGTGTTCCTGTAACCCCTCAGCAAGGACCTAGGGCTCGCAGTAGGGACTTCCGTGCATCACGGTCCTGTGCTGTGGCTTCAAGGTCCCTGCCAGTGACACCCGATTTGGGAAACCTCTTTCTCAACCCCAACTCTTAATTACTGTCATATTTGTAGTTCCGCTAATCGACGATAGATGGCGCTACTGTAATGTTAAAACGTGCTAGCTTACTTGCTTGCCTGTGTGTGTTTCCCTATTTACATGCTTGCTTGCATGCTTGCTTACATATTTGCTTGCATGCTTGCTTACATGCGTTCCTGCATGGATGCATGCATGCATGATTGCTTGCATGCCTGCTTGCATGCTTGCCTACATGTTTGCTTGCAAGCTTTAATAATTGCTTGCAAGATTTAGTAATTGCTTGAATGCTTGCTTTAATGATTGCTTGCATGCTTGGTTGCCTGCTTGCATGCTTGTCTGCATGCTTGCTTGCATGCCTGTTTGCATGTTTGCTTGCAAGCTTTAATAATTGCTTGAACGCTTGCTTTAATGACTGCTTGCATGCTTGCTTACATGCTTGCTTGCCTGCTTGCATGCTTGCTTGCATGCTTGCCTACATGTTTGCTTGCAAGCTTCAATAATTGCTTGCAAGCTTTAATAATTGCTTGAATGCTTGCTTTAATGATTGCTTGCATGCTTGTTTGCATGTTTGCTTGCAAGCTTTAATAATTGCTTGAACGCTTGCTTTAATGACTGCTTGCCTGCTTGCTTGCTTGCTTCTTTGAAATGCTTATAGTTCACGCGAGCGAAGCCGCGGGTAAAAGCTAGTAGTTAATAATTTGATTAAAAATTGCTAAAATAACACTGTTTCTCTGCCTGTTTGTAACATCCTCACGGCAAAATTGCTGAACATTTATTGAAAAAAATTGCCAAAGAGATAGTAAGTAAGTAAGTAAACGCTTTATTGTACAGAAAATACAGAAATAAATACAGGTTACCAACAGTGAGTGGTTACGAAGACAAAGGAGGATTTATCCCTATAAGGGATCTCTACCAGTCAACCTTTGAGCGGATAGTTTAAACATCGAGGAAAAACAAAGGCTACTTTTTATCGCGGAAAATTGTAAGAGTTCTCGCGGGACAGCCATAGCCGAATTCTACGCAGACGAAGTCGCAGGCAACAGCTATGTGTAAATGCAAAAAATACACAACCTGATTTTAGACGTTCGAAATAAATCCATGATTATTAGTCGACATTTTGTCTGTCGCTTTTAAATAAGAATGCATTTGGATAAAAGACATTATTTAACTCGAGCAGACTGGAAACAAATTCAAGAAAATATTTTTGCTGCATCGCTATAATAACTTAATAGCAGTAATATATTAAAGCAGTGCAGCATCCCGGCTGAAACTCGCCGGTAATATTTGAATGTGAAAATAATCACTTCAAGAATACGGTGCACTTTGTGTTGTACCATGAATCCTTTGCTTTAAGCAATACCTACATTATTATTTCTCGAGGACATTTTAAAATTGCGAAACGAGATCCTTTATCCAGTTTTCAAAAGAAAACTTTATCTTTAAAAATTATGGTTGCTTTATACATCACATTTGCCACAAACAAACGGGTAAGTTGAAAGGATCAATCAAACGTTTAAAATGGTAACCCATATGGAATCATTTCATAAAAACAAGTGCCAAAGGAGCCGTGATAGCCTAGTGGTTTGACCTATAGCCTCTCAAGCAAAGGGTCGTGGGTTGAAACCCCGGCTCGCACCTTTAAATTTTTCGGAATTTATGCGCGGAGTTACACTTGAAATTTATCATGAGCTTTTCGGTGAAGGGAAACATCGCGAGCAAAGCTGCACACTCCTGCGAAGCAATTCAATGATGTGTGTGAAGTTCCCAATCCGCACTGGGCCCGCGTGGGGACTATAGCCCAAGCCTTCTCATTCTGAGAGGAGGCCTGTGCTCAGCAGTGGAACGTAAAACAGGCTGGTGATGATAATGACGAAGTATCACTTACGACATGACAGAAGGTAGTAAATTAGTACATCCAATGAGGGCTGTCACGAGTTAAAAACTGCTAGAATCGCTAGTGGCGGGTGAGGTCTATCTGTCATTCTCCACTAATGAGTGACAAGCTACTGGCCTAAGATTGGTGGAAATTGAGAGAGCCCTCACTTGACCCTAGCCATCCTAACGGATTTTAAACTCGCGATAACGCATCAGAGTCGCATCCGATTTCAGAGGTCCCGTAGACTATCTTTGTTGAATTTCTTTTACAAAAAAAACTTGAGCAAGAAGGCTTAGCCGGTAATCAATCACAGGTTACGGAAATCATTAGTCAGGAGGAGATCACTGTCTGAGAGGATTGGTTCAGAGCACGGGCAGAGGGAAAAAGTGTGTACCTCCCGTAAAAGCAAGGCTGAGAACCTAATTACCAACACCCTACCGATTTCCTCGGGCTATGTCAAGTTTCAAAAACAAAATACCTTGTACCTACTGTAGTCACTGTGTTGTGTTGCATGGACTGGACGCCGTCCGGTTGGTCGGCCGATGTATCGCTGGGCTGACGCTGTGGAGGCAGATTTGCGTCAGCTTCAAGCCGGTGACTGGCGTGAGACAGCGCACGATCGGGTTAGGTGGCGAACTCTCTTTTCGGAGGCCAAGATTCGTTTTTGGGTCACCGAGCCAATCTAGTTTGTTAGTTACCTACATTGATGCTGCTCTCTCGTAAGAGCTTAAAACAGCCATAAAGCTAATGATACCATCAGAAATATGTGACCTATTATATACACTTATATATACAGTTTGTTTTAACGCTTTTTCTTGACCCCCGACTCCAAAAGAAGGGGTGTCATAAGTTCTGTGGCATCATAGCTCCCATACGGATCCTGGGCCGATTTCGATATGGTTTTCAAATCGAAAGCCAGTTTAATCAGGATAGTTTTTAGCTAAGGCACATTAAATATTGAACTTTTAAGTTGGTAAGGTTATTTTTCTGACGGCTTGATGTAAATAAAGAACATGTGCTAGATTAATTCATCATGTCAGCCGATAGACGTCCACTGCTGGCCGGCGGCCTCCCCCAAGGCTCTCCACTCAGACCGGTCTTTTGCTTTCCGGATCCACGCAGACAGCTCGTCTCCCGGTCCGCGGACGCCATTCGAGAACCTTCTGATCCCATCGGCCATCACTCCTGCGAATGTGCCCCGCCCGATGCCACTTAAGTTTCGCAATTCTTCAAAATTAACTACGCTATGTTTATTTACTTAAATGTAGGTAAAGAATTTGTAATTAATTTGATTACATTTAAACACGAACTAGTATTATTCTTGTCATAATTATTCATTATAAGACAGCAAATTCACGCCACCCACGGCGCGTGAAGCCAAGCGTAAACGTAAACATTATTTCCTTGCCAAGCCAATTATTTTCTCTTTGTTTATTTCTCATAGTAATTAGTACAGGGAAAACGTTATTAATAAAATATTATTTAGCTCCATAATTTTATTAAGGAATACAATACTCGTACAGCTGTGTTGGTCTATCATTTTTTTGACTTACCTAATAATAGAATCATCATTATTTATATCTACACACATATTACCATAAGTCCTCTGCTATCCGGTTAGAGACCGCAGGTAATGACCATCATTATGACACAGTCAATTTTTGTCTTCAAAAACCAATACAATATAAAAAAACCGGGCAAGTGCGAGTTGGACTCGCGCACGAGGGTTCCGTACAAAGATTTTCACGCTTTTCCCGGGTATTTTAAGATGTCCAGTGTTAGCAGAGCCCGTGGTTATAATTATGTGTGTACCTGAGAGCAGATACATTTGTATCTGCTTTGTGGTGTGTACACATTGTAATGCAACTCTACATAATTAGGCCTTAAAACACTCATTATGTAACATTTGCATAAACTTCTATTTTATCTTCCCTAATTATAAGGTATTGTGCTTATTAATTTCTGCCAGTACCTACTTTTTAAATATACTACATTTTTCACTTTGGCACAATACTATTAGATCAGGTAGGTATGTTCGTTGAAGTAAAGTCACTGAGAGTTTTTCAGCGCCTGAAAGATTTCATATTTCAAAGCTTACAAACAGCGTTATCTCAACAAGAAATCGTCAAAGGGAAAATACTAGACTTACTATGGCAGGAGCTTAGTTTTAAGAAAAAAAAAACCGCACAAGTGCGAGTTCGACTCGCGCGGAGAGGTATCCGTACGTTAATTACTTAAATTCCATTTTCCTATGTTACTTTTAATTTTAATGCTATAGATTTCTTTTATCGACGATAGCAGAAAAGAGTTCATCGAGACAGACAGACGGACAACAAAGCAATCCAAGGGTTCCGTTTTTCCTTTTGGGGTATGGAACCCTAAAAAAACATTTGAAATCTAATCTTTTTTCTCCTAGTTTGATAAAATTCTAGCCAGGACGCTTTTGTTCGCGAGCCGATTCAACCGTTCAGAAACAAAACGGCGGCGCTATGGGATCCAGTAGGAGCCAGTATTTACCGGATATAGGCGGTTTAAGCCACGCGAATCCGGATCGGAAAGGACTAAAAAGATTTACGCGGATTCCGTATTTGCGCCATTTGCTAGCGATTTATACATTAGAGACAGTATTCACGGATTTTAGAGGGCAGCCGGAGGACATTAATATTTTAGTAGATTGGTTAGGAAATTAGTGTTCGATTTTGCGTAACGCTTACCGCTACGATGTGCGTTACGATCAAGTGATCCCGGCTTAATCCTGCCGCTAAGCAGCAGTTCTTGGACTGTTGTATTCCGGTGTGGAGAGTAAAACAACCGAGGAAATCACGGGCATAAAAGAGGCATCTTAGCCCCCGCAGGGCTAAGATTGCGGGTGGTGGTGGTCACTTACCACCAGGTAACCCACTTGTTAGTTTGCCGTCCTTATCGTATAAATAGTACTTTTTGATATAAGTGCGAAAAGTATGCCATTTTGCATGAGTTCCAAAATGTCTAGATTTGGGAGATTGAGATTCGGGACGAGTGAAAACGACACTTCCGCACGTGTACCAAACGACGTTTTCGTGGAGGACCACCGGCTTATAGGAAAAGTAAAAAACACAAGTGCAAAAAATGCAACTTTCCGCATGACACCTTTTGAGCAACTTTATTAAAAAAGCGTTTTTCTGAAATTGCCACCGCGCAGAAATCGCTCAGGGTAGCTAGGAATTTGCATTTTTTACGGCACCCGACACACTGTCACGAATAGCAAACAGGTGGGGTGCGTCCGGAATTTTGATGAATGACCAGAGACGGCGTGTGGCTTTGTTTAGAAATTGAATGAGTGGAAAGATGTTTAAATGAAAAAAAAAAATGTTTTAATAAAAAAGCAAAAAGCATTTCTGAGAAGTCTCTGGATACTGGGATTTGTAGGAGCGTAGGGTGTAAAACCGCAGCCTTCCGGTATAGCGTATAGGACTTGTAACAATAATATTTTCCTATCCACTTATTTAGTACTAGCTTATGTCCCGCGGCTTTGCCCCCGTGAAATATTTCAAAAAGGGCTAGTTTCCTATACCGTGGGAATTTCGAAAAATCCCTTCTTAGTGCACCTCTAGGATACTCAAGGCACATGTTTGCCAAATTTTAAGTTTCTAGGTCCAGTGGTTTAGGCTGTGCGTTGTCTGTCAGTCAGTCACGGTACTGTTTTATAGGTACAGATATTTGTTTACTAACTACATTGCAATTTCGTTGCCTTATAAAGTCCAGTTTTTTTTTGCCTTCTTTTTTAAGTTCTGCTAATGGCCTCTCAAGCTTGTAGTGCGAGTCCTGACTCGAAATAACATTTTGTAATTAATCACGAGCTTTTCGGGAAAGCGAGAACATCGTAAGGAAACATGCTCTCTCCTGCGCAGTAATTCAATAGCCCAAGCCCTTTCATTCTGAAAGAAGGCCTGTGCCCAGGCGTAGGACGTAAAAAAGGTTGGTGAAGGTGATGAGACTGATGATTTTTAGGATTCCGTACCACAAAAGGAAAAAACGGAACCCTTATAGGATCACTTTGTTGTCCGTCTATCTGTCTGTCTGTCAAGACCCTTTTTCTCTGGATCAAATGAAAGCTTGAAGCTGTGAAAAAATCAATCTTCTAAGTCAATGCAATCAAAAGATACAGTCATTAAAAAGGCTATTTCCATACAAATTGCCGAAATCCGAAAACCTAAAGGGTACTTCCAGTTGTCCTAGAAACTTGGAATTTGGTATGAAAGTAGCTCTTATAGCACAACCACTCTGAAAAGTCTCAAAATCTTAAATTTTTATGTCTGTAGATTTCGCAGACCAATATAAGTTGACCCCACACTGCGTACATTTTGCTTAGGAGCAGGGCACTGCTAACACTGCACTTCTTAAAACACTAGGGAAAAGCGTTAAAACCTACTGAACCATCTTGCTTGAGTCCGACTCGCACTTGGCCGGTTTTTTTTTTAATGAGCACAATGCGTGAACGGAGCCACTTTATTTTGGAACTTTAAAACGAACAGAGAATTATTTTAACTATCCCGCCACGGAAAACAGTGCCCTAAGCATGACTTGTCGAATCCTGCGTCACGTAAAATCGAATAGTAAACTATAACGAGTTTGTATGACGTTTGGAACAGCGCCCGCCCGTGAGCGTATTTGGAACAAAAATTTAGTATGAGATTTCTCGATCTCGATACGATAACGTAACGTTACGCAGGATTCGACAAGTTGTGCTTAGGGCACAGTGGTATAAAGAACAAGTTTAGCTCCCAATCAGGCAGGAGGTCACGTACGAAGTTTCACATTGAAAGTTTTTCAAAAAGATTGCTCGCTCTGTATGAGTCGAACTTCGAAAACTCTGTCTAGACTAGAGTCTGGATTTTCAATAAGCGAAACGGTATCCGGACAATGGTTGAACTACGAAGATTCCCTGGGTGGTGTAAAGGATGGCTTTTTAGGGTTCCGCACCTCAAAAGGAAAAACGGAACCCTTGTATGGTCACTTTGCTGTCCGTCTATCCGTCTGTCAAGACCTTTTTTCTCTGGAACGCGTGGAGGTAGCATGCTGAAATTAATTATTATCATCTTAATAATATCAAACTTCTAAGTCAACGCAATCAAAAGATACAGTTATAAAAAGATTGTTTCCATACAAATTGCCGTACTGTGAAAACCTAAAGTACCTATCGCTCTCCTCGCAAAATATCGCTTAGTTTCGCGGCGGAGGTGTGGTAAGGGCATTATTCTCAACTGTGTGTGACTTCATTATGTTTTGCTAGACAGAGACGGCCTCTTATTACCAACCGGTTTTCCTTGTCTCACTCTTTTGTTTTATTTGCGCAGCTCAGAGATCAAACAAATGAAAATGTTCTCTATGCATTCGGTACAAAGTCCAATATGCTTTTACTAAAAATATAGTACGCAGTTTTGCTCAATCGATGTCAGTATTGCGTTAACCTTGGCGGTGTGAAGACGTGTTTAAAATGGATTGTTTTAACAACATGTTTAAATGTTGTCGTCACGATAGTTTAGATAATTTGTCTATGGCAAGTGTCACTTATGGATTGAGAAGGTATGCATTTTATTAAACTGTCAAAAAACAAAGAATAACTGATTCACGATTGAGATGTGTCTTTCTGATAATCCCGTATTGCAAAATGACCAAGTATTGCTTTATTATTTTGACTACCATAGGGATTATTATCTCAATGTCTAACACCTTAAAATTTAAATAGTTAATACCCTGCTTGTTACTTTCATTGCTATGAATTAAGGTTGAAAGTGTCAACTGTTGGAGCAGTGTCGAACACTAGGACATTTTACCTAACGTTTTGTTTATTTTAAAGTATCTAAAGCTGCGAGTTATGTTATGTAATAGTCTTATTAATAGGTACTTATTTTTGAAAACTAATCCACATCATTATGTCAGCCGAAAGACGTCCACTGCTGGACATAGGCCTTAAGGAGATCAAAATAAGAGAGAGAGAGATTTAATACTGGGGACGGCTGTAACAGCGCTGGTTGGTTACTGTCACGTTACCCGCTTGCTTATTTCCCCTTTAGTGTGAAAAGATGTAAGTCGTAGTAATTGTACAGCTACAGATGGACAAGTCTCTTTGGAAATCTCTATTTCAGATTCATAAAGAACGCCATGCTGATTATTTGCCAAGCTACGAGCCAGATGGGAGGCAAGAGTCAGGACAGGGCTTTGAAAGACTTGGAAAGTATCAAAGATACTTTTCAGAAGTACCTATTTGAAGCAGAAACATACATAGACTTAACCAGCAATGAAATAGAAGACGTATGCAGAAAATGTGAGTTATTCTTTGTTTTTTAACAGACTTCAAAAAAAGGAGGAGGTTCTACGTTCCACTGTATGTATTTTTTTTTATGTATGTACATCGATTACTCCGCCAATTGTAGACCGATTTTCAAAATTCTTTTTTTATTCGAAAGGGTATACTTCTGTGGTGGTCCCTTTGTTACCAAGTCGTGATCTGATGATGGAATCCCACGGAAATGAGGGCAACCCTCAAATTTTATATGCACTTATTATGTGTTTCATATATTTTCAAAGGCTGTTTAAGTATTTGCGTCTGGTAGTCATCATCTCATGTTGATGAGCTGATGATGGAAAGTACAACTCCTTAACGGTTAGGAGTTGGTGGATAATTCTGAAAATGTTAAATCAACATAATATTGTGAAACAAAAATCTTTTAACAAAAAAGTAAAACCGAATTCAAAAAAACCCGTAGCGAGGGTCAAGCAAGGCCCCTCTCTCGAAGATTGCACCCCACAAAAAAGGGTTGGCCTCAGAGCCCCAACCACCAGTCGTCTCTACCGCAAGCGAGACAAACAATTACTTTGTATTTTCTTTCCTTAGTCTTTTCCCGTGACTTTTCCGACTACGGTGCCATTGCAGTGGTCATTCTGGCTCAAAACGGCGGGCCTGGAACTTTCATGGCACGAGATCAAATGTACGATGAGGACATTATCATCAACTACTTCAAATATGATAAAACTGGATCACTTAGTCAGAAACCGAAAGTGTACATTACTGAGGTAATTCCTTGAAGATCACGATAATAGCTTAGGAAGTATTTCATTGTGGTGCCGTAGAAGTAATGTCATAAGCAGTCACTCAAACGCCACGAGTAGCCGGAGACTTTAAGTCTTAAACAAAACTCTTATTAGCTTATTGATTTGACACTGGAAATAAACAGATATTAGAGACACATTTAATAGCTCAGAAAACTTAATGCTTCTTGTGCTAGCAACTTACCCCTGTAATATTATATACATGTCATACGTCACATACGTGTTTACGAATAAAGTGAAGACGTTGTTAAGGAACCAGTGAGTTGCACCAGACCTTTGGCCTCATCAGCACTTTTCGTTAGGTGTAATAGGGGTAAATCACTGATCGGTTTGTTGTTAAAAAAAACAGTACAAAAATTAACAAACCTGATAAGGAATGTATGTTTTGTCAACAAAGTGAAACAGTTTCAAAGTGAAACATGAGAGAAGCCTAACAAGAACTGATTGATGAGACCTTAAAGGAATTCACAAATTTTAATGTTTCAGGCTAATCGCGTAGGACCAACAGATACCAATGTACAATACTCTGTACCTCTGGACGATGTCTACAGACACGTTATAGGATTTCATATACCATTGATTACGGTAGAGGCGTAAGTACTTTTTTTGTGCAACATAACCAAACCAACATTACATTAAAGATCTGGAAAAGACCCTGGTCGACGCTACTAGCATCCAAAGGGCTGGCAACTGTCTCTCCCAGCGAATCAGTATAGCTGTTCAACGGGGGAAGGTCGTAGATTCAGCTCTTGGGGCTGCTAATCGCACTGCCAGCAGACTGCCCCGGATTACTGCAGTAGCAGGACTGAGAGTAAATAATGCGAGTGGCAACGTCAGGAGAATTAGAATTGAAGTGTTTATTAACTCACACAGCCCATTTCCCAGCCAACTTAAACCACCGCTTAGTTTTTGTTTCACAGATCACGTAGCCCTTTGCAGATTTTCTGCGATAGAATGAGCAATCCTCGCCATGAAGACTACTTTACCTTAATCCGGATCATAGATGGAGCTGTCCGAGAGATCGAAGAAACGTTTCCGTCTCTCCAGGGAAAAATTGAAAAAACTTGTACTACCATTGCAGCGATTACATTACCTGTTGTGACCGTTGAACTGTTGTGTTCCGGTGTGGTAAGACAACCGGTGTAATTAAGGGCACAAAAGGCATTTCATCTTAGCTCTCTACGTTGGCAACGCATCTACAAACCCTCCATGGTTGCGGATGTCTATGAGCAGTGGTTATCACTTACCATCAGGTGAGGTAAAAATAATAAAATAACTCGGGGTTGTCACAACATTAAATGATAGATACGTTAAGTTAACCTCGTAATTTAACGTTAAACCACACGGAAAATTTTAAAGTCTAGAGAAAACCCCTGATTTCCATTGAAAAATCCCGAGAATTTCTCGCAAACGTAATTTTGTGGAAAAAATCAAATTATTGGTTTACTGGATATCATCCATCCACCGGGCGTATTATATTTTAAATTAAAAAAAAATCTGCTACATATAGAAACACCTATATAGAAAATTCTAAAAATCCTGAGATTTCCAAAATCTCCTAATAAACTAATAATAAAGACCAAATGCGGGTAGCTAGAGAATCCCGTGCAGCTAGGAGATGTTGATACCCGCCTCTTCAGTCCCTTCGAGACCATGGACGCAACGTCGCGTCCGAAACTTTGGGGCATTTAAATTTAAATATATTTTTTACGCGATTAAATCCCGAGTATCATGATAATGTAATTCCAAAATTCGGCCGCAATCCTAAGGGCCTAAAAATCCTGAGATCTCAGGACAAATCCTGGTATGGTAACATTACCCAGGCTAGTATCTACCCAGGTCAGTGCACACGTAAGTGGGAATATGTAATGGCAATTCCCATATTATACCATGTTCAACAAATGTTCGCAAGCCTCGGGAGAATACGATCGTAACCTAAACCTTTGGGGAAAACTGAGTCATACCTATATTGCTCCGTTTGCATAATTATTGAATATTAAAGTGGCGATGAAATACATGGGTAGACACGTAGGGTTTGAGAAGCTTTTTTGTCATACACCCGGTTGAATTCCTTCGCAGGCATCATCAAACTCGTGATAAATATAATCATTCCAAAACAGAACTTAAAATACTTACACACTTTTTCTTTGGGCAGTCTTGTAAAAAAGAAGGCAGGTTTCAATTCGGTCGTGCTTTTGAAAAATATTTCTTACAGTACGATTACTTTAAGTTTACCATTCTGACAGATGGTTTGCCTTCATTTCATTTTCGACATCTGTCAGTGGTAAACTTAGAGTAATCGTACTGTACCTTAGAACCTAAGTTGACGTTATGGCAACTTGGCGTGTGGATGACAACTTTTGTATGCGTCATATAACATATAACATAACATAACTAATAAAAAGATAGATTGAAGTGGCCTGTGGTCGCGGGAACTTGTCCACGCGCTTGTGACGCGTAAGACACAGCGCGAACTGTGACTCAGTATTGCTCGTGATACATGTGTTCTCAAATTGCGGGCGGTAGGACCTTGTCCGAGGTGCGGATCTTACTCGCTAATCCTGCAGTAATCGTTAAGCAGCAGTGCTTGTACTGATGTGTTCAGGTGTGGAGAGTAAGACAGCCGGTGTAATTACGGGCACAAGAGGCATTTTGTCTTAGCTCTCTAGGTTGGCAACGCATCTGCAAACCCTCCGGAGTTGCGGGTGTCTATGGGCAGTGGTGATCACTTACCATCAAGTGACTCACTTGCTCGCTTGCCTTCCTCGTTGTATTAAAAAAAAGATTAGACTATTCTTTTTCTGATAGAATGTAACCTACCTTCGGCGGTCGTGATTTATATAAAGATATAGATATATACATAGGTACACTTACATTAAAAAAACTGGCTCCGCAATTAAAACTGTCTTTACAATTAAAGATGACAGTTTTAAATGATTAGACATGTCTAATTGCATTAGACATAACGAAAACGGGATATTGACCGCGATTACCTTATAGGTTATCGGGAGCTCATCAAACCTATAAAGTAATCGCGGTCAATATCCCGTTTTCGTTATGTCTAATCCAATTAAAGATGGTCTATGTTCCTGTTTTGGGTAAAAAGCTATTTTTCAAACACACAAGTGTCTTTGAGCCTTAACACCGAGGCAGAAACATATTTTTTAAGTGTAGGTATCTATCATAAATTTGCTTTTCGAGTTCTAAACCTTGATTATTCAATTACTTGCTTAGCAAAATTCAAAGTAGGTACCTAAGTGTTTCATCACCGGCGAACGAAGGACTGGCAGTTTCGTCGCGCAACGTATCAGCATCGCGATACAGCGAGGGAATGCTGCCAGCATCTTCGGGACCATGCCGCGGGAGAGCAGTTTTCTAAATTCATTTTTTTATTAACTAGTTACGCTTTTTTAATAGATAGATTTTTAATCATAGTTTTTATTTAGATTAAGGTTTTTATTTATTGTCATGTACTTGTTTTATGTTGTGTAAATAAATTATTTATTCAGTGTTTCATGTTTAGTATTGAAACATTGATATATAATTACTCAATTAATTTTCCTTAATTCCTTATAGGCGCGTAATGCGCGTAGCACAATCAATAAACATGAACCAATTATCCTTATAGCCCAGTGTCTCTCTTTACGTTGTATTAAAAGAACGTAGCCAATACATTTTAGCCATATTTATTTAAAATAAAACAGTGATTACAGATTACAGGTTGTGATACTAAGGTAAAAGTCTCAATGTTTGCCACATTATTCAATTACAAGAATTTAGTTACATTTGATTTGACCGTAAGATACCTATTAATTGACATCCCGCGTGTCACCTTCATAGCTTTGACATAAAATTTAAGGTGTCAACTATTGGGACAGTGTTGAGAATTGGGACGTTTACGTATTTTCAGTATTTTTGGTCCGGAGAAAAAAAAGAGATGAGAAACTGGTTTACTAACTGCTGTGCCAAAGGTAGTTTGTCTCGGGACGAAGATACTCCATACTGTGTTGAAAGCAATGGCAGTGTCGACAATATCTCTATGATAAGTGTCACTTACGGACTAGAAAGGTATTTGCAGTAAAATAGGTAAGTAAGTAAACACCTTATTGAACAAAAAAATAGGATACAAACACAATTCACAAACAATCAAATTCGAACAAAGGCGGACTTATCCCTTTAAGGGATCTCTGGCAGCCAACCTTAACCTTTGGTTGGGGCTCTGAGGCAAAACTTTTTTTCAAAGACTTGGGGCGTCGTCTTCGCGAGCGAGGTCTTGACCCTGGCTCCGGGTCATTTCTGGTGCAGAGGTTGTCCATCGCGGTTCAGCGTGGTAATGCGGCAAGTGTGATGGGCACTTTTGCGCCTGGAATGACGCGGTGCGGTTTGTTGGACTGTTTGTGTATTTGTATTGTAATTTATGTTGGTGCTTACTTGGAATAATAAATATACCTTAAACTTAAGTAAATCACTAGTAGGTTAACATGCACAAAGAAGCATATTAATACCTACATTAGCTTGAAAAGCCGTGGTAGTCCAGTGACCTTTCAAGCAGAGGGTCGTGGGTTAGAGCCCTGGCTCGCATCTTGTGATTTTTTATGAATTTCTGTGCTAAATTACATACATTAGTAAATTTATCACTGAGATTTTCGGTGCAGGAAAATAACGCGAGGAATTCTGCACACTAATGCGAAGCAATTTAACGGTGTGTCTGAGTGTGTAGTGTCCAGCGATACCGCTAGTAAAGTTAGGCATTTTGTTTATAAATACTTATCAATTATTTTCATCATCATGAACCTCATAATCTTCATCCGCGTTGGACGCGGAAAGCACAAGACCGGTCTGAATGGAGAACCTTGGGGAGGTCTATGTCCAGCAGTGACGTCTTTCGGCTGACATGATGATAACTGCCACTTAAGGTGTGCAATTTGCTAAACCATAATTTTATATTTTACAGCTTCAATAAGAATGCAATGCTAGTGTTCTGTCAAGTGATCAGTAAGCAAGGGAATCGAAACAGAGACCTTGCAATGGATCAGGTGGCTGTGCTCAGGGATACTTTCCAGAAATACCGGTTTGAGGTGGAAATTTGTGTTGACTTGTCTTGCAGCGAGATAGAAGAGAAATGTGATAATTGTTAGTATAAATAAATCATCATCAACAATTTAATTTGTTCTTGTCAATACAGTTCCCTCCAGTCCGTTCTTTCTGTTCCGTACTTTGCTACGTAGTGGTAATATTCTAAGCTTAGAGAGAAAACATTGATATAAAGTCTGTGCAAAATGCACAGTGTCTGTTGATTGTGTACCTACGTGTTTTTGGCATATGTGTGACAGTTTTGTTGAAATGTGAGTTTGTAGGACCGTAACAAATTTTGACATCAGCGTAGCCGTGTGCTGTACCTACGTGTGTGTTCCTCGTCCCCCTCAAAAAGTGGCAGAAAAAATTGTAGTGCATAGATAAGCCAAAGGAGCTTCCCCGTCAGTCTGCTTTATGATTCTATGTGACTTTCCTTATTTATTTCTTCAATAAACGTAATTTCAAAATGTTTATGATTATTTTAACTATACTACACAAAATGGTGGAAAAACTCGCATTGGAAATAACGGACTGAGGAGAACTGCAACGACAAGAATGATACTCTTATAAGAATGATGATGAAAATCACTACAATTCTTTTTCAGTTTTCGCCCGTGATTTCTCTGAATACGGTGCTGTGGCGGTGGTGATCTTGGCTCCAGATGGACAGCCAGGTGTACTAGCAGCCAGCGACGGAACGTTTAATGAGAATGTAGTCCTGAAGCACTTTACGACTCATGTGCCAATGACACTGAGGGGGAAGCCAAAGATTTACATTACTGAGGTGTCTTACAAATGAGATTTATTTAACTAAAAAGCCATAAAAATAACTATGACAACAGTAAAAAAAAAACTTAACCTAACTTATCCTAAACCTAAAAATCTATATTACACAAATATCGCCCAGATCGTTGTCACTGGGCAGGGTTCCTCTTTGTATTGCGGTGCCGATACGATGCCCGAGGAAAGAGCCAGCCCTATGGTAACCTGTGGATAGCGTAAGTTTACTTTTAAGCATGTTAAAAAGCTTTTTTGCTTCCGGTCCCCACGGCCCTAAGGTTTCCACAACAAACGCAGCAAATATGCAGCTGTCAGTCAAAGAGAGATAAATGAGGTTGTTTATTTATTTTAACATGAAACTACCGTGAGTTTAAATCATCTATACCTATAAAACAGTACCGTGACTGACTGACTGACTGACAGACAACGCACAACCTAAACCACTGGACCTAGAGACTTGAAATTTGGCAAACATATACCTTGACTATCCTAGAGGTGCACTAAGGAGGGATTTTTCGAAATTCTTTTTCATTTTGAAATATTTCACGGGGGCAAAGCCGCGGGGCATAAGCTAGTAGTGAAATAAAACTTATCACTCACGTACCTACAGAAGTCTAGTTTAGTCTGACATGTTGTCTCGCGAACAGAGCCGCGCCGCGCAGTGTAGGTACGTGCGCTCCCAGAGGACAGTCTGCGGATTTATCCGAAACATGTCGGGCTAGACTCGGCTTATGTAAATAAATATCATGGGACAATATGACACCAATTAACCTAGTCCCAAACTAGGCAAATCCTGTACTATGGGTACTAGACAACGGATAAACATACTTATATAGATAAATACATACTTATATACATATTAAACATCCAAGACCCGAGAACAAACATTTGTATTCATCATACAAACATCTGCCCCGACCGGAATTTGAACCCGGGACCTCAAGCTTCATAGTCATGGTCTCTAACCACTATGCTATTCGGTCGTCAAATGTACGCGAGTGACTCGTTTTATTTCACTTTGGTTTATTATTTATGTTTAATAATCACATGAGTAAGGAAACGGAACAGAGACTAAGGTTGTAAAGATCGTGCAAAAGTTAAATACCTACCTAATTTGCTAGGGTTGGCACACGTGAACACTGAACAAAACGAAATGAAAACGATAATGATCAGTTTTTAGTATCAAAAAATTGCAGATTACTTAGGTACCTACCAACTTAAAAGTTTTTCTTTTAATTTATCGGAGTACAAAATACAGCTTCGTTTTTTTTTTTCAAATAAACGCTACAGTAGGTAATTTTATGAAAAACAAAGCTAGTTTTGCCCACGGAAAAGCCAACAAATGTAACAGTTCAAAACAGTAATTTCAAAGTTTGTGCGGAGCCCTCGGTGCGCGAGTCCGACTCGCAATAGACCAAATTTTCGTAGTCATAGTTTTAAACGACAATCAATTCAAAGATAGGATTATTTCTTTCAGGCTAATCGTCAGAGTCATCAGGATGATGAGGAAACCAAGACTGATGAAGGAATCAAACTTCATAGGACGGGGTCGCCTAACAGGGTGTCCACACATATTGATGACTTCCACGAAGACATTCTGGGTCTTCACATACCATCAGTTGTTGAGGACGAGTAAGTTACCATAGCCACTGTTTCTTTTACGAATAATTTCAATTTTATAATAAGTCCAACGTTTGTTTATTTTTTTAGGGTTCCGTACCTCAAAAGGAAAAACGGAACCATTATAGGATCACTTTGCTGTCCGTCTGTCTGTCAAAGCCCTTTTACTCTGGGACGCGTTTAGGTAGAATGCTGAAATTAATATCAAATATTCAAGGCATGAGCCTGCGGTCCCTTGAAGCTGTGAAAAAATCAACCTTTTCAGTCAATGCAACCAAAAAATACAGTGATTAAAAAGGCTGTTCCATACAAATGGCCGTACCCTGAAAACCTAAAGGGTACTACTTCTAGTTGTCCTAGAAATTTGAAATTTGGTATGAAGGTAGCTCTTATAGCACAACCACTCTGAAAATTCTCAAAATCTTAAAATTTTATGTCTGTCTGTGAATTTCACTGACAAATATAATATGACCCCACACTGCGTACATTTTGCTTAGAAGCAGGGCTCTGCTAACACTGGTTATTTTAAAATATGTACTGGGGAAAAGCGTTAAAATCTTTGTACGGAACCCTCTTGCGCGAGTCCGACTCGCACTTGTCGGGTTTGATATGGTAATTGTACTATTATCATAAGAATAAATAATAACATAGTAGAACGGAATCTCTTTTGACCGAGTCCAAAACGCCGCCATTTATATACCTACTTCCCCCTTCACGTCGTTACACCCCTCTGTCGTCAAGGCGTGTTGCTAGGGTTGATTGCTGTTAAATGTTGATTACGTCTAAAGATAATATCGCTAAAACATAAGTTTTTCTTTACTTTGAAATCATTATTTTTATTCTTGTTTTACAAAATATGAGGTTTATAAATCATTACGAAGGTCTACTTGTTATAGAAGTATAAGTGTAAGAAGTTATTATAAGTGCCATACCAAATGAAGCCATTTAAGGTGATTTAAGTAAGTATTACTTAACTACAAATATAAAATAAAATACATACAGGCTCACGTAAAACTGTTACAACCAAATTATAAACAACCAACCGCGCGTGCGGCGACAGTCTGACTGAGTAGTCTGTTTAACAAATACTCTAATATCGTGACCTTGAGCCCATCCGGAGCGGGAGTTTCCGTTCTACTATGTTATTATTTATTCTTATGCTATTATATTGTATTTAAGAGAAAAACCGGCCAAGTGCGAGTCGGACTCAAGCACGACGGTTCAGTAGGTTTTAACGCTTTTCCCTAGTGTTTTAAGAAGTGCAGTGTTAGCAGAGCCCTGCTCCTAATTAAAATGTACGCAGTGTGGGGTCAACTTATATTGGTTCTCGAAATCTACAGACAGACATAAAAAAATAATATTTTGAGAGTTTTTAGAGTGGTTGTGCTATAAGAGCTATCTTCATACCAAATTTCAAGTTTCTAGAAGAACTGGAAGTACCCTTTAGGTTTTCTCAGTACGGCTATTTGTATGGAAACCACCTTTTTAATGACTGTATCTTTTGATTGCGTTCACTTGGAAGGTTGATTTTTTCACAGCTTCAAGAGACCACAGGTTTGAGTATTTGTTATTAATTTCAGCATGCTACCTCTACGCGTTCTAGAGAAAAAGGGTCTTGACAGACAGACAGACAGACAGACAGACAGACGGACGGACGGACGGACGGACGGACGGACAGACAGACAGACAGACAGACAGACAGACAGACAGACAGTACAAAGAGGCAACGCTGCTAGCCTTTTGGGCACCTTGCCCAGAGGTAGCGCCCTCGGGGACGTTTTCCATTTTAGGTTCTAGTTTTAATACACTTTAAATAATTATTTATTTTGTTTCAACAATTGACTATATACTGAGCTACATTATTCAACATTTACAAAAAAACCGGACAAGTGCGAGTCGGACTCGCGCACCAGGGTTCCGTATTAAGATTTCAACGCTTTTTTCCAGTGTTTTAAGAAGTCCAGTGTTAGCAGAGCCCTGCCCCTAAGCAAAATGTACGCAGTGTGGGGTCGTCTTATATTGGTCTGTGAAATCTACAGACAAACATAAAAATTCTTGTACCAAATTTCAAGTTTCTAGGACAACTGGAAGTACCCTTTAGGTTTTCAGGGAACGGCAATTTTTATGAAAATAACCTTTTTAATGACTGTATCTTTTGATTGCGTTGACCCAGAAGTTTAATTTTTTTACTGCTTCAAGGGACTGCAGGCTTGAATATTTGATATTAATTTCAGCCTGCTACCTCCATGCGTTCCAGAGAACAAAGAGACAGACAGACAGACGGACAACAAAGTGATCCTATAAGGGTTCCGTTTTTTCCTTTTGAGGTGCGGAACCTTAAAAGCGGAGGGAAGTCAATAAAATCAATACCTACCCTGAATTAAATCTAAAATGATATTTTAACAAATAAAAAAAAAATGTATATTCCGACGAATTGAGAACCTCCTCCTTTTTTTGAAATCGGTTAATAATCCTATTTAGCCATCACTTTTATGGCCTAGCCTAGCACAAAGATGAAAACGGTGCTTGTAACTATCTCTTTTTTTTAACCTACTTCAGAAAAAGTAGGAGGTTCTTAATTCGTCGGAATATATATATATTTATTTTTTTATGTATGTTCCCCGATTACTCGAAGACGGCTGGACCGATTTTAAAATTTATTTTTTTGTTTGAATGGGTATACTTTCTAGTTGGTCCCATTGTCACCAAGTCAGGATCTGATGATGAAATCCCAGGGAAATCGAGGGCAACCCTCAAATTTTATAGGGACGTATCATGTGTTTCATATATTTTCGAAAGCTATTCAAGTATTTGCGTCTGGTAGTCATCATCTCGTGTTGATGAGGTGATGATGGAAGGTACAACTCCTTAACGGTTAGGAGTTAGAGGATAATATTTTAAATATCAACGTAACTAAAAATTGTGAAATAAAAAATCTTTTAACAAAAAGTAAAACCGCCTTCAAAATAAAACCTCAGAAAAAAACCCCAAAACGCCATGAGTTTTTTGGCCTAGCAGAAATATGAAGTCGGTGCTTCATTCTAAGAATATTCCGCTAGCACCGCACCGACTTCATATTTCTGGTAGGCCATAAAATTCATGGCTTTTTGCGGATTTTTTTTTCTAGGGTTTTTTTTAAGGCGGTCTTTAACACCCTCAGATTTCGCAGTCCTCTCCGAATCTTCTGCAACAGAATGAATGCTTCTGAAGACCACGGCAATATGATTGGCATAATCATTGGGAGCATGGAGGAGATTGAGGACACGTTTCCTGTTTTGGAAAACAAGTTGGAGCTGATTTGCACGTTTAAGAAACGATTTACTCTGCCTATGTTTGTTTTGCTTGAATAAGTATATGAACTAAAAACAATTACTTTGCTCACCCGCGACCACTAATGACAAATAGTTATATCTGTGCGGCAAATGTATGTTTCCATGCAACACCTCCGCCTCCACTGCTACACGAATCAACACATGCCACACAGACTCAACTATCACCACCACCACTATACTAAACGCTGACGCGTTTCGGCACTCTCCACGAGGCCATTTACGAAGCACAACAACAACCGCTCAACATGCCACCACTTCCACTACTGACATATGCAAACCATGTACTCAACTTAGTTAATGACAAAACCAACGTACCCACTAATATTTTATAAATTCCAAACTACCCTTTTATGTAAGTCCTAAACTACCCTTTTTTAAGAAATGAATTCCAAACTACCCTTTTTATTTTTATTTTTAATTTAGGCCAGGTACCCCGTTATTTTTAACCGAGTACGGTAAAAAGAGAAGTCATGTTCTCATTATTACTATGACACATTATTAAAATTAGAACCAAGTCGTAACAAAGGCGAAGAAACCAAATTAACTTGTTCATTAGTAATAGACCCCATGTTGTTGTACCTAATTATTTCCAATTGTTCTAAAACCGATAGCCGCAAACCCTTATCAAAATAATGTAAAATTTCGTACGTATCTGAGTCTAACAACGAATGATTCGTTTCTAATAAATGCTTGGCAAAGTTTGATTTCTCTGGATGATCATGCCTATATGACGAGACATGCTCTTTAAATCTAGTATCAAAGCTTCGACCGGTTTGTCCAATGTATACTTGACTACAGTCGCCAATAATAATGTAATTCACCAGTCGCCAGTAATTGTTTTTTAGTTCATAAATATGGACCTCCGCAAAGTAACGCCTGATTCAATAAATTGAATAATTATAGGTTTTCACTTCTAATACTTTGGAGATAAATATTAAAATTGAAATTATTATTTACAATTAAAATAAATTGTTAAATTAAAATAAATTATTACCTACCTATGACACTGACTAACATAATAATTATTTAGAAAATTACTTGTAACTAACATGCTATGGATTTTGTTATGTGACAATAAATATTGTGCAACCATTGGTGGACGTCTTGATTTATTTGTCCATATGCTTAATACAATTATAATAAATAATAAATAAATAAATAATATCATGAGACAATAATAATTGACACAAATTGACCTAGTCCCAAACTAGGCAAAGCCTGTACTATGGGTACTAGACAACGGATAAACATACTTATATAGATAAATACATACTTATGTACATATGAAACATCGAAGACCCGAGAACAAACATTCGTATTAATAATACAAACATTTGCCTCAACCGGGGATCGAACCCGGAACCTCAAGCTTCATAGTCAGGGTCTGTAACCACTAGGCTATTCGGTCGTCATTATTATGTTCATGTATCGTGCTTTATTATGGTTATCGCATAAGCTATTAGTAACAGGTAAGCAATAACATTTATTACAACCGAATAGCCTAGTGATTAGAGACCCTGACTATGAAGCTTGAGGTCCCGGGTTCGAATCCCTGTCGGGGCAGGTGTTTGTATGATGAATACGAAAATTTGTTCTCGAGTCTTGGATGTTTAATATGTCGTATATAAGTATGTATTTATCTTTATAAGTATGTTTATCCGTTGTCTAGTACCCACAGTACAGGCTTTGCCTATTTTGGGACTAGGTCAATTGGTGTCAATTGGTCCCATGGTAATATTTATTATTTATTTATTATTACATTACAATGCCTGTTCGTCACAGCCTGTTGGTATGCCCCGATAGCCTATCTGAATCTAATTCAATTATAACCAAAACATACATAACGCGGGAGCAGCGAAATTTTAGACAAGGCACTGTGTAGTTGTCCAAGTTTTGCCCCGCGGCTTTGCCCCCGTGAAATATTTCAAAATGGGCTAGTTCCCTATCCCGTGGGAATTTCGAAAATCCCGTCCTAGTGCACCTCTAGGATAATCAAAGTATTGTGTTTGCCAAAATTCAAGTATGTAGGTCTAGTGTTTTAGGCTGTGCGTTGTTAGTCAGTCAGTCAGTCACGTTACTGTTTTATAGTTAGGTATAGATATAGATGAAGAAATAAATAAAGAACAGGCTAAGTGCTTGCTGTGTAACGCAAAGGGGGTTATGTGTTTATCAGGCTGTTTGTATATGTACGAGGTAGCTATGTATGTTTATTCCTTTATGGCAGGAGACCGATTCTAATAATTGTTCCGTGAATCGATTCACGTTAATATTACGAGTGTCGGTAAAGACACCACAAACGCCATAAATTGTAAAAAATAAAAAAGTCGACAAACTGTATTATGCGTGTGTAGTGTACCTACTTAATTATACTAATTAACTCTTAATAACTACTTACATTAATAAACTTAATAAATAATTAATGTATGACTTGAAACTAAACTTAATTCTATAAATTATTATTGTATAAATAAATTCCTAATTATGCCATTCCATCTTGCATAATAATGTATAGTAATAATTATAAGTAGTAACAAACATATTTATTTTCATACGAATATTTTGTACGTAACGCGACAAGCGAACCTAAGTTTCGTATTAGATGGCGCGCATCACGCGGCTGCTGCGTGCGAGGCGGTCGCTCGACCGGTTGCGTGCGCGCCGAGCGCCGAGCGCCGCGCCAGAGGGTCGAGCACGACTTTACGAATGCTGCGTAACGTTACGGTTATCGTATCGAGGTCGAGAAACCTCATACTAAATTTTAGTTCCAAATACGCTCACGGGCGGGCGCTGTTCCAAACGTCATACAAACTCGACAACGTTTACTATTCGATTTTACGTGACGCAGGTTTCGAATAAGTCGTGCTCGACCCACTGTACTTACGCCCATCCGCCGCGGAGCGCATGTCGCTTGTTGATGCTCCCTAAAGTACTAAATCTAAACCGCTTACGCTGTAGCAAATAGTGTTCTAGTGCTTGTGGTTGTCTGACTCTGTGCTTTTAGACTTTCTGTGGCTAAATTATAAACTTTCTCCTTCTATAATTGTATTGTGTTTCGAGCATTAAAGTGTTGTTGTTTACATCCGGACTTTTCGTTAATGTCAGCTTCGGAAAACCCAAGCAGCAGCTACACGGGGTATCATTGAATATGTGTTTGAAAATCATGTTTAGGTTTCTTTTATTATTTTTCATTTCGAATCACCATTTAGGATGGTTTAAAGTTAGCAAATATTTACATGACACAGACAGAAAGTTCAGTCATTACTTATTTTTGTGTTATAGTCGTTCTGTTATAGTTATTCAATTTATTTACTAGAAAGCTTTAAATAAAACGAAATAAATTAATTAAAACCTGGCTGCAAAAACAGTTAACTAAAAAGATGAAAACATTATAACAAACAAAAAAATACAATACAGCCGTAACATGCATTGGATTATTAGTTTTCCCTAACTCTACAATATTCAAGTTAGAAATAGATAAAGTAGGTACTTAATAATGAGCCAGTTTTCCTAGTTTTATTAGTTAACTGTTTTGGCAGTTAACTATTAAAAAGGCTTTTTTTATTAGTTCTATACAGTACAATACAGTACAAATATTCTGTATTGAAAACCACAAAACAGCACAAGGAGATTACAGCAAAACAGGTATGGTAGACAATAGCCGGTCTTATCGCTTAAAAGCGATCTCTTACGGACAACCAAATTACAGAAACCAAGATGAAGACTACAGATAAATATGCTAGATAAATAAACATGTACATTATACAATACATTACACTAGTTATACAAAACATGAGTGAAAAGGATTTCAAAGGAATAGATATAACAGAGACAAATAAGAATGGAGATGGACCAAAGACAGAAATAAGTTATACTAAGTTAGTGACACGTAGTAAGCCTTAAGAAGATTTAGTCCTATAATAACCCCCCCCCCCCCCCCCCCAGCCTATTCAATATTATTGCCTATAATTTTTTAATCGTGTGAAATTTTACCACCTTGTAATATTCCTGACTCCTGTGTGCTGGTATCGCGAGTTAGGATCGCAGCAGCCGTACTGAATAAACAAACAGATATTTACATGTAAAATTGGACGTAGTACTGTTATGTATAACAGTTTGTTAGGCCCATATCCCGGGGGCCCGGTAGAGCTAATACGGACCTAAATACAGTGCGGAAAGCGAATTATGAGCAGCTGTGAAACCCCTTTACAGTATAGACTAGTCGCGGACCAACCACCCTCTGGACACCGCATCTTCTATAAGTTACTTGGAAATGCGTCGGGATTGGTTCATAGCTTGTCATCTCGCTTGTCATCTGGTCGAAAGTGAGCCGCGATTCGAGGCTAGAGAGATTTTTATGTGCAAATGAGCATATGCGTTTCGGAAACGTTCGCCCTGACATTAATTTGGTGTCCAGAGGGTAGTTGGTCCATGAGACTGATACAAAAACCTTTCCCACGGGCCAGGCAAAAATTAATCTAATGGCAGTGTCATAAACATTTTAACAGGGGAAAGCTTTTTTTCACTTTAACTATAACTAGCTCGTCCCGAACTAAGAAGTCGCTTATTGTTTTTCACGTCAAAAATGTCTTTTTAAGAGAAATGGTGGCCACGGGCGCCCATAGTCTCGGGAATCTTAATCTCTTAATTAATTAATCTTTTGTGTGCACTTTTCTCCACCAGACACTTACGTAAAATCGAATAGTAAACTATAACGAGTTTGTATGACGTTTGGAACAGCGCCCGCCCGTGAGTGTACTTGGAACTAAAATTTAGTATGAGATTTCTCGATCTCGATACGATAACCGTAACGTAACGCAGGATTCGACAAGTCGTGCTTAGGGCACTGTCACAGGTAACGCCATCTACATTTATTAGTGGGCACTACTTCAGGGTAAGCTGAAGTAGACTAGCTCTATTCGATATCAACCGGACTAGTGGGTTCGGGAAAGAAACTACAGATGGCGTAACCTGCGACACTGCTCGTGCACAAAATGGCGTCTGATTTATTTCTCTTTGCAATAAACCTCGCAACCAACACGTTTTTCCATCGTCTGCACTCCACCTCAAGAATACTAGAATAAGGGCCAAGACCCTAACCCTGACAGGCACTGTTTTCCGGAGGGGTAGGCAGAGACCACGGACTTCCACTTGCTACGATTCTGACCTACGTAATTAAATATGCGATAAAAATAAAAAGCAGTACATTTTTTCTCAAACATGGAATGAAATATTGACGTTATGTACCTTATGATAGACCGCGAATTGTCATGTTACGGAATATCATGCAAAATTGGAGGTGATTGTCTGATGGTTCAATGTCAATTTTGTGAAGCAGCATCATGGCGTTTAGCCATTAAAAAAAAGTTGGAAATAGAAAGAAATAAGCACATGTAAAAAGTGCTCATTATAATGAAATCCAGTGTAGTTTTAGTTGCCTTACGAGTAAAATACAGATGTCCTGAAAGTTTATTTTTATTTTTAATACATTACATATTCGAGAAAAGCCCTATACATACCTCGGCGTGAAAAGGAATTGCCCGACTCGCATCGCTGTCCTACTTGGCCTGCAATCTCTATTTTCCCAGCCTCTGTAGTAATGTACTATTCACATCCAGTACCTACTCTCGAACTAGCTCGAAGGCTCTGCACTGAAAATCCGGTAAGACCACAGAACTATACGGGATAGAAGGAAAGAGTTGAATGATTAGTTTGGGATCCGAGTGTGTAACACTTTGCGCAAGTATTTTGACGTCACGAGTGTGTAGCGACCCTAGCGCTACACGCGAGTGACGTCACTGTTCTACGTCACTGTTCTACATCGCGCTAACGAAGTTTCTCAAGTCGGTTGCATAAATACAACTTCCAACTCTCTTCCTTCGGACTTCGGTCCACAGGCATAACATCTGCCTGGAGAGAGATCTCTCTATTGGAGTCCTCCTCAAACTGGTGACCCTCGACATTGGACAAAAAACGCAACCTTCTAAGACCTACGACAATGACGCAGTCTCACAGCAACGCCAGACTACTACACTGTGCACCACTAGCATGTTGCTATATCTCCATGCCTGGTGTCTACAGTGTGCAACCCTCTCCTACACTGCTACGCACTCCGATGAGGATCCACACTAGCAGCAACTCATCGTTTCCGCCAGGACAGCGGAGCAACTCATCGCTCCCGCCAGCACAGCGGAACAACTCATCGCTTCCGCCAGCACAGCAGAGCAACTCATCGCTCCCGGCAGCACAGCGGAACAACTCATCGCTTCCGCCAGCACAGCGGAGCAACTCATCGCTCGCCAACGAGGCTAAGCAAACCTCGCAATTGGCCCTTGCAAGCGCCCTCACGACGCACAGACTGCGCTCCCACACCGACCTCCGGTCTAAAAAGGGGGGCTGGTGTAGCGACCCTAGCGCCACACGTGAGTGACGTCACTGTTCTACGTCACTGTTCTACATCGCGCTAACGAAGTTTCTCAAGTCGGTTGCATAAATACAACTTCCAACTCTCTTCCTTCGAACTTCGGTCCCCAGGCATAACATCTGCCTGGAGAGAGATCTCTCTATTGGAGTCCTCCCCAAACTTAGCGAGAAAATATCTCGATTAACAGCACATTGCTCGTAGAACTGATGGCCGCTGGGGCCGTAACGATCTAGAGTGGCGACTGCGTACCGGAAGGCAAAGTTTTGGTAGTCCTCCCGCAAGATGAACGGACGATCTGGTAAAGATCGCGGAAAGCCACTGACTGCGGGTAGTACAAGTGCTGTAGCTCACGATAAATTACAAATGTAAAATCCTAAAACCCCAGAGGTGCGAGCCGGGGCTCGAACCCTCGACCTTCTGCTTGAGAGGCCATAGGTCAAACCGCTAGGCTACCACGGCTTTTCTGTCATAGGTAATGATTTTCCTTGTCGGGAAATGCGATGTCACCATGACATTTTCTTCGAAAAGGTTCCAAAATGGGTGGAAAGGAAATAGTGTACTGAGTTGGTTTTTTTTTATACGACAAAGAAGACAAACGAGCAAGTGGGTCACCTGATGGTAAAGTGATCACCACTGCCCATAGACACCCACAGCCCCAGGGAGGAGCTAAGATGAAATGCCTCTTGTGCCCGTAATTACACCGGCTGTCTTACTCTCCACACCGGAACACAACAGTGCAAGCACTGCTGCCTAGCGGCAGGATTACCGAGTGAGATGGTGGTAGCGATCCGGACGGACCTCGCACATGGTCCTACCACCCACAATGGTTCGATAGTCCTTATAAACGCAGTCTTTCCTTCTATCCCGTTATATAATTCTATGCGTTAGTCAGTCTAAGTCGCGTGTCCTTAGCTTTATCCAGGGATCGGCTCAAATTATCCACTTCTAGTCGAACAGGACAACTTGTCGGCTTATTTGTTTCGATCGAGCCGTTTCGGACAGACTGGGCAACTTTGTCTATGTACCTAATACGTTAGATCAGAGTTTCTCAAAGTGACCGTAAAGGGGTCGCCTTAACGATAAGGTTTACACCAGCAGGGCATTTGAGTAGGTAACTATTTTGACACTTGTCTTTGGACATAATGAAAAGTAAAATCACCTTCAAAAAAATCTCGGAAAAAAAAACATAAAATAATCCTATAAGGCCATGAGCTTTATTGCCTGGCACAAATATGAAGTCGGTGCGGTGCGAGCGGAATATTCTTTGAATGAAGCATCGAATTCATATGCTGCGTCGCCTCCGCGACAGCCCCAACCGCATCCTGAGTGTTTTGGCGGACCGCTGGGACTCCCCTAAGATCGCCCGTTGGATACGACTGCATATAGTGAAGTAACAAAGGGCGGTTTTGACATTGTATTTTTATGTTTGAGCTTTGTTGCCATTTCATTTGTACTAACCTATAGTTTATGAGATTTAATGTATTACTAACCATTTATGGACTTTAATAGTCCGAAATAAAATATTTGAATTTGAATTTGAATATTTCTGCTAGGCCGTAAAACTCATGGCTTTAGAGCATTATTTTGGTTTTTTTTCTAATGTTTCTCTGAAGGCGGTTTTACTTTTTTGCTAAGGAGTTGTACCTTCCATCATCATCTCACCATAAGATGATGATTTCCGAACGCAAATACTTGAATAACCTTCGAAAATATATGAAACACAAAATACGTGCCTATAAAATTTGAGGGTTGCCCTCGATTTCCTTGGGATCCCATCATCAGATCATGGCTTGGTGACGATGGGACCACCTCAGGAGTATAGGTACTCCTTCGAATAAAAAAAATATTTTGAAAATCCGTTCACAATTGACGGAGTAACGTAGAACCTCCTCCTTTTTTGTTTGAAGTCGGTTAAAAATGTTAATTAATAACTCTTTATTGAATACCAAGTTACAAACAAAACATAAATATTACAAATAAAATGCAAGATAGGAACTGGCAGCCTCATCGCTACAGAGGCTCGAGTACGTATAATCAAATCCTGCGTAACGTAAAGTTATTGTATCGAAATAGAGAAACTTCATACAAAATTTTAGGTCCAAATACTCTCACGAAAGGACGCTGTTCAATAGGCAGAGCACGAGCTTCCGAATCCTGCGCAATGTAACGTTATCGTATCGAAATCGAGAAACTTCATACTAAATTTAGATTCGATTTCGATCTAGATACATAGGACAAACTAATAAAATTAACTAAATTTTGGTGTCGGAGGTTAAAAAACAACAAACACCGACGCCTACGGTCAAAGAAACCCACTTGAAGCAAGGAAAAACAATATTGATGGAGATTTAATTCATTTAGTAAGGAAGCGGGGGCGAGGTATTGAATAATGCATCCCATTCACTCTGCGATCTCTTGTGTTCGCTAAGGGTCCACCGCACTAGCTGTTGAGGGTGGGTAGAGGGTTTCTTTAATTGCGAAAAAGTTTAGTGGTAATGCTAAAGACTTACCTTACCTTTGCAACTCCTGACCCAAAAAGTGGGATGTTTAACTGACATGTGTAACAGCATCAGACATAATGAAAACGGGATATTGACCCCCATGATCATCGTGATGCATGTAACTGCGTCGAAATATCGGGAGCTCATCAAACCTGGTAAGGTAATCGCGGTCATTAAAACAGTTTCGCCAGGCTTTCGAACATGTTAATTTCGGCGGCTTTTACTTTTTTAACATTCTTAAACATCTTAAGATTTTTAACATGAAACTATCGAGAGAATCAATCGCAGTGAAACAAACGGATATATGTCGAGTTTAGTCCCTCCTCTGGTGCAGGGGTTCCCAAACTGTGCGCCGCGGCGTCCTGGGGCGCCGTGAAGAGTCCCAGAGGTGCCGTGATACATTTTTGTTTTCTCTTCTCTTAGGTACCGTATTGATGCCATTGCATCTACTGTACACACAGCTACAAACTTGGCACAGGGCGCCGGGACGAAATACAAAAACGAAAGATGCGCCGCAAAGTGAAAAAGTTCGGAAACCCCTGCTCTGGTGGATTGCCTTGGTGGCAGCAAATTAAATACATTTCATTTGCGTGATCCGTTCATTTATAAACGACATAATTTTCACCGTAGTTTCATGTTAAAAATAGCTACAATACCCTTTGTATAAAAGATGGTGTATTTCGAATGTCACTTTGGAGTCTGAGGGTCGAGCCCGACTTTTCAAAACCTGCGTCACATAAAATCGAATAGCAAACGTTGTCGAGTTTGTATGACGTTTGGAACAGGGCCCGCCCGTGAGCGTATTTGGCACTAAAATTTAGTATGAGGTTTCTCGATCTCGATACGATAACCGTAACGTTACGCTGCATTCGTAAAGTCGTGCTCGACCCTCTGGATTTCAAAACTCGGCTCAATCTTGTAGGGCTCGGTGATCTAAGCACTTACGATCACGGTGATCACGGTCAAACTGACGAAACGAGCGTGGATACCAATATCGGGAGCTCATCAAACCTATAAGGTAATCGCTGTTAATGTCCCGTTTGTCGCGAATTCTCGCAGGGTAGCTAAATAATATAGCTGATTCATTGAGCAATAACGCTAGTAGTTATGAAATGACCTCAACGCTGGGCACTCTTTTCGTAAGAGGGTAGCCGGAGACGAGAGGAAGACACCGTTACCGTAAGACGTGTTGTGTGTGCGGAGAAATATATGGTGGGTGCTATTTTAATTTACTGTGTTTCTTATTGTGCTTAATTGTGTATAATGGTGGCATACGGCCTGCGGGCTTACATCGAGTGTTTGTTAGCGGCAGGAATATAGACCCGCGGGTCTCTCCTTGCTACTCAGTCCGCTCAGACCAAGGTCTTGCTCAGTTTGCCCAGAGAACTCAGTACCCAGAACTTAACTCAGTGCGTGGCTTGGGGTCGCTGTAAGGGGTGGTTGGAGGCGACTGCTCAGAAACCCACAAGGGGTCCTACAACAGCTCAGTATGCATGGCTCAGAATAACGCCAGATGTGGCGGTACGACACAGTGCTTAACCTCAGTAACGAACCTCGATGTATCCACGCTGCCCGTGTGTAACCCTTGACTGCTATTCCTATGTACTACATGTTATCGCCATTTCATCTACCTTTCAGGCGTACTTTTTTCAATTGTACTTCCATACTTACTTATCCATCATGTTCTATGTATAAATTAACGCATGGCGAATTTGGCGACACCGTTTTAATTGTGTCTAATGCAATTAACCGCGAATCATTTAAAACTGTTATTGTAGAGCCTCTGCTGTTGAATCGAGTCTCGTGACTAGAGTCGACTTTAGAAATTCAGTCTACTGGATTCGAGTTTCTTACAACACTAGCTTCCGGTTTGCTTTGTAAAGAATTTCCTTTAAAACGCGATACAAAATAGAAAACTCAGTAAGCGAAAGCGCACTTACTTTGCGTGGATGTTTATTGAAAGCGAATATCTTAAAACGGCTTAAACTTTTCGCTTCTAGATAGATGCCTAAATACACGAAAACTTTAATCACCGACCACAAGACATACACGCATTGAATATACCTAAGCATTATAGTGACTCTGTGTGCGGAAGATTTTTTTTTTAATTTGCATTAATAGTAGTTTATGCAACTGCTACATAATGAGGGTCCTTAAAACACGAGTGTGTTTTTATGAAACGAGGCGAAGCTGAGTTTGAAAACCAACGTAGTTTACAATCATAGTGAAATAAAACGGATCACTTACGTATGTAAGTCGAGTCGAGTTCGAGTCCGACATGTATAAATAGTAATGTGATAATTCCTCCGGGGTTGCAGGTGTATATGGGCATTGGTAATCACTTACCATCAGGTGACCCACTTGCTCGTTTGCCTTCCTCGTTGTATAAAAAAAATTACTAAATTTTAAGTCGAACCCACCACTGAAAGTTGGTTAAATTTCACTAGCAGTATTTGTCCCATAGGTACATACTAACAAACTAACTGAAAGTTAAATAAAAGCTTGTAAAAAAAAAAGAAACTAAGCTTTACTATAGAGCACAAATATTTTTAACCCACTAACAGCATATTTTAATCTCTGTGCCCTTAAAAACAGAGTTCGAACTAGCATTTTCCCAAATTAAACTGTTTCAGAGTTCAGCGTGGAGCCGCAAATTTAGTTGTGCCGGTGGATAAATTTGGAAACGGCTCGGCCCCGTACTAATTTCGCGGTGTTGTTTTGAAGTGGCGCCCCTCTCGGCTTCAGAATCTAGTTTGTAAATTTAACCGCTCTTTAGCAGGCTCTAATGATGTGGTTTAGTAAGACTAGAACTAATGGATAACTGGTTTGACGTCAAGGGGAGAAAGGTAGTAAGTCTTAATTTTAAGTTTTTAAGGTGAACGTTTTGGTAGCGAGTGCAACCCATATTTCTTCATTATTAATTTGTTTATTTTCGGAGAACCAACAGATAGGTATAAATTAGGCGCAGGGTTGGTTATTTCGATTGTAATATTGGAGCCAAATTAGAAACCAATTGTATTCAAGTAAAAAAATACACGCACGAAAGCACTAGCTTAACATGGGTAAAACGCTGCTATAACAAAACTCATTGTTTTCACAGCAAAATAATGGAATTAATAAAACAGCAGTATAATAATAATAATAATGACAGTCTAAGTCCATTATGGTTCTGCCTAGCACTGAATCCGCTCAGTACTCTGCTGACGGATTCAGGACTAGGTTGCCGGCTCCGGAGAGGGGGTGAGGTCATCTCTCATCTGCTTTATATGGATGACCTCAAGCTATTTGCACCAAACAACCAGAACTTGTTGGAGTTACTGAAAACAACAGAAGTCTTCAGTAATGCCATCAAAATGGAATTTGGTGTAGACAAGTGTGCAGTCATACATGTACAGCGGGGAAAAGTTGTAAATTCACCGAATTTACAACTTTCTGAGACAATGTCCCTCAGATCTATCTCCGAAACTGAAACCTATAAATATCTTGGTATGTCACAGTCCTTGGGTATTGCAGGTAGGGATATCAAACAGACGGTGAGGGAGCGATTCTTTGGCCGCCTGGCAAAAGTACTCAATAGTCTTTTGTCGGGTGGCAACAAGGTGCGCGCCTTCAACGCCTGGGTGATGCCCCTGCTCATATACTCCTTTGGCATACTAAGATGGAATCAGACTGAGCTGAATGCCCTGGATCGATGGGTTCGTTCATTGCTCACTGCGCATCGCATGCTACACCCGCGCTCGTCTGTTATGAGACTGTACATTCCACGGAAATGTGGAGGTCGTGGTTTTTTAAATGCCCAGGACCTCCACAACCGTGAGGTGTGCAGTCTTAGGGAATTTTTCCTGAACAACGAGTGTGGGATGCATCGCGATGTAGTGGCGGTGGACAAATCCTTCACTCCTCTCGCCTTGGCAAAAGAGAACTGGCGCAGACCTAAGGTATGGAGCACCGAGGACCGCAAGACTGAATGGGAGAGTAAGGAGCTACACGGGCGGTTCTATAAGGCCCTCATGGGGCCCGATGTAGACCTCCTCGCGTCGGTGAACTGGCTACGCTTCGGGGACCTCTTCGGGGAAACCGAAGGTTTTGCCTGTGCAATTGCGGACGAAGTTATCATGACTAGTAACTACCGCAGGTATATCCTGAAGGACGGTACGGTCGACATCTGTCGGGCATGCCGCCGTCCCGGGGAGTCACTCAGGCATATTATCTCTGGTTGTTCTAGTCTTGCTAACGGCGAGTACTTGCACAGACATAACCTTGTAGCCAGGATTATTCACCAGCAACTTGCTCTTTCATTCGGTCTTGTGGACTTCGAAGTGCCGTACTATAAGTACCCACCTGCACCAGTTCTTGAAAATGGTCGTGTCACGCTCTACTGGGATCGATCTATCATCACGGACAGGACTATTGTCGCCAATAAACCTGATATCGTGCTGATAGATCGATCGAAGCGCCAGGCAGTGCTCGTCGACATCACGATCCCCCATGACGTGAACCTCGTGAAGGCCGAGAAGGACAAAGTCAGCAAGTACCTTGACTTGGCTCACGAGGTTACCGCCATGTGGCCTGTTGATTCGACGATCACTGTCCCGATAGTCGTTTCGGCAAACGGTCTAATAGCGAAGAGCCTTGACCATCACCTTAAAAGGCTCTTGCTAGATGGTTGGGTCAAGGGTCAGATACAGAAGGCGGTACTCCTGGACACGGCTCGGATAGTCAGGAGGTTCCTCTCTCTGTCGCCCTGACCACCGGTAGCTTAGGCCCCGCCTCGCTGCCGGTGGCACCCTAGGTTAGGTTTTTATAATGTTTTTATATTTTGTATTAATATTGTTTTATTACTTTTTATATGAATATTGTGAAAACCTAGCCTAAGATTGTAATAAATATACGGGAATAATAATAATAATATCCTTTATTCCGTATAACAATAACATAATTGTGTTGGAAACAGGCCAATTATCCAAATACAGGTTACATTATTATTAAGAAATTCAAAAAATATCAACTAATAGGTTTAAAATCTAAGTAATAAAAGTAAACAATAACAAATAATAAACTCTACGTGTGAGATCACATACAACTAAACGTAATGAGATCAGAATAAACCATAAAATGAACACTTCATTTTTTAGGAAATGTGACATTAGGTAAATACTTTAGATACATAATAATATTTTAAATTAAATCAATTACACATATACTCATTGACGTCGTAATAGCATTTCCTTAACAAGAAGTCCCTAAGTCGACGTTTAAACATATTAACTACAAGATTGGTACGGGACATGAGATTTGCTAGATTATAGAAAAAAAAACTTTCGATCACCTTTGGTATCACCTAGATTGTGATCTGGGTGATACCAAAGTTGATCAAAAGTTTATTTAGTCAAACGTATACATATGCATCAATCGCTGTCAAAGTAAAATAATCATGTTGGAGGGGCAGGACACGTACCTCTAATCCAGGACACACCTGACCTGACTCCAGCAATTGAGTTTTTCTAAGATTTCTTTCTTGACACAGTTTATACGTTATGTCCGAATATTTAAATCTAATGTGTGCACACAGATATCACTTTTCACAGTTTTGTTATTTATAAAATTAAAAGAGTCATTTGCGTGAGAGAGAAAATTATAGCGTCACTCGCGATTCACTTGTTTCAACGGAGTGTTCGTTTTTTTTAAAAACTTCTTCATCTTGTCCTGAGGTACGGGGGGGGGGGAAAGGAAAAGGATCGTGTTGCCAGTGTTTTTTAATGTATGTAGTGCGTTCGAGTAAGATGTGAGAGTATGAAATTAACTAAATAAACATATAATTAAAATTACATAAAACTGGCGCAGCCAACTTCGGGGGGCCTAGAGGTTTCCTCTACATTGAGAACTGAAAATAACATCTAATATTAAAGCGGTTGATAAACTTAAGCTAATATGAAAGAGTTTGGAACTATTGAGTAGGTAGAGGACAGAGTCGAGTTAGTGGACGTATATACGTCCCAGAAACGGTTTTTATTTTAGCAACACGAGTAATGTTATCCTTGCCAGGATAAACCTCTGAGACAATAGCCAGGGGCCAAAACATAGGATGAGCATTGTCATCTTTGACGACAACTACAGTCCCTACACTCACAGGTTTGGAAGGCGTGTTCCATTTATTGCGTTGTTGAAGTGAAGTTAAATATTCCATGCTCCAACGTTTCCAGTAGCTCTGGACTATTCTATTTAAAAGTTGATAGCGGTTGAGTCTGTTGTCTGAGAGTGTAGAGTCGATATTTTCAGCGGGTAAAAATTTAAGTGAAGTTACATTTAAGAAATGATTCGGAGT
Organism: Clepsis dumicolana; assembly: GCA_963691665.1. Classification (NCBI taxonomy): domain Eukaryota; kingdom Metazoa; phylum Arthropoda; class Insecta; order Lepidoptera; family Tortricidae; genus Clepsis; species Clepsis dumicolana. Next base: position 13,438,605 of record OY829513.1, read on the forward strand.
AAGAGCGGTCAGATCAGAAGGATCTGACGAGAGTACACAAATAGGCCGGCTATTTAACAGACCTTCAATTTGTATTAAAATTGTGTTAAATTCCTCGTAGGTGAGAATTTGACTGCCGATAGCTTTAAATAAATGGGTTTTACAAGATTTGACATTAACTTCGCTCAAACCATTAAAATTCGGTCCATACGGAGGGCTATTTTTAAATTGGACTCTATGTAAAGTAAGATAATGACTCAAATCATTTTGGAAATCAGTTGACTGTATTTTGGAATAGATTTCGTTTAATTTGCGTTTAGCGCCAATGAAGTTGGTGCCTCCATCGCTATATAATATAGAGACTGGACCTCTGCGGGAAATAAAGCGCTTGAAAGCATCAAGAAAGCAATCAGTACTTAGATCAGAAACTAGCTCTAAGTGAAGGGCTTTTGTCGTAAGACATACGAACAAACAAATATATGCTTTGTGGCTTTTAACACCACGATGGCGGATATGCGTGATATAAAATGGTCCAGCGTAATCGACAGCGGTATGCACAAAGGCTTTGACTTGAGAGACTCTAATAGAAGGAAGATCTCCCATTAATGGGTTCGTGCTACGCGGTTTGAGTTTAAAACATAAGTTACAACTATGAACACGTTGTCGAATTAAATTTCTAGCGGACAGAATCCAGTACTTTTGACGTATTAACGCCAATAGTAATGCGGGACCTGTGTGTAAATTTGAAGCGTGATAGTAGTCAACTAGGAGCGAAACTATGCGATTTTTAGCGGGCAATAGTATTGGATGCTTTTGGTCAAAATTCAATTGAGAATGCGTTAGACGACCGCCTACTCTCAATAGGTTTTGATCGTCTAGAAAAGGGTTGAGCTTTAGAATAGCCTTGTTTGGACAAAGTCTATTATTTTTGATAGCGTTAATCTCTTGAGTAAATGCATTGTTTTGCAAATAGCGTATTGCGTATTGTTCAGCGTGATCTAAATCGGTTACTGTGATAGAACCGCGTGAGGCGAGTTTTTTTGAAAAGCGAAGTACGTATACAAGCGCGCGTATAAATTTCAACCAAGACGAGCAGCGTTCGGCGAGATCGTGGATAAAGTGAGTATTTTCTATTGCGTTTACATTTTGCGTAGGAAGCGATATAGTTTTAGATTCTTCTGTATCCGAATTTTCATTGTTATTAATTTTATATTCTTTTACAGGCCAGGAGACGACGGGAGCGGCGAGCCACTGCGGACCGTGAAACCAGAAATCATTATTAACTAAACTTTTTGGTGTTACAGGACGAGAAACGATATCCGCGGGATTATCTACACCTCGTACGTGAAACCAATGAGATGCAGGTAAATGTTCGTTAATCTGTGCGATGCGGTTAGCTACAAAAGTATGGAACTTATGTGCAGGTGAGTGGATCCAGGTAAGAGTTACCATAGAGTCAGAGAATGCGCAAATTTTATTTATGTTGCAGCGTTTACTGAGGACCGTGCGTACTGAGTCGATCAACTTTGCGAGCAGGACAGCAGCGCAAAGTTCTAAGCGAGCGAGTGTTTTATTCGGAGTTGAGACTTTAGACTTCGAGGTAAGTAGTTTTACTGACTGTGCTGGCGCGTTATCATCGTTGTCAATGCGTACGTAAATGGCAGCACCGTAGCATTTTTCGCTAGCGTCTGCGAAACCAATCAAATAAACTCTATGCGTAGAATTTATCCCTATGTGACGCGGTATTTTAATGTCAGAAAGAAGCGGAAGTTCTTTATGAAAGTTTTCCCATTTGGATATTATGTAATCAGGAACCTCATCATCCCAGTCGAGCTGTAACTTCCAGCACTCCTGGATGAGAAGCTTCATATACGCGACAACTGGACTTATGAGACCGAGCGGATCGAATAAGCGTGCGGTAACTGAAAGGATTGAGCGTTTGGTACAATTTTGCGGTAAGTCAATATTTATTTTAAATTGAAAGTTATCATCATTAGGCTGCCATTGCATACCTACAATTTTTGTATCAGCGTTGGGATCGTCGTCAAACTTAACAATGAGCGGGCTCTTATGAGAAGAAAGAATGCGTGACATCAGTGCATGATCATTTGAGATCCACTTGACTAAATTAAAACCTCCGGATTTGAACATAGCTACCATTTCATTGTAAATATACTCAGCGTTATCTAAACCGTCAATAGAACTGACATAGTCATCGACATACATATGGTTCTCTGCTTCATAAGCGGCGAGCGGGAATGAGTCGCGGCTGTCAGCGGCGAGCTGACGCACAACGCGCATGGCGAGGTAAGGCGAGCTAGACACACCAAAGCTTACCCTATTAAATTGGTAGATCTCTATTGGTGAATTAGTATCGAACCGAAACAAAATGCGTTGAAATGGTTGGTGTTCAGGTGCGAGCTTTACTTGAAAATACATTTTTTCTATGTCAGCAGTTAGCGCGATTGAAAACATGCGGAGGTTGAGAAGTAGTTCGAATATACTGCTTTGTAAAATCGGACCTACATATAAAATGTCGTTAAGCGACTTGCCTGATGTGGTTTTACAACCAGCATCGAGAACAACGCGGGTTTTGGAGGTATCTTTCTCCGGACGATAAACGGCTTTATGTGGCATGTAATATTCGTTATCGTCTTGAAAGTTATTTGAAACTTTGGACAAGTAACCTTGATCAATATAGGCTTGTATAGTTGTATTATAATCGGCGCGTAAATCACATGAGTCGAGTTTCTTTTCTAGATTTAAAAAGCGACGTTTAGCTATAGCGTATGAGTGACCTAATTCAGAAGGTGGGTATTTGAACGGGAGATCTACTGTGTATCTACCGGTTTCATCGCGTGAGTAAGTACTTTGGAATATTTTTTCACAAGCTTCGTCATCGGGACTGAAGTGTTTTTTATCGGGTACATTTTCTATTTCCCAAAAGCGGTGCGTTAATTGTTCGAGCGAAAGCGATTCTGCTTGACAGAAGAACGCTTTGTCAAAGTTATGCGAGAGTGTAGTAGGAGCGTTAGGCGCGAGTGTGGCGGGAGCATTAGGCGCGGTTGTAGTTATAGCGGGTGCGGGTTCGTCTTGGATTTGTGCGTGATGCGTTTGAGTGTTTGAGTTGCGTGCGTTTTGCGTAAAAGAGCAAGATGGATGAGAGTGAGTGCGAGCGAATTTATTATTAGAGTGCGAGTTTTGAGAATGCGAGTGAGTTCCATCAGGTGAGTGCGGATGAGTTGCGTTGAAAGAGTGCGAGTGCATTGCGTCAGCAGACTGCGATTCATCATGAGTGCGAGCAGTACTCACAGGCGGCAGTCGCGGCGGCGGCGAGTGCGAGTGAGACGAGTATTGCGCGCCAGTGCCGGCGGCAGCGCCTGCGGGCGACTTGGGAACTTGCGAAGCGGGTTGGTACCTAACTGACGGAATGCTTTGGTTATTATTATCAGTGATAACATTTTGTTGGAAATCAGCTGGTCGTTGAGCGCGGTTCATATTTAAATTGTTGTTATTTTCATAGTGCAGAAGCGAATGATGTTTGCGGTTACAGATCGAACATCTCGCTGCTTCAATACAAAAGCGACGCAAATCAAAAAAAAACAAAATTGTTTTTATTGCAAAAATCGCACTTAAAATTTTCATTTCATACCCTGCCACAAAGACACCCATTGATTTAGCTTTAGAACTAACTGAATAACGCAATTGCCCTTTTTGCACTAGCCCGTTTTCGCGGCTAACTTCAGAGCGAAACGGCCATCTTGTCAGTTGCAACTCGACAGTCAGCATGAACGCACGCATTTTTTTAGTAAAGGGGCCATAAAACGAAAACATTCGTCGTTTTATCAAATAATTTATAGTTAAAAATGCCTTATTTTGGATTATTGCAGTGTTAAAAAGAAAATACACGTAAGAGTTGTTTTATTACTTATGCAAAGATGCCACATTTTGGAATGTTGCAGTTTTGATTTGAAATTTCACTTGGATTGAGTAGTTTTTTAAGTACAAAACTGCTACATTTTGGAATATTGCTGTTTTGAATTGAAATTCCACTTTTAATTAATATTTTTTAAAAACGAGAGTGCCACATTTTGGAATACTGTTGTTTTGAAATGAACTTTACTCAGAATAAATATGCTTTGTAAAAACTAAAGTGCTATATTTTAGATTGCAGCCATTTTGGATTGACAATTTATTTTAATTATCATGTTACTAAAAAACGAAACTGCCATTTTTAAGGATGCGTCTGCTTTGCTTTAAATTATCTTTGGGTAAAATAAAATAATTTATATAAAAAACGCTTGTATTTGTGATGCGTCTGGTTTGCTTATAAATATGTAATAGCACCTCGAATATTTTCTTAATACAATACTGAAATTCTCGCTTTACTGTTATTTTTAATATTGTAAGCAAAGAGAACTCAATATTATATTCACCGTATTGCATAGTTTACTCACTAGGCACCTAATTTTTTACTTTTTTAAGGGAAATCTATCGCTTTTGGTGTATTTTCTAGTTGTATGTAAATCCTGTAGGCTTTACTAACGATTTAATTGTTTTGTACTAACAGAATGGACAGCAGAGCGAGGAGGATATTACAAATGGTGACCACCAACGATAACAAAATGAAAACACAATCTAATACAGACAGTTTGGACCAACAACTCGATTCTTCGGATTCGAATTCTATTCCTGATAGCCAACACGGCTTGGATATGTCATTTCTTAATGAAAGTGATGAACATTACTTATCAAAGTTTAGACAATCTGTTACAAAGCCAAATGTTATTGTTGAAAACAGCGATTCATCCGATAGTGACAGTAGTGAGTCCTCGAGCTCCAACAGTTCATCAAACGATTATTCCTCAGATGATAGCGTGAAGGACCCCGACTACAAATCCACAGAATTGATCGATTCTGATTCTGATGAAAGGGCGTCACCTGAACCTGGCTGTTCTAATATTTTATTAGAGCCACCCTTCATTTGTTCTAAGCAACCTTGTTTGAATGATCAATCTCCCAATGCTCACTCTGAACCACTTACTGTTGTAATTCAACCAGTAACTTCCGCTGCTCCCTCTCCTGGGTTTGAAACTGAAGTTCCCAGCGTTTATTCTGCCCCACCCAGCGTTGATACTCAATCACCGAGTGTTTGTGTTGATTCGGCTAGCACCGATGGCCAGACACGAGGTAGGTCTCGAAAAAGAAAGTTAAATACAGATGAGTGGCAAAGAAACAAATCTAAATTATTGAAAAACAGTGGCAAGGCTTATACTTCTATGTCAAAATCCAAGAAAGTTTTTGATGAGAGAAAAATTAGACCTGCGTGTCGTGATCAATGTCAATTTAAATGTAACGTAAATTTTACAAATGAAGATCGTTTGAAAATTTTTCAGGGATACTGGGATATGGCTGACCTTGAATCTCAAAGACAGTTTATCAGTAATAATATGAGTAAAGTTGAGGCAAAATATAGATACACTCGTGTTGGCAGTAATCGTATTAATATGAATAACGCGTATCATTTTCCTCTCAACGAGAAACGCATTCGGGTCTGTAAATTGTTTTTCATGAACACCTTGTCAATTTCTGACAAAACTATAAGAACGGTGGTACGTAAGATCTCAACACTAACCGGGATGCAGCTTAAGGACGGTCGAGGCAAACACGATAACCATCAAAAGTTGGATGTTTCACTAGTAGACGGAGTCAAGGCCCATATTAACTCAATACCGAGGATCGAGAGTCATTATTGTCGAGCCCAGACGCAGCGGGAGTATATTGAAGGCGGGCTATCAATAGCTTCACTGCATCGTAATTATGTTGAAAAGTGTCAATCTACTGGAGTGCGATACGTTACTTATCAGATTTATTACAACATATTCACCAAAGATTTCAATATTTCATTTTGGACGCCAAAGAAGGATCAATGTGAGGATTGTACAGCATACAGTAATGCCACCGATAAAACGTCTTTGCAAGAGGACTACGATTTGCACCTGAGAGAGAAAACGCTTGCAAGAACAGAAAAAGAAACAGATAAAGAAAAAGTCAGTGACAATGTTGTAGTCTCGGTTTATGATTTACAAGCTGTAATGCCTTGCCCACAAGGGGAGGTATCTAGGTAGGTATCTAGGTATCTTTTACTATATATCTAAACTAAATTTATTGAATTTTACAATTACTGAGCTTGTCACAAAAAAAACAGACTGCTATGTTTGGCATGAAGGACAAGGTGGAAGAGGAGCAAATGAAATAGGTTCTTGCGTACTTATGTACCTAAAAAAACTAAATGATAACGCTACCGAAGATTTGGACGTGATTTTTTATAGCGACAACTGCTGTGGACAGCAAAAGAACAAATTTATGCTGGCTATGTACCAATATGCTATAAATGAGTACCCAAAACTCAAAAGTATAACGCATAAGTTTTTGATCAAGGGCCATACGCAAAATGAAGGGGACGCAGTTCACTCTACTATACAACGGAATATTTCAAAGGCATTGAAATCTTCGCCGATATTCGTACCAGACCAGTACATAACGTTAATTAAAACTGCAAAGAAGAAAGGTACTCCTTACAATGTTTTAGAACTAACACACGAAAATTTCTGGAACTTGAAATCTTTAGCTGACGGTCAATATACGATAACTGAGGATGGACAAAAGGTTAAATGGACTGACATAAAGGTAATCGTAACTAATCGTGAAAATAAAAACAAGTTTTTTTTCAAAACATTCTACGCAGATGTAGAGTTTAAGTCCGTATCGACGTTGAAAAGAAGGCAACCTAGGGCGGTGGCGTCGGGCGTTCAGTTAAAAAAACTGTACAATCAAAAACTCAACGTTCCTGAAGCAAAAATACGAGGTATTTTAAAGCTTATACAAAAAAACGTAATACCAAAGTATTATGAAGCATTTTACATAAATCTCTTGGACAATAATTAAGTGTAAGTAACTAGTCTTTCGTTCACAACGGCGATAAAACAAGTCATGTGGATTGTAATAAAGAGAAATTTATTTTTTGTTTTAATTTTGTAATAATGTTAGAATGTAAACATTTTCGATGTGCCTTACTTGATTGTGATTTAGTCATAAGTATTTAGATAGAAGATCAGAATCAAGAACTTCTCACAGACAGCCAAGTGCTAAAATAACAATTAAACTACTGCGTTTGCGTGTATACTCGTATGTTTAAGTGCCTTACTGAACTGTGATTTAATTATACGTTAGGTAAGATAAAAACTTTCCAACGATTGTTGAACATGATAATTACTATTATAACTTAATTGTGTTCATATTGTCGTATTTCAACTTTTAAGGTTGAATTGTGATAATATTGTGAATGCTAAACTAGTTAAGTCAGATTATGAGTAACGTTGTAATGTTCAGATGTTTGATTAAAATAGTTGTTGCAAAGTGTCGATCTCAGTATTCTCAGTGCTACGTATTTGTAAGTAAAGCATTTTTTTTATATTTTATAGTTTAACATAAAAAGATTAAGAGATTTTGAAGATAACCCAAGTTTTTTAGTTTTTATATACAAAAATGTAATAGTTACATTCCTTTGTATGGCCTTTTTGTTAAAAAGAAGTTTATCTGTTTTAAGTTTTGCAATAATTACCTATACTATAAAACATGTTGTGTTTTTTTTCTCATACTTTTGATACAATAAACATATATTTTCCGTTTTTGTGGCCTTTTTTTTGAAAATAAACTTTACATTTAAGATATATTTTTAATGCAAAAGGGACTTATGTACTAATTTAACGTTCTGTAAGTTAATTATCATAAAGCGAAATAGCTACATCGAAAGAGGTCTTAAATACACATCGTTTGATATATGACACGTATGAATTTAAATAACATGAAAACCTTAAATTTACAAAAAACTTTTCAAAATTTTTAAATCGCTCTCCTGTAAAAAAGTGCAATTTCGACTTGTGTCGCTTTTGTATTTAAGCAGCGATCTGTGTGACGATTTGCAGTTATTTATGTGGTGAAAACCTAGGCAATTAATGCAAAATGCATGTCGTCGAACCATATCATTGCGAGTTTGAGTGTTTTGGTTAAGAAAGTGTTGACATTTGAAGAGAGGGTGAGAAGCATTTGCATTGCAGACTTTGCAGTTATCAAAGCTATGAGTGTTAGGCATTTGAGGGATCTCAGTTTGAGCACAAAATGATTTTATTTTTTTTATTTGCGGCGCGGGTTTGTTAACTTGTTTATAGTTAGCTTGAGATGAGGACTGCATTGGAGTATGGAGAGCTTGGAGTTTACTTTGCTCGCTTAAAAACTTTTTTAAGTCAGCAAATGTGGGCATTTCAAGGTGTCTATGAGATTGCTCAAACAGGTTAAGAGTTGTCTTATCAATTTTGCTTAAGGCAATGTGAGTTATGATGAAGTCCGACAAATTTTTAATTTTTAATTGTTGTAAGCCGGCTTCAGCGGAACAAAAGTAATCCAGCATATTATCAGATGATTGACCGGGCTTTTGTTGCAACATTTTTTCTAAATACATAGAAGCCTGTACTCTTGTATTCTGGTATTTAGCTAGAAGAGCATTCCAGATGATATCATAATTTTGAGATGTAGGAGTTATACCTGAGCATACATTTAGTGCCTTACCAGAGAGGCAGCCAATTAAATACTGAACCTTTTCTACATTGGTAAGTTGAGTATTAGAGTGTATGACACTGCGGAAGTTTTCATAAAACACTGGCCATTTACTTGGAGTGCCATCAAAACCTGTGAGTTGAAGCGGAGGCAGTTTGATGTTAAAATTGCTATGCTTACTTTGAGCCTCAAGCTCCTGTCTCAGAGTGGTTTCTTTTTGTTTAATGAAACAGTACAATTCATCAAATGTGTTGAGAGTGCTATAACTCGGCTGTGCGTTTGGGTTTTCTTTGTATTTTTCAAACAAAAGTTTATCAACTGTTTCTACATAATCAGCACGGGTCTTGTCTAGGCTTTGAGTCCTAGCAAGGAATTGCATGTGAAATGCGGGGTCAACAACCTTTAGGCTTAGGTTATACACTTCTTGTATTATATGGAACAAACTTTGCTTTTTACTTTCAAGAAATTTGATCATAATATTTTCCTCACTAGAACTTGTGCTTGGATTCTTTTCTTCTGTGCCTCCCATTGTGGTTAGCAAAGAGCAATATTTACATTCAAAAAATAAACTGAGTTTAGTAATAAGCACAGGTTAAAGATCGGAATAAGACTTTTCAACAGAATTACGATATAAATATAAATTATTAGTTGGCGGTGCGCTTGTCAAATATGGCGGGTAGATATATGAATGAATGGTGCGTCGAGGGAATTATTGCGAGAAATAAGTATAAAATGCGTTAAATACACAGTAAGTGATGCTTTAATTCTTTACTTTAGATGTTATTGTTGAGAAATAATGAGTATATACATAGGAATATGACGCGATTTGTGAGATTAGAGCGGAACAAAGTTGGGGAGTAGCGTGCGAGAAATAATGGCGGAATGACTTGTAATATGAGTTTTTGCGTATTTGAAAGAGTAAATAAATGGCGTGAGTGTATTGAGGAGGATAATAGGAATGTGGGAAAGGATTTGGGATCGAAGGACCAGATTTGGAGGGGCAGGACACGTACCTCTAATCCAGGACACACCTGACCTGACTCCAGCAATTGAGTTTTTCTAAGATTTCTTTCTTGACACAGTTTATACGTTATGTCCGAATATTTAAATCTAATGTGTGCACACAGATATCACTTTTCACAGTTTTGTTATTTATAAAATTAAAAGAGTCATTTGCGTGAGAGAGAAAATTATAGCGTCACTCGCGATTCACTTGTTTCAACGGAGTGTTCGTTTTTTTTAAAAACTTCTTCATCTTGTCCTGAGGTACGGGGGGGGGGGGGGGAAAGGAAAAGGATCGTGTTGCCAGTGTTTTTTAATGTATGTAGTGCGTTCGAGTAAGATGTGAGAGTATGAAATTACATAAAACTGGCGCAGCCACATGTCCATAGTTTTTTTTTAATTGATTGAACTATCATCACTAAAATAACTACAACCTAACTAAAATAATTCAATATTTTTAATAAAATTCAAATAATTTAAATAACAGAGAGTTTGAACATGAAAATACCGTGAGATTCAATCATAGTGAAATAGACAATCATAGCGAAGTAGATACTCCGTGTTCACTTCGCTACCGCCGAAGTATAATGAACTCCAGGAGAAAGGACTACAGATTACTTCGAAACATGTCGGGCTATACTTACTTGACTGACAAACTAGAGTGATCCGTTTATTTCACTATGAACTTAGAATTTCTAAGTGCATAAGCCCAGGGACTTTTGTAGATCTTTTTAAATTATTTTTTTCCGTAAAAGTAGGTGAGTATAAGTAATAATAATGGTAATAGTAATTTATTTCAAGACCTTGTCCCAGGTTATGTTATATTAGTAGCTCCTATCTCCTATTTTTATACGAGTTTTAAATGACTTGCTGTTATTGCATTAGACGTCCGTGATCATAATACATTTGTCAAAATATCGGGAGCTCATCAAACCTATAAGATAATCGCGGTCAATATCCCGTTTTCATTATGTCTACGTAATGCATTTACCCTAATTTTGGGAAATTCTTAAGTTACCCTATTTTCTCCTCACACCGCCACTGTTGTCCTCCTGTTGATTACAATTCATTACCATGTAATTTGCAGGTAATGGCCCTTGCGAGTCATTTGTGGTAACGTTCTGGAATCCATTAAGGTGAATTTACACCTAAAGAGTTTGGAGCTATGAGTAGAGTCAGCAGGGCTAGCATGACCGGCCGCGACTTTGTTTGCCGCGCGAGATTATATTTTACCCGTCTGGTTGCATTCTGAGTGACAGATAGGACGGGCAGTTGTTCTCGCGCGAGATAGTGTCATTCTATGGAACTTGCTAACTATGTAAACAAACCGCCATAGTAAATTCATCATTCACAGACAATTTCAGCACGGCGGTTTGCTTACATAGTTAGCAAGTTCCATAGAATGACACTATAAGTTGCACTCTGAGTTGTGCTAGAACTACTGGTGTCATAAAAACTACCCTTTAGAACATTTTAAGCACAGGAACGGCGAAGCAAACCTATTTTAATACTTTAATGAGCAAATTTACCAAAAACGGGTACCTATAGGACAGAAAATTATGACGTCATAGTTGAATAATTCAATTCAAACTTCATACAGAGCAAAGCGATCGATTTGACAGTTAAAAAAAAGTCACTGGTCTCCATAATTTGTGTAGGTACTTACCATATCCTCAGAACACAGAACAAACTCAAAACCCGCGAGAGCATATGAGGCAACTAAAACTACTTTTAAATAGAGTAGTTTCGCATAGTCATCTCCGTGCACGCAGCGTATCGTAACGTGTTGTACGAATTATGGTTAATAAAAATTAATCCCTTCTCGTGTCGTTCTTACATGCAGAAATGCATTTGGGCTTATAAAAAACATACTATATTATTATACAGGGTGCCTCTGACCATAGCTTTAAATGCAAGATTTGATTTTACTCACAAAACTAACCATATTTTGTTATAGGATTATATTTTAAGTGTAAACGGGTAGCGAAATCAATAAAAAATGGACTCACTCCGCGGCGTGCGGTCATTACTAAACGCGGCTTCTGGTTTGTCCTATATTAAGACTGCTTCTATCCACCACAATCTATAAGCAATTTCTCAGACCAAAAACTGCAAATGCCTGCCTCCACCTATTTTCTTCAACGCCTTCAGTTCACTTAACTAACAGAGTTTTCTCACACATGCAATGAATACCGAACACACTCAGAGTTGAGTGCGCATTTTAGTAACTCGGTTTATGTTACCGATTTTCAGGCTAGCATTTCATTTTAAAACGTATGGCTTACATTTGTGGAAGTGCGTTTGGAAATTTCCTGGGCTTAATACGTCTCGTGGAGTTTGAGTCATACTTTGTTACATAGACAATGCTTTCAACGGATTGAATGGAGAAATGAAATGGAGGATACCTACTGGATCCAGATTTTGTGATTAGAGTTCATCATCATCATGTAAGCCGAAAGACGTCCACTGCTGGACATAGGCCTCCCCCAAGGCTCTCCACTCAGACCGGTCTTGTGCTTTCCGCATTCACCGCGGTCCCGCAATCCTTACTAGGTCATCGCTCTGTCTTGTTGGAGGCCTACCGACAGCTCGTCTCCCGGTCCGTGGACGCCATTCGAGAACCTTTGTTCCGAGTCACACTGTAAAGGATACTTTTTACCATTTTGGTTCGGAACGTAAAAACTAAATTAACCTGCATCCTAATTTTAAAACGACAAAATCTCCAAACTAAGGACAAAACTATGAAAATCACCGAAACAACACCAAATTCCCTGTTGTTACCATTTCAAAACTTTTGACCCCAAACGCCACCCCGAGTCCAACTTTAAACTAAGGTTTAAAAATTTAAGCTTTTGGGCTAACTGGCCAGCCGAGACTATTGAGGCCAGGCTGCCGCAAATGGCAAGGGTTGCTACCTAATTTGCTAGTTTTACAACATAGTTAAATTTTAGTTTGGCGGGAAAAAGTTTTGGATGGCAAAGGTAGAGTTAGAATGGTAAGGATTTTTCGGTGAGTGCGCGAAATGCAGAGTTAAGTAGTTACCGGGGTGCTTCGTTCTACCTACGTAAATCTACCTCGTTTATTGTCTACAGACCATCCCGTATACGGTACGGACTCTACATCAGTGTCGTAAGCGGTGTATTAAAATAACAGAAGATACGAATCCAGCAAGCGTGAGAACATCATGAACATCAGTTGTTGCTATGTCGCTTGCATTCAAGTGCGAGGATCATCATGTCCGCCGAAAGACGTCCATTGCTGGAAATAGGCCTCCTCCAAGGCTCTCCACTCAGACCGGGAAGATCTCGGGACGGCGGTGGATGCGGGAAGCACAAGACCGGAGTGCAAGGATGACACGTGGTAAATACTCATTCAAAATTTTGCGATTCACACACCAAATCCATCTATCCATTTCGGGACTTAAAATTGGATCCTTAAGAGTGGACCCCGTAAAACGTATCTTCCAAATTTTCAACTAAAGTGACGGCACACGCGACCCCCTAAAATTAGTACAAATTTGACTTGCGAGGTTTAATTACGAACGAACGAGCGAAAAGTTCCGCGAAGTCAAATAAAAGTCCGATGCCAAATGTCAAACAGAAAGCACCCTCTTTCGGGTGGAGTGGGTGTAAGTATTATTTACACGCTCGAAGGAGGCAAGAAATTTAAATACTTAGGCTACTTTTCCGAGATCGGAATTCACAACGGCGATAAAATGTTGGTACAAAAAGACGCTTGTTGATTTTCAATGGGATTAATTCTGTTTTAGGATCATGGTCAGCGGCACCATTTGGGAAAATATTACCAAGCAGATTACTACGCAACTAGAGTTACAACTATCTAAAGCACTTTATGACTTGTAACGTTATCCTTTGTTTTAACCTCTGTCAAATATTATATCAAATGGAGACTATATACAGGTCAAAGGAAAAAGTTGACTGTGTGAGTGTTTTGGCGTTTGCCTGACTCCTCTCGAAATTGTCTCAGAAAAAACTAAGTGCAACGTGCTTTAGGTATGTTTCATAGCTATAAGTGCATTGTGATAGTTACCAATAATCAATGCCAAGAGATGGAGTAATTACTCCGCTTACGACAAAATGTTTCAATTAATAGCGTTTATTTAATGAATCAATTTTTTTTTTATTCGCTTAGTAGCTTGGCCTCGGCATCGGCATTCTGTCGTTCGAAAGGTTATCTAATTAATGCGCCACCTTAAAAACGATACTTTTTTATATAATTCATCCCTTAAGGGATAGCCAAAGGAAGCTAAGCCCAACAGCCATGTCTGTTGTGTTTTGTTATATTTCTGTAAATTAAAGTCCCGTCACAGTCAGAGTCGTCAGTCTGTCATAGCCATGACGTTTTATTAATTAATATGAAACGTCCAGAGTTTCTTCCAAAGAGCGTTGCATTAATCCACTTGCGCGTTAACCTTAAAACCTCCACCTACTTTCATTAAAATTAGTCTAAAAATACAGCCTTTTTCTTGGTAATTAGATTAATTGCTCCCGTTTTCCTCGTCTGCTCGTGAAGGGACAAAGCCCTTTTTTCCACGTCCAAATGGGAAGTCATCTCCAAAACGGTGGCTCTGGACATTGTTGAGATTCTTAATTCTGATTTAAGTGCTCGGAATAGGAGTAACTCTAGCTTTTCTCTCTAGCGGTTTCAAGTGATGGAAAAAAATGTCCGAGGACCTACTTATACAGTAAAGAGGATACTGGAAGATGAAAAGGCATTCCTTTCTTCTTACAGTAGGTACAATACAAATTATGTTTTATCAGTCTACGTGGGGATGCTGTGATCTTACTTAAAAATGGTCTAGAAACACGCAGAACAGGCACACAGTTTCATGGACGGTAAAATAGCAACCTCATACAGTTATACATTTTGCGTCTCTTATACCTAGATGTCACGGTCATCAAATGACCACTCGTACACGGCATAATATAAAACCGCAGTAAGGCTTTTACGATGGGCCTATAGGAGGCTAACCGTCTCTTACGACTCTCTTTTGTGTAAGATGGTGTGAGAAAGAGATGGTGAATGCGATTGCGAGAGAGCTCACGTTAGATTAGAGACAATAAGGCCTCATGTCCAGAACTCTTCAGACATGAAACGAGATCAACCTTTACAGAGGGCCATGATCAGTATAATAGTGTGCTGCTACCCTTCCTGTGAAAATAAAAATATGGCGAAAAAAAATTGCAGGCGGCTTTTCGACTACTGAGCGATCACTATAAGTTGTTTCTTTATTCTTGAATAAAACAAGATCGTCAACTTTGCCGCTTAAATTTTTCAGTCCTATTTCTAAGCCAGTATTACGTTTATCACTTAAACATCTGCATCTCCACGTGCATTATCCATCTCCAAAACCTCCCAACTCCCATTTGACTTTGAAACAAACGTCCAATTCAAACAAGCCCTCGAAATCGCAACCAATCGGGCAACCGACAGTTAAGTCAATTTACGGGGGATTACTAACACTAAGTTTCGTTTAAGCACAGTTTAAGTTGAGTTCGGCTCTTGATTGTTAACTTTCAACTATAAGCTTGCCATTAAGGCCATGTTGTTACGGGAAAAGTTACATTGACAGTTCGGAGTTGCGATGCGAATTTGTTTTGTTTCGATCGGGAGGGTCTTGGTGTTTCGAGATGATTCTACGGATATTCCGTTGTGGATTTTAATTAGGATGTTTATGTGGTTTTTAAGGGTTTCGTACATTAAAGGGAAAAACGGAACCATTATGGGATCACTTTGTTGACCCTTTTTCTCTAGTACGCGCAGAGTTATAAAGCTAATATTTATATCAATAAAATTGTTCAGATCCGCAATCCCTTGAGCTGAAAAATAACAGAAGTTCTAAGTCAACGAAATCAAAAGATGCTGTTATTTAATTTAAAAGGGCGTTTCAAATAAAACACTCTCGAAAGCGAGAAAATCATCTAGACTCGTTTCCCGTGATAGATGAACTATTTAAATTCGTACACATTTTTACGGAAAGCTAACCTGGGCGTTTCCAACGCGTTCTTGGCCGTTTTTTTAACTTTGCCACCTCTTGCTTATTGGACCGCCATATTGAGAAAATGGAGCCTAAAAGTTTTTTTTTCACAATAATCTCCTTCCCAATTTGCGACGAATATAGTTGCGTAATAAATATAACCTAGAAAACAATTTCGTCTTTGCATTAGTGCGTAATAAATTATGGAAATACTGCACACAATAGTCAATACGAACGTCCGTTCCATTGGATATTCGCCGCTGATTACAGGCAATCTAATCTATTGTATGAAAATTCGACAATAAGTCATGCATGAAAACGTAGCACCAATTTCCTTGTTCATTTCGAGAAGGCTCTTTCTACTATTTGCTACATATTTTAAATGGTACCTTTTGCTAACGAGAGAGAGATGAACATTGATTGGGCTAAAAGTTTAACATAGAATCTAATTTTTTGGAGACAAAAAAATTTGTAGCCATTTTGGCAAACGTACTGGATTTTATCTAGTATCCAAATATTTTTATAGAATGTTGAAATTCGTTGATTGAATCTCGTTAGGTCGATGCAGTGCGTCATTTTAACTAAAAAATTCCAATTGAGAAACTTGACAGCTTTTATTGTTGAGAAGTTTGCATAGGGAATAATAAACCTCAGGGTAGGTACCTGGGCCATTTTATGGAAAGTTGTACCCCCTACTTTTTTAAAAATGTTTCATTTATATCAAGAGCACTACTATCGATTTTAATAGGTAAAAAAAAGTTCCAAAATTTTCGTATGTTTTTTTACGACCATTCCACTTCCATTCCGTTACT
This sequence comes from Clepsis dumicolana, assembly GCA_963691665.1. Taxonomy (NCBI): domain Eukaryota; kingdom Metazoa; phylum Arthropoda; class Insecta; order Lepidoptera; family Tortricidae; genus Clepsis; species Clepsis dumicolana. Next base: position 13,455,012 of record OY829513.1, read on the forward strand.
CTCATATAGGTAGGTGAGTGTAGTTTGAAAAGGGTAACGGAATAGAACACAATATTTTGAGGCAATTTTTTTCACCTTTTAAAATCGATAGTTCCCACGCGGGCCCTGTGCGGATTTAGAACTGCACACACATCATTGAATTGCTTCACAGGAGTGCGCAGGTTTCCTCACGATGTTTTCCTTCACCGAAAAGCTCATGATAAATTATAAATGTAATCTATGTAAATGCAGTCTATAGCACAAGCCCTCTCATTCTGAGACTCCTCTCAGGGAGGGTTTTGGTGTTTCGAGATGATTCTACGGATATTCCGTTGTGGATTTTAATTAGGATGTTTATGTGGTTTTTTAGGGTTTCGTACATTAAAGGGAAAAACGGAACCTTTATAGTATCACTTTGTTGTCCATCTGTCTGTCTGTCAAGACCCTTTTTCTCAAGTACGCGCAGAGTTATAAAGCTAAAATTAATATCAATAAAATTGTTCAGATCCGCAATCCCTTGAGCTGAGAAATAACAGAAGTTCTAAGTCAACGAAATCAAAAGATGCAGTTATTTAATTTAAAAGGGTGTTTCAAATAAAACACTCTCGGAAAGCGAGAAAATCATCTAGACTCGTTTCCCGTGATAGACGAACTATTTACATTCGTACACATTTTTACGGAAAGCTAACCTGGGCGTTTCGTTCTTGGCCGGTTTTTTTAACTTTGCCACCTCTTGCTTGGACCGCCATATTGTCAATAAATGTCAGGCCTCCGCCTGTGCCCAACAGTGGGACGTAAGAAATAGGCTGGTGACGAAAATCGATAGTGCTCGTGAATCTAAATTAAAAAAAGTGGGAGTACAACTTTCTGTAAAATGGCCCACCTACTTACCTAACAGTTTTTTTACCTTAGGATTATCATTATTCCGCCTGTCATAGTTATCGACGACTTCTCAATTTAAGGGTCGTAGATTTGAACATAATTATGCTCGTGCCTCTAAGATTTTAATATAATCATGAGCTATATTTTTAATAAGCTCACCGATACATGAATACACAGAAAAACCAGAAAAAATACCAACCCCGGGAATCGAACCCGGAACCTCGACACTCCGGGTCGCGTGCCCACCCTTACACCAGAATTAGTATTTAGGTAAGGCTCGAATTTCTCCTATGTATTCAAATCTCAGCTCGTTTTTATCACTTTTTGCAGTGACTAGCGCCACCTATGCTATGCTACGCTATGCTATGGGGCTTTAATCATGAGCTTCTTAAGAACTCCAGCGAAACACTTTAATATACTAGTGTATGTGAAATTCCCAATCCACACTGAGCTCGCATGGTAACTATAGAGACCCTGTCTATGAAGCTTGAGGTCCCGGGCTTGAATCCCGGTCGGGGCAGATGTTTGTATGATGAATACGAATATTTGTTCTTGGGTCTTGGATGTTTAATATGTATATAAGTATGTATTAATCTATGTAAGTATGTTTATCCGTTGTCTAGTACCCATAGTACAGGCTTTGCCTAGTTTAGGACCAGGTCGATTGGTGTCAATTCGTCCCATGTTATTTATTTATTTATATTCCAAGCCTCTTGTTCTGAAAGCATTCCCGTGCTCAGCAATGGGAATGCAGGAAATAATAAAACTGGCAATATCTTTAAATTTCGTCTTTGATGCTCAGTGATGCTCAGGACACTAGAGGGCGCTGCAGACCACCGCAGCGCTGGATGGACGATGTTTGACGGCACGGAGGTCGAGACTGGATGAGACGGGCACAAGATCGCCAAGAGTGGAAGAAGGGGGAAGAGGCCTATATCCAGGAGTGGATCAACTTTCGTTGATCCTTGGCCCTTTGGCCACCATGATGATGATGATGATGATGACGCTCAGTGAAGTGTTTAGCCCTTAGCCTAAAATGTAACGGTTAAGGAAAAGCATTTTGTAGACAAGTTTTACAGCGAGAGTGCATTTGGCATTAACAGCTGGCTTTATTCAAACATAGCGTCACATTTGGTGAGCCGTTGAAGCATGAACTTTGACTAGGTCCAAGGTATGAGAGAAATACTGAACCTGTTTTTAACCCCCGACGAAAACGAGGGTCTGGGTATCTGTGTATCTGTCTGTGGTTCCAAGTGGATTTACCGATTTCGATGCGGTTTTTTTTTAATCGAAAGCTAGTTTAATCGAGTTGGTTCATAAGCTAAGTTTTATTAAAATCGGTACACCGGTTTTTGAAATATTTAACTTTGAAATGGCAATGTCGGGGGTTTTTCAACTTTTCTGAGTTGGTTATTAATTGGAGTATTTATACTTAGTTACTCAAAGTTCCATTTGTTAAAGTGCTGCGTGGGCTATCCATGCTCGTCTTAAATCCTTAATATCTCCCTCAATATTTCAAATAAAGATTTATTAATTCAACCCGTTTTTTTTAATATACTAAGTAAAAAATTGATCAAAATTACAGGTGACCATAGGGCTGGCGCGTTCTTCGGCCAACGCATAGGCATTGCTATACAAAGAGGCAACGCCGCCAGCCTTTTGGGCACCTTGCCCCGAGGCAGCGGACTCGAGGACGTTTTCCGTTTTCGGTTCTAGATTTAACTATTATTATTTATTATTATTCACTTTGTTTTGTCGTAATAAATCACTTATTCTTTCAACCTTTAATAAAAAAATGTCTGAAGTATGTATGTACTCCAAAGACTAAAACTTGATTGTGAACAAAGTTCTCGATAGAAATTATTAATTTTAAATTTAGACCTGCTGTCGTGAACATTTTGACAGGGGAAATATTTTCTCGTTTTAACTACAAGCTTTAAATTTTTGCCTTTTGGAGTTTGTACGAGTTACAGCGGCATCTATCATGAAACTATCGTGAGACTCCATCTCAGAAATCGGAATAACTAGGAAATCGTAATTGGAATAGCTGAAATTCCGATTTCTGTGAGCCCCAAGCCTTCTTCTGAGAGGAAAAATGGCTTAGCAGTGGCAAGTAAATAGACTGAAATTTTTATTTGTTAAATAGTTTAAGAAAATACTTAATTTCTAACGCCTGTCACTTGTTTCATTGTGTGCAATGTCGAAGTTCCAGATACCACTGTTCGCTTGAATGAAACTAGAAGTTGCATTGTAGAGCATTGGATATGGCATATACAAATTCATAATGTAAATAGGCTGAAAATTTTGTTTGTTAAATATTTTAACAAAAGACTCAATTTCTAACGCCTGTCACTTGTTTCATTGTGTGCAATGCCGAAGTTCCAGATGCCACTGTTCGCTTGAATGAAACTAGAAGTTGCATCGCAGAGCATTGCATATGGCATAATAATATACAAATTAATTTATCCATTCATATTTATTTACTTATTATAATAGTTATAATGTCAACTTAAATGCTTTCTCTGCCAGTAGCAGCTATGCATTGTATGTTTTATGGCCCTGTTCCTCTGTGACAATTTTGTTGACATTTGAATTAGTTAGATGTGTGTTTAAAGCCGTGGTAACCTAAGGTCTCTCAAGCAGAAGATCATACACGAGTTTCTAATGCGAATGAGCTTTTCGGTGAAGGAAACCAATCTGCGAAGCAAAGCAATCCAATGGTGTTGTGTGAAGTTCCCAATCCGCGCTGGGCCCACCTGGAACTATAGTCCAAGCGGTGAGGGAAGGCCTGAGCCCAGATGAGGGACACAAATAGGCTGATGTTAATGATGAAATGTGTGTTTGTGGAACCTGAAAAAATTCCAGATCTGTCACACGGAAAGGAATGCGTTAATACTACCACTGCGTGTTTTACCCGACAGCGAAACGCAAAGGAGGGTAATGTGTTTATGAACTAAAAAACAATTACTTTGCTCACCCGCGACCAGTAATGACAAATAGTTATATCTGTGCGGCAAATGTATGTTTCCATACAACACCTCCGCCTCCACTGCTACACGAATCAACACATGCCACACAGACCCAACTATCACCACCACCACTATACTAAACGCTGACGCGTTTCGGCACTCTCCACGAGGCCATTTACGAAGCACAACAACAACCGCTCAACATGCCACCACTTCCACTACTGACATATGTAAACCATGTACTCAACTTAGGCTAAGCGTCAGCGTTTAGTATAGTGGTGGTGGTGATAGTTGGGTCTGGTGGCATGTGTTGATTCGTGTAGCAGTGGAGGCGGAGGTGTTGCATGGAAACATACATTTGCCGCACAGATATAACTATTTGTCATTAGTGGTCGCGGGTGAGCAAAGTAATTGTTTTTTAGTTCATAAATATGGACCTCCGCAAAGTAACGCCTGATTCAATAAACTATTTGGTAATGTGTTTATCAGCCTATGTATGTGGGAGAGAAAACGATTTGGTCATATTTTGATTTCAAATTGTATAGTGAATAACCCTTTTTACCCGCCTAAGACCATTTCTCTTCCATGACGTCATTTGTTTGTGTAGTATAAATACTCTTTCGCCGGTTGGCGCCGGTCACTTGCCATCGAGCTGTCGTACTATTTAGTGCAGATGCACTAAACATTCCCTATTGTCAGGTAAACTATAACTCTGTCCGTTATCATTCGAATGTAATATTATTAGTTAGCAGGCTCTCTGCTTGATTGTGTTATTTTGGTGCGTATTTATTAAGGTAACAACTATTAGTGGCTATGTTAAGCTTCTTATGTGTAATAAGCCTCTATCTAATGTAAATTATATCCATTTGCTCAATTACTGCTATAGATAATGTGATTTGCTTCTACAGCTGTATGTATGACCACCCTCGGTTGTAAGTAAGTTATTTTTGCACCAATACTTAAATAAATGATATTACTGATTTTATGCTTGTTTGCCATTCATCTTCCACATGTATATACGTATGTATGTATATTCCTTTATGTCACTCTAGAGACCGAACGCGTGGGCCGATTTTAATAATAATTCTTACGTCATCCTAACTAATATTATAAATTCGAAAGTAACTCTGTTTCTCTGTCCCTCTGTCTCTCTGTCTCTCTGTCTGTCTGTTTGTTACCTCTTCACGCAAAAACCGCACTTCCGATCATGATGAAATTTGACAAGAAGATAGATTGAACATCCAGGAGTAACATAGGCTACTTTTTATCGCGGAAAATTGCAAAATTCCCGCGCGATAACGAAAAGTTCGAGAAAATGAACTCGCGTACCCCCGAGGAACCTTTTCACAACAAAATTCGTAATGATTTCTTTGGCACATGTATAGTATGTCAGTACGACATTTGCAATGATACGGTTCCACAGTTATACAATCAACATACGATTCCGCACATCGCATCCCGCAACCTGGAACCTGTGGAACCTTTTCTCAATACATTGCATATTGATTTCTTTGTGGAATGTATTGTACGACAAAGAGACATTTGTAGTGAAACGGTCCTGCGGCAAAAATGGTCCAGGGAATCACTTTTACACGGATTTTTAGCTTTTGTTAGCGATAGAATTTATTCAATTACAATTCACTGTTATACAAATAAAAAACATTAGTACTTCTACCAAAACACAATACAAGCATTATTGATGCCACGATTTAGTCTTGACTTGATGCTGTCATACGGTATCGTGTAGCCGAAATTGTAAATCCGATCCGGTGTGCAGTGACCGGCATCGCACAGGTAACTCATAATCACTGTAGTCGTCAAGGTCCTTAAAGAAATAACTGCAGAGAGAGAGAGAGGAAAAAACACAATCATTCGAATAACAACAAACGTGATAATCATGAAGTAAATGCTTATGCCACTATGGCATTTCTTTTAACCATAGATCTACAGTTTTCACCTTACTCCAGAACAGTGCATATGCATAATAAACTCTTTGGTGTTTACTAGTAAGTACCTCATTAATGTGTGTAGTAGGAACAACAGAAAAAAGTGCCTTTATTCAAGTAAAGGATCATTATTATTTTTGTGACCGTTGATTTCTATACTGCCGGAGCCCTCTTTCAGGCAGCCCCCGCAACAAGAAGTGTACAAAGGTACTGCCTCCAGAATATTCATTAGTAGCGGACGGAGCGGACCACTCGCCTGCAGCAAGTCAAGAGCAGCAGCAGCAGCAGCAGGCGCAGCCCCCCCCCCCCCCCCCATAAAAAGAACACAAACACCACTCTTTCCTCCAAGCCATTGATAAGTAGCAAGCCGCTACGCCGCCGTAATAAAAGAGGGGGGGGGGGCTCGGGTGGCGCAGCCCCCCGCCACAAAAAGATCACAAACACCAGTCTTTCTTCCAAGCCATTGATAATTAGCGAGCCACTACGCCGCCGGAAGGAAAGAGGGTGGGGGGTTCGGGGGGCGCAGCCCCCCGCCATAAAAATAACACAAATACTACTCTTTTTTCCAAGCCATTGATAAGTAGCAAACCACTACACTGCCGTAATAAAAGAGGGGGGCTCAGGGGTCGCAGCCCCCTGCCATAAAAAGAACACAAACACTATTCTTTCCTCCAAGCCATTGATAAGTAGCGAGTCACTATGCCGCCGGAACGAAAGTGGGGGGGCTCGGGCGCCGCAGCCCCCCGCCACAAAAAGAACACAAACACCACTCTTTCCTCCAAGCCATTGATAAGTAGCAAGCCACTACGCCGCCGGAAGGAAAGAGGGGGGGCTCGGGGGGGGGGGAGCACCCTTGCAGCAAAAAGTATACAAATATATGCAACGCTTCCTCCAAGACATAACATTGATAAGTACCAAACCACTCAGTGGTTACCACTGCAGCTAGCAAAGTGGGAGGGGGAGCGAAACTTTAGGTTCTTAAAAAAATAACATCTAGGCTCCATCAAGTCCATCATTTTTGAGAATGGCTTCCCAAATTAAATAGACCTAAATGCATGGGATAATGGACAGTTAATTGTTATACAGAACTTTATTATATCCGCGGTATGGCAATAAACATATTCTACGCGGACGAAGTCGCGGGCAACAGCTAGTTATAATAATAAATTAGTTTTCAAATTCACGAAAGTTAGTAACTACAAATTGCTAAGAAATAAGATGGACATGTTTAGAATTGACGCTCATTTGGCTCGGACATTTTCTGGGTTCCCCCTCGTTTGTCAGAATTTTATTTGCCATAATGTTTATTTGCCCGAAATTCATTCTTTATGAAACCATGAACTATTCAAAATTGTTATAAAACAAACCTAACCTAACTTACTGAGCTTTATAAGATAGTACTTGAATTAAAAGTACTTGAAAGGTTTGCGGTTACAGGAAAAACAACTTTTGGGACAAATGAGTATTATGGCATTATGATACGGTTATGGCAAATGAAATTTGAGCAAACGAGATGAACTGCATTTTCTGGCGCGCGACTGTATACTCTGCAGGTGGTATGATATATCTATGTTTTAGTCCGACCATCTCTCGTACTTATGGTCTAAAATCTACTTCTTCATTTCATTCATCGCCTTTGAACAATTTGGCGAAATCATAATTCCGGCTGCCAAGTTTACCAAATACACAAACTAAGAAGGTTCATTAGATATTAAAATGTTCGTTAAAACTTTTTTCTTCGGTCCTGGCAGGTAATTAAAGTTGGGGCTTGGGTTTGACTGACGCGGTGATGCGCGAAGCAGCGAGACGATTTGAGAAATTAGTTTTACTTAATAATCTGAATTTGATTGGATTCCGTGGAAGGCTGTCCGCAGTGAGCAGCCCGTCTTCGGTCCAACGAACTTCAGGGGTTTATCATAAACACCATTGCTTTCAAGGGCCGTTTCAGCGTTCGAATAATAATTCAGTGTCATTTTAGCACCGAAAATAGTAAAGCGCTGCTGTGAGGGCTTCTTTTAGAGACGAAACAAATAGCCAACGAAACTAGAGTCGAGAATTTTATCGCTGCAACAGAATGACAGAGCCATAATGTAATTTAGCGAAAATGTTACCACATTTATTTTAATAGTGCTTGACTCCGTTATTCACGGAAAGAATCGTTTAATCAATGAATGAAGTAAATATTTTAAGAATATGTAATTATTACATAGTGTGCTCTGTATTATATTTAAGCTGACTGTAAGATATACAGTTTACTATATGAAATTAAACACAATTTCGCCAAAAACAAGGGCCGTGGCTTCCGCCCTTTAGAACCCTACATGACCATTTTGTTGCAACAAAACGTTAAAAACATTAAAACGGAACATGAAATTGAACATGAACACCACATTACAATAAAGAGTTATGGTATTGTAAGAATAGTGTAAGTTACATGGCATTGCGGCGTTCATTAGACTATTCCTAACTTATTCGCTTCACAGCCATGCAATGTATTGCGACTTAGAAAACTTTATCTCCCTCCTAGGTTATCAGACGTGGAGCATCTGTTCGAAGTTTTTCCGTACCTTTCGAGTTAAAAACTTTGGAAATCAATTAAAATATGCGGCCGATCGAAATTATCCTTCGCTGAAACATCTGCGTCCGTCCCAGGTTGAGGGTTTCAAAAGTTTTACTTTAGTTATGTAAATTATATTATTTAAATTTAAATTAAATTATATTATGTTATATTATATAAATGAAAGAAATTAGTGATTTGTAAATTTGCTTGAAGTTTTGGTGAACATAATCAAATTAAGTTTAACTTTGGTTGTTTTACTAAGCATAAAATTAACAATGTAACGTACCCCGAATTCTCCTTAATTATATTTGAACTATTGATGAAAATGTCTAAATTATGGTCCCGAAAATTACAGTTATGGTTATAATTTGAAAGCGACACTTTTTAACGGTGCAAAGAATCGTTACATTGCACAAGTGCTTTTTTATGAGGGGAATTTAATATGACAACGAATGTACATAGTAAAATTATAACTAGTGAGAGCTGTTATTTAATTCAATTATTTAGACTTTTTATTACAAATTAGCATTATCCATCCACAGGGCGTATATTTATATATTTTTTGTATACCTTAATATATATTATACTCTTATATCACGGGACCGCGGTGGATGCGGAAAGCACAAGACCGGTCTGAGTGGAGAGCCTTGGGGAGGCCTATGTCCAGCAGTGGACGTCTTTCGGCTGACATGATGATGATGATGATATTTTGTTAAGTATAAAAGCCGCATCCGCCTCTTCCCATTTCATATTCGTGTCACGAAGGAAGTTCCAAATGTCCGTCGGTCCGTGTAGTTTAATATCCGCTGGTCAGCCTTAAGATACGCATGTAAATCTTGGCTTTATACGTGGATGACATGCGCATTATGCTAACATTGTGAAATTGAGTCTTAAGGGAATATTAATCAGGTACTCGAAGAATTTTGAAGCACATAACACATAATGGTATCCTCTTTTTTTAATAAATATCATGGGACAATTATGACACCAATTGACCTGTGACTAGGTCAATTGGTGTCATAATTGTCCCATGGCAACCAGGCAAAGCCTGTACTATGGGTACTAGACAACGGATAAACACACTTATATAGATAAATACATACTTTTATACATATTAAACATCCAAGACCCGAGAACAAACATTCATATTCATCATACAAAAATCTGCCCCGACCGGGATTTGAACACGGGACCTTCACGGGAGCTTCATAGTCAGAGTCTCTAACCACTAGGCTATTCAGTCGTCTGTTCATTTTTGTGTAACAGTTTTATGTAAGTGTACCTTTATTTTTAGTTCTTTGTTGTTTATAGTTCGCTAGGAGATAGAATAATAATACGGTATATTAGTAAGATTATGTTAATTTAAATACCAGGTTATCTTAATTTGTAATGGGAGAGCCATAACGTACCATGCACCCTCTCGTATAAAATCGGCGTGAAGCAACAGCACCCCTGTTGCGTTTCGTTCGGTCAGTGAGAGTGATCGCCTCCCTCCTTCCTCTATCTCTTTTCCTCCTTGAAAGCCAGGGACTAGTGATTCTTGGGGTTGCTGGTTCTCATGGGTGGCGGTGATCCCTTACCATCAAGTGACCCGCTTACTCGTTTGAATCCTTATCTTTAAATAAAATAAAAAGTTATCTTAATGATAATTATAATACGTTAGTTGAACAGGATACTAATGATGTCCTCTCACAGTCACACACTGTGAGCAAGAAATAAATAATCGAGTCTTCCAACTCTTTTTGAGAGTCTAGTTTATTTTGTGATAGAAGTAAACATATCGATCGCGTGCGCTTAATATAGGTAGGCAGTGCTTCTAGCGGCTCGTATCGGCAACGTCATATTCTCATACTATTCGACACATTAACGCAAACACGATCTAACGTTTGTTGAGACGTGAAATTTATACTAAGGGCACTGATTAAAGACGGTATCAACTTACTACACGCAATCAAACCACGTTATTTCAAAACCACAGTAGAACCCTTTCACAGTATTCACCATCATGCCGTCCTTCGCACTTTCAGTGACGGTTAATAGTGACAAAGTTCTTCACATGGCTTTATCACCATGGTCACACAGATTTTTGTGAACGAATGCATCCCAAGGCGGTTATAAAGGGTGATTGAAAAACTCGCGGGTCGGATCTAAGGGCGCATTGAGAAAGGTTTGCTATCGTTATAGGTAATGTCATTGCCACACGCAGAGATGTCCATAAGTCTAACGGATTCTCGGTCCTTTTTAATATTTTGTAGATTTTTTTTTTATATGTCTCCGAGTAAGGCAGGTAGTCAATGTTAGTATTTGGATTATGACATGTAGGTGTATTGGATTACACGCCACAATAAAATATTGGCTACACATGAAATTGAAAAAGTCACTGATCCAACTCTAAAATCACTCGTCAGTTAATAAAGTCAAGTACTCGTACTTATCTAAAAAATAGTAAACTTCCTGTGGGAGTTCTTTAATTATCTGAGAAAAAAGATAAGCTATGTTTTTCATCAATGTTAAAACTATCTCCTTACCAAATTTCGTTCATATCGGTTCAGAGTTAACAGACAGAGATATAGAGTTCTTTACATTGTCATTGACATGTATTAACATGTCACGGTCGTCCGGCAGGTACATTACGTACCGACGACCGGACCGTGTAATCCGTCCGTTAGTCAGTGCCGTCATATTTCTAACGGCATTACGCCGGATTAGAACCGGACAAAACTACCGGACAGTGGTTTCACTGCACTATAAATTACGAGCTGGCTGCGTCACGGAATTGTGCTTAATGGCTGTTGGAAAAGTATAAAGAAAAATGAAATCTTGTAGGAATATTTCTTACAGACATTTTTTTTTACTGGCCAATGATGAACCGCTATCCCACCTGATGGGTAGTGTAGATGATCATCATCCATCATCATCACCATGTCAGCCGAAAGACGTCCACTGCTGGACGTAGGCGTCCCCAAAGACTCTCCACTCAGACCTGTCTTGTGCTTTCCGCATTCACTGCGATCCCGTGATCTTTACCAGGTCGTTGCCTTGCAACTGGTACCAGTTTTCATAACAACAGTCAGTTTTTTCAAGGTACAGTCAAGGAATTTAATTCCTGACCCAACATAGAACATTTTCATAGTAAACGTCATAACGATTTTCCTTGTCAAGCTCTCTTTGACGTTTACTGTGAAAAGGTTCCATGGTGGGTCGGGAATTAATTTCCTCGACTGTGCGTTTTCATTCGGAAAACATAACTTCTGGCCCCTATTTCACCAACTTTACAATTGTCAGTTTACAATGACAATTCGGTGTCAACTGCTGACTTGAAGAGCTTTTGTTTTAGCGCGCTTCATATTGTCAAAGAAATGTAGCTCGAATTGACATTTATAACTGACAATTGTAAAGATGGTGAAAAAGGGGCCTGAAAGCAGCAGTCAAGACAAACCCTGTTATTCATAAACCTATATTTACTAAAATACCGCTAAAGTTTGTTTGTCCCTTTTTGTCACATTGACATTTTCGCTAGTAAGAAGAAGACAAAACCTATTTTAGCTAATAGAGGCTTGAGTGACGTTTATGAATAAGGGCAAGTCTGTGCTCCAACCAATGCGGCAAGTAGGTGAAAATCTCTCTTAAAACAAATCATATAAAGAATACACAAACGGACGTGTGTACAATCTTTTAATAAAATCTCTCGCCGGGAGCAGCTGCTTTGTACATTAACTGCAGATAAGCCGTAAGGCTGTGTATTCATGGCTATCTTATTAAATTTCAATTTAAAATAAAAAACATAAATTGGACGCCGTTTGTGGTTGTCTTAGTCAAGTTTTTTTGCCAAAAGGCTGAGAGGAGCAAATAGTTTTTAAACCCCCGATGAAAAAGAGGGTGTCTGTGTATCTGTGCATAATTAATTTTCACGGGAAAACCCGACTCGAAGTGACATCTCGTAACAAGCATAGGCAACGATTCAACTGGTGTAACCTCGTAAGATAATAGTGACACCTGGTATTATATCACGGAACGACTTTGTTAAGGCGGGAATTCGTAAGTGACCTATTTTGTTGTGATTACTGGTATCTTTTTTTTTATACGACGGGGAAGGCAAACGAGCAAGTGGATCACCTGGTAAGTGATCACCACTGCCCATATAGACACTCGCAACCACGGAGGGTATGCTGATGCGTTCCAACCTAGAGAGCTAAGATGAAATGCCTCTTGTGCCCGTAATTACATCGGCTGTCTTACTCTCCACACCGGAACACGACAGTGCAAGCACTGCTGCTTAGCGGCAGGATTAGCGAGTGAGATGGTGGTAGCGATCCGGCCGGACCTCGCACAAGGTCCTACCACCCGCAAATCTGCAGCTTAGCATATTCCATTTTTGAAATATTTAAAACGTCCCATGCGAAGCGTTCCTTAATGCGGCGCATGCACTTGACACCCTGATAATTCTAGATTCGGGAGCGCTGGAGCCGAGCCAAGTGGACATTTTCATTTCAAATTTGAAAAAGCATTATTTAACTGGTTGCTTTAATGTTTCCGGGCGCAATCAGCTCTGAAAATGAGTCTCGGATTGAGGTTTTTTGAAATTTTTTTATCTGCTGTGGAACTGCTGGAAGTAGAACTTGGAATAATTTTATACTTGTTGGGAAAAATGCAAATTCGATAGTAAACGTCATAACGATTTTCCTTGTCAAGCAATGCGATGTCTCTATGACGTTTATTGTGAAAAGGTTCCGTGGTGCGTCGGGAATAAATTTTCTTGACTGTACATACCCATGTATTGATTTAAACTTTAGCGATTTCTTCAAGACCATGGACGCAACGTCGCGTCCGAAACGTCGAGGTATTTAAATTCAAAATTAGATAATAATGTTTTTTACGCGATTAAGTCCTGAGTATCATAATAATGTACATACTTACCTAATAGATACAGACAGATACCCAAAACAGAAATAGTCTTAGCCAGAATAGCAATGAAGTAAGCTTCCTGTATTCCTGTTGTGTTCCGGTAAATCGCCGTCTTTGCCCTATAAATCCGTCAGCCAGTGACCTTTCCCGGATCCATTGTGACACTTCGAAGCAGTTTCTTTTAATTTGTTCATTATACAGCTGGTGTATTTCATCTTAGCTCTCTAGGTTGGCAACGCGTATGCGAACCCTCCGGGGCTGTGGATGTCTATGGGCAGTGGTGATCACTTACCATCAGGTGACCCACTTGCTCGTTTGCCTTCCTCGTCGTATAAAAAAAAATTCAAGATCAGGAACGTTGGTTCAGTTGTCAAAGGTATTATGTGAGCTGCTAAAAATGAAAGTAAAATAGCATTAAGGCAGTATGTATACCTAATAATAACCTGTATGTGAATAAATGTTTCTCTCTCTCTCTCTCTCTCTCTAATAAAATATTGGTTGGTATTAGTTTTAGCATAAAATTAGAACATCACTATTCACCACAAAAACTTGTTCTACAAAGTGATGACAAGAGTCAGTCTTAAGTTAGGTAAACCAATTTACCCGTACTGATATTTTATTTATCTACAAAACTACTTCGTTTCGTTTCTTAGGTAGGTAGGGCCTTGCAATGCCATTCTCAGTCTTCAAAAAACCTCTGAAATGTATTAAAAATAACTCAACGCCCCCGTATGTTCTCTAGATTGTTTCCACGGCCCCCAAACTGGTTTTACCCTTTTTAATCTTCGAAATTCTTTATCACGCCATACATCACGTGTAATCTGTCGTCGGTCCGGTAAATCGCCGTCTTTGCCCTATAAATCCGTCAGCCAGTGACCTTTCCCGGATCCATTGTGACACTTCGAAGCAGTTTCTTTTAATTTGTTCATTAAAAACAGGCGCTTTTTTGCTAGGAGGAAATTGCGAGGGAGCATCGGGCTTTAGAAACACGCGCCGTAAGAAAAACTGGATAACCTGCTATTAACAGTTTTAAATGATTCGCGGTTAATTGCTTTAGACATAATAAAAACGGAATTTAAAAAAAGACGGAAAAAAACCGTGATAGCCTAGTGTGACCTATGGCCTCTCAAGCAGAGGACTGTAGGTTCAAACCCCGGCTCGCACCCTTAAATTTTTCGGAATATATGTGCGGAATTACACTTGAAATTTATCATGAGCTTTTCGGTGAAGGAAAACATAGTGAGGAAACCTGCATGCTCCTGTGAAGCAATTCAGTGATGTGTGTGAAGTTCCCAATCCGCACTGGGCCCGCGTGGGAACTATAGCCCAAGCCCTCTCATTCTGAGAGGAGGCCTGTGCCCAGCGGTGGAACTTAAAAAAGGCTGGTGATGGTTAATTGCTTTAGACATAATAAAAACGGAATATTGACCGCTATTACCTTATAGGTTTGATGAGCTCCCGATATTAACCAAACAAATCATTTAAAAGTGTTATAATGAAAACGAGATATTGATTGTTTGATGCACGAACTGCGTCGAAATATCGAGAGCTCATTAAACCTACAAGATAATCGCAGTCAATATTCATCATCATCATCGTGTCAGCCGAAAGACGTCCACTGCTGGCCGGCGGCCTCCCCCGCGGCTCTCCACTGAGACCGGTCTTGTACTTTCCGCATCCACCGCGGTCCCGCGATCTTTACTAGATCGTCGCTCCATCTCCAGTCAATATTCCGTTTTCATTATGTCTACCCTGTAATTCCTGTATTACTGTTTTTGTGATGTGAGCACTGTTACGCTCATAGTCAATTTGTCCAAGCTATACGACGCAAGTAAGATTCTATCCCAATATCTTCCTCGTTTTAGGGATGTTTCCTAAGTACAACAATGATCATTTTAATTAGGCCGTCCGTTAGATTCGCACTAACTGTCATTTCTACCAAGTACGTATAAAATTTGATTAGATGCCTGTTGTATTCTGTTTGGAAAGAGGAAGACAATAGTTTTAAATTTTGACTGGAATTCATAATTAATAAAGTTATGTATTTACGAGATGTTAAAATGACCTAACTCCAGTTCTACTTTAGAATAGATCCATTGCCTCCATAGAAACCAAAATTAAAACGGTTATGACGATAATATGACGTTGTTTAACTCAAAGTATTGAGAGCATGTTTTCGTCCATTCACCTGTAATCATCATCATCATGTTAGCCGAAAGACGTCCACTGCTGGACGGCGGCCTCCCCCGCGGCTCTCCACTCAGACCGGTCTTGTGCTTACCGCATCCACCGCGGTCCACCGGTAATATTGATGAGTAGGTAATAATTATTAAGTAGGTAGTAAATATTCAATTGATATCAATATTTTGGTGTGTTCATGATGCAAAATCTTCTGATGCCTTCATTAATATTCAGGTGTCAAGGAAATGAAATGTTGTCAATTAGGACTCCTGTTCGATACGTTGCTTAATCGCAGATTAGTACAAGTTAAATTTCGCGATCTGTTAAGACAACTCGTCAGCCTCTATTCAAAACATTTCAAAGCATAAAGATAAGGTATATTGTACCAGTAAATAAAGGACGGGTATTTTTCTCGTGCAAATCTTATTATCGCAGCTGATAGAAGAACAATCCTATTTATCTATACAATCTAATTTCTGTGAGCCTGTTAATCTCAACTTTAGTGGGGTCCTATCAAGGTTGAAATAAATTGCCTTGGAAGAATCAATGATTTATTAAAAGGACGTACTTATACACGAAGGTTTTGTCTGACAAGCTCGCGAGGACGTCTGGTTCGATTTCCCTGGCTCCTATGTCACCAACTTTACAATTGTCAGTTTTCAATGACAATTCGGTGTCAACTGCTGACTTGAAGAGCTTTTGTTTTAGCGCGCTTCATATTGTCAAAGAGATGTAGTTCGAATTGTCATATAAAACTGACAATTGTAAAGATGGTGAAATAGAGGACTGAGGGGCAGACATTTGCTATATAGTTGATCAAGAGCACGAAGTGAGCAAAGCCTCTCCGTTTCAGCTTGGACAAAAATTCATTCGTATGTCTGTCTGTCCGCCGTCTGTCCGGCTGTAGGTGTAGCACAAACTCGTACTTCGTCTTTTATCTCCAGCGACAACAACTGCCCATCCTTTTCTGGCACTCAGAATGCAACGGGTAATATAATCTCGCGCGACAACCGAAGTCGCGTCCAGTCGTGCTAGCCCTAATACCTATACTGCTCTCCTCAACAAGGCGCATTTTTCAACAGACTGTCAGGAAATTTTGTGAGCAGGTTTGATAATTATATAAAAATTTATTGTGGATTAGTTTTTTAATGAAAAAATGTTCAAAATTAGCAATTTTTTTTTATTGTCGGCATTAGGAAGCAAAACCAGATGCCGTAGCCGAAAATCGGCATAGGGCATGAATGAAGTCATCATCAAAAACATTAAATCCCAAATCTCTAGAAGAAACGGCCCAGATCACCCGGAAAAGCTGATCTTGCTCAGGCGAAGATTCGATTTATTAAATCAAAATGGAATAAAGATAATCCTTATCGTTATGAATAAATTATATTTAAGCCAATCCGTGCCTTTGTATAACGGTCTCTGTTTATCAAAGCTGGCTAAAATTAGATGGCTTTCATTTCAATGACTAACCTTAGATTTTGATAGTTGATTAACCGAGTGGGATTCAATCTTTCAACTGCAGTAGTGAATTGTCATACTGACAACTTTGCTATAAGTGCAATTTAAGCGCTGCTAATAATTTATTAAACGAAAACTACGTAGGACCTAAAAAAACCGGCCAAGTGCACGTCGGACTCGCGCATGAGGGTTCCGTAGAAAAAATTTAACGCTTTTCCCCAGTGTTTTAAGAAGTCCAGTGATAGCAGAGCCCTGCTCTTAAGCAAAATGTCCGCAGTGTGGGGTCACTTTATATTGGTCTGCTAAATCTACAGACGAACAGTCATAAAAATTTAAGATTTTGAGACTTTTGTGAGTGGTTGTGCTATAGGAGCTACCTTCATACCAAATTTCAAGTTTCTAGGACAACTGAAGTAGGACCCTTTAGGTTTTTGGATTTCGGCAATTTCTATGAAAATAGCCATTTTAATGACTGTATCTTTTGATTGCGTTGACTCAGAAGGTTGATTTTTT
The DNA here is from genome assembly GCA_963691665.1 of Clepsis dumicolana. Classification (NCBI taxonomy): domain Eukaryota; kingdom Metazoa; phylum Arthropoda; class Insecta; order Lepidoptera; family Tortricidae; genus Clepsis; species Clepsis dumicolana. The sequence goes on from OY829513.1 coordinate 13,472,408, forward strand.
CACAGCTTCAAGGGACCGCAAGCTTGAGTATTTGGTATTAATTTCAGCATGCTACCTCCACGCATTCCAGAGAAAAAGGGTCTTGACAGACAGTTAGACAGACAGACAGACGGACAACAAAGTGATCTTATAAGGGCTCCGTTTTTTTCCTTTTGAGGTACGGAACCCTAAAAAAGAAAAGCTGTCAATTGTACAAACGTTTCCGCTTTACGAATCTGACAAAATTCCAGTCTAACACGTTTTCTAAGTTGGTCAGGTTATTCATTCCAAAGGCGCTACATTCGTATGCATCATTTACGTACGCACAGTGGATTGTTGACCGTCACAATTACATTATCCTAAAAAAACTCACAACGAAAAAATGGCCACTGAGCATTCCCGTGCTCACGAGGGGCGTCATTCTCACAATCATGTTAACACCGGACCATCATATAGCCGTATTCCCAGCTGGCCTTTTACGTGTCGGCCAAAGTTGGGGGCGAACATAATTTTGTTAGGCCGCCGCGAGCTTCGCCCCCAGGGTGTCGGCGTAACTTGGCGGCGGTGGTGATGGTGGCATTTGCTTTATGCTTTGTTTAGTTTCTTCTAATGATTGAAATGGTGCTGGCTGAAAATTATGCCGTCATGGTTCGGAAACCTTGCAAAGTTTAAAGGAAAACCTTTAAACCCCTTGTTTCTAAAACACTGTTGTTTTTCTGATGATACCTACAGTGAGTTTTTTTTTCGTATGATTCATTTAATTGTAAGAGCTAAAATATACGTGAGTGAACCGTTTTATTTCACTACTGGCTTTATGCCCCGCGGCTTTGCCTCCGTGAAATATTAAAAAATGGGCTAGTTCCCTATCCCGTGGGAATTTCAAAAAATCCCTTAGCGCACCTTTAGGATACTCAAGGTATATGTTTGCCAAATTTCAAGTCTCTAGGTAAAGTGGTTTAGGCTGTGCGTTGTCTGTCAGTCAGTCAGTCAGTCAGTCACGGTACTGTTTTATAGGTTTAGACAACATAATGTACCGACGAAACCGATGACACTACTCCACTACGAGCTTAAATCTGGCTCATCAAACTCTTCCGCGAAAGCTCCGTCCTCGATTGCTAAAAGCTTCAACATACAATGACAATGCAAAGAAAAATTCGTTAAGCAGCTGGACTTGAACCAGCAACCTCGGTAATCCGTACCAAAAAAGCTGCTAAAAGCTTGCTGCCTTAAAAGCCTGTCGGTCTGTATTAGACTCTAAAAAGCTTCGTAAGCTCTTTGCTTCTGGTCACTTTTTTCACCCCCGACGCAAAAAGAAGGGCTTTATAAGTTTGAATTCTATGTGTACCGTAGCTCTTAAACGGGTGCACCGATTTGGGTCTGGTTTTTTTATTTGAAAGCTAAATTCCATAGAAATCAGTTCAGCCGTTTTTGAGATTTTGAACTACGTAAACGTTTTTTGTTGGAAAATTTATAACCACTTTAAATGTCAATTAGGTACCTATTTTTTATGACATGTTACAGAGTGCCTGCAATTTTGCTCTGCAGGGATGATTTTCTGCTAGATGATAAAGCAGTTTTTGTTTAAAAAACTAATATACATTTTTACATGACCCCGACCGCCTGTTTTAACAAGAATAAATAGTATAACGTTATCGAATCGTCATTTTAAAAGGTCATACACATTTTCTCGATGACAATACGATAACGTTACTATAAGTACCCGATTCTGCAAACTATTTACATAGTAGATAGTATCTAGTTCAAGTCAATTCTAATACTGGGAGTAAGTATCAAATGTTACTTTAGTAGGAACTTACAGGACTTGATAACCTATTTTTATCAATCAACATTTCATTGCTACTCGTTGCCATGGAGATGTCCCCTGGGTAACTCATCAAAAAATATGATTTTCTAAGATCCCACTCCCCCGAAAGTCAGGTGCTTGCTTAGGAGATGAAGCTCGAAGGGATTGGCATTATAACTGTCCATACTCCAAACCTTTTATGGAGTGGTGCCTCAGAAAATCTTATTTTAGACGTGTTACCCAGGGGACATCTTCATGGTAACGAGTGGCAAAGAAAAGTTGATTGGCCCATTTAAGACACTGACACCACACCAGAGACTCGAGTACGAATCGTAACGTAATCGAGTAGTAAACGTTATCGAGAAATTTGTATGACGTTTGGAACAACGCCCGCCCGTGAGCGTATTTGGAACTAAAATTTAGTATGAGGTTTCTCGATTTTGATACGATAACGTAACGTTACACAGGATTCGTAAACTTCGTGTTCGGCCTACAGAGCGCCTAGTCACTAGGCCAAAGCTCCTAGTGTAATCGCCGACCAGGCCAAGAAACAAGTCTCGATCGCGTTCGCGTTTAACAATTCTCATACTATTTGACACTTTAACGCAAATATTTCGTGCTTTTTCATTACACTAAGGGCACTGAACAGATGAAACTAAGTAGGTAAAAGCTCCTAAATACAAAAAAAAATCACATTCACATAGACAAAAAAGAAAGCGTTATCATTTTAATAACCTATTAAGTACGTTCAATCAACCTAAACAATTTAACTTCGTTAGGGCTAATTACGTAATTACTTCTGAAAACAGAACAAATGGAAAAAATGTGTCACAACGCTGTTATTACGAAGTCGTAAATTTTTCAATTTGCAATAACAGTGACTGTTGATTACCATTTCCCTTTTTAAAATACGTTTGGGTTTCTATTTCGGTAGCAAATGAAAAATCGTAAAAGATTTGTGTTTAAAAAAATGTTTTGACATCAGCAACATTACCTACCTAATTATAATAATGAAAGGGTTTGAAACCTTGGGTCCATGGGGTCCAGCGCTTACAAGCTTATTTCAGAGTTGCAAAAGCGCTTAGTCGATGCAACTTATGACCAAAGGGCTGGCAGTTTTCTCTCTCAAAGAATCAGCATCGCTATTCAGCGAGGCAACGCTGCCAGCCTTTTGGGCACCATGCCACGGGGGCCTTATCTAGATTTAATTTACTTTTAAGTTTAAGTTTTAGTTTAGATTTAATGTCATTGTAAATTGCTTTTATTGTGTAAATAAATGTATTATAATAACATTTTTTTTTTGGTGTTTTTAGTATAATTAACGACCAGGTGATTTCATAATGCATAAAGCTATTTATGTCATAGTGAAATAAATTTCAAACTGTGAAAATGATTATTGACCATGCTAACGAAGCGAGGGAAGCATCTTACTTTGAGCTTGGACAAAATGTCTTTCATAAGTCCTGCTGTGTGGTTGTCCGGCTGTTCTCCTCTACAGTAGGCCACGCACGAGTCCTGCGTAACGTGACGTTATCGTATCGAAATCGAGACACCTCATACTAAATTTTAGTTCCAAATGCGCTCACGGGCGGGCGCTGTTCCAAACCTCATACAAATTTCTCGATAACGATCACGTTACGCAGGATTCGAATATTCGTACTCGGGCTCGGGTAGGACTCAGTCCGCATTTGTCAACCGATTCTCGTGAAATTTTGTGAGCAGATTCGCTAATTATTGTACATTTTTTTTTGTAGATTCGTTTTTGAAATTAAAAAGTATAAAACATGACCTAACCAACTTAAAAATGTTGAAAAACCCCCGACATTGTCAATTCAAAGTTAAATATTTCAAAAACGGGTTAACCGATTTTAATGAAACTTAGCTAAGAACCATCTCGATTAAACTAGTTTTCGACTAAAAAAACCTGCATCGAAATCGGTCAACCTGTTTAGGAGCTATGATGCCACAGACAGATAAACAGATACACAGATACACAGATACACAGACCCCTCTTTTTTGTTGGAGGTTAAAAATAAGGTCGCAAGGTCTACAGCTTACAGAGTCACTATTTTAAATTAAATTAGGCAAAATAAAAAAAAAACAAAATTTTATTCAGCAAATAGGCAGTTGAATGCTCTTTTACACATCATTTTTTGAGTCTACCAGCGCTTTCGGAAAGACCATGAAAGGCAATAGGCAGTTTCCTTAAATCCTGAACCACCGCCTCCATTTTAAATTTAGGTACATCTTAACTCATTACATTTGTAGTTTATCACGAGATTTTCGGTGAAGGAAAACATAGTGAGGAAACCTGCACACTCCTGCGAAGCAATTCAATAATGTGTGAAGTTCCCGATCCGCACTGGGCCCGCGAGGGAATTTTTTATTTCACTATGGTTTACTCCTTTTAAATACTAATCTACTATGGCAAGATATACCTATATATCTTGACCTCAGCTTCTTAAAATTTTAATTTGCACTCATCACGGCACCGTCGACTAATTAAAAAAACTGGCCAAGTTCGGCTCGGACTCGCGCATCGAGGGTTTCGAGCGAAATAAAAAATATCGAGTCATACTACATCACAATAAAGAATTTGTGGTTTTTCTTTTACTTTTTGGTACGGAATGTCCAGATCTGGGTTCGATTCCCGGGGTTGGCCATACTTTTCTTTTTTTTCTGTGTATTCAAGTTTCAGTATTTAAAAACTTAAATAACTGATTTTTACCGGATAACTTAAAAAAAAAAAGAAAGAAAAAACACTAAAAGATACTCCAAGAGTCTGATCCATGTATTCCTGACTTTAAAATGTTCCAAAGAGCATAATTATCCTGACGTTTAAATACGTAAAGGCTTGTCATCCTAATTTTAATGACAATATCAGATTTAATAATAAATTGGAACTACCACACAAATCAATATATTCCGTCCCCTCTGCCGCCCACTTCTGCGGTCGCTGCCTGTAGTACCTTTTACTGCAGATACTACGGAACCCAAAAAAACTCCTAAAAGCCGTCTGCCAATCTCACCCTTGACGGAGATTAAGAAGATGAATTTTTAACGGGGTTCAGTAGAAAGCTGCTTTAAAGTAAGCTTTTTATTTTTCATCCGTGGCATGAATTATTAAGAAAAAGTTTAGTGTTTAGATTTATTTTACTTTCACTGAAACGTATGGTAGAGATACACTTAATAAATAAACTTACTTATTGCAAAACTTAAGTGACAGTGGGCGGGGCATATTGTTCGCAGAACTGATGGCCGATGGGACCAGAAGGTTCTCGAATGGCGTCCGCGGACCGGGAAACGAGCTGTCGGTAGGCCTCCAACAAGATGGAACGTCGACCTAGTAAAGATCGCGGGACCGCGGTGGATGCGGAAAGCACAACACCGGTCTGAGTGGAGAGCCTTGAGGGAGGCCTATGTCCAGCAGTGGACGTCTGTTGATGATGATGATGATGAAACTTAGGGTGATCAACCCGAATAGGTCAGTAGGGAGAAGCAAAAAACTAAAGAGATAGGGAAATTTTGTCCTTAGAAACCATGGTGGCGATTTAATACTAAATGTAGTGGTGGTAGTGATTATTGGGTCTGTGTAACATGACTGTGTTGATTCGTATATCAGTGGAGGCGGAAACGCTACCACCATATCCCTCGCTGATCCTGCAGCTAAGTAGCAATGCTTGCACTATTGTGTTCCGGTGTGGAGAGTAAGACAGCCGGTGTAATTACGGGATCAAGAGGCACTTCATTTTAGCTCTCTGGGTTGGCAGCGCATCTGCAAGCCCTCCGGGGTGCGGATGTCTATGAGCAATGGTGATCACTTCCCATCAGGTGACCCACTTACTCGTTTGCCTTCCTCGTCGTATAAAAAAAAATCTACCTACAATTGTTGCATAGTAGCTATCTTTGACGCGTGTTGTCGCTGGTAGCAAATTAATTGTTTATAATCAGCATCGCTATTCAGCGAGGCAACGCTGCCAGCCTTTTGGGCACTATGCCACGGGGGCCTTATTTAGATTGAAGTTGTAGTTTATTTCGTTTAAGCTTAGATTTAATGTCATTGTAAATTGCTTTTATTATATTGTTTCTAGTTATAAAACTTTCCCGAAAAAATACGGAACCGCCATTTAACTGCAAAAAAAGGTCCCGGCCATCTCGTTAATTTAATCCCGGGTCTCTAATCCGGGCGCTGTTAATTACAGCACGCGATGTCATGTCACTCTCAATTAAATTAAACATTTTGGGACGGAAGGAATATAATGGCGCGCGGACTATTGGTTATTATTGGGCATTCCTCCCTATACGTCGGGTTTTTATTTATTTAATAAAAAAAAAACTTAACCAACTTGGAAAAGTCGGAAAACCCCCGACATCGTCATTTCATAGTTCAATATTTCAAAAACTGCTAAACCGATTTTAATAAAACTTAGCTAAGAACCAACTCGATTAAACTAGCTTTCGATTAAAAAAAACCGCATTGAAATCGGTAAATCCGTTTTGGAGTTATGTACGTATTTGTATTTGTACAGGTCAAACTTATAACACCCACCCCTCTTTTTCGTCGGGGGTTAGAAAAAAAATACGCCCCACTGCTGGGCACTGGCCTCCTCTCAGAATGAGAGGGCTTGCTTGAATTGCTACGCGGGCCCAGTGTGGATTACTTCACACACACTATTGAATTCATGCTTCTATTCTGATAAATACCAAACGTAATTTCGCACATAAACCCCGAATGCTAGCCGAGGCTCGAACCCACGACCCTTGCTTGAGAGGCTATAACGTCACACATAGGCTACCACGGCTTTTTAACCGACTTCAAAAACAGGAGGAGGTTCTCAATTCATCGGAATATTTTTTTTTATGTATGTTCCCCGATTACTCGAAGACGGCTCGACCGAATCGAGGGCAACCCTCAAATTTTATAGGGACGGATCATGTGTTTCATATATTTTCTAAACCTATTCAAGTATTTGCGTCTGGTAGTCATCATCTTATGATGATGAGCTGATGATGGAAGGTACAACTCCTTAACGGTTAGGAGTTGGAGGATAATTCTGAAAATGTTAAATCATTATTCGAAAGGGTATACTTCTGAGGTGGTCCCATTGTCACCAAGTCAGGATCTGATGATGGGATCCCAGGGAAATTGAGGGCAACCCTCAAATTTTATAGGGACGTATCATGTGTTTCATATATTTTCGAAAGCTATTCAAGTACTTGCGTCTGGTAGCCATCATCTCGTGTTGAGGTGATGATGGAAGGTACAACTCCTTAACGGTAAGGAGTTGGAGGATAATATTTTAAATATTAACGTAACTAAAAATTGTGAAATAAAATATCTTTTAACAAAAAGTAAAACCGCCTTCAAAAAACCTCAGAAAAAAAAAACAGTCGGTGCTTCATTCCAAGAATATTCCGCTAGCACCGCACCGACTTCATATTTCTGCTAGGCCATAAAACTCATGGCTTTTTAGGGATTATTTCATGTTTTTTTCTGAGGTTTTTTTTAAGGCGGTTTTACTTTTTGTTATTACATAACAAGTGAACACCAACGCAGCCATTTTACTTCATCTTTCGTTTTTACTCATGACACATTTTCCAGCAAAACTTACCAATCCACTCAGTACAAATACACAGGGAGCACCAAGTTGCGCTGAGCTACTAATATAATTTCCCTTATTTGTCTTTTCTATTTGTGCGTGCCTGTTCGCCCAATTTGAGATACGGAGTATTATTTCGCCTCGACTAATGTTTTCCTAGGCCAAGAGCAAGTACAGGTTTTTTTAACCCCCAACGAAAAAGAGGGGTGTTATAAGTTTGACCTGTGTATCTGTCTGTGGCATCATAGCTCCCAAGCGATGGACCGATTTCGATGCGGTTTTCTTTAATAGAAAGTTAGTTTAATCATGATAGTTCTTAGCAAAGTTTGATTAAAACAGGTTCACGCGTTTTTGAAATATTGATCTTCGAAATGACAATGTCGGTGATTTTTCAACTTTTCTAAGCTGGTTATTATTTAGGAAATGCGTTCAGTTTCATGCATGCTGACAGCTGTGGCATCATAAGCTCCCAAACGGGTATTTCAATGCAGTTTTTTTTTATAATAATAAAATAATAATATCATTGGACAATTATGACACCAATTGACCTAGTCCCAAACTAGGCCAAGCCTGTCCTATGGGTACTAGACAACGGATGAACATACTTATATAGATAAATACATACTAAAATACATATTAAACATTCAAGACCCAAGAACAAATAATCGTATTCATCATACAAACATCTGCCCCGACCGGGATTTGAACCCGGGACCTCAAGCTTCATAGTCAGGGTCTCTAACTACTAGGCTATCCGGCCGTTATTCGAAAGGTAGTGCCAGTAAAGTAAAGTGTTCTGGTTTTGCTGTTCTAATAATATTTTTTTATACTTGTTTCTAAAATACGGTATTTGTTTTCTCTCTTTATTTTTTGACCGACTTCAAAAAAAGGAGGAGGTTCTCAATTCGCGCTGGTAGACTCAAAAAAAAATGACGTGTAAAAGAGCATTCAACTGCCTATTTGCTGAATAAAATTTTGAATTTTGAGTGTAATCGAGGTGGTCTGTGTGTGTGATACACAGATACAAGATACTCAGACACACAGATACACAGTTCAAACTCTTTTTCTTCGGGGGTTGAAAACTGCTACAACCTCTTAGCCTAACCAGCGTATCTACTAACATACGCTCGATTTCACAATACTGACATATATAAGAGTACACATATATAAATTGGCAGCTGACATGGCTTTGATAAAGTTCCCCAATGTGCACTGTTGTTTTTGGCAAAGCGCCATAAAGGGAAGGCACTGAATCCTAAGCGACTTAACTTGTTGAGTTTAAGATGTTATAATGTTATGGGTGTTCTTGCGCTTTAAATACTACTTTATTTACATAATAAAAGCAATTTACAATGACATTAAATCTAAGCTTAAACTAAATAAACTACAACTTAAAACTAAATTAAATCTAAATAAGGCCCCCGTGGCATAGTGCCCAAAAGGCTGGCAGCGTTGCCTCGCTGAATAGCGATGCTGATTCTTTGAGAGAGAAAACTGCCAGCCCTTTGATCACAAGTTGCATCAACTAAGCGCTTTTGTAACTCAGAAATAAGCTTGTAAGCGCTGGGACCCCATGGACCCAAAGTTTCAAACCCGACAGGAACAAAATTATAATTCGGACCGAGAGATTGATACTTAGAATTTTTTCTATTTTCAGCCGTTTCTGCCGCCGCACCAGCTTTTTGTGTGGTTCCCTGGAGATGTGAGGGTGCTACTGTATCGACACAGGTCGCATCCCAAACCAGAACCCTACCCATTCTCCAGGGAATCAGAGACATACCGTCCGGCCTTTTGCCATCGTCGCGGGCAATGCCGCTTGGCTCCAAAATGGCCGGCACGTTCGCAGAGGCAAGAGCCCGGCGGATTATGTCATTGAGCGCGGCATGACGGGAGAAACGGCCGGCGCTCTTTTGACAGGAAAGACCATGGTGTCCCGTTTCGTCCACATTGGTGCCACAGAGGCAACGGTGTGGTGAACACAGCGCAACACCCAGTCTTAGCCCGACTGCAATTCTCAGTGTTTCAGGCTCAAGAAAGGTTCCGGTGTTAACGGAAGGATAAGCATGAAGCCAGTCACCGGATTCCTTTCTTGCCACAGCCAAAAGCCTTGCGCTTATATTTGGTTTTGTAATTTAACAAAACCTTCAAAGGATTAGCAGGTGGTTAGATCAATTGGTTTTGATATTGTTATCAATGTTTTTATTGTTAATAAGTTTTTTTGCTGACTCCACTTTTTGGAGATTATATTTACATGGTCATGCAATTCACAAGACATATCCATATTCAAAATTCAAGACAATCCGACCACTGAAAATAGGTGAAATTAATCAGTGACAAATTACTTATTCCATCCAAATAAACTTTACTATTAGTACTTGTTATAAAAAATTAACTAAGCTAACATTTAAGCAAACAAACATTGCAAAAGTTAACAAGATTTGCCGTTTATTAAGTACCATTTTTGCCTTCTGACGCCGAAAATAAATCAATAATCATTCTGTGTATCCAATAATGCCGACCCCATTGATCGAATAAAGCGGTATAAGTTCTGTTCAGCAAAATAAAAAAAACTCAACTTCATTGTGTTGCATTACTTAAAATAATTCTCCGACTCTCGTTATAAACATAAACACACAAAACTTCAACTTTTTTGTTTCTGGCAACCGGTCGTTTTATGTTTGCAACCATTACTGCATTGACTACTTACAACAGCATAATGTATGACATGTTTGACCAGTTTTTAATCAGTGGTTTGCACCGGAGCGTAATCTTACGGACCGGTGAATCACCGGAGATCTCCATAGAATTTTGTTGTTTAGCTAGAAATCAAGCTTCTATTCATATCAACGCACAGCCCAAACGCAATATGTTTCCCAAACAAATTCAAATTCAAAATTCAATTCAAAATTCAAATTCAAAATTTTATTCAGCAAATAGGCAGTTGAATGCTCTTTTACACGTCATTTTTTTTTGAGTCTACCAGCGCTTTCGGAAAGACCATGATTGCCAAGAAGAATAAAGAAAGAAAGAAACTTGGCACAAAGTAATTTTTTCTAAAAACAAGTTACATTAGCTCTTACAATACGCAACCACAGACAAACTACACAAAGAAACCTCACTCTGTCATTAAAAGATTAAGAGAGAAAAAAAAATACCGCATTTTAGAAACAAGTGTAAAAAGTAATTATTAAAACAGCAAAACCAGAACACTTTACTTTACTGGCACGTTTTAATTGAGCAGGAGATGTATAGGGTCTCCAGGTCAAATATCTGTGAAAATTTAAATTACAAAGGGATGTATAGGGTCCCAGAATTAATACTATAATATAATACTTAATCTAAATGGCTTAGAGATGTATAGTCTCTAGGGTCAATTTAAACTAAATTTAAAATCAGCAGAGGTGTAAAACGCCTCCACGGTCAAATAATAAGTATAATAATACATATACATAAACTGGAGATGTATATGGTCTCCAAATATCAAATAACAAAAATTGATGAAATATACATTTCATGTCATCATGTCAAATAAATAAAACATTATTTTTGTCAATTGTATTACAATTAGTACGCAGCGGACAACGGCAACAGAGCCGGACACCATACACGAATATCTTCGGGACGCAGCCAAGTCACATTGATGTCCTAATTATCTTCTGTTTTCAGCCTTGGCCAGGTGGTGCCATCACATAAGTATTCATCCACTTTGTAGTATGCTTTTTTCAAGAGAGCGGTCTTTATGTATCTTTTAAATGAATTGTGAGGCAATTCCCATGCATCTACAGGCACTTTATTGTAGAACCTCACGCAATTTCCCAAAAAAGACTTACTGACTTTACGTAGACGAAATTTAGGGACGGCAAGTTTATGCTTATTCCGAGTGTTGAAACCATGCACATCCGACACTTTCTTGAAAGATTTGATGTTCTTGTGTGTGTACAATATTACATCATATATATACTGAGAAGCTACTGTAAGGATGTCGATTTCTTTAAAGCGTTCTCTAAGTGAATCTCGGGAGCCAAGATTGTAAATAGACCGGACCGCCCTCTTCTGCAGGATAAAGATTGTCTCTATGTCGGCCGCCTTGCCCCAAATTAGGATGCCATAAGACATAATGCTGTGAAAATAACTGAAGTAAACTAACCGCGCCGTTTCTACATTGGTGATTTGCCGGATTCTTCGTACAGCATAAGCGGCAGAGCTCAATCTACCAGCAAGACCAGATAGGTGTGGGCTCCATTTCAAATTGCGATCTAAGGTAAGCCCGAGCAAAACAGTCTCATCCACGAGGTTCAGCTTCTCTCCATTTAATCTGATAGTAGTGTCAACCTGTCTTACATTAGGCAACGAAAATTTTATACATTTCGTTTTAGCTGCATTCAATAGTAAATTGTTTGCAGTAAACCATTTCAGCACATCTCTTAGAGTCTCATTGATGTGACTTTGATCTTCCTGTTGCCTGTTGACTTTAAAAATGAGAGAGGTATCATCAGCGAACAGTACTATGTCACATTTGTGTTCTAGCAGCTGGGGCAAGTCATTTATGTACACCAAGAAGAGAAACGGACCCAAAATAGAGCCCTGTGGTACTCCGAGCTACACCGGTGATCCACATGACTGCACTCTATGTATGTCTACTTTCTGGATTCTCTGACTGAGATAGGACATAACAAGGTTCAGTGCATTAGTTGTGAGTCCGTAGTGTTCAAGTTTGCGGATAAGCGTCTCGTGTTCCACGCAATCAAATGCCTTGGAGAGGTCGCAAAATATTCCTATTGCATCTTGCGATTGTTCCCATGCGTCATAAATGTGCTTCATGAGATTTGCAGCCGCATCCGTTGTCGAGCGGCCCTTCGTAAACCCAAATTGCTGACTGTGAAATAGTTCATTAATATTGAAGTGATAAAGCAATTGATTTAGCATAATTTTCTCAAACACTTTACTTAGTACAGGAAGCACGGAAACCGGTCGAAAGTTACCAGGCTCAGATGAGCTGCCAGCTTTGAATAAAGGAATAACTTTACTGTACTTCATTAAGTCAGGGAACACACACTCATCGACGCAGTTGTTAAACACGACGGCCAGATATGGTGCCACAATATGGATGACAGATTGCATTACTTTAACTGAAATACCCCAAAGATCCTCTGTGTTCTTAATTTTCAAAGATTTAAATGTTTTTATAATCTCTTCCGAGTTTGTGTGTTTAAAATCAAATTTCAAGTTACTATCCTTTTGAACCACATTTAAGTATGAGCCAGTCAGCGCAGTGGATGACTTTAAGTCACGAGTTGTATCTATAGCTATATTAGAGAAAAAATCCTCAAAAGCACTCGCCACTTCTAAATCTGAAGTTACTATTCTTTCATCTATCTTTAACTTATATTGGCTATTATGGGGCTTTGATTTACCTGTCTCTGAATTTATTACGTTCCATACTGCTTTTACTTTATTATCAGCGGATTTAACTTTATTACTAAGATATTCCGCTTTGGCGGCCACACAAACTTTTTTAAATAGTTTCGAATATCTTTTAACATAGTCTCTAAATGTGGGGTCGTTATTGTAGCTTTTCATTTCATATAGTTCATAAAGTTTAGTCCTACTCCTGTGAATCCCGACCGTGGCCCAGTCACTGAACCTTACCTTCTTACCATTTTTCTTGACAGTCTTAAGTTTGAAAATGTTCCCAAACTCTCGATTTATTACAGTAGTCAGGTCCTTATATAAGATGTTAGGATCATTCTTCTCCATGTTTGGTTGAGGAACCTCACTGATAATACTTTCCTTAAATCTTCCTATACGGTCTTCGGTTACCGGCCTATAAGTAATTAATTGCTCCTTCGTCTGCTTAGGCATTTTAAAAACAGCTTTTTGGCCGCTATGATCGGAACTGAAGCAGTTAATAATTTCTTTGTTCGTAGCTTCACACTTGCAAAAAATATTATCTAAACATGTGGCCGTGTTGGCCGTCACTCTAGTCGGTTCCTCAAAAAGATGATGCAAGTTAAATGATTTAAAAAGGTTCAGAAGTCTCACGGAATTTCTATTTTCGGAGTCCAGTAAATTGACATTGAAATCTCCACATACTATGATATATTTACTACTATTAAAAACTTGTTTCAAAGCATCCTCCATCACGGACTCGAATAGACTAAAGTCTGAGGACGGTGGCCTGTATACACATAATACGATGTGATTATCCAATTCAACACACGAAATCTCAATAACTCGTTCTAATGAAAGTTGAACTACATTTTTCCGTTCTTTACACTTATAATCATCTTTTACAATAATCATAGTTCCTCCATGTATTGCTGAGTTTCTAGTGTAGGATCTGCCAATCCTATAATTACGAATGTTCGATATCAGCTCATGCTGTCTCAGCCAGTGTTCAGTAATACACATTACGTCTATATTAAAAGCATCGAGGAATAATCCGATTTCAATTGCTTTGCTGGAGAAGCCTTGTATATTTTGATGAACCAAAATGAAACTATGCTCCTCCGCTGTCTCACGCATCAGTTTAAAGACTGGCGGTCCGCGGGCGGCGCGTTCGCGGGGGGGCCGGCGGGGCCGGCGCCGCCGCCGCCGTCCGCCGCGTACCCGTGCCCAGGTTCTATGTTATATGCTAGTAGTTTTGCTGTTGCTAATTTACATTTTTTGGACAGATACAGCAGTGATTCGTTTAGATGAAAACGTTTTATAAATTTATTACTATCAAAAAATTGGTATTTGCTATTATAAAACAAATAAACACGGGTTTCACCGTTTCTAAAAATTTCAACCCTAAAGGGGAGTTATAAAATGTGTCTTTTATTTGGCTCTATATATTGTATAACCGGAGAATACCGGTTTTCTCCGGTGTTTTTCACCGATTACTTTCACCGGTAGAGTACCGGTGTTTCTCCAAAAGTCTACGCTCCGGTGCAAACCACTATTTTAAATTTGTCGATTCCAAAATGGGGGGTAGTTACTTGTGTTTGTTGTGCACCTGGAATGGGCATACACAATACATAGAGACAGCGCAAAACATTTATACAATTACAACACACAAAGTCCCCAGTTCGCAACAACTTTCTACACAAAACATCGCACAGATAAAACAAATGAACACAATCCTAGACACGTGAAACTAGCCTTAGACCACACTTAAGTCTTAGGCTTATAACTAACTTAAACAGCATACAGCCACCATAAACCAGAGTGACACTCAACAAATTAACCACGCTTACCACGCTTGATACTTCCCACGCCCATGGCTCCGAGGGGCGTCACATTTAAATACAAATGAGAAAACTGGGCACTCTGCTGGCTCTCTATGGGATTACACGGCGTTAGTGACACAGTAATTAGGCGAGTAATTTAACAGGCTCACTTGCAGGGTGCATTTTGTAAGTGTAATGTCCAATGTGGTAACATTAGTAATCTTACTTGCTTAGGGTAGTTAGGTTTCTATTTAACACTGTCTGCGGGTGGCTGCAAAGTTGTTTGAGTTAGTCAGTTTAGTAAACGCTTTTTTAACCCCCGTCGAAAAAGAGGGATATTATAAGTTTGACCTGTGTATCTGTCTGTGGCATGATAGCTCCCAAACGGATAAACCGATATCGACGCACAAAGGTGCACTACGAAGGGCTTTTACGATATTCCCTCGGGATAGGGAATAAATGGGATTTATACAATTTTCAAATCATAGTGGCTCTATCTCTGTAACTAAATTAATATTAGAGACTTGGCATGCAAGTAGGTTAAAGTTAAAACAGTTTTCAGGATTTTCGAAAATTCCCACTGCATAAATAAAAAACAGTGTTATTTTCATAATAACTGACTAGCGGATATAGAAACTTGAAAGTTGATATTTAGATTCCTTGAGGATCATAGAGGTGCACTAAGACGGGATTTTTCAAAATTCCCACGGAATAGGGAATGGTAGATGTTAGATTATCTGAAGACGTGCGTCAAATGCAATCACGCTCAACGTAGTGCTTACGCATAAACCACCGCGCGCTTAAAATACTTCTGAGCTTATAAACCAAACTTTTCGGAGGTCCCCCGTGTCCACTAAACCTCATAAAAAATGTTTGAAGAGAACATTAAATCAGCACGTAAAACTTTTCAAGTACACTTTAATTGTTTTATGATTTACATCTTGCTGTTTCTTCAAGTTGGTGTTTTATGATAAAGTTTTTCTTATTTAATTCGTGTAAATCATCCAGGCCTTGTCACTTTTAATCGCCGATACATTTTCCTTGTTATTTTTAAGGGTTCCGTGCCGAAACAGGAAAAACTGAACCCTTTTTGGACCACTTCCGTCTGTAAGACCGGCTGTATATATGTCTGGCGTTTGTCTGTCTATCTGGCTGCTTTGGTTTTCATTAATCTTCATACAATAAGGAAAACATTTTTACTCACTTATATTTTTTGAAGCGTTGGTATTCTAAATCAATGAAAAAACGATAGACGTTAATTCATCATGTCCTGTTATCCCTAATCAGGGACATAGGGCTCTCAGCATTTTACTCCATTTGGAACGATCCTGCGCCACGACCTCCAGCGCTCGCCCAGGGATTGGATCTCCTTTTCGATCGAACGCTGCCATGTTGTTTTGGGCCGACCTCGTCTTCTCACTCCAGGCAGGCGCCTCTGCAAAGTCTGTTTAGATATGGTCGTCAGTTCTCCTCAACATGTGCCCTATCCAGCGCCACTTCCTATGCCAGATTTCCGTCACAATGGGCTTCTGTTCAGTCAGTCTCCACAATTCGGTGTTCCTTATGGTCCGCGGCCAGAAAACTTTTAAGATTTGCCTTAAACATTTGTTCACAAATACTTGGAGCCGGTTGGCAACGTCGTTCTTCACGAACCACGTTTCACATCCATAAAGGAGCACAGACTTGACGTTTGAATTGAAAATCCTGATCTTGGTGCGGCGCGATATTATTGAGGATCTCCAAACAGGTCGTTAGACGTTAATTATAATTAAATATTTAAAGATATTGTTAATGGTATTATAGTTTACTGACCGCTTTGAAAGAGTCAGAATTGGGAATAATTAAATATGGGATTTATGCAAAATGCATATGCATCAAAGTAATCTAACTTAATTTGGGTATAAGTTTTTAAGCAGCCTTGTAAAAAAAGCGCAAAACGCTTTTCTATGTTTTTTAAAACTTAACTCAAGTACAAATTAATAACAAAAAAAGACTGTCTCAAATTCTACCTCTGTGGCCGTAGAAAAGACTGACCGACAAACAAATTTATGTATTTATTCACACGAGTAATGGAAACCTTACGCTTCGACCGAATCTTCCTAACACTATCGTGCATGATAGCCTTTTTATGGTTCACTGGTCGCAATTAAACCATTGAAGGGTTCTGTACATCGTTATAGCAACGAGGAGATCGACCTATTCTAGGGAATTAACTAAATAATGGTTAAGGCGACACTTTGGGGGGCGGAGCTAATTCACTGAAGCGGGACAACGCTATCCAGTAACGCGTGTGTCAATAGAGAGAGGGCTAGTCAACATGCGCTCAAACGCATGGCTAATAAAAATGCTCTGGGTAAGAAACTAAAGTATTGATGTAATTTTTAGGGTTCCATAGGTACCTCAAAAGGAAAAAACGGAACCCTTTTAAGATCACTTTGTTGTCCGTCTGTCTGTCTGTCAAGACCCTTATTCTCTGGAACGCGTGGAGGTCGCATACTGAAATTAATATCAAATACTCAAACCTGCGGTCCCTTGAAGCTGTGAAAAAATCAAACTTCTAAGTTAACGCAATCAAAAGATACAGTCATTAAAAAGGCTATTTCCATACAAATTGCCGAAATCCGAAAACCTAAAGGGTACTTCCAGTTGTCCCAGTAACTTGAAATTTGATATGAAGGTAGCTCTTACGGCACAACCACCCAGAAAACTTTCACAATCTTAATTTTTTATGTCTGTCTGTATGCGTCACTGACCAATATAAAGTGACCCCGCACTGCATACATCTTGCTTATGAGCAGGGCTCTGCTAATACTGGACTTCAAAAAACACTGGGGAAAAGCAGGGGACTCGCACTTGTCCGGTTTTGTCTTTTGTCTAACCAAGAAGAAGATTTATTTTCGTTCAATCGCAGTTATGTAGAATATTCCTTCTCATTCCGTTTCAGATACGACGAAAGTTCCGAGGCAGGGCTACCTTTATAAAATACATTTCTATGGAGGATTTTGTTCACAATCATGTTTTCATCTTTAGGGTATTTAAAGACAATCATAGTATTTAATTATATATTGAAATATTAAACCTTTTCAACGTTAAATTTAGAATCTAAAACGAGCATGAATAGTCCAGGCTGCGGCTTAAATTTAGGTCCCAGATGAAACCAAGCAAATTGACTGCTTATTCATGTGAACTGGATACTGGTGGCAGATACGATTCGCTCGAGATTCGATTTGCGGCTTCTCACAAGGTTATAGTAACATGGAGATCCACCCATCCTAGTGAACTAACTAAGTAGTACATAGTGGTTAATGTAGGTCCTAGATTGAACCAAGCAAGCACGAATATTCGAAAGTAATCGTTACGTTACGCAGGATTCGAATATTCGTACTCGGGCCTCTTATACATAGCGGTACGTATCGTTTTCTTTCGACACTAACAATAGTTTATCGTAATTCAGTTTTCATCTTCAAAACCAATACAATTTGAAAAGATAGGCGTGAATGAATCCTAATCCTAACTCAAAAATCAAAATCATTTATTTATCAATTACAGGACAAATGAATATTGGTTAGTAGGTATTTTACTTAACTAAGTTACAGATTTATTATAGCGAGGTATTAAACTAATAGCTCAACATAATTAGCTGCGCCTACTACAACTTAACTTGTGCTAATTACATTAGAATGCCTAAACTAGGATACAAAAGTAGCCTGTATCTAATAGTATAAATGCGAAAGTAACTCCGTCTCTCTGTCTGTCTGTTTGTTACCTCTTCACGGGAAAACCTCTGCACCAATCTAGATGAAATTTGGTAAGAAGATAGTTTGAATATTGAGGAATAACATAGGCTACTTTTTATTCGGGAAAATTGTATGGTTCCCGCAAGGTAGCGATTACCGAAATCTATGCGGTCGAAATCGCGGGCAACGGCTAGTATATTATATTAATGAAAACGTCATGGACAATTTTAAGTACTGTTGTGCCAACGGTACTTTTAAATCCCATTCTCATTGCGGTAATATATGTAATATTTTCATATTTATTTCATATTTCGTATTTATTTATTGCTATCATGTTCATTGCTACAATGCAGGTCTTTTTTACTTTTTTTTTTATACAACGTGGAAGGCAAACGAGCAAATGGGTCACCTGATGGTAAGTGATCACCACTGCCCATGGACACCCGCAACTCCGGAGGGTTTGCAGATGCGTTGCCAACCTAGAGAGCTAAGACGAAATGTCTCTTGTGCCTGTAATTACACCAGCTGTCTTACTCTCCACACCGGAACACAACAGTGCAAGCACTGCTGCTTAGCAGCAGCAAATAAGCAAATTATGTCGGTAGGTACATGACGCCCTGTCAGGACACTGCAACTCTCTTACATGCTAAATAGTATTACATTAAATTACATTTCATCAAATTAAATTAAATTAAATCAAATAATTCTATTCCTTATATCGAGTATTTTGCCGTCTATCGATTCCATGTACTCCGACAAAAAGTAGGATAGGTGTTGCCAATCATTTAACAGAATATCCCATATTTTTCTAACATAGTGTCTTTAGTGTGTTATTATCTGTGAATGTTACAAATTGAAAAGCAGCGTCGAAATGTCTTCACAGTATGGACTTTACTACATTGGATTTAAGTTCGATTTTTATTACGTAGGTATTTACTGAAGTGCTCCCTCGACGCATCTAGTGATGCATGTGATAAAATGCTACACTGAAACACGGAGGTAGGTCAATATATTGTTCTTATGTCGAATAATATGATATCCCCAGCAAAATAATGATTAATTGGCCAAACCAGCAATTTTTTGGAAATGTCAAAACAATCGCTCAGAATGAAATAGTAAAGCATTATAAACATCAGGATATGCCCTTTGGAACATTATGAAATAGGAACGGTGTTGCCGAGCCCGCCGCTACTTGTAGTCTCACTGAATTGGAAACAAACACGAAGTACTGAAGGGCCCGTTCCTACGCTATATAATGTATGTATAAGTGATAGTATCCGAACAGAACTTGCACAAGCAAATTTAAGTTTCATTTCATGAATCTTTTACAAAAAACTTAGTTAATGAAATCTGCTCTGTCTTTTTACAAAGAAGTCGTGAGCTTTAAAAAAATAGAGGAAGTACAGTACGCTTTGCAACTTTTTCTCTTGGAAACTTAGAATAGGTCATATATATCCAAAATAGCCACCTAGCGTCCAATCGGATGAGCCCAGTTCCTTATTTGAAATCTGTGTTCTCTATGCACGGGATTTGTAAAAGCATTACAACTTTATTCCACCGACCTCTCTAGGGGAAACTGGACTGTCATACAAAGGAGTAGAGTTTAAAGGGTGAGAAGAGGCAAGTTTGCTAAAGTACGAATCCGCTTAGAAGGTGCGCCGTTCCAATTTTGAAATGGTTTTGGCGCGAATGGCGCAGGATTTTGTTTTTTTTTTTCATCGGGCTTAAAATGGCCGATGGTTGTTTCTATCCAGCCTGGAGTAAATAGAAATCCGAAGACTTGGTTTCGTTTTAAAAACAAAAAAAGTTTGTTAGGATTTACTTTGAAAGAAGCGAAGGTTTCTTTTAGATTGGGTTTTTGTGCTCTTAATTAAACTGTGACGTTTTCAAACGGCTTGCATGGGAATGAAACAAAAGACTTTCAACAGAAACTTGTTTTGAATCGAAGAAAGTAACAGTTGATTGAAATTTAAGAAACAAAGCAAGAGTCATCGCTTTCGTTAAATAGAATTCTTTGAGAAAAGATTTTTTATTTTATTAAAACCTTTACATACTTACATCTATTTATTAAGCATGTCAGCCAAAGCGATTTCGCCTAAATCAATTTAAAGTGCAAACAAATTTTTGATCTGTCGTCACTACATAACATCACTGAAATCTATTTAAATTGAATTAACAGAACAGAACCAACGGCAAAAGACTGGCGGAATGGAATTGATTCTCGTCGAACTAAAATTAGTTTTATTTTAAAATCTGTGTCTCCGCCGCGGGCGTAAGTTACAGCCGAGTAGATCCGAGGACCATTTTTAACCACCGATGAAAAAAAGAAGTGTTATAAGTTTGACCTGTGTATCTGTGTATCTGTCGTGGCATAACAGCTCCCAAACGGAAGGACCGATTTCAATGCGTTTTTTTTTAAATCGAAAGTTAGTTCAATTGAGATGGTTCTTAGCTAACACGTACAGGGATTTGTTTTTAGGGTTCCGTAGCCAAAAAGGCAAAAACGGAACAAGGTCCTACGACCCGCAATTTACAAAATCACTCGCTTCAGTCATTCGTTTAGAGCAACAACAGCTGTATAGCGAGCGTGCAGTCACCATGGCAACGGCAGCTCAATGTGTAATACTCGTCTTACGCAACTTTGATTTTATGATCGTTCATACTTTGTAAGGTACAGTTTATTTACCGGTTGTAGGTATGCCGTGATAGCCTAGTGGATTGACCTATGGCCTTTCAAGCAGAGGGTCGTGGGTTCAAGCCAGGCTCGCACGTCTGAGTTTTTCGGAATTTATTGTGAGAAATTAAATTACATTTGTAATTTATCCTCAGTTTTTTAGTGAAGGAAAACATCGCGAGGAAGCCTGCGCATACAGCTAGCTTATACATATAGCTGCATTATAGCGCTAGCGTAATATTCAACTAATAACCTAGCAACTAGCACTAATTAGCAGCGAACTAGCCACCCCGTTGCTATGAACACATTTAATGAGCATTATGCAGCTCACCTCACCTTAAACAGAGGACAATAAAGTATAAAATCCCTTGATTATTTATTAATGGCTATTTGCACTTTAGCCACACTAATAGAGCGTTTTCTTGCAGTCCATGTAGCCTTTAACCGGATATAAATAGAGTGGTATATCGCACGATTGGACGGTAATGACATTTGTTTAGAGAGAGCAATTATGGAGTTGTTTTGGTGAGAATTTCGGACGCAGGTGTAATTAGCTGTATGCGTGAAGGACGGAAAGGGCAGCCATTTTGTTTTATATAAAAGACGCTTAAAAACGTAATATACCAGTTCAGTGCCCTAAGCACGACTTGTCAAATCCTGCGTTACGTTACGGTTATCGTATCGAGATCGAGAAATCTCATACAAAATTTTAGTTCCAAATACGCTCACGGGCGGGCGCTGTTCCAAACGTCATACAAACTCGTTATAGTTTACTATTCTATTTTACGTGACGCAGGATTCGACAAGTCGTGCTTAGGGCACTGATAGCACTGCTTGTTTCCTTATTATTGTTAAGGGAACCGTTATTAACATTTTAGTGAGTAAAAATGTTGTACGTTTATACTTTTGTGGCCATTTAAAGCGATTGCGCTTTATTGCGATTTACAAGTGGAAGTCTCATTCTATCACCTTTTATTTGAAAGAGACTTCCGGATGTAAATTGTAACTTGTAGCTTTATGAAACGCGGCCCTGGATGTGGTACTTACTTGTACGATTACATCGCACTTGCGTCAGTGCGCCATCAGCATGTTAGTAATATAAGGTTTTTAAGCAATAAAGTTCAGTTCACGTTCTTATTTATATAAGTGTGCACACGTATCAAAATAAAGCAAGTTATCAAGTTTAATTCGTCTTTCCTGTTCTCATCAACAAGAAACCTATCAAGCAAATGTACTAGCTGACAAGAGCTCGTACATTACTAATTATTATTATTTTATCATCAACGGTAAGTAGAACTACAGTGAGACTCAATCATAGTGAAATAAACGGATCACTCACGTATGTCAGTCGAGTATAGCTCGACATGTTTCGGACTAATCCGTAGTCCTTCCTCTGGGAGCACACGCCACGCCGGTGGCGAGACGTAAACTGCGCGCCGCGGCTCTGCTCGTTTTCATCGTCGTTTTTATTATTGTTAAAAGTGGGGTAGCACACTACACTAACCACATCACTTTGTAAAGGCTCGTTCACACTAGCTGTTGACGCAGTATTCAACACAGTTTTCGAGTTCGTATGAGAAATTTAGTATGAGGTTTCTCGATCTCGATACGATAACCGAAACGTTACGCAGGATTCGACAAGTCGTGCTCGATCCTCTGTAGGATGCTGTTTTGTTGCAAACAAACTTTTGTCACTGGTTTTCTTCAAACTGAATTAGCTGTTCTACCCACTACGCTCGTGCTGTCACTCACAAAACCATGGCGGAATCAAAATCAGCCGGCATTGTGAGGTAGCTGTCTTCTGTGAAAAACAGAGATTGATGGCGTATCATTGAATCATTATCATTCAATATTGAATGAAATTCAGACTCGTGGTGCAGGGATTTATTAGAATGGAGAGCGTGGGAAGACAAGAGACCAGTTGGAAGACCTTAGATGCGTTGGAAGGACCACATCAGAAAAGTGATCTAACTGCGATCAGTTAGGTCTCATGTTGCCCGTAGCCAATGACTGCCCGCGGTCTTTACCAGACCGTTCGTCCACCTTCCAGGAGGCACCAACAGCAACACTTCGCTTCCCGGGTACGCGGTCACCACTCCTGAACCTCACGGCCCCAACGGCCATCAGTGCCCTAAGCACGACTTGTCGAATCCTGCGTTACGTTACGGTTATCGTATCGATATCGAGAAATCTCATACTAAATTTTAGTTCCAAATACGCTCACGGACGGGCGCTGTTCCAAACGTCATACAAACTCGTTATAGTTTACTATTCTATTTTACGTGACGCAGGATTCGACAAGTCGTGCTTAGGGCACAGTTCTGCGAGCAATGTGCCCCACCCACTGAAACTTCATCATCAGCCTATCTACGTCCCACTGCTGAGCACAGGCCTCCTCTCAGAATATATAGTTCCCACGCGGGCCCAGTGCGGATTGGGAACTTCACACACACCATTGCATTGCTTCGCAGGAGTGTGCAGGTTTCCTCACGATGTTTTTCCTTCACCGAAAAGCTCATGATAAATTACAAATGTAATTTCGCACATAAGTTCCGAAAAACTCAGAGGTGCGAGCCGGGGTTTGAACCCACGACCCTCTGCTTGAGAGGCGATAGGTCAAACCACAGGCTATCACGGCTTAAACTAAAACTTACGGTGTGCAATTTGCTGGTCTATATCGGTAGCTCTAGTTCTACGGATCGCTCACGTATTTCATTTAAATATAGCGCGACATGTGTCGGACTAATCCGTAACGTATGATTGACTCTCACTGTAGAGATAAACTATGATAACATAATGGCCCGCCCCTCCACTAAATGTCTGTCATTAACACAGTATCTATTAAATACTTCGTAGTATTTTTAAAAGTACTTATTGAATGTTTGTGTTTCTTAAATCCGTGGCAGTAATAAATCTCTACGAGCGCAATTATCAATTTGCCACAAACGATGAGCCATATTTTTCCCTAAGCCTCGGATCGGAGCCGGCGAACTGTGGAAATATGCACTCGTGTTAAGGACGTGAGATTATACACTAAAGTGACTAGATAGATATATAGATAGATGGTCTTTATTTTTTCACAACACAGGAAACACACAAACATGTATAAAACAGTGCAATATAGGTACATTTGGTATACAAAACAGGCCAAGAGCGAGTCGGACTCGCGCAAGAGGGTACCGTAGAAAATTTTTAACGGTTTTCCCTAGTGTTTTAAAAAGTCCAGTGTTAGCAGAGCCCTGTTCCTAAGCAAAATGTACGCAGAGTAGGGTCAACTTATATTGGTCAGCGAAATCTACAGACAGACATAAAAATTCAAGATTTCGAGACTTTTCCGAGTGGTTGTGCTATAAGAGCTACCTTCATACCAAATTTCAAGTTTCTAGGACAACTGGAAGTACCCTTTAGGTTTTCTTAGAACGGCGATTTGTATGGAAATAGATTTTTTAATGACTGTATCTTTTGATTGCGTTGACTCAGAAGGTTGATTTTTTCACGGCTTTAAGGGACCGCAGGCTTGAGTATTTGGTAATAATTTCAGCATGCTACCTCCACGCGTTCCAGAGAAAAAGGGTCTTGACAGACAGACGGACAACAAAGTGATCCTATAAGGGTTCCGTTTTTTCCTTTTGAGGTACGGAACCTTAATAAACAAAGAATACAAAACAGCAAAAAAAACTGGAAACAGTAAAAAAAGAGAAAGAAAGACGAATAACAATGTTGTTTAAAAGTACGTTTGTGAGTGCCAAGTGCTGTGAAAAGAAAGGTGCTGACTCAGCATGAAGGTGCTGACTCAGCATGAAGGTGCTGACTCAGCATGAAGGTGCTGACTCAGCATAAAGGTGCTGACTCAGCATAAAGGTGCGGAGACCGCAGCGCTGGTGCCTGGACCAACTGAGCCAGACCTGTGGAATACGCAAGACAAAACGAATACTTACTATATAAAATGAAAACATATATCAATAAGAAAAGGGGAGACATTTGAAACAGGCTATATGTATACTTAAATTGCTGAGTGAGGAGTGAAAAGGAAAAAAATGAAGAATGGGTGCAATATTACAACAAATGTATTTATTGAAGGTAGGAAATATTGGCGGGTAAATTTTAGACGTAACGTTTCTGAATTCTTTATAAATGTAAACGAAGTTTAATTTTGAAAGAAGTTTTAGAGAGACTATTATTCTTTTTATTTAAAACAAATGTACAATGGACTAACACTACCTACAAAGTAAATAAAAATATTAAAACTAAAACTAACTTAAAAAAAATAATATTACCTACTAAACCTCTCTGCAGGGTGCCCATCACGCAGGCAGCATTCCCGCGCTGAATTGCGATATCAATTCTTCGCGCGAGAAAGCTGCCCGCGCGAAGGTCGCCTGTTGCCTCTTTCAGGCGTTTGCTCAGCTTCTTGTGGAGCCCATTTTATTTAAATAAGTACATTATCTTAAGTCCTCTAATAAGCGTTCGGAAACCACAGGTAATGACAATTATTGCGACAGTCAATTTTCGTCTCCAAAAACCAATTAAATTTAAAAATAGGTTGTGGAAAATGGGTCGGATGCTGGTGTGGGACGCAACCTGCGTGGACAGTCTAGCTCCGTCTCATCTCCACGGTACTAAGGCGGCCGAAGATGACAAAAAACGGAATTACGGGTCTCGACGCCGGATACAACTTCGTTGCCTTCGGCGTCGAAACCCTCGGTCCGTGGGGCCCTGGGGTGAACCTCATCAGCCAACCGACAAAGCGACTGGTCGACGTCACCAGGGACAAGAGGGCTGGCAGCTTCCTTGCACAGCGTATTGGCATCGCCATACAGCGAGGAAATGCTGCCAGCATTCTTGGAACCATGCCACAGAGGCCGTTTTTAGATTTTTTAGATTAGGTTTTAGTTTTATTTTAATTGGTTTTTATAATAAATTTTGTCTGTCATAATAAAAATAGGCCTCAATCAAAAAAATATCGATAAGAAACTCGAAAGCTTGATTATGTTTGTAAAATAACAGCCAAATTCGTGACAGGTTTTAACCGCCAATGAAAAATGCCAAACGAATTATGTAGAGTAAACAATACTTTATAATATGTGTGCGGATAAAGTAATGTATGCAACTCTACACAATAAGGTCTTAAAAACACTCTTGTGACCTTACCATAAAACCACACTCGTATTTCAAGGACCCTCATTATACAGTTACATAACCTACTATTATATGAACGGAAAGAGGCAAACGTGGTTTCGATTTATGTGCGAAATTGCATTGTAATTTATCATGAGCTTTTCGGTCAACCTGCACACACTTCTGAGAAGGAGTTCAATGATACATACAATGGCAGCTGGACATTAACCAGCAACCTCGGTAATCCGTACCACGCTACACCAATTAAGCCATACTTAACATTGGTGCACCTAACGAATTTTTCAATGCATTGTGTCATATTTTATTAGGAAGATCTCTCCTCAGCGTCATCTATGAGTAGCTTAATCAAGCGGCTCACCCACCAACACCAAGGAACTTCTACAGTTACGTAGTTGTATGTTGAATTTCATACTATGAATGGTTCATAAAATAAAAACGAAAATAATCAACAAATCGATTATTTTCATTGAGTTCAATGGTGTATGTGAAGTTCTTTATTCGCACTTTTTTTTTCTTTAGTCGATCTTTATTTCCTCCATAATGTGTGTGTGTGTGTATGTAACGAAACTTTTTATTTTACAAGCGTATCTAAAGCACTGTCAAAACTGGGACTAGCACTGACAACCATCTGCCTCGACATGTATCTCGCTCGAATTTATAGCTTTCGCCCCAACAATAATGCATTTTTTACGCTTTTGCTTCCGTTCTATAGTTTTTTTTCTTTTTTGTGTGAACCCATGGACTTAATATAACATCATGGGTCTAGTACAAAATTCACGAAAAATATGTCCCAGCGGCATTTTTCGATGACGCCATACGTCATAGCGCTGTCGTTCGACCAAACTAAGACTTACTGACGCTCGTTTAGCGGTATTTTTAAGGGTTCAAAACCGCAGCTTGATTCAAAGACCATTGGTACCTACTAGAAAGCTGTAATTTTGCATGGATATACCTACATTATTAACTAGGCCAAAAAATTGCTGGGCTGGAATAAATACTTGAAAAAAAAACTTTTTTTTTGGTACCTACCTGCCCTACACTTAAAGCGAGGGTGATTTTTTTTCTCTCGTCTTTGTTGGAGTCAGGTGTCGCCCCCCCCCCCCCCCCCCCCCTCTGTTGTATTTGAAAAAGTGAAAACAATCAAAGCGGTAGTGCATATTAGTGAATTTAAAAAGAAAACTATCAGAGATAAGAAGGCTTTACAGGATTACGAGTGATAGTTGATCAACTTTTTAGGGTTCCGTACCTCAAAAGGAAAAAAACGGAACCCTTATAGGATCACTTTGTTGTCCGTCTGTCTGTCTGTCTGTCTGTCTGTCTGCCAAGACCCTTTTTTCTGGAACGCGTGGAGGTAGCATGCTGAAATTAATATCAGATACTCAAGCCTGCGGTCCCTTGAAGCTGTGAAAAAATCAACCTTCTAAGTCAACGCAATCAAAAGGCCATTTCCATACCAATTGCCGATTTCCAAAAACCTAAAGGGTACTTCCAGATGTCCTAGAAACTCGAAATTTAGTATGAAGTTAGCTCTTATAGCAGAACCACTCCGAAAAGTCTCAAAATCTTAAATTTTTATGTCTGTCTGTAAATTTAGATTACCAATATAAGTTGACCCCACACTGCGTACATTTTGCTTAGGAGCAGGGCTCTGCTAACACTGGACTTCTTAAAACACTGGGGAAAAGCGTTAAAATCTTTCTACGGAACCCTCGTGCGCGAGTCCGACTCGCACTTGGCCGGTTTTTTTTATGTTTGTCTAAACTATCACTAACTTGCAAAAAACCGGCATGAGCGAAAAAGCCCTGGCAAAAATACCTAAATTTAAAGCTGTTTTCATCACACCTATTCAGCAGAGCCCTACTCATACGCAAACTGTACACAGTGTGGGGTCATTACCTCTCTAGTAGAAAACAAATAGTCTATGAGGCCGGCGACAGACAGACAGACATGACGAAGCTATAAGTGTTCCGTTTTTGCCATTTTGGCTACGGAACCCTAAAAACCGCTTCGAAATCGGTTTATCCGTTTAGGAGCACACACTCATGCAAATACCAAACTAATACCCCTCTGGTTCATGTAGGGGATTATTCTTAACATCCCCTTTGATGAAAAATCATGGACCCAGGCCAGCCTACCCTGGCCTAGGCGTCCGCAAAATTTCAAGTGTATCTCTGCCTGCCTTTTTGTCCTCTGTGCACAGTGCGCAACCGCTTATAGGGAAAATTTTAGCTCCCTTATTGGGGGTCCTAGAGGTTGCTCACTGCACCGAGGCCAAAAATGTTTGGTCATTAGCATGTCCGGGTACAGACGCGCCTGCGAATCCCTGCTCGCAGAGGCAGTGGGACGAGCCACTCTGCCAACTGGTGAGGAACAATCTGCTAAGCACAGCATCCAGTCCGGTAGAGCGCGCTCGTCTTCTTGCTACCGCGGAGTGGGAATCAGGCCTCTGGCTTCAAACCCTTCCCTCAACTACGATAGGCACCCTCCTCGATAACACCACTTTCCGCCTCGCCACCAGTCTCAGGGTAGGGGCACCAACAAATGTCCCTCATCGCTGCCAATGTGGGAAAATGACTGATAGGCATGGATACCATGGCCTATCATGCGGCAGAAGCGCGGGTCGTATACCGCGCCACGCCAGCATTAATGATGTCATCCGTAGGGCACTTGTCAGCGTCCAAGTGCCGGCCGTCTTGGAACCTAACGGCCTGGCTAGGGACGATGGTAAGAGGCCCGACGGTCTGACACTGGTTCCTTGGCGGATGGGTCGGCCTTTAGTATGGGACGCCACTTGTGTGGATACCCTTGCACCGACCCATCTTTCAAGGACCCAAAATGTTGCTGGCTCTGCCGCGGCCTCAGCAGAAGACCTAAAACGCCGCAAATATAGTTCCCTTGGAGCTAGTTACATATTTGAGGCGTTTGGGGTCGAAACTCTGGGGACCTGGGGGCCTAGCGCGCGCCATTTGTATAAAGATCTCTCGGCGCGCCTTATAGAGGCCTCCCGTGACCAGAGGGCTGGCCAATACTTCGCTCAGCGAATCAGCATTGCCATACAACGTGGCAATGCTGCCAGCCTTCTGGGCACCCTTCCCATTGGCGGCGATCTGGGAGAGATTTTTTACCTTTAGTTTAGTTTTAGTTAGTAAGTATTTAGTATTTTAAATTTTAGTTTTAAGTTTTATAATGTACCTACCTCATTATAATTTATTTACTTTTTTTGAATAATGTAGGGGATTAATTAGGTTACAAAGCTCTCAAGCAGTGGGTCGTGGGTTCAAACCCCGGCTCGCACCACTGAGTTTTTCGAATTAATGTGCTTAGTTACATTATTTCGTAATTTATCATGAGCTTTTTGGTGAAGGAAAACGTCGTGAGGAAACTTGCACACTCCTACGAAGCTGTTCAATGGTGCGTGTGAAGTTCCCAATCCGCACTGGGCCCGCGTGGGAACTATAGCCCAAGCCCTCTCATTGTGAGAGGAGGCCTGTGCCCAAGAGTGGGACGCAAAAAAAAGCTGATTATGGTTAATTAGGCTCGTAGTCAGGGTGTCTTGTCTGTCTCCTAAGCTTCCTTTGTCTGCGACAAAGCAAGTTTTTTCAAGTCATTTAATATTATTTGTTACTTTAACATTTTTACGCCTTCTCGTTAGCTGGATGGGGTCCCATATGCATAAGTCCGACTTTAAATGGCCGATCTTGCCGAAAAGGGTCCAGATACATTTTTCGCTTCATAGCCTTATGGTGTGGTCCAATTAATAGGACTTAGCCTTAGCCAAACCATTTGGCAATTTGTGTTTGTGCCTTTTTGTATTAAAAATGTATTAAAAAACGTCATTTGGTAGACGTGCGGAAGTGCCATTATCACTCGTCCCGAGTCTCGATCCTCGTCTTGCGGCTCGGGCCTAGACACGTGACTCATGCATAATGACATACTTTCCGCACTTGTATCAAAAAGCACTATTTAAATTGACGCCTGTTTCTAAATTGTACTGGTTTTTGAAGTCGAAAATTTACCGTCACTATAATGATGGTCATTCATTACCTACGGTTTCTGAACGCAAATACAGTTATACTATTGATATACCCCTTTACAACCGAGAAGATAAAATCAAGAATTTTGAGAGATAACTTTATTTAAGCGAACACTAATGGTCAAAGGGTTCTGAGAAAAATAGTGAGAAAAATCGGAAAAGCTTCATTTTCAGGAAAATCGTGTGCACGATTGTGCGTCTCAGGAATAACTTGTAAAATGCACGATCGTGCAACTTAACAATAAAATACAATTATTACACCAGTTTCTGGAATCTACATTTATTAACATTAATCTACATTTTATGTTATTACTTGTAACTAATTCAGTCGTTTTGATTACGAATAAGCCTTCATTCATTAGTTTACTATAGGAATAATGTATTTTCTATGTAATTTTTTAAAAATCGTTTTCATCTTCACCAATACATTGAAACCCTCGGGTATTGAAAGCATCCCATTAATATTATGAATACCAATAAGCTTCATAACTTCAACTCTACTTGTTTTTAATTCCGCGCCAGGTTTTTGTAATAATTTTTAGTGTATGCACTCACGTAAGTACCAAAAAATTCATCATCAAAGTAGGTACTCATCATAGTACTTGATAGGTGCTCGAACAGGTCTTACAAGGCATGAAGTATAATTGTGTTACGTGTCTTCGTTAGATGTTTCCTTCCAGAGATGAGGGCGCGTAGGTATCAGATGTTTGTCTTGGTATCGTCGTTGGTGAGGAATATCTGGGCCTAGTGGTTTGTCGTTGAGGGACAGTCTCGAGTGTATTAGCAGGAGGGCGCCTGGTTCGTTTAGGAGTTGACGTTCGTACTCTTTCAGCTGCAGACGATAGCGGTGAAACATTTGGCACGGGTCACTGCAAACGAGTGACTGCTGGGCTCACCTGAGAATGTTGAAGAGGTGTAAACACAGGTCGTACAGGTGGTGTAGATGGAAGGCGTTCTTCTTGCTCAAGCATGAAGCAAAGCAAGATTGAAGAGTACCAGGAACGTCTGGCGCATCTTTCTTCTCATTATCTATATCCTCTGTCGTACCTTCTGATAGCAGCCTATCGGATAAAATGGTTCGAAATCGTCTTCAACATTCCGAAATTCTTCAATATCGAACTCGTTTCCATCTCCCACGGCTTCTAGGATAGCCGCTATGGCATCATCACCGAAAAGGCGGCCTAAAAACAAAAATAATGTTGCAAATATAACTAAAGTGCTTATCTTTAGGTAAAAAATCACTCACGGCTAAACACCGAACGCACACGATCGTGCAACATAATTTTTTGATCAAGATTACAAAAAAAGAGCTAATGTTTTTAATGTTTATATTACTGCATACGATAGAGTAACTCTTATAACTAGATAAAAATACCATAATTTGTTTAATTTAAAACTTAAATGTGTCAAAACAAGTACTTACGTGATGCCCCTCTCGCCAAAAAACGCAGCCATCATCACAGGTGAGTCGCGAGCCACTAAAGGGTCGCGGAGTCACGGGCTGTTTTTACTGCGTTGTAAGAGATCCTGCACGCGTGATCGGTATCGGTTGCGTGTCGAAAAACGAATTCATGCACCATTCAGATTTTTGTGAAGTAAGTTGCACGATTAATGCAAGTCGGTTGGAAAGGGATACAATAATACATTAAGTTTATTTTTACTAAATGAGATTACATCCTTCAGTGGTTACAATATTTTAACTTAAGTGGTTAACAAAACAGGATTAGAGTATCAGTGGCCGTCACACTAGGTCAGACCTGTGTCGTGAGGACCAGAATAGTAGTAACAAATAGGTAAACATTTGGTAATACGTCAATAAATTACAATTGAAGTGGTAGTACTAAAAGATTAAGTGAAAAATGTAAAACTGTTATAGTAAAAATATCATTCAAATTCAAATTCAAATTCAAATTCAAAATTCAAATTCAAAATTTTATTCAGCAAACAGGCAGTTGAAAGCTCTTTTACACGTCATTTTTTTTTAGTCTACCAGCGCTTTCGGAAAGACCATGATTGCCAAGAAGAATGCGCCGCAAGAAACTTGGCACAAAGTCATTTTTTCTAAAAACAAGTTACATTAGCTCTTACAATACGCAACCACAGACAAACTACACAAAGAAACCTCACTCTGTCATTAAAAGATTAAGAGAGAAAAAAAAAATACCGCATTTTAGAAACAAGTGTAAAAAGTAATTATTAAAACAGCAAAACCTCATCATCATGTCAGCCGAAAGACGTCCACTGCGCTGGACGGCGGCCTCCCCCGCGGCTCTCCACTCAGACCGGTCTTGTGCTATCCGCATCCACCGCGGTCCCGCGATCTTTAGCAGGTCGTCGCTCCATCTTGGGGGCCGTCCATTAATCACGTGATCTTTTTTTAAGCGTTTTTTAACCTCCCTCCCCCTTGGTGATAGATGGTGAGGTTTAAGACTATCCCCTCACCCAATATCACGTGTAATTTTAGTATCTACAAAAAATCCTATTTTTTTTTTAATATTCTAGAATATTGTCTTAAATACAGGTATAAAAAGTAATCTTATTTTATTCTGCAATTAAGGACCATGATAAAAATGTCTAGACAGTAAGTCAAGGTCACACTACACGTCGCTGTTCGATTTAAAAATTGCGCGTTTGAAAAAATAATGAAAAAATAAATACACGTGATATCTTTACTACACCTTCCTCCTCCTTGTGACATTTGGTGATTTTTGTAAACCCCCCCCCCCCCCCCATTTGAAGCCTCACGTGATTAATGGACGGCCCCCTGTGTGTCAAAATAGTTACGCAAAAACCTTACCGCTCGTCGTCCATAACTTGAAGCGCTATCTAAGACAACATGTGGCCCTGCCGGGTTACTTGCCTTCATGACTTTCTAACATGATTTTAGATTTTCACGAACTGTTGGCCAGCAAACTCTTTGATATAGGAGCCTTTGGGACATTCCGATGTTCCGTGCTGGAAAATACTGCTGCGAGTGAGTCTAGTTGGTACTTTATGAAATTTATGATGTAACGTTGCGTCTAATCTAGCTATAATAATTAATACTACTATAAAAAAAAACATTAACGAAAATGTATCATAATTAAGTCGATTATAAAACTGTAAATTTAATTAAAATTATTGTACGGAACCACTAATAAAATTGTTCTGCGCGCGGGTAAATTAGCCCCGGCAGTTTGTACGCGCTCCCGCTCGCCGAACCCTAAACACATAATAACAATAACTATAGATAGTTATGCACTTCTATATAAGCGGCGGTAGCCAGTCGGTCTGCGAACGCCATCGTGTGTACTCGATACTAATACCTCACGTCAAACTTTTAAGCACACGTAATTAAGCTCCAGAATATATATATTTAAATCAATAAATTAAGTACTAGTGCGTGTAGCATCAAGTTCCCGCTGGGGTGAGTTTCCATTGCTTCAGACCCGCTTAAGTGTGCCGTATTTTGCTGTAAATGTAACAGCTGTTCCGAGCCACCTAACTCTTTCCGTTAAGCGCCGCTAGTTTTCGAATTTAAACTATCTTGGATGGCCGTTGGCTTTGAACAGTAACCGACCCCTACGAGTGGCCAGGCGCAGCCGCGATCAAGCAGTACCCTAATGCCTGTTGTCCTTCCAGGAACCACCCTACCGCTATCAACCTGGGCACCGTCTAGCCACCACTTCAACCCCTGAGCCGGCTCTGAGGGAACTGGGCCCGAAGACCACGACGAAGACAGGCCATCTTCGTCGCTACTCCTACAGCTGACTCCGCGCGCTGCCGCCTACTCCTGAAGAACGGTCTCCTTCCGTCGGTCGCATTGTTCAGGCCAGTGCCATCCTATAGTAGCTCATAGGAGAGTCGTAGGCGTAGTCTGTGCTATTGTTGGCTTGGAAATAAAGTGTCTTGCTGAAGAGCTTGTTTCCTTCCCACTCCCTGCTCTACCTGCTGATTGTGGTCCTCCTCAAGGACCTACGTCACAATGCCATCCTAATCCTAACTTCCTAACTAATGTTATAAATGCAAAAGTAACTCTGTCTGTGTGTCTGTCTGTGTGTGTGTTTAGTAACTGTGTCTGTGTGTCTGTGTGTGAGGGTTCCCTCTGTCTGTCTGTTTGTTACCTCTTCACGGGAAAACCGCTGCACCAATCTAGATGAATTTTGATAAGAAGATAGTTTGAATATTGAAGAATAACATAGGCTACTTTTTATTCGGAAAAATCATTATGGTTCCCGCGGGATAGCGATAACCAAAATCGCGGACGAAGTCGCGGACAACAGCTAGTTATTCATAAACGTCACTCAAGCTTCCTTTAGTAACAATAGGTTTTGTCTTCTTCTTACTAACGGAAATGTCAATGTGACAAAAAAGGACAAACTGACTTTAACGGCATTTTAGTTAGATAGGTTTATTATAGGGTTAGTGTCCAGTTTAGTGTATAGTTTAGTTTATAAAGAGATGTATGAATGAGCAGGAGGCTAAAGAGGATCGTAGTAAATGGCAAGCCATAGTTACTGCCCACCCCCATGAGAAAGAGAGCGCGGGCGCCGACGGAGCGGGGATGTAGGTTATTGACCGTTGTCATTTTGCCTGTCAGTTAATCCTCGTTTAAACTAGTCTGGACGGCTCGTGTCGTGAAACATGTTAAGTCTCAGACAGACGGTAGGGTTTGACGGTTATTGTCAACAATTTATGGGGGGTCACCCCAGTCGAACGTGCCGACGTCGTCACACCGAATTTATTCCTGCCTTATTAAAACCTGAGCGTCCAGTGTAATCAACGGCCTAAACTAACCAACTTAGAAAATTTGAACAACTTAGAAAAGTTGAAAAACCCCCGACATTGTCATTTCAAAGTTCAATGTTTCAAAAACGGGGGAACTGATTTTAATTAAACTTAGCTAAGAACCATCTCGATTAAACTAGTTTTCGATTAAAGGAAACCACATGGAAACGGGTTTATTCGTTTGGGAGCACACAGATTACACAGGTCAAACTTCCTCTTTTTCGTCGGTTGTTAAAAATACGTCTCGATCGCGTTTGCGTTACGGGCGTCAAATAGTATGAGAATGTTTGTTGTCGATACGTGTCACTAGTGGCCCTGCTAATGTGCCCATAGTAATTCAGACGTAACACGAATGCGATCGAGACGGTTTTTAACCCCCAACGAAAAAGAGGGGTGTTAAAAGTTTGACATGTGTATCTGTGTATCTGTTTGTGGCATCATAGCTCCCAAACGGATGGACCGATTTCGATGCGGTTTTTTTTATTCGAAAGCTAGTTTAATCGAAATGGTTCTTAGCCTTTTATTAAAATCGGTTCACCCGTCTTTGAAATATTGAACTTTGAAATGACAATGTCGGGGGTTTTTCAACTTTTCTAAGTTGGTTAGGTTAGGTTATTTCGCCGTTGATTACACTAGACGCTCTGTAGTGGGGCGGCAGGTTTAATAAAAGTGTTTCTTGTTTACAGTGAAGGAACAAATTGAGTGAATTAGATCAATTTAGAACACAATATAAAATGCCTAACTTATCCTAATTATTTTCATACATAATCATTATACCTAATAGATTATGTTCCAAAATAAAAATGTGCATTGTAATTGTTGGGATGATGTTGCCTTAAAATAATTATTGAAATAAAACGGATCACACACGTATGTAAGTCGAGTTTGCGTTGCGCTGCCGCTGGGTTGTGCGCTTCTAGAGGCAGGACTATGAACAAGTCTGAAACATGTCGGGCTAAACTTGACTTATATGCGTGAGTGATCCGTTTTATTTCAATATGATTGAGTCCTATAGGACCCTCATCATGAATGTAACAGTTGCATAAACTACTATTTTATACCTTCCGTTTTTAGGGTTCCATACCTCAAAAGGAAAAAACGGAACCCTTATAGGACCACTTTGTTGTCCGTCTGTCTGTCTGTCTGTCTGTCTGTCCGTCCGTCCGTCCGTCCGTCCGTCCGTCCGTCCGTCCGTCCGTCCGTCCGTCTGTCTGTCTGTCTGTCTGTCCGTCCGTCCGTCCGTCCGTCCGTCCGTCCGTCCGTCCGTCCGTCCGTCCGTCTGTCTGTCTGTCTGTCTGTCTGTCTGTCAAGACCCTTTTTCTCTGGAACGCGTGGAGGTAGCATGCTGAAATTAATATCAAATACTCAAGCCTGCGGTCCCTTAAAGCCGTGAAAAAATCAACCTTCTAAGTCAACGCAATCAAAAGATACAGTAATTAAAAAAGCTATTTCCATACAAATTGCCGGTATTCAAAAACCTAAAAGGTACTTCCAGGTGTCCTAGGAACTTGAAATTTGGTATGAAGGTAGCTCTTATATCACAACGACTTTTTTGTGTCTGTCTGTAGATTTCGAAGACCAATATAAGTTGACCCCACACTGCGTACATTTTGCTTAGAAGCAGGGCTCTGCTAACACTGGACTTATTAAAACACTGGGGAAAAGCGTTAAAATCTTTCTACGAAACCCTCGTGCGCGAGTCCAACTCGCACTTGGCCGGTTTTTTTAAACAATAGCATTGTTCAATAACATGGTAATGCTCGTAATCGAGAGCCCACGGAATGTAAAGTGCGTCGACCTCGTCAGTGTTTCCTATTCCGAATTATTTACATAAATGCAAACCACACCTGCTTACCAAATAGTTCATTTTACTGTTTCTTAAACTGTTCATTTATTGAATCAGGGCGATCAGGCGTTACTTTGCGGAGGTCCATATTATATGGACTAAAAAAATTGCTTTGCTCACCCGCGACCACATGTGAAAAAAAAAGTTATATCTGTGCGGAAAATGTATGTTTCCACACGAAGCAACACATGCCACACAGACTCAACTATCACCATCACTAACTGGTAGCCTGTTGAACTGGCAAACGAGCAAATGGGTCACCTGATGAAGTGATGACCACTGCCCATAGACACCAGCAACCCTGGAGGGTTTGCAGATGCGTTGCCAACCTAGAGAGCTCATACTATTTACTCTACTACTACTCAGCGTAAATAGGACCCTCATTATGTAGCAGTTGCATAAACTACTATTTCGGTTGCGAGGAATATCTTGAAATCAAAATTATCACAAAAAAAAGTATTTGTATTTTGTTTTTATATTTGCACATAAATTCCAAAAAACTCAGAGGTGCGAGCCGGGGTTTGAACCCCTAGACCCTCTGCTTCAGAGGCGATAGGTCAAACCACTAAGCTAACGTTTTAATATTTTAAGAAAAAGATTCCTATTTTATAGCACCATCAAAATGTGTTACATAATTATTTAATGTTTCCTCACACGACAGTCATACGAACGTCAAAAATTCCTGTACAAGGTTAAATTCTTCTTCCCTGACCCAGACGCTGAAATGGCTGCTTTTTAGAGCCTTTCTGTAAATTATTTAAACGATAAAAATAAAATACGTAAATACATTAAGTATCTATAACATCTTAACTTGTTTTTCTATGTTTCATATTATTTTTTTCCTGTTTAATACTTATGATATCTGCATCACAAGTAAGTCAAGTTACAATTAATATTCTGTTACTACATCATAAACATAATTTACTTTGACTGGTGACATACACCAATGTATAGAGAATTTAATAGGCTAGGATTTCTATGTTTAACATTATTAAAATACCTTTTTATAATCATCATCACTATCATCATCATCGGCCTATTTACGTCCCACTGCTGGGCACCAGGCCTTTATTTAGAGTATTTTAAATGAGTAATTTACGTAATCAGTGCGAATTTTGAAAAAAAAAATTTTTCTCGAAAAGACGCGTTATTTGTGATAACACTGTAAAATTAAGTTAGACCGACATCTAATAGATGTCATCACGAAAACGAAGTTGTTTAGTAGAAGTGAGGTGGGGTGAGGAAGGCGCGAAGCGTTCAAGGTCATCCTCTCAGGGAAGCGTCTTAAAATCGGAACATTACATACATGCCTATTAAGTTCAAATTAAACTGTTTTGTTGCAGTGAAAGTAGTTGGCAAAATTTAATCAGTAACGACTGAAGAAATTGTTAAGTCCGATTAAAATTGGTTATGAAAACATCCTTGTAACTTGTAATAAATATAAATGCGACAGTTTGTGAGTGTGTACGTATGTTTGTTACTTCTTCATGCTAATACGGTTAGACGGGTTTGGATCAAATTTGGAATGGAGATAGCTTATATTCTAGCTTAAAATATGGGGTATATTAAATTTCATTCCGGAAAATTGTTTAGTTTAATTCTCGTGGCTTGGCGGTATTCAAATTCAACGCAGACGAAGTCGCGGGTAATAACTTGTGGTAGGTAGAAGGTACAAACGTAGTAAAAAGACAAACTTTGTTTGTTTGTGTCTAAGGGCTGGTAATCTCTGGAACTACTAAACTGATTTTATATAAAAGTCCTTTCACTAAATAGAAAACTGTACTATATTTGCTTAACATGATTATGCTTCTTTGCTCGGAAAAGGGCAGACCTCCCAAGGGACAAAGACGAAATTGCAAGAAAAAGCTCAAAAGAACAAACAGTCAAGAACAGAACAGTACCACAAATAGTCATATTAAAGCGGAGTCTACATTTATTTAAAAAAAAAACATTAATTCAGTAGGTGTACGGTAACATTTCCGTATATACATGGACAATGAATTAAAAAATACCTATAGTACCATACTCACACCAAAGAGACAAAGCAATGTTCAATTACGTACCTGCACGTTTTTTCTCAAACCAGCCGACTTCATAATGAATCCGCGACAAAATAATTACCCTTGCAATACCCGTTCTACAACTTATTTTGTATACTACCTAAAAATATAATGAACACAATCCGCTTACGCTATCTCAGTATTAAACATGGCTCCGCCAAAATTGAACGCTTTGCTTCACGCTCTGGTCACCTTGACGGTTTTAAACACAAGCGCAAAGTCTCAAGTAATTCTTAATTTTACGGAGCTAACTCAACAGAACGGATACAACTCTGAGGAACACACTGTTGTCACAGAAGATGGATACATCCTCAATTTGTTCAGGATAACAATGGGTGCGAAGTGTAAAGGAAACACAAAAAGGACTCCGGTTTTCTTCATGCCACCGCTACTCTCTTGCGCTGATACTGCTCTAGAACCTGGCGTTGATGCAGGACTGCCTTACCTCATCTCTGACGACTGCTACGACACATGGGTTGGCAATCCTCGTGGGACCTACTACGGCAGGAAACATATTCGCCTCGATCCAGACAACGACAAAGAATTCTGGGAGTTTTCGGTTGATGAAATCGGAACGTACGACATCCCTGCTATGATAGACTACGTTTTAAACAACACTGGAGTCGACAAGCTGATGTTCATCGGATTCTCTCAAGGCGGCGGTTCCTTTTTCGTCATGTGCTCAGAACGTCCAGCGTATTGTCAGAAAATCAAACTAATGATTGGATTAGCACCTGCTACCAGACACTTGAATACAAGGTCGCGGTTCTTCAGGCAATTGTTTAAGCACGTTGAAGATAATTTACAATTCTATGACGATATGCGTATCTGGGAAATATTTGGAAGGGATCAAGCGACTAGGATTTTTAATGTTGTCTGCTCAAGGTCCATAGAAATATGTCAGTGGATAGTAGGTATAATAGATTTCAAGCACCCTGGCTCAGTAGCAAAATCGACTATGAACAAATTACTAGAACATTTTCCTGCCGGGACTTCGACACAGAATATGGTGCGGTTCAGTCAAAGCTGTAGGAGTGACAAGTTCGTAAAGTTCAGCTATGGGAAAGAGAAGAATATGTTAGTGTATGGGCGTTCGACTCCTCCAGAATTCAATTTAACTCAAGCCAATTTACCCATACTATTGATGGCCGGAAAGAATGACGGCATTGTCGATGTAAAAGATGTGAAATGGTTGGCAAGTAAGCTACCGGATGTGAAAGAATTAGTGTTTATGAAAAATCCACTCTGGAATCACATTGACATGATGTTCAGCCAGCACATAAAAAAAAAGTTATTTCCGAAAATTCAAAAGTATCTTTTGCAGTATAATAATGAAACATGAGTTTTTGTAGTTTTTTTTATACTCAATGTTTCGATGGATTTTGAAGTGTTTATTGTTAGTTCAGTCAAAAAATTGTCTATTTATTTAAGATTATTTCTGGTCAATAATTTCATACAGTTATGAATTTTGTTAATTAATTTTTAGTCTAAATTGTATTTTGCTCAAAATAAAAAAATGCTTTAATAGTTGTACAAAAATAATTACTTTACGTCCACTTTATTGAGTAATTTATTCTTTGATGGATCTACCTGCATTACAAAATGACGTAACAAACAACGTCATGATTTCATAGGCTCAAAAAATGTAAACCGGTTTGTTTATTTCTTTTACTTCAATACCAATGCAATGATCAGAGATTCAAGGATAAACAACTTAATTAGCATTAGCTTTAACGTGTCAATCACAATTTAAAAAAAACTCATCGTCAATTGTCAATAAATATATAGGTGTCTATCAAACTAGTTTGTTACCGAAAAATCGTATAAGTCTAAACTGTTCAAAACTAGTTTATTGTTAAAAACATCATCTTAATGCAAAAGTTTTTACAGACTGTACTTTTTGCTGGCTGTACTTTTTGCGGGCTGTACTTTTTGCGGGCTGTACTTTTTGCGGGCTGTACTTTTTGCGGGCTGTACTTTTTGCGGGCTGTACTTTTTGCGGGCTGTACTTTTTGCGGGCTGTACTTTTTGCGGGCTGTACTTTTTGCGGGCTGTACTTTTTGCGGGCTGTACTTTTTGCGGGCTGTACTTTTTGCGGGCTGTACTTTTTGCGGGCTGTACTTTTTGCGGGCTGTACTTTTTGCGGGCTGTACTTTTTGCGGGCTGTACTTTTTGCGGGCTGTACTTTTTGCGGGCTGTACTTTTTGCGGGCTGTACTTTTTGCGGGCTGTACTTTTTGCGGGCTGTACTTTTTGCGGGCTGTACTTTTTGCGGGCTGTACTTTTTGCGGGCTGTACTTTTTGCGGGCTGTACTTTTTGCGGGCTGTACTTTTTGCGGGCTGTACTTTTTGCGGGCTGTACTTTTTGCGGGCTGTACTTTTTGCGGGCTGTACTTTTTGCGGGCTGTACTTGCATCGGTATGCAAATCACATTTATCCATACCAAATTTAAAGTCAATCCAACCAAATTACACGAAATTGACACCCATGACCACTGTTAGCGTTAAAAGTGTCAAAATGTCATTGTGACAAATTGTATGCGTCGTCTTATGTAGTTTTAGAATACCTACTTTACTAAACAGACTAAATAAAAATAAGTTCATTGTATGACGTTTGATGAGGCCGTTTAACCCGATCGCCTTGACCTTAAACAAATATTTACCTTACGCACCAGCAGAAATGCGAAGTTAAAGACGATGGGATTTTTCCGTTTCATATAAATCCATGTTTCTGCTTAAAAACGACACGAGAAGGGACCCGTCCTCTCCCGCCGACCTATCATAATAATTTAGGTTTGTGTCAAATTTCATTGGTTTTTTTTTATCATGCATAAAAGAATATCCATAATAACACACAATAAAATAATATTTTATATAGATTTGCAAAAGCGCTTGGTCTATGCAACTTATGACCAAAGCGCTGGCAGTATTCTCTCTCAAAGAATCAGCATCGCTATTCCATTCAGCGAGGCAACGCTGTCATCCTTTTGGGCACCATGCCACGGGGGCTTTATTAAGATTTTATTTACTTTTAACTTTTAATTTAATTAGTTTTAGCTTGGATTTAATGTCACTGTAAATTGCTTTTATTGTGTAAATAAATACCATTTTTAGGGTTCCGTACCTCAATAGGAAAAAACGGAACCCTTATAAGATCACTTTGTTTTCCGTCTGTCAAGAACCTTTTTCTCTGAAACGCGTGGAGGTAGCATGCTGAAATTAATATCAAATACTCAAGCCTGCGTTCCCTTGAAGCCGTGAAAAAATCAATTGTCTAAGTCAACGCAATCAAAAGATACAGTCATTAAAAAATCTATTTCCATACAAATTGCCGAAATCCGAAAACCTAAAGGGTACTTCCAGCTGTCCTAGATACTTGAAATTTGGTATGAAGGTAGCTCTTATAGCACAACCACTCCGAAAAGTCTCAAAATCTTAAAAATTTATGTCTGTCTGTAGATTTAGAAGTTGACCCCACACTGCGTACATTTTGCTTAGGAGCAGGGCTCTGTTAACACTGAACTTACGCTGGGGAAAAACGTTAAAATCTTTCTACGGAACCCTCGTGCGCGAGTCTGACTCGCACTTGGCCGGTTTTTTTTATTGTTATAATAACAATAAAAAAATATTCTTGGTAAACGACGGAACAGGTCGGATTAATTAGCATTATCATTCTTACAACACGTCACAATACTCTGCGTGTACCGAGACGACTACGCGAAACTACTCCTGCCAATCATGTTTAGTTCCCTCAGTTTTAGGCGGGTTCTGAATTGTTCAAAGAAAGAAAGAAATTATTATTGCCACAAAAATGCAATTAGAAAACAAAACAGAAAACAATTTAAGGGTTATTATTTCAAACACTACCTAGTATTAGGGACTTGTGGCAAAAGAAACCGTCTCAGCATAAGCCGAGGCCACACAGCGAGTCGCGGGCCTCGGCACTGGTTTTCAACCGGCCCTTTCGTCTCCGCGCGCATAAACAGAGGGTCGAGCACGACTTTACGAATGCTGCGTAGCGAAAAACGCCCGTGAGCGTATTTGGAACTAAAATTTAGTATGAGGTTTCTCGATCTCGATACGATAACCGTAACGTTACGCAGCTTTCGTAAAATCGTGCTCGACCCTCAGGATGAGAGGCTGAGAACAACAAAAAAAATGAGCTATTAAGCTGTAATTTACAGGTCTAGTGAAAAAAGTTTTTCCACAGGTTAGGCAAAAATCAGTCATACCTATGTCAATGTCATACACTTTGACATGTAAAAACATTTCTAACTCAAATTCCAAACTAGGTATATGGCATTTTCTTTAGATCTAAGCTAAGTGTTAAACAAACAATGGCACAACATCGATAACAAAACAAAAAAAAAACAGCTCAACAATATTTTTTTCTTTTATTTCGTATATTACGTTTCAGTTTGAAATTTGAGAAAAAAAACCGCCCAAGTGTGAATCGGGCTCTCATACCTA
The DNA here is from genome assembly GCA_963691665.1 of Clepsis dumicolana. Lineage (NCBI taxonomy): Eukaryota > Metazoa > Arthropoda > Insecta > Lepidoptera > Tortricidae > Clepsis > Clepsis dumicolana. The sequence goes on from OY829513.1 coordinate 13,515,726, forward strand.
GGGTTCCGTACAAAGATTTTCCCGCTCTTCCCCAGTGTATTACGTTGTCCAGTATTAGCAGAGCCCTGCTCGTAAGCAAAATGTATACGCAGTGTCGGGTCATCTTATATTGGTCACTGAAATCTAAAAGACAGACATGAAAATTTAAGATTTTGAGAATTTTCTGAGTGGTTAACTATAAAAGCTACTTTCATACCATGTTTCAAGTTTCTAGGACAACTGGAAGTATCCTTTAGGTTTTCGGGGTACGGCAATTTGTATGGAAACAACCTTTTTAGTGACTGTATCTTTTGATTGCGTTGATTTAGAAGTTTGATTTTTTTACAGCTTCAAGGGACTGCAGGCTTGACTATTTGATATAAATTTCAGCATGCTTCATTCACGCGTTCTAGAGAAAAAGAGTCTTGACAGACAGACAGACAAACAAACAGACGGACAACAAAGTGATCCTATAAGGGTTCCGTTATTCCTTTTGAGGTGCGGAACGCTAAAAAGAAGTCCATTATTCTGTATTCTGAGATAGAAACAAACTTGATTTTTTTCACGGCCCGGCCGCGTGTAACGTGATTTTTCACGCATGGAAAAATTAATATTTACAAAGGCACAGCCGTTAACTGGAGGAATTTCATTAAAAATATACTCGGTGCGAGAATAAAAGTTTTTCTGACACTTTTCGTGTACGGTGTGGATGTTTAGAGCGTTTGGGCGTGTTGGCAATGATATTACAATAAAAAGATATAATCTACATAGACAGATAATGTCATCAGCACGCCGAAAATGAAGCGCAGAAAAGTCTACAAATTGTAGCCTCGTTGGCCCCAAATAAGGCCCAAATAAGGTCAGAACTTGGGCGCAAATGTCAAAATGTTCGGAACGTGTTTTTCGATTGTCTTTTGAGCATATGACATACCTAATCTTTACTGTTACGGTTCATCACACTAACACATCACTACAGGAGACGGACATCCCTAGCGCGTGGGTTGTTGTTAACAGTTGACGTTCGAATCGGCGCGAAAGCGAGTTTGATCGGCATCTTAATTATCGGATAAATACACATTTGATGTGAATTCATATTCTTATTATTACTTATAATGTCATAGCGTGTTGCAATTTTAGGGACATGGCGCAAGGAAAGAACAGTTTTAGAAGAAAAGAAGTTTGTAACAATCCTGGAATCACTAGAAATAAAAAAGTTATAAGTTGCATTTAAAGAAAGATACAGGATCTCCCAAATGTCAAGATCGAGCCGGAAACGGGTAAAAAGTACTCATAAAACTGAGCAATTTTAACACGAAACTACCGTGACATTCAATCATAGTGATTAATATCAAGGACCATAAAACCAAGAAGACTGCCAGTGTCTATACGATGTCGCGTTCCTTTGAAATAATAAGCCTGCTGTAGCTAGTTTTACTACGGAGGGGTCTCTGTACCGTTCATTTGGTATGACATTTAGACCTCTGCCTAACACAATAGCGCCATCTAAATTCGTTTTTTCTTTCAGTTCATAGATGGCGCTATTGTGTTAGCCAGAGGTCTAATGCCCGTTTTCACCAACGACACTTAAGTCATCACCTAGTCAGGGGACCCCTATCCTAAGTGGCCCCTTATATCTCTCCCTAACCTAATTTCGTTTTCACCATCTTAGGTAACGCCTTAATAGGGGTTACTTAACTAAGTAACGGTTTGTTTTAGCTATAGTGATTTCTATAACCGGTTTTGTATCGATATTTTTTTTTAAGAGAAATAACTTCAAAAATCGTCTGTAAAAAATTAAACCAACATTATAAAAACACAGAAAAACTATACAGATATATAATTAATACTAAATTGACGTCTTATTTCTTATTTTTAAATGTTGACTAGGCTGTATGGCATTATCTTTGCCATCCAGAAAAATCAGAACAGTTTATAACTATCAATTTTTTTTCGAACTTTCGGTGCGATGATTGTAGTTTATTAGCGAGCATTCATTGACTGAAACTGGAATGATTAGTTATCTGATAATTTATTCATGAACTGTACATATTTTCAAAGTATTGTGTTATTCGATTTCTTTGAAACCCGTATAATACAGAACAGACCAGAACCCGCGAGCGCGCATGTTAATTAATCGCTTCTCATGTGGTTCCTACATGCAGAAATGCCGTTGGGTTAATAAAAAAACACAACAGGATTATTATTTTAAGTGTAAACGGATAGCGAAATCAATAATAAACTCATGATCTCAGTAGGAGTATCTTTTTGTATTTTTTCTCCCAATTTTTTATTTTTACGGTTTTCCCGTGAATATCAATTATATTTTTTATAAACTCACTGAAACATGAATACACAGAAAAAAACCAGAAAAATGCCAACCCCGGGAATCGAACCCGGAATAATAAACTGACACAGTGCGCGGCCTGTTGTGTTAATTGAACGCGGCTCCTGGTTTGTTTTGTATTCTGAGGGTCAAGAATAGACTGATGATGGATAATTAGTATTAGGCATTCGTCCAACTGCGATGAGGCCTTCCTTTATACAGAACTATTCTTCTTCTGTTTTGGGTTATTCTTATATTCCAAATACCTCTAATGATAAATTTTTTCAAGTATTAAAAGCATGTTTTCTTTCGACATTCTACGAGTAGGTATATCTTATGAAAAATCTTTAGTACCTATCATACTTTGATAAATCATCTGATCTTCAGTCTGATCTAAATAACTTTGATGTGAATATTAAATCTATTTATTCAACAGCTTCCAAACTCTACAAAATCATTTAAATAGCCTTCCATTTTATATAAATATTATCAATCAAGTTAATTATTGCATAACAAATGCACGATAACCTATAAAAATTAAAACGCATCTGCGACTGCGCGAACTGTCACTTAGCGCTAGGGGGTCAATATTCGACCCCCTAAACTTACGGGACCCCCTAAGCAGTTAGGTGTTACTTAAGCGTTGGTGAAACGGAAATTGATCTTAGGTGTCCCCTAAAAGAGCTAAGGGATCCCTTAAATTTTAGGAGTCGTTGGTGAAAACGGGCATTAGTGTCATAAAATACTTACAATAATGTTTAATTAATGGTACAGACATCTCTCTATAGTGAAACTAGCTACATTGCCATAGCCATTGGCAGTCCTCTTGGTTTTATCGTCATTGTGAAATATGAAATAAAATAAAATTAAATAAACGGATTAGAAGTCAGTAGAGTTATAGGCCGACATTAATCCTTAGACCTATAGAGATCTTTCTGGTTTTTAAGACCGACATAATGCTTAATGTATAACTCGCTTGCAATCAGCATCGTGCTCATTTTGTATAGGCTGACAATTGGTATCGGTAACAGCTAGCTGTCACAGACGTACAAAAACTGACATTTCGATCCAATGACAAGTGTTAAAATAGTTACGCGATTACGCTGCCGGTACAGTAGGGTAGGTGTCGTGAGTAAGAGTTCGAGTACGAATACGCGAATGCTGCGTAACTAATCGAGTAGTAACGTTATCGAGAAATTCGTATGACGTTTGGAACAGCGCCCGCCTGTGAGCGTATTTGGAACAAAAATCTGTATATATAAAATTCTAAACTGACTGACTGACTTACTGTTGATATATCAACGCACAGCCGAAACCACTGGACCTAAAGACTTGAAATTTTGCACATAGATACCTTATACAATGTAGGCACCCACTAAGGAAGGATTTTTAGAAATTCTCACGGGAACGGGAGAAAACGGGACTTATATATTCGATTCCGAGTGACCAAATTTAGTATGAGGTTTCTCGATCTCGATACGATAACCGTAACGTTACGCAGCATTCGTAAAGTCGTGCTCGACCCTTTGAGGCACGATGGACGGACGACCTTAAGAGGGTTGCTGGCGGCGGATGGATGCGAGGGACCGAAGACAGAGTGTTGTGGCGCGCCATGGAAGAGGCCTATGTCCAGCATTGGACTGCTGTGATGATGATGATGATGACGATGATGATGGAACGTTACGTAAAGCAGGATTCGAATCTTCGTACTCGGGCCTCATGTGTGAACTTGTACTAAATAAGTGGATAACCTTGGTTCGTATTTACACATTAATTGGCAAAAATTATTGGTAACTTGATACCATTCTCTACTACTTTCCCGCCTTGAACTTCATGTACAAGGCAGCCGCAAGCATAATAATATTTAAAGGACAATGACATGGTTTGACATGGCCTTTGAAGCAAAGGGTGGTGGGTTCGAGCCAAGGTTGTTTTTATACGACAAGGAATTCAAACGAGCAAGTGGGTCACCAGATGATTAGTGATCACCACTGGCCATGGACACCCACAACCTCGGGGGGTTTGCAGATGTGTTGCCAACCTAGGGAGCTAAGGTAAAATGCCTCTTGTGCCCGTAATTATACAACGGCTGTCTAACTCTCCACGCCGGAACACAACAGTGCAAGCACTGCTGCTTAGCGGTAGGATTAGCGAGTACGATGGTGATGGTGGTCGTGAGTTTTTCGATTTTTAGGGTTGCGCACCTCCAAAGGAATAACGGAACCCTTATAGAATCACTTTGTTGTCCGTCTGTCTTATTTTAAATCAACAAAACGGGTGTAAAAAAGAATTGTTGTTTAAAGTTTTTACAATATCATTTCTAAAATTAATTTAATTATTGTTCAAAGTAATTGCTTAGTTCCTATTATTCACTTGGAGACCAGTTTTTGTTGTTTCTCAAAAAAAAAGATTTTTTTTTGTTAATATTTGGTGTGCAATTTCACGCTGTGTTTTTAGACCTAACCACAGAATAGGTACATAATAGTACAAGTACATAACGTACTTTCTGTTAGCAATATTTTGTACCACAGACCGGCTCGAGCGCGAATATTCTCCTACGTAACGTAATCGAGTACTAACATCATATCGCCTTCGACAAAATGCATTAAATTTTACTACCAAATATCATACAATTTTTCTCGATAACGTTACTACTCGATTACGTTACGCGGGATTCGAATATCCGTGCTCGGGGCACAGATAATACCGCCATTGTGTTGTATGAAAGATCGATAAGGCAAGATACCCGTTATTGCAGATTTGTGAGCCAGGCAACACAGTATATTGTAAACAGTGCGGCGATTCAGGCAATAGTTATTATTAATTATTCGACTAACATAATGAGGGTCTTTAAAATAGGACTGTGGTAACATTACACAAATATTTTAAGCACTAACTATGTAAATAAATAAATATCGTGGACTAAAAACAATTACTTTGCTCACCCGCGACCACTAATGACAAGTAGCACCACTTAGTGAGTAGTGGAAGTGGTGGCATGTTGAACGGTTGTTGTTGTGCTTCGCTAATGGCCTCGTGGAGAGTGCTGAAGCGTTTAGTTTAGTGGTGGTAGTGATAGTTGGGTCTGTGTGGCATGTGTTGATTCGTGTAGCAATGGAGGCGGAGGTGTTGCATGGAAACATACATTTGCCGCACAGATACAACTATTTGTCACTTGAGGTCGCGGGTGAGCAAAGTAATTGTTTTTAGTTCATAAATATGGATCTCCGCAAAGTAACGGCTGATTCAATTAATATCATGGGACAATTTTATTGACACCAATTGACCTAGTCCCAAATTAAGCAGAGCTTGTTTTATGGGTACTAGACAACGGATAAACATACTTATATAGATAAATACGTAAATAAATACATAATTAAATATCCAAGACTCGAGAACAAACATTCGTATTCATCATACAGACATCTGCCCAGACCGGGGATCGAACCCGGGATCTCAAGCTACATTAGTTATGCGTACTTTAAAATGGGTTCAGACGCCGAAGGTATAACAAACTTGTCACGAAATTGACTGTTTTTAGGGTTCCGTACCTCAAAAGGAAAAAACGAAACCCTTATAGGATCACTTTATTGTCTGTCTGTCTGTCTGTCATGACCCTTTTTCTCTGGAACGCGAGGAGGTGGGATGCTGAAATTAATATCAAATACTCAAACCTGCGGTCCCTTGAAGCTGTGAAAAAACCAAGCATCTAAGTAAACGCAATCAAAAGATACAGTCATTAAAAAAGTCGTTTCTATACAAATTGCCGTTTTTGAAAACCTAAAGGGTACTTCCAGTGGTCCTAGAAACTTGAAATTTGGTATGAGGGTAGCTTTGATAGTACAACCACTCAGAAAAGTCTCAAAATCTTATTTTTTTATGTCTATCTCTAGATTTCTCTGACCAATATAAGTTGACCCCACACTGCATACATTTTGCTTAGGAGCAGGGCTCTGCTTACACTGGACTTCTTAAAACACTGGGGAAAAGCGTTTAAATCTTTCTACGGAACCCTCGTGCGCGAGTTCGACTCGCACTTGGCCGGTTTTTTTTATCATAGACAAACATACCGAGCTGACGTTTCGCAAGTTACTGACCATTTTTTTTTTTATTTGAGGCCTGTTTTTAATTTACTTAAATTTGAAATAACTAAATGACAAGCGGATTTCAGTTCTTTTGAACTGAAATGAAATGTTATTTAACCCCTCCAATTGATCTTAACAAAAATGAGTATTTATTGCATAATAATTAATAATTATAAAAACAATGCGAACACGCACTTACTGTTGCCTTATCTTCTTTTTCTGGTCTTCTATGCAAATTTCACAAATGCAAATCAATAAAGCCGAGTTGGAAAGTATTGTTGTAAATTAAAAGTAGTTCTACTGTCGATTTGTTTACTGTGTCAAGGAAGCCGCATTTTTCTGTAGGAGCTGGCAGACTGCACAATGTTATATTGCCTTTAAGACCCCACAGGGTTAGGTGCAGTCGAGGAAATGAATTCCTGACCCACCATTGATGGAACCTTTTCACAGTGAACGTCATAGTGACACCGCATAGACAGCACAGTCAGTCAGTTTGTCGCAGTGACAAGAAAAATCGTTATGACGTTTACTATGAAAATGTTCTATGGCGGGTCAGGAATTAATTTCCTCGACTTTAGGTACCTATCGTTTGTCACAAAAAAAGGTTTCATCATTTTCTCGTTTCACCTTTTTTTCTTTTGTCGGAATGCAGTTTTTTTGCAGTTGCCTAATTATTTCAGGATTTCTAAAAAACAAACATAACCTTACCGATTCTATACGACGGACCCGAAATAAATCCAGCTTTATTTACATTTTCAGAAAATATGCATTGCATTGCATTGCATGCATTTTCGGAGTTGTGTTGTTACACCCCATAGACATTATTTTCCTACTTAGGTACTCTAAAATATGTAACTACTATGGGGTTAGAGGCGAATGGAATCAATAAATAAATAAAATAAATATCACGTGACAATTTGACACCAATTGACCTAGTCCCAAACTAGGCAACGCCTGTACTATGGGTACTAGACAACGGATAAACATACTTATATAGATAAATACATACTTATATTCATATTAAACATCCAAGACCCGAGAACAAACATTCATATTCATCATACAAACATCTGCCCCGACCATCTGCCTTTAATGTATATGTATAGTATTAAAGTAGTTATGATAGCTGCTGTCATACAGTTTTAATGTCTTTGAGCGTATAGTTCATTGAGTGTGCGTCTCGCCGCCGCTGGGTCGTGCGCTCCCAGAGGAAGGACTACGAATTAGTCCGAAACATGTCGGGCTAAACTCAACTTATATACGTGAGTGATCCGTTTTTATTTCACTATGAAAAAACACGTTAAATTAAAATGTCCCTGTGCCCGACACTGTCTCAATAATTGACATCTTTAACCTTAATACGAAGAAATAAAGGTGTCAATTATTAGAATTAACGAGTCAATCATTCATCAAAAATATTAACTCCAATACTTCTAAAAGCGCATGTTTACTTTGATACCTTAAAGATCAGAATAATAATGACTGTGAGATAATTTTTATCTAGGAAATAAATAAAAATAATGCTCAAACAAGAAAAGTTATAATTACGTTCCCAGTAGTTAGGGGTATTTACTAAACTCTCCTATTGCGACGTTTTCTATAGGAAAGGAAAAAGTAATTAGCGAAAAGTGACAAAATGGCGTAAGTGCTAGTTATTTAAAGTAGGCGCTATTTTACGAATTAACATGGCCTTGTAAGTAAATTTGTAAAAAAAAAATCCGACGAATCTAGAGCCTCCTTTTTTTTGAAGTCGATTAAAAATGTGTTACGGGTCAATGAATGCCACTGCTTTGTATGACAGTTTTGTCTTTCGGAAATTATGGTCTTCCTTTTTTCCGAACAAAACGGGACTTCGCAACACTGACATGCAGCATGCTCGATATTTTTACAGTATTAAACATGATTTAAATGTAAACTCTGTTTTCACTCCCCCTTCATAATAAACATTCACATCCATCATACCTACTATTACTTCTGAAGCACAAGCGACAGTGGCGCCAACTAGTGAGCACAAAACGATACCGCTCATTATAATTATCATGTCGTTTGCAAACTCATAACCTAGATGGCGCTGTTTACAGGCAAACATTGTGCTTTTGCTTATCAACATTTTTATGATGTCCATAACGAAACGAGGTGGGCACATTAGAGATGACATTAACAAGTTTTGTCCTCAATAATAAAAGGTTTATTATCAAAAGTTTTGGGTATTTTTCCCTATTCCTGTGACCTAGTTAGCATTTAGTGTTTTAGCCCAGTTTCTTTTTGTAGTGTTCTGGTAATTAGCATGTTTACCGGATTTATTTATGCTACATTAGTTTTTCTTCCAGATTCATCATCATCACCAGCCTTTTCTATGTCCCACTGCTGGGCACAGGCCTCCTCTCAGAATGAGAGGGCTTGGGCTATAGTTCCCACGCGGGCCCAGTGCGGATTGGGAACTTCACACGCACCATAGAACAGCTTCGTAGGAGTGTGCAGGTTTCCTCACGATCTTGTCCTTTACCGATAAGCTCATGATAAATTACAAATGTAATTTCGCACAAAAAATTCGAAAAACTCAGAGATGCGAGCGGGGGTTTGAACCCAGGACCCTCTGCTTGAGAAGCCATAGGTCAAACCACTGGGCTATCGTGGCTTGATTCTTCTTCCAGATTATTATATTATAAATTATATTATAACTGGTAATACCTGTTTGGTATCCCGGTAGTAGAATTTTCTGTAAACTTTAATATAAAAACTCGGGAGGAAAGATTAATTCATTAAAAAATAAGATATTTAATACTAGCTTATGCCCCGCGGCTTTGCTCTCGTTAAATATTTCAAAATGTGCTAATTCACTATCCCGTGGGAATTTCGAAAAATCCCTTCTTAGTGCACCTCTAGGATACTCATGTCTGCCAAATTTCAAGTCACTAGCTCTCGTCGTAAGGCTGTGTATTGTATGTCAGTCAGTCAATCAGTCACAGTACTATTTATAGATAAAGATAAAAAAATATTATTTTATATAAGGTGCAGTCAGAAACAATAAAAACAAAACTCCTACTTGAATTGGTTTTTTTGTACGCTACCAAATGAAAATAAAATTATTATCATTATCAGAATATGAATAAATGAAATGAAATGAAATATTTTTATTCCGGAAATGGCTTCCATAGTTGATAAAATGATGTCTGTATGACGAATACGAATGCTTGCTCTCGAGTCTTGGATGATTAATTTGTATTTATGTATGTATTTATAAGTATGTTTATCCGTTGTCTAGTACCCATAACACAAGCTCTGCTTACTTTGGGACTAGGTCAATTGGTGCTAATCGTCCCACGATACTTATTTATTTATTTATTTTAATAACAACAGTAAAAATACAAGTTCCAAAACATATATATAAAAAAAACACTTCCTACGTTATTCAAACTCTAAATGGTCCAAAGTTCATTCAGTTGTATAAACGAATTCAGTTAAATATGTACATTTTTATTTTATTTGTAACTTACTACGTATTTAAAACAGTTTTTTTTATAATAAGCATTATGAATGTAAGTAGGTATGTACATATATTTATTATAAATACGAATAAAACAAACAAAAACAATAACAAACAGAGGTACTTTACTTACACCACTAGATAAAGGTGAACTTATCCCGCTAAGGGATTACATTCAGTTGTAAAGTATTTTGCTCATCGTAAAATCCCTGATTACAGAAAATCATATTAGAAATACCTATGTAGGTACTTTTAAGTCATCCTTAAGTATTGAAGTAAGTGCTTAAAATTAAAAAGCAATTTCGTAACTACCCTTTTTTTTTAATCGAGCATGTAGGTCACCTGATGTTGACGTAGATCACTGCCGCTTGCAGACACCAATAACACCAAAATATTACAAATTAGTTTATAGCGACAGTAACGCGATCTAGTCTTCAAATAGATGAACTATTACAACGTATGGTCAACTGATAGTCGTTTTGCCAGTCGCTGTTCCACATCGCGCTATCGAAGTTTTTAAAAACGGATGCTTAAATACAACTACCAACTTTTTAGCTTCGGACTTCGGTCCCTAGGCACATGTCTGCTGGAGAAATATCTCTTTCGGTTATTTGCATAGAAAGATAAATATTCACGTGCAAAAATGTATTAAAATACCCGGCTTTGTTTAAAATATAAAAAGAAAACAACGAAAATAAAATAAACGAACGTAACCAATTCCAGTAAACGCACGGAACCATTCCACAAATAATGGAGTTGGCTCACGCAGAATGATGACATACTCAAGCGATTCTGGTTGCTGTTGACTGCGTCTTCTCAAACCTTTTTGGTATCATCATCATCATCATCACCAGCCTTTTTTACGTCCCACTGCTAGGCACAAGCCTCCTCTCAGAATGAGAGGGCTTGGGCTATAAGTTCCCACGCGGGCCCAGTGCGGATTGGGAACTTCACACACATCATTGAATTGCTTCGCAGATGTGTGCAGGTTTCCTCACGATGTTTTCCTTCACCGAAAAGCTCATGATAAATTACAAATGTAATTCCGCACATAAATTCCGAAAAACTCAGAGGTGCGAGCCGGGATTTGAACCCACGACACTCTGCTTGAGAGGCCATAGGTCAAACCACTAGGCTATCACGGCTTTTTAGTATGTACCCATACAATGTCTCAATGCCTTGGGGGAGGCCTATGTCCAGCAGTGGACACCTTTCGGCTGAAATGATGATGATGATAATGTATACAATCTAAGACTATAGTTTACTTTATCATTAAAAAGAATAAAACAAACTTGACGTGTCTTTGTATTGAATAACTCCTTTTAAAAATAATTAACAGCAATAAGTACCTATTGAAATTGTTAGGGATGACAATTGTTAGGGATGACTATTGTTAGGGATGACAATTGTTAGGTATGACAATTGTTAGGAATGACAATTTTATTGGTGTTAAAATAGTTCCGTGACATTAATTCATATTTAAAACTTTTGTGGAGAACCAGCCCAAAGGTAAAGTTTTTAATTTATTACGAAACCAAATCATTAGGTAAATAAATTAACGTCGAATTCCGACCTAAATGTGATCACTAGATTCATTAACTATTACACCTAATTAAGTACATTGTTTTTAAATACTTGGACCTTTTTTAAAAAGTCAATTAAAACAAACTAGCAAATGACCTAATGTAAGGTGAGTAGTTATTAAAGCTGCTCATAGACACTCGCAACACAAGAAGGATAACAGATGCTTTACCAACTTAAAGCCGCAAAACTATTTGAAAATGCATTCTATTTAGGAGTGTGTCTTTCATAATGTCATCATCATCAGCCTATTTACGTCCCACTGTCAGAATAAGAGGGCTTGGGTTACAGTACCCACGCGCGCGGGTCCAGTGCGGATTGGGAACTTCACACACACCATTGAATTGCTTTGCAGGAGTGTGCAGGTTACCTCACGATGTTTTCCTTCACCGAAAAGCTCATGATAAATTGCAAATGTAATTTCGCACAAAAATTCCGAAAAACTCAGAGGTGCGAGCCGGGGTTTGAACCCACGACCCTCTGCTTGAGAGGCCATAGGTCAAACCTCTAGGCATAATATACCTAATTATATTTTCTAAGTCGTAGAATCTACGTAAAAATTACGCAAACTAATTTTTTTTTCCGTTAGGTTCATAATATTCATTGGCTTGCTTGCTACTCCTCAAGAAAGAAATAATAAATGCAGATAGCATGTTAATTTTTATTTTCAAACTTTTTAGCACATTAACACATAACAAGAGAAATAAAAGAACTAGGCAAGTACAAGGAACTTCTTACGTAACTAACTTAATGTTAACTTCAATAATAAATAAAATCTAATCCCAATTGCATATTAATGAATTTCTAAACAAACTTATAGACTAACAGGGGGTCTAGCACGAGCGCCATTTATTCGCTTGTCGCTCAGTGCGTCCTTCACTGATTCCATCACTATGAAAGGGACGCACTGCGCGGCAAGCGACAAAATGGCGCGCGTGCTACATTGTGCAGCTACCAGGCCTATTACGCCATCTTTACAATTGTCAGTTTTATATGACAATTCGAACTACATTTCTTCGACAATATGAAGCGCGCTAAAACAAAAGCTCTCCAAGTCAGCAGTTGATACCGAATTGTCATTTAAAACTGACAATTGTAAAGTTGGTGAAGCAGGGGCCAGCCATCTAGCTTTTCACCTTGGCGTCGAGAAAAATGAATGATTTGACGACGATGACGTCGGAGGAGGTCTATTAACTGTGGAAGGTACTGGATACTTCCACAGACATTCAGCGTATGTTTTTGGGGTAGTATCGACCTCAGTCTGTGGGCTTTTAATAGGGTTCTTCACCCTATATAGCTGAAGTGAGGGCTTATATTCATACTCAACAACGTCGCTGGAACCGAATTCCTTCCTGTACTGGTCAACACGTTGGACAAAAGACGGTCCAGAGGTTGATGCAGGTTCACTCAATGGGTTAGCGGGTGCCGAGTCCATAGGTACAGGGGGCGCCAAGCCCAAAGACGAAGGGGGTGCCAGACTAAAAGGCGCTGGGGGCGCCAAGCCCCTGAAGGCAGTGGGTGCTAAACTAAAAGGCGCAGGGTGCCTCGGACTAAAAGGCGCACGGGGTGCCAAACTAAAAGGCGCAGGGGGCGCCAAACTAAAAGGCGCTGCGGGTGCCAAGCCCCCGTATGCAGGTGGGGTCAAGCCCCCATATAATTGAGGTGCTGAACCCATAGGCTTCGGGGTGGATGTATCCAACGGTTGCGTTGGTGTACACCCCGTCTGTTGGAGGTTTTCTTCCAACCAGCGTGCGACCTGGTTATGAAATTGACGTGATTTAGATATAAGAAATAAAGTGTGTTCAGTTTAACTATTTTCGTAATATAAATTACATACCATTTCAATATAAACAATGTCACAATACTTTTAACATGAAACTATTGTGAAACTCAATCGTAGTGAAATAAAACGGATCACTCACATAATTCGAGTTTAGCCCGACACGTTATGTCATGAAAACAAGGGTAGTGGGTATGCCGCTGTCAGCTACGCCTCGTAGTCGCGCGAGCAGAGCCGCGGCGCACAGGGTCGTGGACTCCCAGAGGAAGGACTACGAATTAGTAAACTCGACTTATATAATTATGTGAGTGATCATTTTTATTTCACTAATGTCACAATACAACAATATCAAATAGGCATTTATTAATACATATAAAACTACATCATTAATATTAAGTAAAGGTACAATGTTAAGTAACGGGCACACAGCACAACACAATACACACAACAACACACACAACAACAACAACAACAACACACACACGACAACAATAACAATTATACTGACAAAAAGTTAAAGTTAGTCAAATAATTCGGTCCACTTCATTCCAAGCGCAAAGGTGACCCTCTGGTCGAGCACGAGTTTTCGAATACTGTAACGTAATCGAGTAGTAGCGCCCGCCCGTGAGTGTATTTGAAACTAAAACGTGACGTTACGCAGGATTCGAAAACTCGTGCTCGGCCTGCACGCTTGCCGCGTTACCACGCTCAACCCCGATGACAGCCTTTGCACCAAAATGACCCGGAGCGAGGGTCAAGACCCCTCTCACAAAAACGACGTCCCCGTCCCCGTCCCCCCCTGCGTAGTAATTAATATCTTTGTAAAAACAAGAAATAAATTGCTAAGGAATTACTTACAAATTCGCGTTTCTGGTTATTCGGTGGATTGTTTTCGCAAACCACTTCGATGGTCTCTGACAGATATGAGCTTGATGACATGTTGAGGGTCGGTATAATTATTAGGGGGCAGTATAATTATTTGTGTTAAAACTATGTGTGACAGTGTACCGCGACACGAATCAAATACAATGGTTTTTGTGTTGCTGTCCCTTAAATAGTAGAAATATTAATGAGGATCGTTAAATTTATAAAATGTCGTTATCTAATTATTGAGTAAAAAACGGGATTATTATCTAATTACTCTAGATACACCTAATCTATTTCCCTAAGTACTTTCACAATATAGTACAAAGGACATAGCAATTATATTAGTATAATTATATTCTTAATGACTTTAAAGTATATGAATGAAAAGATGTTAATGATTTAATGGTTCATTAACAATGAGTTTGCAAACGAAAGTTATAAAAAGATTTTAATCTAACACTTTGTTGACCTAATTTTAATATGCAAGTATGTATATTCATGCAAAATTATAGCTTTCTAGTACCAATAGTGTCTGAGCTAAGCCGCGGACAGACACTATAACTGTCACGTTTTTAGGGTTCCGTAGCCAAAAAGGCAGCTAAAAATGTGACAGTTGAAGTGTACCTAAGTTATTGGCCAGAGTGCAAGCGAGGTGCAAGAATCGAAATAATTCATACAGCTATCCTAACTATTATTAAAAAATGCGAAAGTAACTGTCTCTCTGTCTCTCTGTCTGTTTGTTTATTACCTCTTCACGGGAAAACCGCTGCACCAATCTAGATGAAATTTGGTAAGAATATAGTTTTAATATTGAGGAATAACACTTGATGTACTAAAAATGTTTAAAGTCGATGGGAATAACATATGGGCTACTTTTTATTCGGGAAAATTATATAGTTCCCGCGGTATAGCAATAACCGAAATCTACGCGGACGAAGTCGCGGGCAACAGTTAGTTACCAACAATTTAGTATCCCAGAGATGATTTATTTAAAATAAACCGGCTAAGTGCTAGTCAGACTCGCGCTCTGAGGGATCCGCTAACGTTTTTTTGGTTTTTTCTTCAGAATTCAGAATACTTTTGTGACATCTTGTTTAGAGCCAATTTCATGATTCTAGGTCAAACGGAATTGACAGACAGAGAGACAGAGAACCAAGTGATCCCATAGGGTTCCGTTTTTTCGTTTTCAGGTACGGAATGTGATTAAGTAACATAATGAAATTCCTATGTATTAAATTTTTATTGCTTTCTCTGAGAACATGAGAAGGGTGGATATAGAGTTTTGGTATTTTTTTTGAAGTGTTGTTTTTTTATTTTAAATTTATAAAATACGGAACAAAAACATTGGTCACCATAGTTATTGCTTATTGTATTTGAATACAAAATGAAACGGGATGGAATAAAAAGTGATGTATTTTGATTAAGAGTACTTTATTGCTAAATTAAAGTGAATGCTAAATTATACAGAGGGTGAGAACGGAACTGTGGTTTAAAAAAAAATGAGGCCCAGAAACCAAAGATAGGCCCAAAAGGTACAACGTGCACTAACATTGCATGTTAAATTTCATGCTATATTCATACAGTTTCATAAAAACAAAAAGAAGTTTGGTTATTTTATTTTATAAATCAATGTGTGTTTTGTTACTTTTCTAACGCTCGTGGGCTGGGTGCTTTAAATGGGTTATGTTGCGTTAAATGAAATTGGTACCTAACGTCCGTTCAGTTTGTTATTAATTGTCATTCTGCTGTATTCTTCCCTTGTTTTACCCAAGCCGAGTGTTTTAATACCTGTTTTGTCGTTTCATTCTTGCTTCTGCTCAATCACGTTTTCTGTATTCAATCACAACTGCAATTGTATGCAAATGAAAAACATAAAACATAAATGCAGGAAAATGTAAACGAACACGTGCAAAAAGGTATTAAAATACCCGGTTTTGTTAAAATATAAAAAGAAAACAACAAAAATAAAATAATAAAACAAACTAAACGGACGTAGCCAATTGTGCTGAACCATTCCATGGACGTTCCATTCTGAGAGGAGGCCTGTGCCCAGCAGTGGGACGTAAAAAATGCTGGTGATGATGATGGTGATGATTCCATGGACGTAGTCGGCTCGGCGTGGAATAAGTCCTTTTGCTCCAGCGATTCTGGAGGCGGTTGATCGAAGAACTCTGCGTTCTTCTCCAGCCACCGCAAAACCTATAAAAATAATAATAACAAGAATTTTCATTTGAAACAAGGAAAGAAAAACCAGTTATTTAACAATTGTAATATAATTGCCCACAATAAAATTGAAAACTATGTACAAAATAAAACTAAACCTAGTTTAACCTAATCTACAAGTGAAAAGTCCTATAGCGTTTATAATATTAAAAGGATACAATAGATAACAACCTAGGTACACTAAACAAATAAAAACAAATGTGCTACTCCATTTTTGAAACACAAGTAAAGAAATTTGATGGTTTTGAAATCCTCCAAAATAGTATTTGAAAGGGAAGCAATGTCAACTTATGTCAGATGTAATATGCACCAATTCTCAAAATTTAATAGTATAAATCAGCATGAGAAAATTTGTTATAAGCCATCAAGAACCGCTTTTTTGTCGAAAAGTGTCTTTGAAATAGCACCCAGAATATTTAATAAATTACCGACAAATACTGTTAACCTAGAAAGCATAAAAGATTTTAAACATGCCTTGCATAAGTTTTTAGTATGCAAGGTGTACTATTCCGTTCAAAATTATTTAAATGACATTGTGAATTTAGAATATCGATAGTTAATTTATGCATGTGATACACAAAACTTAAAACCATTTGCATGTCTATATGATGAAACATGTAGCACAATAAACTTGTATGTAAACCATCTTCTCTGTACCATGTTTGAGCAAATAAATGACTGATTACTGATTACTGAAGCACAATTAATAAGCAAAAAAAAATTTTTTTTAATGATAAAAATAATGCAATACTTACTGATTCATTCTTCGAAGTGTCAATGGCAACCTTCCGGTCACAAGGATAGTATTCACCGAACATTTTCTTTTTTTTAAGAAACCTTCGGCTACCGAAGATCGAACAAACTGGCAGTCCACCAACAAGAACGTAGCTGCTGAAGTATAAGAAGACCAGATTATATTGTAGGGTAGATTATTTATAGTAGTTATAGGTAAATGCAAGTCAGTGCTCGGTACCACGAATGATAATATTTTCTCGGACACCGTTTTAAATAACGAGTATAATGTGTGCAATTAATTAATTATTTCTATTTTGTGACGTCATGCAGATCGTCATGGCAAGTTATTAACAAATTGAAAGATTGAAGAAACGTCATTAATATATTAATTATTTCTATTTTGTGACGTCATGCAGATCGTCATGGCAAGTTATTAACAAATTGAAAGATTGAAGAAACGTCATTAATATATTAATTATTTCTATTTTGTGACGTCATGCAGATCGTCATGGCAAGTTATTAACAAATTGAAAGATTGAAGAAACGTTATTAATTATTTCTATTTTGTGACGTCATGCAGATCGTCATGGCAAGTTATTAACAAATTGAAAGATTGAAGAAACGTCATTAATATAGTCATATTGCTGCTTATTTAGCTGCTTTATAAAACAACTAAAACCAAAAGTTTTTCTATTGCCACGACAAGCCCATTATTACATACTTACATTACTAATTATGTAAAAAGGATAGTAATTAAGACAAAAACGGAAACAAACAACTCAAGTAACTAAACAAAATTAAACAACTAAACACAGTAAAAAAACCACAGTAAGCAAATAATACGTAATAAAAACAAACATTCTAAAAAGGAAACACGCTAAGAAAAAAATATTGATAAAAAATTAAAAGGACACAATCAATTCCAGTAAACGCAAGCAACCATTCCACAATTTTTTTGGGGGTGTTGACCCTGATATTAGCAGAATCATCAAACATTTCATGGGCCCACATCTCCATTAAAAATTGATTGATTAATTGCTTACTACAGAACAGAGCTATCGAATTGCAATTAAATAAATAAAATTAAAGTCAAGCACAAAAAGAAAGGATTTCAAAATACTACGTCATTATTTACTACTAAAAAGGAAGGATTTCAAAATACTACGTCATTATTTACTACTAAAAGGAAGGATTTCAAAATACTACGTCATTATTTACTACTAAAAAGGAAAAATACTAAAAACCGACTACTAGCTTAAATAATTATTCTAAATTAAATTAAAAGCTAGGCACAAAAAATATTAAAAACGATATTAGTGTTACAGATAATGTCAAAAAGGAAGAGAGAATAAAAAAATAGAACAAAAAACAAAAAAATACTATTTAAGTGAACTAAAAGCAGGTTTGCAAAATCCTAGACGCGGAAACAACTTTTAATAACAATAAATCGTTTTAATTTAATAAATGATAGTAAAAAGTTGTCCTTCGGAACCCTTATAGGATCACTTTGTTGTCCGTCTGTCTGTCTGTCTGTCAAGACCCCTTTTCTCTGGAACGCGTGGAGTAGTGGAGTTTTGATAACTTGATACTAGTTTTGTTAATTATTTCTTCCCTTTTCACTTTTTCACAACGATACGCATAGCCTCATACATTGGTATAGGCTTCAATCCTATAACACTATTTGTAGATGTCAGGTAAGTGGATAGGTAGGTCGGTTGGAAGGTAGACTGGTAGGTTAGGTAGGCGTGCTGGTCTGGCAGATCGATTGAAAGGAAGTTTGGAAGAAAAAATAGCAGGCAGTTTAGAAGGTAGGATTGTTTGATAGCTGTTGGGTTGGTGGGTTTTTAGAATATTAGGACATGACAGCGACATCTCATGTGACGCTTTTTCTGTCCGCTGTCCCGGGTTTTGATGTTTAAAATGGTCAGTGGATTCTGTGGCATCGGCGTTGTCTCGTGCTGTGCACATCCAGACGTTGTACTGTCAGGGTCATAGCCATCAATCCAAATACATATTTTCGGTGACTTCGGACGTGGCGTTTGTAAAACTTTTGATGCGTGGCTATCGATTGCACGTGGTCATAGGTGGTGTCGACCTGCTCCACAAACGATGGTGGCGCCTTCACGCAAGACAACTGAAACAAGAAAAAATGCAGCTTTTGTTTTTTTTTTTACTTTCAGAAAGCGAAGGGTTTCAGTTAATTCGACTGTGTTTTTTTTTCTTTTTTCATTACTTCGCTAGTTGTAAACTGATTTTGACGATTCTTTTTTGTTTGAAAGAATAAGTGGACCTATGCAAATGGCACTCGAATTGGTTTAGTACTTTTTTTTAACATGAAATTGTGAAACAAAATATCTTTTAACAAAACAGTAAGCCGCCTGCTATTGAAAAAAAAAACATAAAATAATCCCTTATAGCCATAAGCGTTCATTCAAAGAATTCACCGTACTACCTTAGCGTAAAGGGTAGCTATTCCCATACTTCATATTTGTGCTTGACGATTGAACTGATGGCTTTAGAGGATTATTTTACTTAATGTTTTTTTTTAAGTCGGCTTTACTTTTTTTGGTTAATGTGGTACATTGGTACCCGTTGATATTATGTATAATAAAGAGGCAAAGCTTTCAATTTACCGTTTAATTTTGTGTTTGTGTTAAGTAAATGCTTTAGTTTGTTTTGTGACTACATTATGTAGTACATACTACAGTGGAAATAAAATATCAGGTACGAAGTTTTACCGCTTCCGAATCAGATAGTTTAATATCAAACAAAGGTGTTTAAATAGCGTTCTACCTTAATTTCAGATAAAAACGTCGGCTTCACACTCAGTCTACATTCACAAACGTTTACCAAATTATCTTTATTGAGCCAAATAGAAAAAAAACTGGAGCTTACTAGTTTGCGCAAATAAGTTAAAGCGTGCAGCCATCGTAAGAACCAATTTTTGCTTAAAAATACAATTTTAACACAACTATTTTTGCAAATTGCACTTTTGGTGTCATCAAATCTACCAATTTGAAGCCAATGCAACCGCCGGAAGTCGGTCGAATTTAACTTACAAGATTTAATTACAAACCAATTAATAAAAAAACTTACGATTTTGGCGCTGCGAGTAGTTTGACTTCGAAGAGTGCATTCCGTTCATATTGAAGTCTTGGAAAATGTTTTTCGTGTGTTGGAGGTTGGTACGTGACACGCAGCAGTGCGTAACATTTTTCTTTGCGGTACAGCTGAAATAGTGAAAATACGAAACTGTTAATGTTGTATTATTCAATAGGTACTAGTTTTTGGCCGGAGCTTTGCTCTTGTGGTAGAACTCCCTATCCTGTGGGTGTTTTTCAGACTTCCACCCCCTTTCGCACCTTTTTAAAGTTGAATTTTTTAAAAACTGTGAAACACATTCTCTCTCGCGAAACACGCGTGTATGTCTTGAAAAATATAATTCACTAAGTTTCATAATCGTAACTAAAAAAATAAGTAATAAATAATTTAGATTCTCTTTATTCATACTTAATGAACTATCGAATAATCTATTCATAGGCATCAAGTTCAGGATAGATTCAAACTTCAGAATCGTTGCCTAATGACCAATTGCAATTTATTTTAACTCTAGCAAATATTCGATATCCAAATCTATTCTCACGTCTCTAAGCGCTGCCGCAATTTAAAACCTGCTATCAAATAAAAAAAAGCTTCAATCGCTTAAGAGCTACGGTGCAGACAGACACACATAGCCGTTAAACTTATAACACCACTCTTTTTACGTCGTGGGTTGAAAACAAAATGTCGACGCCGACAAGTATTGCGTTAGTCGCTTAGATACCAAAATCGTCGGGTATGAACGCGCTAATTTAAATGGCATTGTGATAATACTTGTTACGAATAAATGAGTATGAGTACGAGTATCGAATTCTACGCAGACTAATTTACGAAGGTCCTATTGAAAATTAAAACTAAATAGTTTACCTTTATGTCGGCTCAAATGCTCGATGTATCGGCTGCGTTGTAAAACACAATGACATGGTCACGGGATGACTTCACGAATCGAAAAGAAACAAGATGGCTGGCGAAACCGGGCTGTTACCAAGTCTTCCCAATTTGAACAGAACTACCCGCAAAATGTGCAATTTTAGTGCAAAAAATTTAAGGTACCCTCTTATTCCAATTATTAGTTGTAAACGGTCATTTTCCATTGCTTTCTTCGATGGTATAGTTAAATAAAAGGTACCACCCATTTTTCTATCATGATAAGAATTTAGCTTTTTTTTTGACACCGGATGATGCTGTTAGTGTTTCCACTGTTACAGCTTTGCCCTAGCTTTGGTGGGCGTGCTCGGCTGGGCCGTCACAGCCGCTACCACACAACTTCTACTGCATAATTGGTCGTGACAGGGCTGAATCGGCCCGGTATGAACTTACTTACTGACTGACTGAACTCTTTCGTCTTCCTTATCGTATAAAATAAATAAATGGGTCAATCACCTTTTCATTACCACTCGCTGCCATGGAGATGTCCCCTAGGTAACTCGCCTAAAATAAGATTGTCTAAGGCACCACTAAAGTGGTATAACGAAAGTCGGGATTTGCGTGCTTAAGAGATGAAGGAATTGGCATGTTATTGTCGAAACTCCTAACGTTTGAAGGAGTGGTGCCTCAGAAAATTATTTTAGACAAGTTACCATGGCAACGAGTGACAGTTAAAAGTTGATCGGCCCAAATGATATAATATGTATAAAGGCCCTAACCTACTTGATACTATACTGTCTAAATGTGGTCCCACCCAGTAGTTATAATGTATAACATTATAGAACACTATTTAACACGATTTTAACACTAACATTCAATTTTTTATGCATTTTAGGGAATATTATTGTGTTAACTACGTTATAATAACTGATGTGTGGGACACCATTAAGGCAAAGGTGAAGGTTACAAAAAACAACAAATCACATGAAACATATTTTTTTATTCCACATTTTATGAAAAATTATAGTTACACAGTTTTTCATTACAGTAAAATAGTAATATACCAAATTTACACCGAATCAAACTTTGTTCATTAAAAACAACCAAGGACAAAAAAATATTACAAATTAAGAAACTAAAGATCAGCACTAGGCTTCATCAATAGGATCCATGATAAAAGTGATTAAAAAAATTAAACATAAAAAGTGGTAAGTAAGTAGAATGGTCGAACGACACATGATATTAAAATAAGTAATGTGCATAACTTTTTATTTACAAAAATACGTACACTGAATGTCTGTGGAAATATCCAGGGTAACTCACTATTAGTACACACCACTAGCACCGTTTTAAGTAACGCTGGCTTTTTCACGGCTAGCTACAACTGAACCAAATTAGAAAACACCTTGATTGACCATAGTGCGTATTGTCCAAGACTTCAATATGAACGGAATTGACCCGTCGAATCTTAGTAGTACAGAAATTACAAGTAGATGTACTCTTCTTTCTGTTTATAAAAGAGAAGTTTCAGTAAATTGTACAGTTTTTTCAACTCTAGCATGAAAAAGAATTACGTAACGGGTGGATACGTACTGGCGAGAATTTGGAATCATTACGCCCTGTACGAAAGCGAAAGACGAGATTCGGGTCGATCGACACATGATATTAAAATAAGTAATGTGCATAACTTTTTATTAACAAAAAGACGTACACTGAATGTTTGTGAAAACATCCAGGGTAACCCACTATTAATACACACCACTAGTACCGTTTTAAGTAACGCTGACTTTTTCACGACTAGCTACAAATGAAGCAAATCGTCGCAGACTTATTCACGGCTAGCTACAACTGAACCAAATTAGAAAATACCTTGATTGACCATAGTGCGTATTGTCCAAGAATTCAATATGAACGGAATTGACCTGTCGAATCTTAGTAGCTTAGAAATTACAAGTACTCTTCTTTTTATAAATGTGAGGTTTCAATAAACTAAAATGGTCATTATTTTAGGTCTCTAGTATGAACGAGAATCATGAACCAATGTTCACAGACCTCAACTAACTAGTAACAGTAGCAGTTAAGTAGTAGTAGTACTGTAGTGTAACTAATAGCATGTTGAACGGTTGTTGTAGTGCTTTGACAATTGACTCTTAAAGAGTGCCGAAACGAGTCAGCGTTTAGTTTAGTGGTGGTGACGACAGTTGGGTCTGTGTGGCATGTATTAATTCGTGTAGCAGTGAAGGCGGAGGTACTGCATGAAAACGTACATTTGCCGCACAGATATAACTATTCACGTGTGGTCGCGGCAAAGAAATTGTTTTTAGTTCATAAATATGGACCTCCGCAAAGTAACGCATGATTCAATAAACTGTATGATCTTTCCAATTCTATGACAAGATCGAGAATTACGAAACGAGTGAACACCTACGTACTGGCGAGTATTAATTTGAAATCAGTACGAGCGCAATTACGAGTTGGAGAGGCGCAAATTCGGGTCGAAAGACACAGTATATTAGAAATAGATAAAAACCACGTCCAAAGTCTTCATTTAGATTAATAGTAAGGACCAGAAGCAGACCATTTGACTGTACCAGACCAATTCAATGTTACATCGGGGACAGTAGACAGAAAAATCATCACACGAGATGCCGCTGTTACTTAAGATGCGTTTCCACTAACGTGGAGCTGGGCCGAGCAGAAGGGAGCAAAGTGAAGTGAAAAGTGGCAAGATGAGAAGACTCTTAGGAATACTGTGATAAAAGGATGAAATGCCATACGCGCTTCAGCGGTTATGGCTATCACAATAAAAGATTAGGAGGACGCTAACGTAGTTACCTTTGAATTAAACAAAGATAGATAATATTATTGTACCCACTGTTACAAAACTGAAGTTTTGAGTTTATGACGCGTTGATAATATTAATCAAATGGCGTCCACGGACCGGAAGACGAGCTGTCGGTAGGCCTCCAACAAGATGGAGCGACGACCTAGTAAAGATTGCGGGACCG
This sequence comes from Clepsis dumicolana, assembly GCA_963691665.1. Classification (NCBI taxonomy): domain Eukaryota; kingdom Metazoa; phylum Arthropoda; class Insecta; order Lepidoptera; family Tortricidae; genus Clepsis; species Clepsis dumicolana. The sequence continues at coordinate 13,539,760 of OY829513.1, forward strand.
CGGTGGATGCAGAAAGCACAATACTGGTCTGAGTGGAGAGCCTTGGGGGAGGCCTGTGTCCAGCAGTGGACGTCTCTCGGGTGACATGATGATGATGATAATATTAATGAGGTTCGCAACTTTCTCTTACTCTCTATTCGTATTGCAATTTTCGAGTGGTATTTTCACAGGCCCACTATAACGATAAAGACGGGACGGGAAAAGAAGTATTTGGATTGATGGGCAAAACCTTTGCCTACCCTCTAATTGTCCATGACATGCCCTTAAAGAACATAGCGAATTCATAACAGACAAATCCACCGAAAACTAGTATTTCGAAGAAGCCAGCAGAAATTTACTCAACGATATAGAAAGGGGACAAATGAAACTAGACAATACGACCCTTTTGGCACCTGAAGGACACTACTTCACATACAGAATTGGAACCCATACCCATGTATGAGGCAATATGCATCACTTACATTAATGATAAAGATCGAAGAATCACAAGATAACAAGATTGCATTATTTGTTCAGGTACTTGCATGAAACGAGAACCATAAGACAAAATACAACGGGCGAGTACCTACATCAATCATCACTTGCAGAACGGGTGGATGCGTACTGGCGAGAATCCGGATTCAACGATGCAACATTATGCAGTGCCTTTGAAAAAAAGCATGTTCAAAATCACTGAAAAAGTGTATTTGGATTGATGGGAATTATTTAATTGAAAAAGAAATCGTAGAGGAATTCACTACTATTAAATATTCTAAAGAAGATAGTCAGTATGCTATTTCCGAGACAGTCGAACGTGAGCAAAAGCGTTACAATAGTTTTGTCAAAAAACGCCAGTTTAAAACCATAGAGGAACACAGTGAAGGCACATTATTAAAAGTAAAAGATTGAAGAGCGTTATAAATGATGCGTTTTCACACAACAATTTTCGTAATCTTTAGGAATGTATGCGGACGGAAGAATCACAAATGATACTGTCAGTTTTAAAATCTGACGCAGGTTTTTAAATATAAAACTGATGAAAAATTCAGAATATCCATGGTGGAGGCTATGCGTATCAGTCAGCGGAACGAAATGGTTTTAGAAAAGAGTATTATAATGAGCAAGTTGAATCGAGTTATAATAAATTAACACCGGACCCAGCCCCTAACACCGATGCCTACGAAAACTACCAACTTGTTCGATTAGTTAAAAAAATTACCTAAGTGAGTGCGGAGCCGCGGTACAGGACGTCGGGTACATCAACCGAGACTGCCCGCTCACCAAATATAACGGCAACCCTGCAGACTTAACCTCGCAAATGACGCCATCCACTGGATTAAGGACCTCAACATAGAACTGTAGATTGTAATGTAGAATTAGTGTTGGAACGACTGACTAAAATGCCATACGAATAATAAATAATTACCTAAGTGATTGAAATGACACGAAAGTTTTTTTAAACTTCAGTTTACTGTTAAAAATCTGGATTTCACTGCCAGAAAAGTAAACGACAAACAACTGATACCTTGTTATACTGAACCTTTGGCCATGTCAGCAGAGAAAACAAAGGACAAAATCATTGTTTGATTACATTGATCAAACGGCGCAGGAGTTGTAATTGTAGTCAACTTTGCCGATCCTAACATATCAGCTATCTATAGATCCTTATCTGCAAGATTGAACCAATGAATAACAATTTTGAGGATTAATTTAATGATTTTAAAGACTGGTTTTGTTTTTATAACTTTTTCATTTTCTTTGCTTAACTTAACTGTGGCCATTAAGTACTGTTACAAAGATAGTATGCAAAACTATTTATTTAACCAATTTATTAAGTAAACTCTACTTTAATCCTGTTACTCGTTTCCATTTATAATGAGATAGGATATAATAAACAATATTTGTAAGCCAGTATTACTCGTATTTCTACAATAAATGTATTCATTCATCAGTCAACATTAACCTTTAAATTATCTAAAATGAGTACAGGTCATGATTCCACAGACATCTTCAACACCAGAGATTACAGATGCATTGCCAACCTAGAGGGCTAAGATGAAATACTTGTGTTTGTGCTTAGCGGCATGATGAGAAAGTAAGATGGTGGTAGCTATCCGGCTGGACCTTGCAAAGCAAATAAAAATGTCAACACTATTTTTGATAGTCAGGCGGCGAAGTGTTGTTTGGCACCGCATAGGCAGTGGTTGATGATAATGATGATTGTCTGGGACTCCCGGCTGGGTCAAGCGGGCTGTCAATCATGTTGGACGTTCAATCAGCCCAGTTCCTCGTGGAGCCAATGGTTACTGCCCCAGAGTGCTCCAACGCAGCATCTCTCCTCGAATCTCCTTGTCCTCCAAGCGTGGGCAGTCCAAATTACTTTCCAATCAGCATGGAACACTGGAAAAAATAACCATTATTAATTGAACGACGATAATCCTTCAACAGCTGATAGGGCTGCTAACTAACTCTCAGAAAATTTAATTTCAGGTTTAGGAATACCCTAACCAACTTAAAATGAATAACCTAACCTAACCAACTTAAAATGAATAACCTAACCTAACCAACTTAAAATGAATAACCTAACCTAACCAACTTAAAATGAATAACCTAACCTAACCGACTTAGAAATGTTGAAAAACTTCCAACATTGTCATGTCTGTGGCATCATAGCTCCCAAACGGGTTTACCGATTTAGATACGGTTTTTTTAATCAAAAGCTAGTGTAATCGAAATTGTTCTTAGCCAAGTTTCATTAAAATCGGTTAACCCGTTTCTGAAATGTTGAACTTTGAATTGATAATGTCGAGGGTTTTTCAACATTTTTAAGTTGGTTAGATTTATAATACTACGCAATTTTTTTGAAAAATGTGGTTTTGTCAAATATTCCTCAATAACAACATTTTACACGGTAGGTAAATATTATTATTTTTCATGTCTAATCCTGTTTAGGTGAAAAAGAAGTCTTAAAACCCCACTTGATAAATATTCGCTTTCATCATACAAACATCTGCCCCGACCGGGGACCGAACCCGGGACCTCAAGCTTCATAGTCAGTCTCGCCACTAGCCTAAGTCATCAACTACTATCAAACATCAATAGTCAAGTTGTAAGAAAAAAAACCTAATTAGCTTGCATAACTTCAAAGCCTTAAGTCAAAAGTCAATGTGGACCAAATAAAAAAAATATGAAATTCGTAATTTTTCTTTGGCGGGTAGTTTGAAAGCCAATATTTTTAACGTCTTATCGAGACATTTAATCAACCTTACGTTAACAATTAAATTAAAGTATAATAGTTACAAATAAAAGATATATCTATATTTAGGTAACCTAACCAACTTAGAAGAGTTGGAAAACCTACGACATTGTCATTTCAAAGTTCAATATTTCAAAACTGGGCACCATGCCACGGGGGCCTTATTTAGATTTAATTTAGTTTTAAGTTTTGGTTTATTTAGTTTTAGCTTAGATTTAATGTCATTGTAAATTGCTCTTATTATGTAAATAAAGTTAGTACAGTAAAAAAATATAAATATATTTCAAAACAACCGATTTTACTAAAACTTAGCTAAAAACCATCTCTATTAAACTAGCTTCCGATTAAAAAGAAGCGAGTTATAGATGTTGGGAGTGGCAGCAGCGGAGGAGGTTAAATAAGAAAGGTCTTTACTACGAAATAGACTATAATGGTGCAAATAAAGTTACAAATATATCTTAATTCTAATTGTCCTAATCGAACTGATTCGGAAGTAAGATTGGCCACGAGCCATCGCGAGTGATTGATTTTATTGAGATACGAAAAGTGATGTTGCAATCGAAGCGCAGTGGTCCGATGCACCGCCGTATGCTGATGACGCGGCGATGTGACGTAGGATGACGCGGAGGCCTTCTTGGTGTGACGTCATGCCGTAACAAGCGCATCGAAATCGGTCAATCCGTTTAGGAGCTATGATGCCACAGATAGACATACAGGTTAAACTTATAACACCCCTCTTTTTCTTCGGGGGTTAAAAAAGAAAAATCCTGACTGACTGATTCATCAATGCCCAGACCAAATCTCCTTATTTGCTTCCGGTTAACGGCATCGACTTAAAACTAGGTATGAATATGCAAGTTGGACGACAATACAGATACAGTCATCAAAAAGTACAGTCGGCAAAGAATCTTGTACTAAAATGTCGTTTTTAACAGAAAACTTGAAATATGGTAAGTACCTATGTCTATCCGATCGCTCATACAGTGACATGAAAAAAAACAAGGGGTATTTTTCTTCGCTTTTTGATTTGTATGAAATTAATGTGAAAAACTTACTTTTTTTAAGTTACATAATCCGTAGCGTCGTGGATCGGACGTGGGCAGATCACGGAAGAGCCAGTAGATTCCTGGAAAAGGAGAGAAGTCAGTCGTTATAATTATACTTAATAATCGTTTTAAATCAGTAGGTATGGTACAGTTTTTACCAAGAAATATGACAATTGCTTGTTGTACACACCCAGGATAGGGTTCCGTAGCAGTGACGAAAAAAACCCTCGTATACTTAGTTTTAGATAATTTTAGTTGGTGATTTTTTTTTCACTATCTACGTGCATTTTATAACATAGGAAGCGCCATTGACAGCCAAAGTATGTCTAAAATGAATGCTTCGAGTAAAACCAAAATCCTATTTTATAGATGCTCACAAACTGTATTTTTTTAAATTGGATTTCATGAAACCAACAGTTGTTGTTTTTTTTTTGTTTTTTTACCTTTTCCTTGTAAGAGGGTAGTTTAAAAAAATGCAATTCAATATTTATAATTTACAGTAAGTATCTACACACCTCGTACAAATCAAAAAATACATGATCAACCGAATGAAAGGACTGTACACAAGCAGACAGAGTGACATGACAAAATTGTTAAAGATCGTCAAACCTACCTCCATTTTAAATACGATAAATTTAACGGACAAACCCGCACCGATTTTGGAGTAAAATGTCACTAACGCAAATTTTATTTTGTTAATTTGTACGTTTTTTATACACAAACAAATATAAAAATACAAGGCGGAATTCCAAGATTTTTCGCAGTTTTTATATTTATTTATTAAGATAAAAAAAAAACAGTGAAAGCCCCATAAAAAACAAAGGAACGATTATTTCAATAGACGTTGTCATAAAATTTAAGCAGCGTGACTAAAAGACGGAAACCAATTACTAGCAAAAATCTTAGGTAAGGACGTAAAATGAGTAAGTATTATAGTCTCTCCTTAATAACTTATACAGACACACATGGACACACTGTTGTGTTCAAATGATCGAATATCGTGGATTCTGACCGATAAATTTGACGACCGGATGGCTCAGTGGTTAGAGACCCTGACTATGAAGCTTGAGGTCCCGGGTTAGATCCCCGGCCGGGGCAGATGTTTGTATGGTGAATACGAATGTTTGTTCTCGGGTCTTGGATGTTTAATATGTATACAAGTATATATTTATCTATACAAGTATGTTTATCCGTTGTCTAGTACCCATAGTACAGGCTTTGCCTAGTTTGGGACTAGGTCAATTGGTGTCATTATATTTTTATTTTTATTTATTTATTATTTATAAAAAATGTGTGTCATTTAAAATGATTACTGTACAGAACCCTCAACAATTATAAAAGACAATGACTCCTTTTACGTAATTCATTCATTAGCGTTTCTGAACAAATAGCCATAATTTACTCATATGAGAATAAGTTCGTGGTAGTATCAAGATAAAACTAAACTTACTTTGTCTGCAGGTACACTAGACATTTATTAGTTTTAGAACTATATTTACTGATGTACACACACAAGCTTAAATAATAAGAAAGAAACAAATTTTAAAACTGAGAAGATTTAACACAGTTTCGAGAACTTTCTGGTATCGTTATCGTAGTCACAGAAGAAATGAGATGACAAGATGAATGAATAAAAATTTATTATCTGCAAAGGTAGCCAATTTAAACTACCCACTTAAAAATATGATTCGTTGAATTATATATTAATTATAACCTAGACATTCCGTTCTACGCAACGCTACAAAAAACTCTTTAAAGAAATTAGCGGGTGGCAGGACTTCGTGCGAGCTCTGTTCGAATCACTACAACCGTCTTTCTCACTAATCCTGCCTCTAAGCAGCAGTGCTTTGCACTGTTTAATTGTGTACCGGTGTGGAGAGTAAAACAGCCGGTGTAATTACGGGCATAAGAAGCATTTCATCTTAGCTCTCAAGGCTGGCAATGCATCTGCAAACCCCCGGGGTTGCGAGTGCGGGTGGGGGATGGGCAGTGGTGATCACTTACCATCAGTTGACAAGTGGTTGTTCGTTTGCCTTTCTTATAGTATAAAAAGTGATCGAAACATTTACAAAAAAAGGTAGGTGTGCATCTCATTGCATTTTGTTTGGTTTGTGCTTGTTTGTGAAGTTTCGCATTCGTTTCTTTGGGCCATGTTAGATAGGCGGGGTGACTTGGACTACAAAACTTTATCGAGATAGAAAGAGAGAGACACCTCGCGTGCCAAAGAGAGGGGCTAAGAGTTTCAAAATCCAAAATGTTATTTAGTACCTACTCATAGGCGGTCGAAAGCTCTTTTATAGTTTTTTTTTCGCTCCAGCGCTTTCGGAAAGACCATGATTGTCATGAAGAATGCGCCACAAGAAACTTGGCACAAAGTCATTTTCTATAAAAACAAGTTACATTAGCTCTTACAATACATAACCACAGATGAATTACACGAAGGAAACTCACTGTATCATTACGTAGAAAACAAAGGAAAAAAAACAGTACTTTAGATACAAGTGTAAAGAAATAATTAATAGAACAGCAAACTCATGGCCCGCTCTGCGAATTTTAGTCCGCTACCGACCGCTTTCGGCGTGCGATGTTTTTTTTTAAAGACATAATGCCTTGTTGTTCAATAGTCAACTCTTTAATCACCACCACAGCACCACCAAAAAAGTTGGAGCTAGTAATCGATGTATTTTCTTTCATCGGTAAGTGCTCTTTTTCCTAATGGATGAAATGGAAGAAATCCACACAGATTATATGTACCCAGGCAACGTATCAAACTTTACAGTAAAAACATATATGGAATGGCAATAAAAAATTATAACAAGTTACCTAATGACATGAAATCGCAATGCAATAATAAGTTTCAAAAAGACTTGTTCAAATGGTTGCTCGACAGGTGTTTTTATTCTGTTGCTGACTTTTTGTGCTGTGAAATGAATTAATTGTTTTATATGACCTGTATAATCTTTATATGCTAATGATGTAATAGTAATTTTAATTGAATTTATTTCATAATTTTATTCGTAATTTAATTCAAGACTTGTAATTGTAACCGTTAGATATTTCTACGCCAAAACTGGCAGAATATGCTGTTGTAATTATATTGAAACATCTGTACCTACCATATTCTAAGAAATAAACCATTTCTATTTATATTTCTAAAAAATCTAACTATTCAAAATTTTACACGCTCGGTTTCCATAGAAATAGATAAACTCTGTCCCTCTCGATATAGTTTTGTCACTTGGACCCATATCCAGAAGAGTGGCAATAAAAAAAAGCCAACCAAAATGAGATAATTTGCCACAGAAGTTAGTATAGCTATTTTATTTATTACCCGTTAGAAACTTGACGAAGGCAGCCGTTTAATGTGTAAAGTCACGTGTCATCACAATCTCGCCACGCACTCACAGTGATTAAACTGACATTAACGAAATGATTCTTAATAAATTACGCAATTAACTAATCAAGTCCTTCCTCGTGCACTAACAAAGTCGTAAACAAATGAGATCTAATTAAACATGAAATAAAAGGAGGGTGAAATTTGTAATTCCATCATTCTTTGTTTGCTCTCAGGATTGTTGATTTCGCAAATCAGAAAAATGTTTAAGCCCAGTGAAACCAAAGTTGTTATGCCAGTGGAGGACGCGGACACGGAGTCTTGTGCCTGTGAAAATGTAAGTAATTCACTTTTCCACGTGTTATAAATTAGATAATTGCTTTGTACCTCTGCTTTCTACCTACCCTATAAGTTTTTTATTGAAATATTTGACACTTATGTTTCTAAATTATTTTAGGTTTAGAATTAAAATTACAATCTGCTACGAGTATTGGAACTGTGATTCCCGGCGTGAAACCTTTTCACAGTAAATATCACAATAATTGGAAAATTGTTATGAAGTCTACTGTGAAAACGTTCTACAGAGCGGGTCAGAAAACAATTTTTTTCACTAGAGCTGACACGTTATTAGATTAAAATTAAACTTAACTAACGTCATTTAGACATTTTTATAGCGAAGCGACTCAAGCCTGTCATATGTATGTGAAGCGTTTTGAAATAGATTACATTGACTCATTCATTCCATCCGTGCTGCCTCTAATGAACTTACCTAATGATCTATTGATAACAACTTTAGTATGATCTTAGTCTACCGTATTTTTCACGTGTAGGATTAGAATTTACTCCAGCCGTTTGAAACTTGGATTGCCAAGACAGTCAGTTAACAAACTTAAGACTAGCTATATTGAAAAACAACACAAAACAAGTCCCTTTGCTATCAAAATCTTACCTATAACTTACCATTGTTTTTTTAGGTAACTCACTGGTTAAACAACAACGAGCAGTACCTAAGGCAGCCTCCGGCCGAACATTACATCATGACTGAACTATACGACCGACAGTTCAGAACACAGACGTACTACCGCCCCCAGCCAGTACCTCTGCTCTTACCACTGAAGCCGGTAACAATGCCATGCATAAGGTTGTCACCAATGATACCGGTTTACGAGAAACCGCTGAGGAAATACTACGCTGATTCTGCTGAGAAGAACCCGGGAACTTCAAATTCTAATCAGACTTTTGTCCAAATGGAATCCCATGGTTCTTCGTATTACCATGACCAGAATGAACGTTCCGTACGCACACAGAGACAGATACTAACGCAACAAACACAAGCTAATGAGCCAGTGAGGGAGACGAATGCCCAATCGCGTAATGACACGTCATTTGTTAACTTTTTTTAACTCTGAGTCGGTTTGAGAAAAAAAGACAGAAGTTTGAATGAAATCAAAACTGTATTATTCAAATGGCACTTACCTAGCCTTCAATTTACTCTTTTACACCTACTAAACCTAAACTAATTTGAAATGAAACTTTTTTATGTGTACTTTGTACTTTTTACCCGAATGTCTAAGGAGGGTTATTATGTTTTTCGAGCGTATGTATGTCTAATACTTTGACACGCTTTGCGGCCTAAACCGTTTGACGCAATGATATTACATATAAAGAAGAGGTAGATATGTCATCAGCATGCCAAATATAAAGCGCAGTAATAGAGACTACGAATTGTAGCCTCTTTGGCCACAATCTCTTTCAAATAAGGCCCAAACTTGCGCGCAAATATCATAACGTTTGGAACATGTTTTTCGATTGTCTTGTGAACATTGACGTATCTTTACTTATAGTATCATTGGTTTGACGGATTTCAACATATTATATGAGGTGTCATAAATTCGTCTCATTTGTGGGAGTGACATAGGTTATGTTAACATAAGTTAATTGTATGCTGTCGACTTTTTGTTTGTGAATTAATAAGTTATTAAGGCTAGGTTTAGTGCTCGATCGACGAAACATAGCAATATCAATGAAAATATAATTTGGTAAACTCGATCGAGCATTGTAATTATTCAAATTTTAAATAATTATCTAATTATGACAATGATGAATAAAAATACTTAATTTTACAGGCAGTCTAATTATTTGTACTGAATTAACTACTAAAATTAAAAAAAAAACAATTAATGTGCTCACTCGTGACCACACACAAATCTAATACAGCCCTTACGCCTACAATACAATAATTATTTCGCAACAGGTACCTACTTTTTTGTGCAATCAAATTTTTGAGTTTGCTCAAGCTTGAGTTACACCCTTCAAATAGCACTGTGCAATAATATATATTACAAAAAGAAAACTCCTGACTGACTGACTGCACTTTTTGTTGTGTATTGTCACCCAACTTACATATCCATACCAAATTTCAAGTCAATGCCATTGACCATAGAATATGCAACTGTTGCCAACCAGCAGAGGCAATTAATGTCTTGGAAGAATGTTTTTTTTTTGTTTCTAAATAAAAACTTTACAAGGTTGTTCACTCAGACCTACTAAACTCCTTCATTAAAACGCATTCTGTATACCTAATTATCAGTATTATCACACCTGCACGCACGCCATTTTGTCGCTTATCGCGCAGTGCATCCCTTTCATAGTGAATGAATCATTGAAGTACGCACTGAGCGACAAGCGACCAAATGGCGCGCATGCTGGCCCCCCTGCTCTCAGAATTTAACTGGAATCGGTTGAGCAAATTACTCTGCGACCTGGACGTCTAGAGTGTAATCAACGATCAAAAATACGTCTTGATCGCGTTTACGTCGTCGATACGTGCCATTAGTGGCGCTGCTAACGTGCCCATAGTAATTCAGATGTAAACGCGAACACAATCGAGACGTTTTTTTTCGGTTGTTGATTACTCTAGACTCTCTGTAGAGGAGATCAGCCAGACAGACGTACGACGGCGTTTTTGCCCAAGCTCAAACGGAGACGCTTCGCTCTCGCCCGGTCAATTATTCATTTTATATATCAAATAAATTACCAATCGATATTTTATCGCCCAATTCCCTTGAAATCGTCTGAGGAAGGCTATAAAGGCGTCGATAATAGATTGGGAGTTATTCTAAACGACACGTAAAATTTTAATAGCCCACCCTGATATTTTATTGGCGAGCGATCTGATTTAGTACTGGGGCTGTGAATTGTTTTAATCAGTTCGATTGCTTATTGATTAGGTTACTATTATTAGCATTGTAAATGTACCTAAAATAATTTTAACTGTTCAGGCTAACTAGAACTAGACTTTGTTTAACCCGAAATAAATGAGGAGATACAATTTATGGCTTTTAAATAGATAAATAAAATCGGACAATAAAATCGACTTAAATTATTAATTAAGTCAATTCCAATTTGCTATATTACTTACTTTTAATATGTATAACCATACCATACCATTATACCAATAGAAATTTATTTAAAACAAATATACAATGAAAAAAATTAAATACCTACCAAGCCTGGACCTTAGGAGGGTGCCCATCACGCAGGCAGCATTCCCTCGCTGAATTACGATAGCAATTCTTTGCGCGAGAAAGCTGCCCGCGCGAGGGTCGCCTGTTGCCTCTGTCAGCGGTTTGCTCAGCTCCTTGTGGAGCCCGAGCGCACTCCTACCCCAAGGACTGAGCGTCTCGACGCCAAACGGCAAGAACTCGTATTGGTCGCCGAGACAACTGTATGTACTTGCTATAATAAATCGTATTTTTCACAAATTTCAAACTGATGCGTACGGAAATCCAATTACGCTATTCGAGCAATTAATTAATTGCAATTAATCAGCGCGTTACCACGGTTTGGTAAAGGTTTGGGTTCGAACCCCAATTCTAGATTTTTTTTTCTGGTTGTCCTGTATATTTACGCACCAGTTTGAAATTTGTGAAAAATAACTTCGAACGAGATGACCGTAAAAATAAAACACAAAAAGTTACTTTTTAATAAATCGTACTTACAACAAGCCCGATCAATACTTAAGCTTACTTAACCCAGTTTTTCGAGTTAAATTGAATCAGTCCCATTCTAAGGAGTTGTAAATAATTGATTCGGTCTGCATTTACCAGTTTTAATAGGATTATCCGGGTACGCCGTTCGCGACTTCGCATAAGCCAGGTAAACAACTTTGGGGTAAAGGCATAATGAAAGTGGCAAGCGCAGCGATGAGCGTTTTTAACCCCCGACAAATCTGTGTATTATCTATGTGTCTGTGTATCTGTGTATCGCTGAAATCCTATCGGATTTGTTGGGGTTGCGGGTGAGCTTTGTTGGGGTTGCGGGTGAGCGTGGGATTGTTAAAGTCTCAAAGTTGTCAGAAAGTTTATTGTTCAAAGTGTCACTACAATCGACTATGTTAACTAAGTACTATAAGAATGTTAGTAAAATTATTTGCAATAAATGTTAAGTAAATGACGGTCGCGACGGAGTCGAAAAGTGCACTATTTGTAAACTACTGCGCCGCCAAAGTAGCAGCGCAGCGGCTTGCGTCTGACGTCACAATGTTTGGTGCAGTTGCACTGAACATCATTATAGGCATGGGAGCCATGTGGCAGGTGGTGTATCTCTGTATCTGTGTTTGGCATCATAGCTCCCAAATGGATGGACCGATTTCGATGCGGTTTTTTAATCGAAAGCTACTTTAATCGACTTAAGTTTCATTGAAATCGGTTCACCCGTTTTTGAAATATTGAACTTTGAAATTGTCATTCGGGGGTTTTCAACTTTTCTAAGTTGGTTAGGTTATGTCTCTACGGTAATGAGCAGTGTTTTTAAGCAGACATCGGAATCTTTTTAGGTAATGTCTAGAGAGTGACGAAGACCCTATACATCCCCTTGTAATTCTAAAGATATTTGACCTGGAGACCCTATACATCTCCTGCTCAATTAAAACGTGCCAATAAATTAAAGTGTTCTGGTTTTGCTGTTCTAATAATTATTATTTTTTTACACTTTTTTCTAAAATACGGTATTTTTTTTCTCTTTATTTTTTTTTAATGATAGAGTGAGCTTTCTTTGTGTAATTTTCTGTGGTTACGTATTGTAAGATCTGATGTAACTTGTTTTTAGAAAAAATGACTTTGTGCCAAGTTTCTTGCGGCGCATTCTTCTTGGCAATCATAGTTTTTCCGAAAGCGCTGGTAGACCCAAAAAAATGACGTGTAAAATAGCATTCAACTGCCTATTTGCTGAATAAAATTTTGAATTTTGAATTCCTTCCCATACAACGAAATGTTCCCTTCGAGAAAATGATTAAATCAGAATTGAAAAAAACTTTAACTTTATTCCGATTCGTTAGAAAACTGGGACTGATTGGGAACTATAGCCCAAGCTATTTCATTCTCATGACTAGATAGGTTGGTAAACAAACCAGAGAGATTCAACATCAGTATACATAAAATATTTTAGTCTTAAGTCACAGTTTCGTCCACCTACCTTCGAATAGCAAAAACACTGAACGATTTAACACCGAAGCGGTACAAAGTCGTAGATTACGATTTTGTTGCCAATTGCCGCTCTATACATGATATACATACTAATGTTGAATCCTCTTTGAAACAATGAGCATGTAGCACGGCGCGCTATTTTGTCGCTTGTCGCGCACTGCGTAACTTTCATAGTGATGGATTCAGTGAAGGACGCACTGAGCGACAAGCGACAAAATGGCGAGCGTGCTAGCTGCCCAGCCCCCCGACTACGAAGTGCAAAATTCGAACTTCATATCGTGCCGTCCCTCTCAAGCTAATATTATTTAACACGAGAGTGAGCGGGGCGATACGATACGAACTTCGATTTTCGTAGTATGGGGGCTGTAATATGAAATGAGTCGCCATCACTAACGTCTCAGCCTAAATGTCTCTATTTCAGATATTGAATATTAGGCGTAGCTTTGGGTTCGTAAGACGTCCTTTCTCGAGTTTGAAAAGTAACTAATAGTAACTGTATCTATTTTGTTGCTAATATTAATAAATCCAAATAGTTAGGATATTAGGTAGGTAGGTATAAACAGTTCAGTGATCAAAATCATTGAGTGTGTACACAGACGTAACTCCGCGAAGGACCGAATCCTAATCCTAACCTCCTAACTAATATTATAAATGCGAAAGTTACTCTGTCTTTCTGTCTCTTTGTCTGTCTGTTTGTTACCTCTTCAAGGGAAAACCGCTGCACCAATCTAGATAAAATTTGGTAAAAAGGTAGGTAGTTTAAACATTGAGGAATAACCTAGGCTACTTTTTATTCGGAAAAATCATATAGTTCCCGCGGGATAGCGATAACCGAAATCTACGCGGACGAAGTCGCGGGCAACAGCTTTATATATAAAAACCGGCCAAGTGCGAGTCGGACTCGCGCACGAGGGTTCCGTAGAAAGATTTTAACACTTTTCCCCAGTGTTTTAAGAAGTCCAGTGTAAGCAGAGCCCTGCTCCTAAGCAAATTGTATGCAGTTGGGGTCAACTTATATTGGTCTACGAAATCCAGAGACAGACATAAAAATTTAAGATTTTGAGACTTTTCTGAGTGGTTGTACTATATGAGCTACCCTCATACCAAATTTCAAGTTTCTAGGACAACTGGAAGTACCCTTTAGGTTTTCAAAAAACTGCAATTTGTATGGAAACGACTTTTTTAATTACTGTGTCTTTTGATTGCGTTGACTTAGATGCTTGATTTTTTCACAGCTTCAGGATGCTGAAATTAATATGGAATACTGAAACCTGCGGTCCCAGGTTTCAGTATTCCATATTAATTTCAGCATCCTACCTCTACGCGTTCCAGAGAAAAAGGGTCTTGACAGACAAACAGATAGACAGACGGACAACAAAGTGATCCTATAAGGGTTCCGTTGTTTTCCTTTTGAGGCACGGAACCCTAAAAACGGCAAAAAATCATGTGATGTTGTATGGGAACCCCACTTAAATATTTATTTTATTCTGTTTTTAATTCTGAGAGGAAGCCTGTGCTCAGCAATGGGACGTATATATAGGTTTCTTTATTAAGCAATTTTGGCTCAATCTTCTACAGAAACTTTAACCGTGACCGCAGAGTAGCTTACAAAGAAAACCTCAATGACATCTAATCGCCGAAATAAAGACCTAATAAGTTTTTGGTTAAAGTCCAGTTGGCAAAACCCTGGCCTGTCCAAGCCAACTGTGCAATTCAAGCGTTTGGACCTCTGCCAGGTCACCGAATTCACTAAAACGTATACTTACCATAATCGTATCGACAACTTCAAAAGTTAGTGGCCAGCTGGCCAGAGGGAGTACGAGTATTCGAATCCTGCGTAACGTTACGGATATCGTATCGAGATCGAGAAACCTCATACTAAATCTTTGTTACAAATACGCTCATGGGCGGGCGCTGTTCCAAACGTCATACAAACTCGATAACGTTTACTATTCGATTTACGTGACGCAGGATTCGAGAAGTCGTGCTCGACCCTCAGAGGGAGTACGAATAATATTCAAATCCTGCGTAACGATACGGAGAAATTTGCATGACGTTCAAAACAGCGCCCGCCCGTGAGCTTATTTGAAACTAAAATTTAATGTTTTTTTTTTTATTATTTCGATACGATAACATTACTTTATGCAGATTCGAATATTCGTACCCGGGCCTCAGACTCCTATATTCACCAATGGTCAGTTTACAATAATGACAGTAAGTTATTATTCGTATTTTTTTTTTGAAAAGTGGCTAAAATTTTTAATGATTGTTTTTTAAGTTCGTAAAAAAAAACTTGTATATTTTGTGGCCTAAAAACTACCAAAACTTAATTTTAAAATGAACTTCTCATAAATGGACGAAAACGCTGCCGGTCATGATTTTCTATGTGTGTGTGTGTGTGTGTGTGTGTCACATACATGTCACATCAGCATCACATTCGGAAGTGAAATGCATTCGGGTTGAGACCGATGGAAAGCGGGAGGATCTTGTCGTTGAACTGAACCATGTTCTGGACCTCATATCTTCATGGGGTACCAATAACTTGGTTGAGTTCAACGCCAAGAAAACATAGGTCTGCGCGGTCAGCTGCAAAAAATCCCCCTTTTCTCTACTTCCTTCTCTTCAGGGCGTCCCGTTGACGATGTAGGGCAGCCTTAATATCTTAGGCATGAATATTCGCTGCGATCTTAATCCTAGGGATTACATCGAAAACGTCATAACAACAGCTTCACGGAAACTCGGAATCCTGAACAGGGTGTGTCGGTTCTTCACGTCTGAGCAGAGAAGTCTTTTTTATAAGGCCCAAGTCCGCTCAGGCGTGGAGTACTGCTCGCATCTTTGGGGTGGTTCCGCAAAGTACCTTCTCGATGCCCTGGATCGATTGCAGCATCATTACAGCTAAGGCGAGAAATAGCTTCACTTAGCGTCTTTTATCGCCTTTATTACGGGAAATGCTCTGCAGAGCTATTCCAACTCATTCCTCCCTCTCCTTTCCTTTACAGGACCACCCGCGCTGGCCTCCGACGTCATCACCACACGATCCAGCCATTCGGATCCCGAACCAAAAAGTTCGGTACTACATTTCTAAGTAGAACTGCCAAAATGTGGAATGACCTCCGAGCTTGGGTGTTCCCTCCCTCGTACAACATCGGTTCCTTCAAGAGAAGTGTGAAGAGGCACTTTACCAAGCCGGCATGACGGTGCTGACGGACTGGGGGATATTATGTCCCACTTCCGTCAGCATTGTTTTCTGGACTGCATTGTGTGCTTACCATCAGGCGACATGTAGCCACTTTGCCGAGCTGCTATAAAAAAAAATGCGAATGCCGTTTAGAACTTTCGTTACTTACCGTTTTTTACAAATTCTATGAATAAAATTACAGGTAAAAAAATAAATTTTTAATTAAGTTTTCAAACGATATATTTTAAAATCCACATATTTAGGTTCGCTAGGCATAATACCATTTTTTTTTTTTTGTTTAGTCTATAATTGTGTCCCACTGCTGAGCAAAGACCTCTCCTCTTGACTTCCATATCTCCCTATCCTGAGCCGCATCGGGCCAATCTTTTATTGCGGAGTCTAGGTCGTCTCACCATCTCCGCCTGGGCCTGCCACGCCGCCGCTGACTGTCGTTCGGTACCCACCATGTGGCTGAGTGCGCCCACCTTTCTGAGTGCATCCTTATGGTATTATACCATAAGTATAAAATATTATATATTTTTTTATAATTTGTGATATGAGTCCACTAGCCTATTCGGTGTAAAATTGCTGACATAATGAGGCTTGTTTTAGCGCGCTTCATATTTCCAATGAAGTGCAGATCGAATTTGTCATTGTAAACTGACATTTTGTAACGTTTTTTTAATAGGAGCCAAATACAAATATTTTTGTATTTAAATAGGAAACAAAACCTACTCAAACGTCTTTGCTTACTTACTGTCAGGTAAACAATCATACATGTTTTAACATGAAAACGTGTTTGTTTCGCTGCCGCCGAAGCTTATGCTCCTAGAGGAAGGAAGGATTAGTCCCGAGCATGTCGGGCTGTACTCGACTTACATACGTGAGTGATCCGTTTATTTCACTACAACTATACAATACATTGTTGTATATTGTCTATTATTGTTTTACACGTACTACAGTCTTATTGTATCGTTCAGTTGAATTATTTTTTGAATAATAATACATTTTCATTATCACTCAATCTTTCAACCGTTCCGTGGAAATCCTTTAATACTGGAAATGAAGTGATCATGTCAGCTACTTTCCCTATCGAATCGGAATATTAAGCAAAAAATTTGAATTATTCATCCAAATTTTTAAAGCCTTCTTCTAAAGGTTTCTTTTAGGTCAATGGCATACGATTTCAACTGTATCAAATTCATTCCTAGCCTTTTACTTTTTTTCATGTTTTTCTTTCTTGGTCTTAGATTTTGTACAGAAAACTTAAAAATTGCGTTGGCATGACCTACATGCTCAAGTGGCATGCTCAAGTGGGGAGATTGTATTATATTGGTCAATACAAAAAAACATTTCATAAGATACCTATCCATTGCATAGGACTGTGAGCTGGTGCCTATTCAGGCACGACCGTTGGGTGAATGACGTAAATGTAGCTCTAGTGGTTCAAGCAGCAAGAGACGTAAGACGAGGGAATAACACCTGTGGTTTAAATGATTTTTATTGTCTTTTTCACTATGAACGAATACACGACTTTTCATATCAAAGCCTATTGACAGAGTGTTGCTCTTGTTTTGTGTCTTTTAGAAACTTTGAATTCGTATTTTTAAATAACGAACACAATCATCAAACAATGAGCGGCCTCTTCACAGTACTACCTATTAACAGAGCGACACTTACCCACCTGGTCTCTATTTCACTAACGTTACTCAGTTTGCAATGCAAGTCGTTGTAATGTACTCGTAAATCAATGCCTTAACGCGTAGGCATTTGTTTCAGTGCACTTCATATTGACAATGTAATGAAGATCGAATTGTCATCGTAAATGTAAACTGACTTTTGTAAGGTTGGTGGCGTGGCCCCTTTTTCAACAACTTTACAACTGTCAGTTTTCAATGACAATTCGGTGTCAACTGCTGACTTGAAGAGCTTTGGTTTTAGCGCGCTTCATTTTGTCAAAGAAATATAGTTCGAATCCTAACTATTACTATAAATGCGAAAGTAACTCTGTCTCTCTGTCTGTCTGTTTGTTACCTCTTCACGGGAAAACCGCTGCACTAGTCTAGATGAAATTTGGTAAGAAGATAGTTTGAATATTCAGGAATAACATGGGCTACTTTTTATTCGGGAAAATTATATAGCTCCCGCGGGATAGTGATAACCGAAATCTACGCGGACGAAGTCGCGGGCAACAGCTAGTAGTCATATAAAACTGACAATCGTAAAGATGGTGAAATAGGGACCAGGGGGGCTAGCACGCGTGCCATTTTGTCGGTTGTCGCTCAGTGCGTCCTTCACTGATTCCATGATTATGAAAGGGACGCACTGCGCGACAAGCGACAAAATGGCGCGCCGTGCTACATGTGCTGGTACCTGTGAAATATTCAGACATTACCGCATTTAATACCAAAAGAAACCTACAATGCGAATTCTGATCAATATGATGCCTAAAAAACAATTACTTTGCTCACCCGCACCTCCGCAAAGTAACGCCTGATTCAATAAATTAATATGATGCCTAAATAAAGAATTTTTTTTATTATTATATTCAAACCAATCCCAAGGTCAAGCGGCAATAATTCTCTAAAAGAAATCGAAAGATCTTGTATCTGGTTTGGTTTGAATGCTTTGATTCTTCGTATACTTTATTCTTTTCAATATCTATAACAGAAATTATTTTGTCTTGTTTATTTCTAGTACTGTATTGTCTAAGGGTTGTTATTTCTTCTGCATTAATACCTACGTTCACCGGCACAATTAATGGCACACTTTTTTTCCAGTTATTATGAAAACTGGATATGAAAAAAGCAAACATTCCAATGCAGCTTCTTGGATATGGAATACAGCAGGTCTGTACCAAACATTTAAACGTAGACCTTTTCAAATTACTAGTGGAGGGAAAGGTATTGTAATAAAACAACCGAAATAATCAGCAGTAATATTTTAAATTGCTTTGAATCACAATTTCGTAGTGTTTATAGATTATAATAATTACAAAGGAAGATTATTTTTTGTTCAAAGTACACTTCATCCAGAGGAATCAACAGCTCGTACTCTCTGAAGTCCATCTCCAAATATAAATTCTCATACAGCAGTCTAATAACGATAATGATGTGTGTGAAGTTCCCAATCCGCACTGGGCCCGCGTGGGAACTATAGCCCAAGCCCTCTTATTCTGAGAGGAGGCCTGTGCTCAGCAGTGGGACGTAAAAAAGGCTGGTGATGTGTTTAATAACAATACAAGTCGCATAAACGTAACTGAAATCTCATTCATAATATTATACAGTGACTTAAATTTCACATTTGGTAACTTTAATTGCTTATTATATGATCACAATTGAAACTAGGATGTCTTTTGTAGAAATTATTATATATCATTGAACTAAATATAGTAGGTACAAGACTTCGAGACCTTGGTAAAAGAGGCTTGTATCTTGAGAGTGAAAATTACGTTACAGTTATACAAATCATTCAGGTATTGAATAAACATAAAGTTCTCTTTACGTTCTGTGTGTTGATCTGTTCTAAAAGCCTCTTTCACATTATTATACAATACTTCAATGTGTTGTACCAGCAAAAGTATTTTTTTCGTCTTCATACAGTTTGTACCAAATTTACGTATGACGAAATCTCTTCCACCTATATAAGGGAGTATGATATTATTGATTAAATTTTCTATAGATCGTCACAAATCGTTTAAGTTAATAAAATTATGCAATATTAAGCACTCGATGAAATATAATTAGCTTCGACACGACGTGAAGTTCAGAAAAATAATTGACTATAAAGATTTTACTATTACGTACACTGGTACTGACTATTGGATTTCGCGAAAGAAGAATATCATCTTTGCAACACGATTTTGGACGATTCAATCGATTCCAAATGGTTATACAGATTATAATGATCAATAGGTAAATGGAAAAGAAACTAAGTTCGTAGATATTTATATCTAATTTTTTATAGAAATAGCAATCTGCCAAAAAGCGATCCTAAAGTCAATCTTAAACCTCCGAACGATTCTTAGCATCGAGTCAAATACATTTAAAATTTTATCATTCAATTTGGACAATTCACATTCCTTACAAATAGACATCCTTTCATACTTGGTGTTTTAGAAACCTTGAAACTGGCAGTAACAATTTCTTACATTTGCTATAATTGAGTTATTTTGCACTAACGTAAGTGAAATCTTTTCAATCTATGTTGCTGTGTCATGCGGCGGTGATACTTCAAAGGTTAATTACTCATCCTTGGTTCCTCGCATCATTTTGTACGAAATAACAATTATTGCTCAAGAAACTTCAAGTACGTTAGTACATTATACATTTTTTTTTTTTTCAAAAAAAAGCTTATTAAGACGCTTAATAATTGCGTTCAACTAAACCTTACCTTTAAAAATAACATCATTAAATTTGCTATCAAATATATACGCTACAATATAAAAAATGTTTTAAGCAATAACACTACTCTCTAGAATAAGGGTTGTAACCAACTTTAGCACGTCGTGGATTTATAAACTAACATAGTATAGAAAATTATTAAAGTTTTAGTGAATACTTCTAAAATATTTCATAGAGAAGCTGTGCTTCCTTTAAAACATGTAACGTATTTACTACAAAATTTACACTACAAATTATATTTATAATAAAATTTCGTTTAATTTAAACAATGCCATCAATTGTTACAACCCGTAATTTCAGCGCTAATTATAATAATAATATTAAACAATCTAGTGGTCTAGCATTTCATAAACAAAATTACAACTAATATTAATAATACGCCGTGTCAAAATTTCTCAATAAGTTATAATTTATCTAAGTGATATGCAATATATTTTAGGCAGGCTCGTTTTCAACAGAAAAGCAAAATTGCTGCGATACCAGAAATGGTACGATTTTGTCACTATCTTGCATGGAGTCTCATTTGTAACCAATGCATGTTATTTCTGAATGTGACAAAACTTTAAACTTTGTCACTGGTATTGCTTCAATTTTCAAAAACAACGTGAGCAAGCTACAGCGTTTACTAATAACCTTTAAAGTAGTAATACTACTACTACTGTCCAAACATGTCTTTTGTATTCTTCAATTCAACTCAGATAATCATATTTTTGGAAAAACAATTTACAGTCATCATGTCCGGTTCCAAATACTCTTTCATTTTTCAAAAATTCTCTATGGTCCAGAAAATCCTGCACTCAACAAATCTTGAGTTTCTTCATTGGTACCGTCTAGTCTGGCTTGGCCAATGAAATTGCAGGTATTTTCTTAGACGAAATGAGAAAGTATTTGTGATTCTCTTACTTTTTGCTTGCTCGATATCACAATATTAAATACAGCGCCTTTGGCAAACGTGATTGGAATAGTTAAAACTACGGCCCACCATAAATGAACATTGAACCCATCTTCTCTCACTAAAACCCATTCCATACCTCCACTAACATTACTATCATGAATCATAGTCTTAGGAATACTTACTTTATATGAAGTTAAAATGTGTGAACAAGCTTCTTATAGTTAATAATAAAAAGTATTAGTTAAACTTTAAATTTAAATTCTATGTATAGATTCCAAGATTTTTCTTTTTTTTTTATATATAAGTTGTAATTTATCTAACTATATCTACTTCTAGTGCACTTTCTTTTAGCTGTGGTCAATGACTAAGGCTTGCCGTAAGTGTGTTTCATTAACTAGTTAATTGAAGTAAAGATAATGGAAATTAGGAACATTTCTGTTCTTCATTTGTTTTGTCTTATTTAGTTTGATGGTAGAATTTACTTTTGTTATACATGGATGAATTCAGTGGGTGCTTGTCAATGAAGCACAGCGTACGGCGGCACTAGAAAGCATTCTATATTATTAACTGTACTGTGACGATCGCGTGGATAATAAAATACGGTTTCCGTCTACATCTTGAGTTACTTCCACCACAAAAATATTATTGCTTTCAGAGGTTTGCGTTATCGTTATAAATACACTTTTTTTCGTATCATTTTTCCCTTTTCTATTAATATCATCGGCGCTCAAGAAGCAATCGTGCACGCTATCCAAAAATATATACGCATGACCACTAGCTAAACGAACTATTTATTTGATGTAAATCAAAACGGGAGAATAACTTTTATGGAAAATTAATACATCAAAACTTTTGGCGCAATACTATTCGAAATACTGGTTTTTGTATTCGCCATTACTGCATATACATATATAAATATAACATCTTAAAATTAGCGATCCAAAAATATAAAATATACACGTTGTATTCGTGCGCCCTCGGGTGCCCCAAACCTTTCAAGCGAATCGCGCCCCTATCATCACTCCTATCAATGTCGTTTTCGCTTGCTGCCGTAATGCGACTTTTGCCATTACGCCACCAGAGGGTGCAAAAGCCGCCACAACTGGACGGTTATTCTCATTCTGCGACATTCATTATTATTATTTAAATGAAATCACTAACTTACTCCGAACAAGTTTGAAAAATATAATCTAAAGTTAATGTTAATCTTGAAATGTGAAAGACGAAGTATACAAATTTCAATACTGTCAAGAGTAAGATAGATTGTGTCAATACTGGGCCTCTCAATAACTCCTTAGTAAAACTGTCATTCGTGAGGAATGAAATGACGAAGAAATCAAACTTAACGTTGATACAGATAACAACAGTGAAGATCAAAAGCAAAAACTAAAAGTTTTCTAATTAAACAATTTGATTAAATTTTAATTGAAACGAAACGTGTACCTAACGTAAACCAGAATTCGTCTTATCCATGGCCTTGCACAAGCAAAGCATCATAGTCGTTCGTAACTTTTGCTTTATAAAAATACGAATCGAAAATATTTCGACGGGCGCTCGCCGACTTATGGCTAAGCTATGGTTACTCCTAAAACCTTAACCTCTAAACTATATGACTACATTAAAATATCAGAGAATTCAAAAAAGGGAATATTTAGGTAGTATATTCTATATTTAAATGGTGCACAACCTTATTTTTTCATGAACGCTAACAATATGGCGTTTAGCTTTAGGGAGTTAAACCAAACACTATCTAATGAAATAATTATTTCAAAGAAGGTACTAGGGGCAGGGTAACTACAAACTTAACAAAGTTATAATTGTCTGTGTAGATGATAAAAATTCCAGAGAAGTAACTGAAATGTATGAACGAAAGGACATGGGAGGTTGTAATTAATTTACCGTCGAAGATAAGTTTTCGTAAGAGTTTAGATCTAATCTACCGGAATGTTAAGAATGCATAGATCGTGTTCGATGATATCTAAGGCATTATCAACTGCATAGACTAAAAGAGATTTAACCTATTTAGGCTGGAATGAAACCTAAAGGTAAATTTCGACCAATAGTCAAACTAACTGCGTAATTACTTTAAATTTGTCTTAAATACGATAAAATCTCAAAATACTCACAGCTCATCGGGTTTATTGTATTATTCGCTAGGTGCAACTACTTTATAAGAACAGTGGCTTTTAATAATTTGAATTTGTACTTAGCCTACACACTTTTTTTTAACTTCATGATGCAAATTGTCACCATGAAGTCACGAATTCAAATTGTGAAGATTCAGAAACGAAATTATAAACAATCAAAGACATAGATGCAATTAGAACTTGCACAAAACATAATTTCGTCAAATTCAAAATGATAATAAGCGCAGTAAGTAGTCTCCAATTCTTATGAAAAATTAGCCAATACACTGATGACCTAAGTAAATTACTATTACATTCAATTTAGAGTTTTCAAAAATATGATTCCTAAACAAATGTCTCAAAAATACGTTATGAAAATATAATACAAATACGATAAAATTTATACTAAATATAACCCTGTCTATGACCTGAAGAGTTTAAAATGAACAAAAATTTAAATCCAAACTCTGAACAAGTCATTATTTTAGGAAAATTGGGTTACTTCATTTAGTAACTAATCATAACCAAAACGAAGGCAGAACAGTGCTGAAAGATTTTCTCTAGTTTCTTATAACAATTACGATCATTGTAGAAGGAATGGTTAAAATTTCAAAAGACAAGGCCTAAAGTCTTTCACAACTCTGAGAAAAAACCTGTTTCAAAATTGATACAGTTGATGATGAAAATCATAATTTTAATGAAGGCAGTGATATAACACCTGAAATACTCATTTAAACTAAAACTGCCCGAGAAAATGGTTCAGTTGAAATAAAAAGTGATCTATCCTAAAGTGATAACACTGAAATCAATAGTTTTGAACAGAAACACGACGTGGCGGTATATCGTAGGTCAGGTCACATCTTAAACAGAAGCTCAAGTAGCAAATCTTCATCGGCATCCATTGGCGATTGAGGCGCTAAGTAGTTTACAACCCTGGAAACAAACAATTTCGTATTAGATTTAACAGACGTAACTTATTTTTCATCAGAAATCTTAAGGGACAGACTGACATGATAGCGGTCAAGTCAAAAAACGTTTATACTTTTCAAATAGTCACTGAAATTTAAATACATGGAAAAAATTCAACGTGTTTTCCCATGCTAGCCGTAGTATAGGGGTTATGGCACGCGACACAGAATGTCGAAGATCCGAGCTCGATTTCCGGGGTTAACATTCCTGTGTTTTTTTTTTCTGTGTTGTTTCAGTGAGTATTTAAAAAGTTCAATAAACCGTAAAAATAAAAAGTAAAAAATTGTGCAAAAAGATACTCCATTTGAGATCACAAAAGCGTATACCTACCTATTGGGCGTGCGTATATTGGTGGTGTGCTGCAGAAAGCTTTGGTGGGCATCCGGCGACCGCAGGACCACCCTCCCGTTTTCTGCTCGTGCGTTCTGCAACCTGACAAGGGGCAATGCAATTTAGACCCTATAAACATATACTTAAATTACACCGTAACTTGCCAACCTTTCATTATAAGACGTTAATTAGATTAGATTAATTTATTACTTATTGAAAATCACATTACATTTTTACATGACAAAAGTATAAGGGATTGACTTTATTTATTATTCATCAGCAGAAAAGAAGGCAGTTACGGTTGTTGTTATTGGTATTTATTTAACACTCAATACCTGTAGCACAATAGTTGTTTTCGGTAAGTTTCCGCTAGAGACACTTACGTTAGTTGAGAATTCTTCCCAAATGCTAGCAGCGTGAAACGAAACAAGCATTTTATTTTTAAACTAGACTATTATTAGTTAAGACTAAGTGTGAAAAAACCGCGCCCTTAATAGTACCATCCTACAGGCTGCGCCAAGTATAATAAAATTGACAATAAATTCTACATTTAAAAAATGTTCAGCCCTGAGAGAATATGTATGTATTGTGCCACAAACTTATCTGACCCTGTGGTCAAAATATCAATTCAGTGGCAACATTACCTATGTTATAAGTAGTGAAATGAACGGATCACTTGTCTTATCGTTCATAAGTCGAGTTTAAGTAAGTAAGTAAACACTTTATTGTACAAAAAATAGGATAAAACACAAGTTACAACAATAACATTTGAGTACAAAGGCGAACTTATCCCTTTAAGGGATCTCTGCCAGTCAACCTTTGAGTGGTGGAGAGTTTAGCCCGATATATTCGCGCACGATTAACGCAGCAATACGTATACTGCCCGCCAAAGCTCTGCTTGCGCAACGACTAGGCGTAGCTGACAGCGGCGCATACCTACCCTCATTTTCATCGCCAATTTTACTATTGTCAAATGTAGGGTAGCACACCGCACCGATTACGTCGCTCTGTAAAAGTTCATTAACACTAACCGGTGACGCAGTATTTAATAATCTTCCAACTAAGGGCACTGACCATCCACTGTCACTATCAAAACGATAATATCATTGTCATCTGGAATCGCTGTGATTAAGTCTGGTAGTTTCATGTTAAAAGCAACATTATTCTCACCAACAGCGGTGCCGTCATCGCATCAGTTCAGATAAGTATGTAGCACAGTAATACTATGTTATCGGGTGAGTCAAGTAAACATAGGACAAAAAATGTCTAATAATGAAATTTCGACTTCGCAAAGTATTCAAGTTCCCGTAGTATTTTTAATAAACTCACTGAAACATGAATACACAGAAAAAAACCAGAAAAATGCCAATCCCGGGAATCGAACCCGGATCCTCAACACTCCGGGTCGTGTGCCATTCCCTACACCACGATTGACATAGAGGATTTGGCAGAAGGAGCGGTTGGCATTTTTCTGGTTTTTTTCTGTGTATTCATGTGTCATGTGGGAGACGAGCTGTCGGTAGGCCTCCAACAAGATGGAGCGACGACCTAGTAAAGATCGCGGGACCGCGGTGGATGCGGAAAGCACAAGACCGGTCTGAGTGGAGAGCCTTGTGAGATGGTCAACGTAGCGTTATCGTTTCCGCGTATCAAATAAGTTATAAAATACAGACTTAGCGCCCATAAATTTCAAATAACGCAGACAGCAACGTTCACGTGTAGAAAGTTTTACCCAGATTCAAGGGAACAAAAAATTATCTTAAACAAAACTTAAGATTTAAAGAGTCGACCAACGCGCAACATAAAATTAAATTAGACAAAAGAAACCTGACTCGCTTTCTTAAAACTAAGTCGTAAAAATGACGCTTGACGAGTCGATACTTAAGAACCCATTATAGACAAAGGACTTTGTGCAATCTTTCAATTGCTAGGATACGTAAATTGCTTCCACGTGTTGCTTTAGACTCGAGTGAAACCAGTCAAAAAAATCATAGCAAGCAAAAACATCATGATGCTGATGATGATGTTTTAAGGGCGGAGCTTACGCTCTAGCATGACTATCGTCCAATCGCAAGGATCGGTCATAGTCATTAACCAATCACATGTACGGAATTACTCGTGGGAATATTTTAAAATTACAGAGACAAGCCCACAGCTCCCGGAGAGAGGTGGAGACCCGAAGGATGACGCTGACGGGAGTGGAGGAGGAAGTTGGGGCAGTTGGATCTTGGCTCGCTTCACGACAAGAACCTAGAAAAATCTTAGCGATTCTCTCTGTTAGAACCTATGAGCTAGGGTTGTTGAAGGTCCTAACATATCGAACTAAAATCTAAATAAATAAGTTAGTTTGTAATTTAGCTAGGGAGTGAAAAGTGCATCCAGGAGTTATTCGGTAAAGTACCCGATTTCAGTTATTAATACAGGTTATCAAATGAATCCACTACTTGTTTATTACTGTTCTGTATTATAGTAAAGAATGAATCTAGACGAACTATATGAGTCTTGTTATCGCCTGATTCAGGTTGAATATAAGGGTTGGAACTCAATAGAGGTCATAATGTTGATATTGTTCGGATTAATGATCATGGTTCTATTGATCTTAATGTGTGAGAAATGTGGGAGTATTTGGAGGTGTTTGGGCTTGATTGTAGTAGAGAAGACACACCTAGAGTTCGAGAGATTGAGATGACCGACGTTGGAAATTGAACTTATAAAGGGTCATGGATTTATTTGACAATACTGGAAAGAGTAAATTGTAAAACGTAATTTTATGTGTACTAAGTTAATCTGTGTGAAATGAATAAGAAATCTTGTAATTCCCTTGATTCATAGCTTTAGATTTACTTGCCGATCTTTGATACTGTTTTCCTAATTGTTTTAAACCTTGATAACGAATAAAGAGCGAACTTCATTGTCGCACAACAGATAATAAGTGTGCAGTCACAAGGGCAACCCGTTGCAAGCTATGTAAATATAGCACCATTCACCAATGTAATAAGGTGGAGAGTTGAGGCTAACGTACATTAGACCCTCAATTAAAGCTCCTTTTCACACCAACTAAAAGCGAACCTAAAATCTTAAGTCTATTCATTGTACTCAGATGAACTAATTGTGTATATATTTTATTGTGTGATTATTTGTGTTTATTGTTGTGTGATATGTTTATTAGCCACTGTGTGCATGTGTGTTAGTGTGTAAATAGCCAAAAGGGTTTTTTATTTGGGGGTTCGTTTTCCCTTTATTAGTATGGCTCTGTAGGAACAGAATCCTCGATTTTCATTGAAATGATATCATCAATGAAGATCTAAATAATTGAAATAGTTTCTTTTGCTTCCTCAAATGTATTATAAGGTAGATCTTCCTATTGAATAAATTAATTGATCTACTAAATTTCATGGTTTTCGTTATATTCTAGATAAGTTCCCTAACTCGGAACTATTTAATAATGGAGATTTCTCATTAATAAATTGAGCGGATTAAGCTACAATGAGATTTCTAAATCAAGAGCAAGTAAAGTACACTTCGTGTAATAATTAATCTCCACTATTGAAGATTTCCACACTACATCTCGATCACAGATTTTCTATACAGTTCGATCTCGATGGCATTTTACAGATAAATTATTAACCACGTAATAAATACGGGTTAATAAATTAAATTGATTGATGAGACTTTATATTGTTAAAATTATGCCGATACACTAGTAATTTTGCTTCAAATTGGTAATTCTTCCAAGCAAACTGAGAGTTAACGTAAGGTCCATGTTTTGATTAAACAGACCAAATATGCATTTCTGAGACCAGAGTTGAGAACAAGAGTCACAAGTTATTTGAGTAATAAAAACCTGCGTACAAACGCTAGGCGATGTCCTAACGGATTTTAGTGGCTAAATGTCACGTGTACCGGGAGACACAAATGGCAGTGGACCGAGAGCGGCGGAACCAGTGGGTATTGTTCGCATCGGTAGATGCAGTAAAGGTAACGACCCTGTAAGTCACAGCTGGGCTTGTGAGGCTGAGTTAATTGAGTTGAGACATTGAAGTAACGGAGGTTTCAGCAAATAAGCTGATTTGGGAAGGTTGACCCTATATACTCATGTACATG
The DNA here is from genome assembly GCA_963691665.1 of Clepsis dumicolana. Classification (NCBI taxonomy): domain Eukaryota; kingdom Metazoa; phylum Arthropoda; class Insecta; order Lepidoptera; family Tortricidae; genus Clepsis; species Clepsis dumicolana. The sequence goes on from OY829513.1 coordinate 13,568,869, forward strand.
ATTCGGTGGCGATCTGATAGCAATCCTGGGTACCCAATACACGCCATGTCTTACAGATTGACCTCCGACCTTGGTTTGGCCAAACCATATCAAATATTATTGAATTTCATAAATCCATGGTAAAAGGGGTAGGGGCCCGCTGGGCCCCAACATTGAAAGTACGCATCCTCGGATGTTGGAAATGTAAACGCTTCGCAGCGCAAAGGAGGTCAACTGTCACCCCAATAACCTGACGACAGGGCCAGTTACTGGCGTAGGGATCCCCGTACCAGAATGAGATTGGTCATTTGGTTCAGGCATACCTGTTTCTAGTATTTTCACTGTCTATCACGCTATCCGAGCACTTACTTTATTCCATACAGCCAACAATAGTACAAGCGAGCTTCACTAACTTGTATTGAATGAGGCTCGCCTCATTACAATAAACCCTTTGTCTACCCCGGAACATAAAGGTTCCAGGTAAGCGGGTGGAATGAATGACAGTCGGGGTACTAGACCACTCAATCCAATGTACTGTATAAAGCCTTGAAATTGACAAATAAGCTGCCTCCTTGTTACCGAGATGTGCTCTAGCTCTACGATGTTTTCCTGAATAAAGTCTAAATACATTCGATACACTAAATAAATAAATATATAGACGATCATAGCCGTACCATCACACTTGGGGCAGGCCTATGTTCAGCAGTGGACGTCTTTCGGCTGACATGATGATGATGATTCATGTGTCAGTGAGTTTATTAAAAATATAATTGATAGGTATTCACGGGAAAACCGTAAAAATAAAACTTGGGGAACTCGAACTGAGATCGTACCCGTAGTAGTAAATGTAAATAAGCCGGACAATAAAATAGCTTGTTATTATTCAAACTAAAAACAATACTGAACCAGGAGAATAATTAAAATAATACGACTGAAAGCATAATTTGTTAAACCCTCAAACATAAAGAAAACATCTAAGTATTTCATCAAAACGAAGTTAAATAACTGTAGAAGTTCTGTACAAGTAAACACTAAGTCGTTTTGATAGCTTATATTGTTGCTGTGTAAATAAATAAATCCAATACAAGAAAAGGATAAAGTTATGAAAGTTCATTGTTTAGAAGATTAACAACTACAATTTGGATTTACGCAGAAAATTTTGATATCAAACAGCCGTAGCAAAAATTTCAACGACTGACTTTATCTAAGTTAAATGAGAATTATTTCATTTTCTCGTCACTAATGTATAGAACAAAGCAGAACCCGCGAGCGCACTTAAAACAGAAGGAACTAAAACTACTCTTAAATAGAGTAGTTTCGCGTAGTCATCTCCGTGCACGCAGCGTATCCTGACATGTTGTAGGTACGAATGACAATATTAATTAATCCTTTCTTACATACAGGAACGCGGTTGGGTTTATAAAAATAAAAAAACAGAATAGGCTTATATTTTAAGTGTAAACAGGAAGCGAAATCAATAATATAATTGGACACAGTCCGCGGAGTGTGGTTATGATTGAACGCGGCTTCTGGTTTGTATTCTAAGGTTGTGGAGATTCTATTCGACTAATTTGGCAACATGTTATGGCAGTAACTGGTATTTTAGGTTCGCATCTGTATGACAGTGACAGTGTAATCGTCCAGTTAAAATCTCTGTAACTGTGATGATTTTTTTACTAGGACAAAAGAAGATTAACGTAAGTACATAGTATATTATAGTATTGTATTGTATGTGGTTGGCTGCCATCGCCAACTGAACAAGAACAAGCCTAACAGAGGCACCCGAGTGGCCCTCGATTTAAATTTTAACCATGATAAGGTGCCAGTTATAAATAAAAATGGTTTCATTTTATAAACACACAAAGATTACACGTCGCTTCCGACCCACCCAATATTCATTTCGTTTCAATTGGTCAGTCAGTCAAATGCACCGTAATTTCGATACCTAAGACTTTTACAACTGACACAAAGACTTAATTCATTCTTACAAGTTAATTCGAACCTTCAGACTTTAGAAATTTTACATAGATTCAGCATAATAAAATCAGTTTTTGATAAGAAATTTAATCCCCGGGCCGAGAGTCCTGATAATTCCAGGAGGATTTTTTAAGCCCGTGACAAAAAGTATTCTGGGATAATAAAACTGGCATTATTATAGGTATAGAAAGGTCGACGATCTCATGGCTCAAAGAAGACTTAAGGGTAGCGAAAGGTCAGAGAGATTATGGGCAGTCTCTTATGAAGAAATAGATGTCGCAGTCGCGTCTTTGTGTTTGATAGTCTGAAAGTCATAATAGGTACTTAAATAATATTTTTGTGCTTTCGTATTGTTACACTCATTTTTTTCCGATGGGATGAAAAGACGACAATACTAAAATAGTATAGGTCTCTTCTGTATCACGTATCAGCACTTTATATGTTTTATATTTGAGTGGATACTTCCGTCAATAATTAAAACTACCTAATACTAACAACTAGACGACGGGTTAGGGCGTCGAAAGCGATAGAGTAGGATTCCTACCCTGACTATGAAGCTTGAGGTCCCGGGTTCGATCCCCGGTCGGGACAGTGTTTGTATGATGAATACGAATGTAGTTCTCGGGTATATGTACCAATTTTAAGTATATATTTACCTATATAAATATGTCTAGTACCCATAGTACAGGCTATGACTAGTTTGGGACTAGGTCAATTGGTGTCAATTGTCCCATGATACATACATACAGTCACGCCTGTTTCCCGGAGGGGTAGGCAGAGACCACGGACTTCCATTTGCTATGCCGTTAGCGGCTTTACTTAACTGGCATTACAACGGTGTCATAATTATTTTTAATTCGTTTTTCTGCGGTACCCTGTTATCTAGGTCATTATTTATCGAAGAGTGAATGACACAAGCTCGTACAGTCGAGTTCTCCAATATCTATACAGTCAGCAGATCAAAAATATCTACACACAGACCTTATTGCCGTTACGTAAGGCCTGTGTTTAGATATTTATGAACCGTCGGCTGTACAGATAGCATGAAACTACAGTGAGATTCAATCATAGTGATATAAATGGATCACTCACGTGTGTCAGTCGAGTATAGCCCGACATGTTTCGGACTATCCGTAGTCCTTCCTCTGACGACGATGACGATGAAAACGAGGGTAGTTGTGAGCCGCCGTCAATTGCGCCGAGCAGTCGCGCGAGCAGAGCCGCGGCGCGCAGTTTACGTCTCGCCACCGGCGTAGTGTGTACACCGGAGGAAGGACTACGGATTAGTCCGAAACATGTCGGGCTATACTCGACTGATATACGTGAGTGATCCGTTTATTTCGCTATGGCTGTACAGATATTGAAAAACTCGACTGTACCTACTAAATGACGTAAAAACGATATGGACTTCACCCAGCCGTAGGGTGATTCAACTGACAACTTTATAAGTACTACACAAACTCCTAAAATACTTCGCAGTTACAACAAAAAATATCGAATTGTACTTGAATCCATCGGGAAAAGCCTAAACCGCTCAGATACATGAAAAGAGTTTTATTGAAATTTGCCAAAGATGACCATCAATGGAAAAGAAGTTCCGTGTATCCGTGGGACCCTTATTATTAAAAATGATTGACAATACCTATCTATAAGAGAGCCCATGGCATAAAGGAATTTTCTACAAAGGCAGAGGCCGTTTTGGAAGACAGAATAATAGTGTACGGACGGGTTCTGTGGAGTAACGTATGTCTAGAGGGTCGAGCACGACTTTACGAATGCTGCGTAACGTAAAATCGTATAGTAAACTTTGACGAGTTTGTATGACGTTTGGAACAGCGCCCGCCCGTGAGCGTATTTAGAACTTAAATTTAGTACGAGGTTTCTTGATCTCGATACGATAACCGTAACGTTACGCAGCATTCGTAAAGTCGTGCTCGACCCTCTGTGGTTGAATGGTTACTTGGAAGCAGCAAAGTTTGAGATCATTCACCTTCGTTCAACGATGTGTATGAATGATGCAAGCGAAATTATTTCACTTTTACACGTAAAACAGAAAATCGGCGTGAAGCAACAGCACCCCTGAGGGACTACTACGAAATTCGAAGTTCGTATCATATCGTCCCGCTCACTCTCGTATTAAATAATATTAGCGTGAGCCGGACGGCACGACACGAAGTTCGAATATTGCACTTCGTAGTATAGGGGCTGTTGCGTTTCGTTCAATCAAAAAAAAGCTCGAGCGAGCGTTAGCGAAATTGTGTCCCACCAGTTACGCGCATGCGCATCGTCTATGCACTCGCGCTGTCATTCGTTCACGATCACGAAATTACGCCGGTGTCCGTACAAAAGTACGAATGACGCAAGCGAAATTGCTTCACTTTGACGCGTAAATCTATCTCAGGGGGGCACGCGTGCCATTTTGTCGCTTGTCGCTCAGTGCGTCCTTCACTGATTCCATCACTATGAAAATATCGCACTGCGCGACAAGCGACAAAATGGCGCGCCGCGCTACATGTGCAGGAAAACGTAAGCGAAAACCGAAAATTTGGAGCGAAAGTTTGGAGCTTGTAAGCGACAAAAGACGCAAGGACAAATTCGTAAACATACGGAAACCCGAAGATTGCCGAGGCGTAAACGTCAGTCGCCGTTGTTTTATCCTACAACACGTGACAAAAATCTACACCATAGTACCATGCCAAAGCCCTTTTGATCTACTAAATCACTGAACAAAAGACGATCAGGCTAGGACATCATTTTACGCTACCGCGGACCCCCAACATGCGAGCATTACGCCCAATGGAGCCTACCGTTACATAATACCCTACGGCCATTCATAAAGGCTTTGGCCCTTTTCAAACGTCGTAATGAAGTTGATATTGGACCCCGTTATTACTCCCAAAGGGATTCCCAATAAATACTTTTGCTAGAGTTATTGTGAAATGTTATGGCCCATTGAAGGGCGATTATTTTCGGAACGCTCGGATGCCATAGACAGAAATGCGTATGGCCGCCCTCCAATACTCTGTTTTTGTTGGAAATTTTGGGGATCTAAAATTTTAATCTCAGTTACGCGAGTACTAGCTTATGCCTCGCGGCTTTGCCCCCGTGAAATATTTCGAAATGAGCTAGATCCCTTTCCCGTGGGACTTTCGAAAAATTCCTTCTTAGTGCACCTCTAGGACACTCAAGGTATATGTTTGCCAAATTTCAAGTCTCTAGGTCTAGTGGTTTAGGCTGTGCGTAGTCTGTCAGTCAGTCAGTCAGTCAATCAGTCAGCCAGTCAGTCACCACGGTACTGTTTTGTAGGTATAGATAGATAGAAGATTGATTATAGAGAAGATAAGAAAGATATTAGCCGCTAGCACGTCCGCACGGGCGCCGCCGGCCGCGCACGATTCTTGCCGGCAGGCTCGCGACATCGTTCCTATTTCAAAGTGTTTCAAATGTTAATGTTATAAACGTCAAGCCCGTTAGAACATTTTGAAATAGGAATGGTGTTGCCGAGGTTAGCGTTACGCACCTATACAGAGTGACGTGATCAGTGTAGTGTTCTACCCTACAATTGACAATAACAAAAATAGCGATGAAAACGAGGGTAGCTACGCGCCGCTGTCAGCTGCGCAGTAGTCGCGCGAGCAGAATTAATCCGAAACATTATGTCGGGCTAAACACGACTTTTAGGGTGCCTTTCCACCAGAGATGTGCCACGCTACGTTGCTATGGATGCGTTTGATATCCACAAATCGTATTAATTGCACCCGTTTCTACCACTGTTATGCTATGTGGAGCAATGAATATGATTGGTGGATATCAGCGCATCCATAGCAACATAGCATAGCACATCTCTGGTGGAAAGGTGGAAAGTGAACCGTTTAATTCACTAAAGTTGAGTTGATTTTAAATTTAGTTTAAATTGACCCTAGAGACAATACATCTCTAAGCCATTTAGATTAAGTATTGTATTATAGTATTAATTCTGGGACCCTATACATCCCTTTGTAATTTAAATTTTCACAGACCCTATACATCTCCTGCTCAATTAAAACGTGCCAGTAAAGTAAAGTTGTCTGGTTTTGCTGTTCTAATAATTACTTTTTACACTTGTTTCTAAAATGCGTTTATTTTTCTCTCTCTCTTAATCTTTTAATGACAGAGTTGTTAATCTTTTATTGTAAGAGCTAATGTAACTTGTTTTTAGAAAAAATTACTTTGTGCCAAGTTTCTTGTGGCGCATTCTTCTTGACAATCATGGTCTTTCCGAAAGCGCTGGTAGACTCAAAAAAAATGACGTGTAAAAGAGCATTCAACTGCTTATTTGCTGAATAAAATTTTGAATTTTGAATTTTGACGTTTGGAACAGCACCCGCCTGTGAGCGTATTTGGAACAAAAATTTTGTAAGAGACTATACTCTAGGGTCAATTTAAACTAAATTTAAAATGAGCAGAGGTGTAAAACGCCTCCACGATCAAATAATAAGTACATAAACTGGAGATGTATATGGTCTCCAAATGTCAAATAACAAAAATTGATGAAATATACATTTCATGTCATCATGTCAAATAAATAAAACATTATTTATTTCAATTGTATTACAATTAGTACGCAGCGGACAACTGCAACAGAGCCGGACACCATACACGAATATCTTCGGGACGCAGCCAAGTCACATTGATGTCCTAATTATCTTCTGTTTTCAGCCTTGGCCAGGTGGTGCCATCACATAAGTATTCATCCACTTTGTAGTATGCTTTTTTCAAGAGAGCGGTCTTTATGTATCTTTTAAATGAATTGTGAGGCAATTCCCATGCATCTACAGGCACTTTATTGTAGAACCTCACGCAATTTCCCAAAAAAGACTTACTGACTTTTCGTAGACGAAATTTAGGGACAGCAAGTTTATGCTTATTCCGAGTATTGAAACCATGCTCATCCGACACTTTCTTGAAAGATTTGATGTTCTTGTGTGTATACAATATTACATCATATATATATACTGAGAAGCTACTGTAAGGATGTCGATTTCTTGAAAGCGTTCTCTAAGTGAATCTCGGGAGCCAAGATTGTAAATAGACCGGACCGCCCTCTTCTGCAGGATAAATATTGTCTCTATGTCGGCCGCCTTGCCCCAAATTAGGATTCCATAAGACATAATGCTGTGAAAATAACTGAAGTAAACTAACCGCGCATTTTCTACATTGGTCATACATGGTCATACAAACTGGACAACGTTTACTATTCGATTTTACGTTACGCAGCGTTCGTAAAGACGTGCTCGACCCTCAGCTTCGTCAGTCTAACCGTGATCATGATGCATGTAACTGCGTCGAAATATCGGGAGCTCATAAAACCTATAAGGTACCTAATAGCAGACAATATCCCTTTCTCATTATGTCTAATGTGATAAACCGTGAATACACTGGTACTGATTAGATTAATATTGTAATTTGTACGACACGTCACGATACGCTGCGTGCACTCAGATGACTAAGCGAAACTACATTATTTAAGTGTAGTTTTAGTTGCTTCAGTAACTAAGTTCTGGTTTGTTTTGTATTCTGGGACCCGTATAATAAAATAGAATGTGTATACGTCTCGTACAAAAATACGGTATCTGGGAAACCTTTGATATTCTTAAATGTGGAAAATTAAATAGTTGGTAAAGGACATCTTTACCGTCGTTATTATTACATAATATATTATTATCATTGTAATGTTTTATTGGAATCCGTGTTTTGTTATACGACAAGTACGGCAAACGAACAAGTAGGTCACCTGATGGTAAGTCACCACTGCCCAGAGAGACACTTGCAATTCTTGAGGGTTTTCAGATGCGTTGATAACCTAGAGGGCTACGATGAAATGCCTTTTCAGACTTAATGTTAGAGATTTGACAGAGGGGAAATCGCGCGTTAACACCTCCATTCCTTTCCTGCTCTAAGCCCTTGATGCACAAAAATAGTTAATATAAAAATATCATGTTTGTCACGTTTACTTACTTGATTTTAGACTGCCTCATGAACTGTTGGATCTTCCTAGCTGCTTGGTTTTGTCGCCTCTGAGAATAAGTCCGCCTGGTTGAAAAATAAAATGTTCACATGCAGTAATCACGGTAACTTGTTTTTAGTTCACGTGAATTTTTCTTCCTTCAGAATTATGATGATGTTTTGTGAAAATATTTGACCGATTTTTACTCCAAATATTATCTCCACTCGTAGCTTTTCATTCTCCTTTTAGATTGGTTCTAAGGACCTTATTCATAAACGTCACTCAAGCCTCCATTACTTAACTAAAATAGGTTTTGTCTTCTTCTTACAAAAAAAATGACAAAAAAATGAAAAATGTCAATATCACAAAAAAGGACAAACGAACTTTAACGGTATTTTAGTTAACATAGGTTTATGAATAACAGTCTAAATACCTCGTTTAATGCTTTGGAAGAAAGGTTTAATGTTCCAAGCCTTATACGTCATAATTACCCCAAAAGATAGATGAAAGCATTATCTAAGATATCGGTTACACGCTCATTCTGGCGTCAGCTCAGTCTATCATTCTGGTCAGAATGACGAGAGAATGAAGAGAGACTGGTGAAAAATTTAGTTATTTGTTATACAAGGGTGCAAGGTTGTATTTTACCCGCGAGTGTGGAATTGAAACACGAGCAAGCAAAAGGATAACATAGTTCTAAAATAGAATCCTGAGCGTAGCGAGTGTTTCAACACACGAGAAGTAGAATACATTTGTACCCGTGTGTAACACAAAACTTTTCACCTCACTGTAGCGAGGAAAGCACAACATAAAAAAAAACCCTCGTCAATGGAATTTTACGAGATTATAACAAAAAACCCTGGAAGTGTATATTTTTACGTGAGTCGGAATCGGTGAGAAAAATTTTGTTGACAATGTTGACATTTCTGACGATACGTTTTGAAATTGCATCGACTCAACTTGTACGTTCAGAATTACGACATATTCAACATCATTATAAAAAAGCAAATGTTTCTTATAGAATTTAAAGGTTTTATGACTTAAAATCATTAAATAAATTAATTTGGTGTTTTTAATAAATTTTCAAACCATTTATTATTTATTTAATGATAATTAATATCGAACGAACTACTATTATGAGCGTTTTACGTTATTTTATCTGTCAAAGGCTACTCAAACACGCTCCACTCCAAGGTAAAATTACTTTCCCTACTAGTGGAGACAATGCGTTTTTACCCGCTTGTTTTAAATAATAAAATATAGCTTTCCGAGGCAGTGAGGGGAAAAATATTTTAGATAATATTCGTCAGAATGATGGACTGAACTGACGCCAGAACAGAATTCTGAAGCGAAATGGGAAGGATTGTCATTGCAGGATAAGAAGAGTACCTAATTTATTGGTTCTTGTTTTTAACCGACTTCAAAAAAAGGAGGAGGTTCTACGTTCCACTGTATGTTTTTTTTTTATGTATTTCATCGATTACTCCGTCAATTGTAGACCGATTTTCAATTTTTTTTTTTATTTAAAAGGGTATACTCCTGAGGTGGTCCCATTGTCACCAAGTCATGATCTGATGATGGGATCCCAGGGAAATCGAGGGCAACCCTCAAAATTTACAGGCACGTACTATGTGTTTCATATATTTTAGAAGATAATTCAAGTATTTGCGTCTGGTAGTCATCATCTCATGATGATGAGCTGATGATGGAAGGTACAACTCCTTAGCGGTTAGGAGTTGAAGGATAATTCTGAAAATGTTAAATCATTATTCGAAAGGGTATACTCCTGAGGTGGTCCCACTTTCACCAAGTCATGATCTGATGATGGGATCTCAGGGAAATCGAGGGCAACCCTCAAATTTTATAGGTACGTATCATGTGTTTCATATATTTTCTAAGGCTATTCAAGTATTTGCGTCCGGTAGTCATCATCTTATGTTGATGAGCTGATGATGGAAGGTACAACTCCTTAACGGTTAGGAGTTGGAGGATAATTCTGAAAATGTTAAATCAACGTAAAATTGTGAAATAAAAATCTTTTACCAAAAAAGTAAAACCGCCTTCAAAAAAAAAAACCTTAGAAAAAAACGTAAAATAATCCTCTAAAATAATGATAAATAAATAAAATAAAATAAAATGCGTTTATTTCGGACAACAGAAACGAAAGCCTAAAGTTTTATGGCCTAGCACTAAGCAGCAGATATATGAAGTCGGTGCTTCATTCAAAGAATATTCCTCTCGCACCGCACCGACTTCATATTTCTGCTGCTTAGTGCTAGGCCATAAAAATTTAGGCTTTCGTTTCTGTTGTCCGAAATAAACGCTTTTTTTTTATTATTTATCATAATTTTAGAGGATTATTTTACGTTTTTTTTCTAAGGTTTTTTTTGAAGGCGGTTTTACTTTTTTTGTTTACACAAAAATGAATTCAATGCATCAGTTTCTTTACCCAGAGCAATTTTAAACGCTTTAGCTAATAAAGGGTTAAGTGAATAAGCTCCACCCTCAAAAGTGTCCCCTTAGTTCTTAGCAAACTCACTTGATGGTGGCGTTGGACTGATGCGCGGCCAGCCTGCGCTCCCGGTGCGAACGGTACCCTCGCTGGATCACCGTCGCGGCGCAGTGCATCTGCTTCAGGTACGCGAACTGAGGACGAAATACGTGACTGGTCACTCTCATCATCATCATCATGTCAGCCGAAAGACGTCCACTGCTGAACATAGGCCTCCCCCAAGGCTCTCCACTCAGACCAGTCTTGTGCTTTCCGCGTCCACCGAGGTCCCGCGATCTTTATCAGGTCGTCGCTCCATCTTTCTTTTCAGCTTTCTAGGTCCAGGGGTTTGGGCTGGGCGTTGATCAGTCAGTCAGTCAGTCAGTCAGGACTTTTCTTTTTTTAGATATAGATTGTAGGGGTCTGGTACCTGTTTGTATCGCCTATAGCAGTTCTGTATGGTGATGGCGGCAGCGGCGGCGCGCCGCTGCAGCTGTCTCCCTCTGTACTGTCGGTACGCCTTTTGGATGGTGATCGCGGCTGAATACAGCTCCCTTTGTTCCCGATCTAAAAAAAAAAGGTTAGTAAGATTTGGTGGTACTACTTCTCACCTTCCTGCCTTTGTTAGGTTCTTGATAAGGTTGGATATTAATAAAATGGTGAGTAAATGAGGGCTAAAAGACAGATCGCATCAGCATCATGATCAATTATAATTGATCATCGTTGATTGATATCCTAAAAGTAACAGAAAGATCAAACAGACCTCAAGATACCAATGCCTCTCAGCGAATGCCATACAGTTCACGTTCCTTCCTATCTACAAGACAACAAGATGTTTAGTATGCTTGTGTGCTTAGGTACAATAGATTATAACCTTTTGCGGCTTATAACGATGGCCAAGGTAGCCTGTTAACTTAGACTTAGAGCGCATCCGAATTGATTCGTCTCGCTAAGGATAAACAGGAATTCCAGAAGTTGATAGACTTCACTAGTTAGAGAGGCACTTGAAGAAGAAGAAAATACCCTCATAGTGAAATAAAACAGGTCTTTATAAGTCGAGATTAGCCCATGTTTCGGACCAATTCTTGTTAAGTCGTGCGAGCAGAGCCGCGGCGCGCAGTGTGCGTCTCGCTGCCGCTGGGTCGTGCGCTCTCAGATGAAAGACTATGAATTACTGTAGGCCTAAACTCGACTTATATACGTGAGTGATCCGCTTTATTTTACTACTAGCTTATGCCCCGCGGCTTTGCCCTCGTGAAATATTTCAAAATGGCCTAGTTCCCTGTACCGTGGGAATTTCGAAAGATCCCTTCTTAGGGCACCTCTAGGATAGTCAAGGTATATGTTTGCCAAACTTCAAGTCTCTAGCTCCAGTGGTTTAGGCTGTGCGTTGTCTGTCAGTCAGTCACGGTACTGTTTTATAGGTACAGATGATTGAGTCTCACGGTAGTTTCATGTTAAAAGATGCCCTAAAGAATCTTGACCTTGAGGTACTCACCGTTCAAAGTAAGACTAGAGAAATGCGTTGTGGCGTTAAGGAACTCTTGCAGGGTGGCGGAGGGGGCGGAGGGGAGCGCCGGCGCGCGGGGGGAGGGCGGCGGCGGCGACAGCGCCGAGCCCGGGGACACGGACCCTGACGAACAAGGAGTTGAGCCCCCGCAGTATGTCCTGTGGAAAAATACTTTTATAAATAACTATTTCTCTCGGCGGCTCCCCTAAGCCAGACGCTGAAATGGCTGCATTTTTCAACATTTTAGAGCCATTTTAAACCATATAAACAAAATGTTAAAATACATTAATGATCACACCTCAACTGGGTTTTCCACGTTCGATTTTTTTTCGAATTTATTATATAAATATTATTATTTGATATCAGTGCCCTAAGCACGACTTGTCGAATCCTGCGTTACGTTACGGTTATCGTATCGAGATCGAGAAATCTCATACTAAATTTTAGTTCCAAATACGCTCACGGGCGGGCGCTGTTCCAAACGTCATACAAACTCGTCATAGTTTACTTTTCGATTATACGTGACGCAGGGATTCGACAAGTCGTGCTTAGGGCACTGCATCACAAGTTAGTCGTAAATATTCAAATTGCAATATAATATAATAAATGCAATGTAATATTCTGTCACTACATTATAAGCATAATTTATTTTGACTACACCAATGTATAGAGAATTTATTAGGCTAGGAGTTCCACGTTTAACATTCATCACCACCATCATCACCATCATCCTCATCATCATCAGCCTATTTACATCCCACGGCTGGGCACAGGCCTTTATACATAATATTAAAAAAAAAAAGTAATTTACGTATTCGGTGCGAATTCTGAACGAATTTTTTTTATACGAAAAGACGCGTTATTTGTGTTAACATGAAGTTAAACCGATATTTAATAGATGTCACCACTAAAACGACGTTGTTTAGTAAAAGTGAGGTGAGGTGAGGAAGGCGCGAAATGTTCAAGGTCATGATCTCAGGGAAGCCTCTTAACACCAAGACTTCTCGCCGAGTCTGTGGGAGCTATTATGATAACTAACTCGCACGAACCTGTAAGTATTATCGCAGAACTCAAAGCTAAAGTCACCGCTGAATGTTGTCGTGTCATCCAGTAACGGCACCATGAGAGTGTCTTCGCCACTGCCACCACTGTTGTCGAGGCACCCGGAGAGCAGGGATGAGCTCTCGTTCTATAAAAATAAAGGGAAAAGTATAATATATAACAAAACTATAGGTACCACTATATATTTTTTCTTCTTTAGCGCATTTGCCGTTGGCAGTTGGGCATACGCCTCTCCAATCTTCCTTGACTAGTTAGCCTCTATTACACTAACTTTGTAGCATTTAGTAGGAATTTACTAAAATTTGTTTCCCATAAAATTTAAAGTCATAATGTAATGATTGTCATAATCTATAACCTAGACATACCTATTTTTTTTTTCTGGAACCATAAACAACTCAGAAAATTTCAAAATCTTGAAAACTAGTTACACTCCATGCGTACGAGTACTTTCAAGTTTCAACCATACAGTTGCTAACTAAAATTTGACTCCACACCCAATAACAGAACAAAATAAAATGGGTATGTTCGAAATTCTTTGGGTCTTCCGTTCTTCTGATTTTCTGTAATCTCCTTGTACTGTATTTGTGGTTTTCAATAAAGAATATTTGTATTTGTTCTTTTTTGGGGTCCCAATCCTTCAGATTCATAAAAGGCAGCCTTTTCGAGTTCACTGTGTCTATGTCTTCATTTTGTCGCAGTGATTTATTTCTGAAAATACTTGGAAAAACTACAACTTTAACTATTGGATTAACCTTACCTTTATCCTTTCCGGCATGGCAGCTATAATCTGCTCAGCCAAAGTGAACACTCGGTCATCCTGCTCCCCTGAAAATTTGTTGTTAAGTGGCATCTCACACGACACTTACAAGCATACCTAACTGTCCATATTTACTCCGTCAGGGACTCGAAAGTCTAATCGATTCTTTATGAATCTACATCTTACAGATCTTACAGATGTAGATTCATTAGCAGTATCACCATTACTTAGATTGTTAGTTAAGTTACTAGTCAAATTACTGTTGCTTGTGGCTGAAGGTAGAAAATTGACAGTTGGCTATGCAGGAGATATCTTTATCTACACATCGAGTACGCACATCAATTAATTGAACCACGAGGCGAAGGATAATGAAAAATAATTGTCTTACTTAAAAAATCAATCGCCTCGAGGTAAGTGCTAGGGCAATAACGACATGAACTTTTTTTTTAAATTGACAAGCATCTCTTTACTTGCTGTGATGTAAATTTTAAAGTTAACAACACTGGAATGAGAATATTTCTGAAAAAGGTGCTTGCCAATTTTTCGGTTTGCTAAATTCGCTGTAACCATAATAGGTTTGTGTATTTCTTTTGTAACAGTGCTTACGTTTGAAACTTCAGATTATCTTAAATTTAGAAAATAAACATGATCGTGTGAGTATCGGTGCTGAACAAATCCAATCGTAAAATAGTGAAATGTGAGTTAACCGTGCTCGAAAACTCACCTGAACCTAAAAATAATTACGAATAACCTGTTGTGATTCTACACATAAAAAGCATGTATGTTAAATATTGACGCATGCAAGCGATAGAGCCACCATGCAGTGTAAATTGTTTATTGATAATATTCTCCTTGTAGCATGTGTGTATACTTTTAGCAACGTTGACTTATGTACTGACGACGTCAGGGACGTACAGGGAATTGCCAATCGGTTTGAATGTGTCGAAAAAGTACAGTGGATAGTGGTTGACCAATACGATCCATTGAAAGCGACATCCATTCACAACATCGAGCAAGATAAACCGAGCTTTATTTCCATTGCAGCCAACGTATTAAAAAATTCTGGTGTCAAAGTCGGTTTAGCTTGAGTATACTACAAACACCAACACAGGGGGACTCCGCTCAACATTGGATACAAAAATACAGAAGAAACTATAAAACTACCAACGTACAGTAACCTTGACTAGACTGGCGATAGAGAGAGGGACAGAGATATAGAGATAACATTGGTTAGAAGAAGATCGAGCTGCCAGAGAGGCGATGCACTACGTACGGTTCACAACAGCGATAGGACGAGCGGAGGGTGCTGCTACTTGAAATGGTATAGAACAGTCCCGTTTTAATTTCGATGCTTTAACTTGGTCAAAAATTTTGATATTTTTGGTCTCTTTGGGCCCCCAATTTTTATTTACTATGCTAATATTTTAAAAGTTAATAGTCATAATTCAAATGTTGTTATTTTCTTTATTTGGAAAATGATAAAAATATTTCACAAATTCAAATCGCAAAACGATTGCGCGGTTTTCAATCAATTAATCGATTTTCGCTGGTCTTAGAAACTTATTTGCGTGCTACCAAAATCAACAGAGCTAATACTCTAACGCTTACTTTTCTTTTGTTTCACTATTAAAACTACGCCAATTTCATCGGGACTGCTTAGCTGCACCTTTCTAAATATGTTAGCCAATCCGGTTTCCTTATTAGGTATCCGGTTTCAGCCAATCATAATTAACAACGACAACTTAACTCGGACTGCTATTGACTACCTTTCTATTTCAGCCAATCTCGTCTCCTCGTTTTCCCGTTCTGGCCAATCGCGACACGTCTATACCGTTTCTCAGCGAACTGACCTGCGGTGGGCGGCGGCGGCGACGCTGACGACGCGTCGGAGAGTGCCTCGACGTCTATGAGTGGGCTCGCGGCCCGCCGGGTAGCGGTCTCGCCTGGACAACCGGGCGGTGGTAAGGGTGGGGTCCTTCTCATTGACAAGCCTAGGTCCTACAATGCCAGATTGGCCTATAATGCTAGTTCCATACAGGCTTAGATTGGCTTTATAATGCCAGTTGCATGTATACAAGCCTGAGTTGGTCTAAAATGCCAGTTCCATGCCAGCTTAGGTTATACTCTATACGTCTGTAATTTCCTGGTTTCAATCAGTCTTCTGTTAGTTTTAGAAAAACCATTCTAATTAAAGGATTTTGTTAGAATATCGCAGCAGGGTTTTTCTTTTCTTTTTTTCTCTATCGCAACGGTTTTTTATAATTTTGATTTACGATAGAAAAATGTGCTGATTTTTTGGTAACCTAATTAACAATAAAAAGTTCATCGGTAATTTTAATCTCGAGATTTAGCGATGACGGGTTACCACTATCTAAAAGTTCATTGTGTTTAAGATAATCAAGTCAATACTTCAACTGCCTCAATGAGAAGGATCCTACTCGCACATCGACCAAAACGTCCGACCGCTCAAACCGTACTCTGAACGCAGTTGCAGCAAACAAAACTCAAAATCGAAAAGTTTTGTCGTAAACAAATAATCACCAGCAAATGAAAACTGAACCGACTATGAAGTGAGGCCTGAGGCCTTATTGCCTAACGCGCTCGGCTTCGCTTTGGCATTCACCATCCCTTTCTCGCACGACATTGTAGCGTTTGACAGAAAAAGATAGCGAATGCAAAAGCGGAGCAGACTGCGGTAGACAATCAGCCAACTGGTCGGGAGTTCACTTACAAAGAGCCAGGTCCATTCGGCGACCGATTTTGGAGTCCAGGAGGCTGTCTTCGGAATTGTCAGAGTCGAGTGGCAGGGACATGCTACGCTCCCATCTGAAACAGGTTATGGGCATTTTTTTAAATCTATCAGTTTTATGAAACAACGAAGACAAAGAGTATTGGGCTTGCCTTCATGGTATCACTATTAAGTCAGTTGTCTTTTTGATGGGCCATAGAAATGTACATTAATTGTTACAGAGATTATGCCTTTATGCCTATAGCCTATCATCATTATCATCACCATAGCCTAGTGGTTTGACCATGGCCTCCTAAGCAGAGGGTCGTGGATTCTTCCAAAAGTTCCTACTAAGGTAATCGCGGTCAATATCCCGTTGGTAATTGACCGAGCGAACAAAGTGAGCTAAGTGTCTTCATTTCAGCTTGAACAAAAATCCTTTCGTAAGTTCGCTGTCTGTCCAGCTGCTCTCCTCCACAGGTCGCATTCCTCAACAGATTCTCGTTAAATTTCGTGAGCAGATTTGCTAATAACATACATTTTTTTGCTGAATCGTTGAGGTCTTGAAGTCTAGAGTTCACAGAGTCACTATAGTTGATTATGTCCAACTTAAGCTAATGTCCCGCACCTGGCAGTAGACTTGCCATCAGGCTTGTCAATAGCTGAGCTGGATCTGAAGGCGTCCGCCATATTGATTCCGCTGTCGATGGACGGTCGTTTCACGAGATTGCTCTCCAGACTGCTCGCTCTGCCTTTTTGCGATAAACTGGAATATGGAACAGAAAATATGTTAGTTTGAGAATATCTCATAGGTAAATTTGAATGATGAATTTATTATTTCCGAACCAAAATTGCCACATTAACCCCATTAAAGTCAAACTTTTGAGAACAGGCAGAAATTTTCGTCTGGTGATTTAATATTGTGTTTTTGTTGAATTTTTAGTTATTCCCGAACCTTCACTACAACCCCATCTCATACTTGAACGTAAAATTATCAAAAATTTACTTTATGGCAAATATTTGTGGATTTAATATTATGCCAATTAAGAATTATGAAATGAAAAATCTCCATGTTGAAATATACTTTTTTCTAGTGTTGCGCGTCCAGTGGTTAATTCGTCCAAGGGCATTATATCCCTTACCTGTCAGGCCTCAAGAACACACCATCCCTAGTGGGCGGATGTATCCTATCCAACAGGGCAGCGAGACGCGAGTGTCCTGCTCGACGAGCCGAGGCAGCCGCTTGCCGCGCGCCTGCCTCACAGAGCGTCCCAGCGCTCCATCGTGCCAGGACTATGGCTGTTTCTACGTGCCCTGCAGCACTAGCTACCATCTGAAAGAGCGAAAGACAAAGGTTAGGCTTCAGGTCACGCTATGGTCACAGTACGGCAGAGTCAGCCCCTCAGGGCAATGAAGAACCTCGCATGTAATTTTTCATTTTCATCATCATCATAAATATCATAATTAACCGGAAGACGTCCACTGCTAGACATGGGGAAGCAAGGATCTCCACGATGATCGGTCTTATGCTACCCGCTGCCAACGGCTTTCCACCATTTTTAGCAGATCGTCAGTCCACCTTCGACATACAATGACAATGCAAAGAAAAATTCATTAAGCAGCTGGACATGAACCAGCAACCTCGGTAATCCGTACCACGCTCCACCAATTAAGCTATACTTAACGTTGGTGTACCTAACGAATTTTTCAATGCCTTGTGTCATATTTTTTATTTGGAAGATCTCTCCTCAGCGCCATCTATGAGTAGCTTAATCAAGCAGCTCACCCACTACGGAACTTCTACAGTTACGCATTAGTGGCAAGAGATGGAGCTATTTTCTGAATCAATGAAAATAATCGATTTATTGATTATTTTTGTTTTAGTCCACCTTCGCCTTCCGGTACGCGGTCGCCACTCAAGAACCTTACGGCTCGACTGGCCATCAGTTGGTTTTTGGTATTTTTTAAACTTTATTAAGGTAAAAACTTTAAAAGTCTGCCTTTGATTACTAAAAAGTCTGCTTCAATACTACGTGATAATATTCAGTTTGAAATAAACAGCACCTTAGCAGGCGACTGACGGAAATTATACTCAGCCTAACATAGAAACATAGCCAAGTTCTTTTAAATGACACAGCAAAGTCGCGACAGCAAAATGTCCATAAATTTTGAAAAACCAGCAGTGATACTGAAGAATTGAACTCACCAAAGGCGTGCAATTATCGCTGTCCCTTGCTCCTAAATTGACTTCTTTCTCCAACGCCAAGCTAGTGTCATCCTGCTTCCATCTCAACAGCACAGTGGTCAGCTTGGTAAACCCCAAAGCCGCAGACAGGTGGAGGATGGTGGACCCTTCCTCTCCCGGCTCTGTGGTGAAACCCTCGGAGTTACCAGCTGATTTGGTGCTGAGGTTGCGGCAGAAGGAAACCAGACGTTCTTCAAACTTTGGGTTGGAGTACAGTTGGACGTCTTCTATCTGAAAAATTTGTACAAAATGATTTAAAGTTGGTGTCAGAAAAAAATACAATATAATAGCGCTGGAAGCAGACACTTTGATTTCTTTGGTATTTTCTCTAAACGCATACTACGCATCTAACTCGAGTAGTCTTCTGTGTTTGTTTATACCTTGTCAGCTGTCCCTTGAATGCGTCTAAGCCCAGTGTAAGAACGAAAATTAATGGTGATAAGGGGACAAATCATGTATCGTACTTGATCCTCAGAATAGACGTTCGATTTATTTGGAAATCTTTAAAGCTTCTACCTGATTGCTATCTTCCATTGGCTCAATCTTAATCTGCAACCTTCCATGCAGCCGTTGCAGACGCTGCAGCAGCGAGAATCGTCTAAAATCCAGCGAGGGCAGCGGCGCAGACGCCGGCGACGGGGCTGCCGTCGGACCGGCCTTGTATTCAAACACCACGGTGTCGGATACCACTCGGCCGCCCCGGGCCACTTGGAGGGCAGCCAGGCCGGCTTCGTGAGCTGGAATAGTAAGAGGTTGGTTAGAAAGAAACACGTTAGAACACCGTAAGTCAAGCACAACTCACAGTGCGACTTCTATCTCGCACCCGGACGGATAATATGATCTAGAGCGAAAAACAAAGTCGCGGCCAGACGTGTTAGCCCTACAGTGTCTGTAGACAAGATGGCAAGAGGCTAACGAGTTTTTTCTTCCTCTTTCGTTTCAGGATTCTGAGGCAAAC
Source organism: Clepsis dumicolana (assembly GCA_963691665.1). Lineage (NCBI taxonomy): Eukaryota > Metazoa > Arthropoda > Insecta > Lepidoptera > Tortricidae > Clepsis > Clepsis dumicolana. The sequence goes on from OY829513.1 coordinate 13,588,562, forward strand.
TTGCACTGACGGGTCAGACACTAACCCCAATTGACTTGGCGTATTTGTGTCGTTTGACGGACGTTACATTAACCCCGTATTTGGGCTTAACCCAGGTTGGTGCAAGTTAGCCTAGGAGTTCTTGATTACAGTATATACAGTATACGAGTATAAATTATTATCGATTATTCCATTGAATATCAAAGTTGGGTTGTATAAAATAAAGGTTTTTGGTATAAATGGATTGAATGACTGAATTAAAATATTTGCATTACCTATTTGAATGACACATATGAAAATGAGAAGTAGAAAATAGTAATTCATTTCTTTTGCAAAAAAAATCGTCTGAAACTGCAACGAATTGCTGGTTATTGTACGAGACTACTACGAGACTGTGTCTAAATTCAAAAGTACAAAGAGAATTAATCTCATCCGTTTTCTCAAATCCAAGAAAAAAGTCAAAGCACACTCACCCGGGCAATAACACCTCAGCAGTCCATTCTGCACCAGAATGGACGGTACAGGGAAGTTGTCAAACAGCACGGTGTACTGATCAGACGTGTCCGTCCAGGGTCCAGCTACCAGCACCTTCACGCCACCTTCAGGGTACGCCCACTCCGGGCAGTAGTCCGTGATGCTGAGAGCTCCCTCGCCGTTGCACTCAGTTTGCATCTTCTCAGGCGTTTCTTCGGTTGGTGGGGACTTTTCGCGTATCGGCTTAAGGATGGAAAAAAATTAGGTAATCATTTTCACAAGATTGTGTGTTGAATACCTAACAGCCAGGTTACTAAGTAAAAAAAACCCTTTGAACCCTTACAGACAATTGGGAGGATGATGAAGATGATAACATAAAAGTGTACTTTTTTTAAGTATATTGGCTTTAGTAGTTCTTTATAGTTTTTACTAGTATGCATTTTTTCTTTTCTCATAGTTACGTACAAACGAAATAGTATTAAATGAAAACATAATAATATGAAGTTACTAAAGAAGTAGTATCTACACAAAAACTTACCAAATGATGTGTAGATATCGTGCTAGGGTCCAATACTTCCAATTCAGGGAAATCTAACATATCAAAAGCGTCCAAATTCACGAACACATTATCGTCCACGACGTGAGTTGGCGACGCTACAGCCTCACAGCTTTCTATGAAATCCATGGTATCTATACCAGATACCATAACGTTGGCGGTTTCGGTTACTCGTACTCGGCTTCTATCTAACTCACAAGTAGGCATATTGGCTGATAGGGTTTTTTGAATATCCTCATGTGACAGTTCTAAAGTTTCATCAAAAAATGCGCTCGACGGGCCTAAGTGTCCGTCTGTACCGAGCAGTACTAACGTATCATCACAGTTATCAGTAAGTATTTTACTCTCTAATCGCTCTACCAGGTCCGGATACCGCGAGGGCGTGGCAGGTGCGCTGGCAATCATCTGGTTCCTACTCCGCGGCTCCATTTTAATTTTCCTATCGAAAATTTCCACGTTCACTTTTTCCTCTGCCGGCGCTTCGACCTCGAAAGTCGACGACTCTGTGTTTTGGATGCAAGAAGAAGGTTGACTGTCGGGGATTTCTCGCTTCAATACGAACGTCGGTTTGTACTGATGCCGGTACCTATCCCTCGGCTCTTCGCAGACGAATGACGTTACTGATAGCGGAGAGACTAAGGACGAATGCTGTTGACTGCTATTTCCTGCTCCATTTAGTATAAGAAGTCCACCGCCTCCTTGTATTTGTCCTAAGGACAGTAGTAGGGGTGAAGCGCTATGCGTAGGTTGAGTTGATCTATGCTCTCTGGTATATTGTCTAGGCGGGTGGGACATAGGTCTTGTAGTAGGGCCTGTGGTTGATGATACATGGTGATCGGAAGCTGGTGTTTTGGCAGATTGGATCCTGCGTAGCGGATGAGCGCAGGTTCTCGAGTCTTGGCAGGTGGAGTCTGGACAGCCGCATTCCAGTTGTCTCGCTAAAGCTGCTGCCCTTGCAGCTCGCTGTTTCTCCATCAGTTGCCCCACGATGGCTTCCACCGTTTCGGCCGTCTGGAACATTTTGCCCTGACATTTCATTATAATGGAAGTATCCTTGTATTATGTGTTTTGTTTGTCTAGAGTTAGATACTTACTGTGATTTCCAATTCGCTGTTGATGTCAGGCTCATCTTCGCTGAAAACTGAAATAGAACAAAATGTTACGATTAGTAGTTTCAGCATAATAACTCCATTAAAAACGCTTTTGATTCCGTCCTTATCCTGCCCATTAATATTTGCATACTGCAGCAATTTTGCTCCGTTTTCTGAGAATTTTCCCGATATCTTGCCACGGTACAAGCGTGTTAAGTATTAACCGGACCCAATCAGAGCTACGTGAATTAATAACAGCCCAAACAAATTTAACGAAATAATCATCACTATTTATGAGAATCTGGATTAATGCCATATAATGAAATTCAATTTCATTCCCGAACCCATAAATATTCAACAGTGTGCCGAAATTTTCCTGTGAAGGGTAACTTGTGCCGTTTAACATTTATAGAGTTTTTGGAGTGAGGAAATTCCTTGATTATGTTATCTGCCATGGTTATTTAAATGCATGGTGATTAGGTTAAGATGGAACGACGTCTGGTTGTTTTGCTCCCCCTTAAATTCATGGTGGTGTAATATTGTTTGTCCCGAATAAAGAAGTCACTAAAAATAAATAATGGCGCAAGCATTAGATCTTCTATCAACTTAATCGCCGCGGTGAATAAGTATTTCATGTTTTGAAGTAAACAACTCGGAAAATGTTATGACAATAATAATGGAGCTGTTTTCTTGGATGAAACTTTTGTTCACTCAATATTTTTTGTTCATGTTGACGATAGTCGAAAATTTTAACGGTTTACGGTTTTATATTCGGTAAACAGAACTTGTTGATAATATCGAGCAAAACCTCATAAAAAATATATTTATATTGATCAATCACTATCACAGAGACATCTTTTCCAAACATTTGAACGAAACAAATAGCTTGTCAGGTATTAAACCTCCCATTAGGCTCTTTTTGAAACCAAAGAATAGAAGAAACTTTCTAGAGAATAGAATAGAGAAATTCATTCTAGTCTATGCATACACGAAAATTAGCTACCTACCTACTCATAGCTTTATGTTTTTTTACCATGTTGTGGATCTCGTCAATATGTTGTCTTTAGACGCTCTAAAGATATTGATATAGTAGTTTATGCAACTGCTACATAATAAGGGTCCTTTAAAACACGAGTGTGTTATTATGAAACGAGGCGAAGATGAGTTTCATAATAGGATCACACGAGTGTTTAAGGCCTAATTATGTGAAGTTGCATACATTACTTTATCTACACACATATTATAAATACTCTAAGATGGGTTCAGAAGCCGAAGGCATGTCATACCCATACCTGTCACGAATTTGACTGGTTTTTTAATCATAGACAAACATACCGAGCTGACGTTTAGTAAACTGTTTGTTTTTTTATGGTAAATTATCATATTATTATTTATACATGTCGGACTGAACTCGACTTATATACGTGACAACTTGAGTGATCCGTTTTATTTCACTATGCTTGTAAATTACGTTGGTTTTCAAATTTGAAACATCGAATTCGATATCGAAAAGTCATATTACTATTACTTTACTGCTGGTGGTGGTTGGCGGAGGCTGGCGGCGAGCAGCCGATGACAATGCATGCTGAAATGCCAGTCATTTTCTACGGTTTCTGAACGCATTACAGAGGACTTATGATATGTGTGTAGATAAAAGAGATTTGTTGATGACTCTGACAGAAATACTTACACATAGGCTTGAGTTGGCTGACGAGTTCGTCCTTCGTCCACTCTTTCTTATCCGCCCACAGCGCCAGGGAGGGCGCCACCGTCGCCAACTTATTGTCATCCGGGTACGGAACATTAAGGTAATGAACCAGGACAATATCCGGATTCTGCAAGGCAAAGTTCTACATTCAATCGTGTTGTTACTGCCAAGAGCAACATTGTTGGTATTGTTGTGTCGTGGTGGGCAGCACAAGCTGGAATGGTTTCATATGGCATCGATTCGGTGTTATGAGTTATGAGAAGCGTGTAACATTTTATGCGTCGGATATTATTGGCTATTAAACGGTTGGCATAAAGTTTATGTTCGTAATGTGATCAATAAGCTGTAACCAAGCGAGGCCAAAACATGCTGAACGTGTTTGAAGCTTTGCTCTTTTTTGTCACTTAAAAAAACTGGCGTTGAAGAATAGCTTGCTTTATAATTAAAAAGGGTGTGTTAATTTATAAATTTACTACCACCTCCATGGAGTTGTACTTAACAATCTATATCTCTCTGTTCGTACAGGCTACAAATGTGTGGGTTTAAAATTATTGTACTAGCCCTTTTCAACGGGAGTTTCTCTGAAAATGTGTCAAAATTTGGGCTACGATTCATATTCGCTCGCTGCGAAAACAAACATAGATCGTAGAAGACTTTGCAGCCGATGGATAAGTCATGGAGGATATTAATCAACATAATTATATGGCCTTTTTTATATGAGTAGGACGGCAAACGAGCAAGGTTACCTGGTCATAAGTGATGCAACAGTGATCACTTATGACTGCCCATAGACCCAACCTCTAACCAACCTAGAGAGCTGAGACAAAATTCCTCTTTTGCTCGTAATTTCCCCAGTGTCTCGCTATACACACCGGCACACAGCAGCGCAAGCAGATTAGCGAGCAAGACGGTGGTAACTATCCGGACGGACCTTTCGCACCTACCTGTACACGTGCCTGTGTCAAAGCTTGTCACGACAATTAATATTAACACAACTTGTCTTGTCAACTGTACTCTGGTTGTGGTATGCTGTAGCAACGCACAGTAGTAATAGTTGTTCTACTAGTCGTCTTCTATTCTTAATCAAGCTTCAAACTAAGTGTAATCGGCGCTAAACGCCGGTCATTTCTTACTCATATAGCTCCCGAACATCCGTCCAGCTCCTTAATTACTCAAGTCGCGTAAAATTAAACACCCGAACCTCCATGCTTAGTGACATGTGAAAATTTACTGCGAGAATTCCCCATTCGTTACTAAAGAGAATGTGGATAACGAGCGAAGATCTCGCTCGTAAAAAACCCTATGAGTCCCGTTGCTAGCCATAAAACAACCTAAGTACTACCAAGTTGTATGAGACATGTGTCTTTTCGGTTCTGCGGCAACTCCACTCAGAAGGGCATAAAACGAGTGCAACAGAACAGGCACTAAATCGACTCGCACGCAGTTAAACTAAAATAAAGTAATACACAATATTTTAATTTTCAACCCGAACTGTAAAACGTAGTATGCCGTAATAACTATCCATTTGTCTTCAAAATGGCGGCAATAAACATGGCGGACATTATTTATGTAATGGCCGGCGCAGGGTTGCCACTCGACACGTGTGCTTTATCGTTGTTTTTGCGGTTTTTCATTAACCAGTGCGAGAATAATGTTAACACAGTATTGCTCTGGTTTATGAGGAGATTTTTTTAAATAGTTTGTGTTGGTGTTTCTGCCCAGTTAATTATTAAGTGTGGGTGTTTAATTTGTTGCGGTTTAATGAATGGTCTTGCCAGATAATAAATTGTACAAGCACCTCTTAGTCCTGTACCATGTAACATAAAGTGTGTAGCAAGTAGGTGGTAGCGAAGTATTATTTATTTATTTATTTATTTATTATCAAAACAATTTTACAGCATTACAGCAAAGCCAATGCGCTATAAAATTTAAATATAAACAATACACAATACAAAACAAAAGTACATATAAAATTGAACATAACAATAATAATAGGTGCTAATTTTAAAAGTGTTTTTAGTATTCGTTTTAGAAAAATATACAAAATAGTAGGTAGCTCTGGGTGACAACCCTAGTCTTAATGCACTTTTTACGTTGAGATGTCAAAGTTGGCAATTCTAAATCCTAACAACGGTCATAGACAAAGTGTAGATTATCTTAGGACTAGACAAATAATATAACCCCTTTTTTCTTGTTTATTCGCTACAATACATTTCTATGATTTTTATTTAAAAAAAAGGGCCGACTATATCTGTTTCGTTCTAATTTTATCTTGAGTGGGAATCAAATGATTGTGATTTTCTGGATAAGTTATAAATATGCAATGGCATTCGTTGGTATTGCTATTTTTTATGTACCTATTCATTTTTGGTCTGGTCATTATAGATAATGATTAGCTGAAGTCGTTTGCCAACTTTATGGAATATAACATTTCGATTTTTGGCATCAGCTTGAGAAGAGTGTTATTCAAAGTTGAATTTAAGACATGACTTACATGAAATGTTCAAAGTAAAACTGCTTTTGTAGATCAAGCGCCAAATTTGTATGCATTCGATCGCATTTATTAAATGCATCTTGTCTGCAGATAATAGATCTAACCTAAACTCATTTTAGCTAACGGTCTAGATGTCTTATAAGATCTCATTCGTGTATTTTGTAACGGAATAACATTTCTTAAACATGTTTGAAAAATCTGTATGTTATGTGTAGGTACACATTTTTTTTATAAAGTTATAATACTTAATCACTTAAAATAAAGGAAAAATCTTAATCAAATACCTACCAGGCCCGCGTAAAAGCAGAACTCTACTGAAAAGTTCAAGCTAAACACACTAATAAATTTTACACACCAAGTAAGTTTCCTCGAATTAGTACTGAACCCAAACACTTGCATGAGCCCATAAAATAACCAATCTAGCCATTACCGAGTGCATTATAAAATGACATTTGAAAATACCAACAGCCAAAATGTCGGTGGTAATGGAATATCTGATGCACTGGTGCTGGCTGTAACAGGTGTCGATGCCTAGACAAAGTTAATAGTGCAACGACATGAAAGCGTCTGTACCAGGTTTGCAGAGAAGAAAAGGGGGTTTGAGGGTTCGTAGCTTGAAAGTAAGTACGGATAATATTCCACTGACTAGCATGAAACGGCTATCTTCATCTTTCCTAATACGAACTGCCAGGCTAGAGTGAATTTGCAATTAGGACATCGTGAAATTGTGTTGGTAATCATTCACATAAAGTTTAAGTCATCAAGGTTAGTGAAACTGTAAAAATATAAGCAGACGACTGATGTTTAAATTACATTACTTCAACCGTGACCTCGCCTACCGTACATGGCAAATTTCCGTCTAACATTCCACTAAACCCCGAAAGCATTCATCTCGAAAATTGAAATAAATCCGCAGCCATCAAGTTAACGACGTTCGGCAACTCCTACATATTTCACGACCGAGATGTTTTACAAATATTGAACTGAGAAATTTGTAGCCCAATAAATTTATACGCTCACATCAAAGGCGGGTAACTCGGGAATTCACGTTTCGAACTACACCGCGGCATGACGTGATAACTGAAAACTTTGAAATTCTAAGACAGCCCCGGGAATCTTTGGATGCTGGCAATATTTCAGTCTTTGAACATTTCGCCTGTCTAGCTTTACGTGATGTTTTGATAACGTTTCGTGTTTGTTGTAAAAAGTTTCCCATAAGATACCAAAATATTTAATTATGCCTTTTAATTTTTTGGTTCAAAAAGCTTCATTTTTAAGATAATGGAAATATGTCTAACTATTCCTGTGACAAATCAATCTGATCCAGCTGAACGTCGTCACAGTTAAACCTAAATGTTTAGTAACCTATGTACCTACTCCACTCTGCCTAAGTTTTGATCTGTTTTCACCAATAAGGCTTAACACGTCTAACTTTGAACTTTAACTGGTGAGGTTTCATTTGTTTTTCCTTACTAAACAAAGGAATGGAGGTTCTCAAGTAAAGACCAAAGACTGGGAGACATGGTCTTTATCAGCCTCTAACCAGATGGACCACTTGATAAAGATTGTCAAACACCGGTGGATGCAGAAGGTGTGTCACCGTTCGTTGTGGAAGTCTTTGAGGAAGACCTATTCCAGCAGTGGTCATTCCCGAGTTGAACGAAGTAGAAGAAGAAACAAGGGAGTTGACTTAATTTCATATAATTTGGAACGATATTATTTTAAGTACGCCAGGCGAAACATATATTTTTCAATAGACTAGGAGTGATAGGAAATATCTATGAAATATTCAAAGGATTATGTTAGAATCCTCTATTCATACCACGGGTTTTTATTTTTATAACACATAATTTTTCATTTGAAAACTACATGTATTTGTGTCGTGTGATTTTATACTTGTATTAGTGAGGCCCAATGAAGTAGTTCGTGTTTATTATGGATATTTGTTCAAATGGAAAAGCTTACACTGCAAAACAAATAAAATTTAGAAAACTGTACATCCGAATGAGGAACAAACTAAGGTGTTTTACTGGATGAAGCATAAAGTAACTGTTCTCTTATTTATAGAAACCCGAACTTACACTAGTAAGTTTTTTTTTTAAGTTGCAATACATTGCGAAGTCAGTTGGAAGCGGCTGAGTTGGAAATAGTCGACAAATCGCTGCTATGTAATAGTATTTACTAGGACACTAAGTTTGTTCCCCAACAATGTTACGTACAGGCCATACCTGTAGCAACCAGTAACATCTTCTGTGGAATGTGGGTAGAATCGCTGAATGCACGTAGCAGCCATATATACACTGAAACAAGAGAAAATATATGATTTACAATAAATTAAATGCGTGAATCTACAATTTCAACATTGGTCGTTGGTGTTTGCTAGTTACACAATTGTATGTCAATCATATTTTTGTACCATGTTGATTTAGTCTCATACATAATATTATCCTAAGCCACAGTTTAAGCTAAGACTAGATTATGGTTTGCTGCAAATGGCCCTAAGTAACCTGCACTTTGAACGCTTCACCACTACTTCCCATCACCCACCTAACTTCGGCCATCCTGAAGAAGTAAAAACGTGTTTTTTATTTATTCCGTTTCACCTGTAGTCCGAAGGCTCCCCATTCACCTACATTGCACCAATGCAATCAGCATAGCTTACGTTTTATCAAAAACTAGACGCCAGCGAGGCCGACCGGAGTTGGCACCTGAAGTAACTCAGTTACTCGGAAAGCCTTTTCGACTGGACTGTGTGAGATAGAAGCTGTAGCGGGCTTGGCTTAAAATAAATGTAGGTATATGGAAAAAGTCTCAGTGGCCGACACTGCCCCAATAGTTGGCACCTTCAATTGTGAATTCATAGCAATAAAGGTGACAAGCTCGGTTTAATTTAGTATTAAGCTGTCAAACAATGGGACATTTCACTATCGGTTTTTCAGTCTTCTTGAGGCAGTATGACAAAAAAGTGGAACTCGATAGTTTATTTATTTACCTTATGCGTATTTTTTATTTTATTACACTCGTCCATTTTTTTGTTTTTATAAGCAAGTTCGTTATTCGTAAATAATTATGAGACGGATGTGAGACGGCCACCTCATTTCGGAGGACTCTGGGAAGCAAAAGTAAAAATCACATAAACCACACAATAAGGTGCCGTCTGGCCAGATGCTTAAAAAAACACTCAACCGGTAAATTACCGGTTTGTTCTCGACTTTTACCGGGTTGCATTCTCTACTTAAGCCACACGCTTGTGCTGTCCGGTCGCATATCCGCCATGTTTTATTCAGCGCCGGCGTGGTCTCCCGAGGCTTGCGATCACTTGTAGGTTCGATGCTCACGCGTGCTGCATGCTAGATGGTAGGTGGTAAATGTTGGTGGGTTGGTAGAAATTGCGAAGGGGTTAAGTGATTTTTCGGTTAATGATACATTTTTTTACTAAATATAACTTTAAAATTAACGAAACAAATACACCCAAGAAACGAATTAAAACAAATGAGGATGGACACATGAATTTTGGTCTTAAAAGCAGCACTTTTTCTGAGCAAGCTTGGACGATTTTTAAGTTGCAACTTTTTTTTTCACCAAGTTGGGATGGATTAATCCTCAACAGCATAAAAAGTAAAGACTTTATTTAAGGACACATTGTTTCTTAAATAATAATGCACTTTACCGTATTCATTCTTCTATTCATAGAATAACTATTTGTGATAGGTCGATATACCTAATCTGGAATGTCTTCATTATGTTCAGTTTCTTTGATACCTATCTCAAAGCAATTGAACTTGCAAAGACATTCCGGGAATCGGTACAAAACATTGTTTCGTATCTAACTGTTACCGACCCAAATTGATGTTAGGATTTGACGGTCCCTAGTAAATCATCTAAGATACCTGCTCTAAGATTGTCTGCCAGAGATCCCTTAAAGGGATAAGTCCGCCTTTGTACTCGAACTTGATTGATTGTAAGTTGTGTCTTTATCCTGTTTTTTTTTATAAAGTGCTTACTTACTTAACGTTGATGGTAATCATGATGATAATCATCCATGCCAATTTTGAATACTGCTAATTTTGACTGCTACTGCGCCCTAATCAGTAGATACTCTAATGTGGCTAATATTATCACCAATTTTGGCACAACGTACATACATGAGAGTGCCGTCCACATAATTATAGATCTAACGGGCCGTCTACACTTTGCATTCAGCTCACCTTCAGTATTAGGTATCATTAGCAACATCATCACCAGCCATTTTAAGTCCAACTGCTTAAATATCATTACTTCCTATAATTTCAAGTTTTCAGCAATCTTAGCTAAGTGGTGCCTAGACCATTTTAAAGCTGCTTCTACAAGCATCCCGGCAATTCCCCCTGACGTATGTGCAGACTTAGCTTAAGTTAAGCCAAGGACGTTTTCTCAGGTGTGGGGTGGAGCTGGCATAATAAATTAAACTCAAGCTGATGAAAGCGGGTTGAATTTTGGGTTACGATGTTGAATATTTTACTACATTTCATTAAATGTATCAGCTCCTACGTATACATTGGTAATCTCGTAGCATTTAAGTAACACTTGACAGTTACTACAGGTTTTCTAAGTAACTCTTCATGATAATAATATTTTGTACCTATTAATACTTACTGAAAATAATGTTGTTAACATATTATCAATGGTCTTAATTAATTATTGCTTTTATAACTGTTATCATAAAAGCAATAAAAAATCTGTTCGTACTGTTGAACTCCCTAAGCTAGATTAATGATGTGTTCATAAACCTCTTCTAAATTATAGTCCGTTACTAAGTCCGTTTGATGTTAAAATAATAATACAATTAGAAATAGTCTTTAGTTCACAGTCTTTGGATTAAGCAGGTTTTTTTTATTATAAATGGGATATTTTATTTATTTTTACTACAAAACGAATGTCTTGATAAGTCTCGTCAACTGAATGCAAAGATTAAAGGGAATAAAGATACGAGTATATTTGTTAGAACAGCTAAGATTTAAAATCTCGTCATCACGAGAACTAAGCCATTCGACATACATTATGTATTTGAATGGATTTAATTGTGCGAACGACAAAAAAACCTGGCCCCATGTGTATGTATATCTCTTTATTGCACATAAAACAACGGTTAACAAAACAAAAACAAATGTACATAGGCGAACCTTTAAAGGGATCTCTACCAGTTAACCTTCGGGCGATTGATCGGACATCAGAAACAAGAGTAGACATACAAATAAGAGTAAAAAAAACCAGAACCTGAAATTAACCTAAATAATATGTATTATATTGATTAAGCGCATATAGTCGACCCAGCCTAGGCGAAACGGGCACTCAAATCTAAATCGACTGGCCATGCTGCCGGGTCGTATTCTCGCGGCCATTCTAGCCAATAACGGGATTCAGAGTGAGTTTTTGGGGGGAGGTATATCCGGCTACGTGGACAAGCTACAAGCACAAGCGATTAATTCATCACTGGTAACACGCACACTGATTAAATAATTTTGTCTTGATATACTGCAATATGCTTGCGAGATAAAATCAGAAATGAGGTGATCCGTAGAAGAACTAAATTGACCGATGTAGCTCAGCAAATTGCACACTTTAAGTGGCAATAGGCGGGGCACATTGATTACTGTCGGGGCCGTAAGGTTCTACTAGATTGGCGACTGCGTTCCGGAAGGCGAAGTATTGGTGCCTTCCACAAGGTGGACAGACGATCTAGGAAAGATCTCGGGAAGCCATTGGCTGCGGGTAGCACAAGACCGATCGTCGTGGAGAACCTTGGGGAAGGCCTATGTGTAGCTGTGGACGTCTTCTGGCTGATGTGATAATGATGATGATCAAACAAAATTGCACCAATTTCGAGTTGTATTCTCACAGGTGTGTGTTGTAAAATTGGTGACCTGGCAGACCAAGCAGCGATGGCGGGATGAAGTGGACTCTTTCTTAAGGACTGACCACTGGTTGCAATGGACCGGGAGCAGTGGACGAGGTGGGGAGAGTCCTTTGCTCAGCAGTGGGACAAAATAAGCTCAGAATAGAATCCATCGAAATAGCGCTGTCTGCTAACACGTATGAAAATAGTGAGCCAGTTTAAAACTTCAAAACCGTTTAAAATTGCCTCTGTGCTAAAAACGAAAGAATTGATTCACTTTTAAGATACAAGTTTCATCTTTAAAGATTATGGTGGCAAGTTGTGAACCTACGCTTAGTATCAGAGCCTCTAGACTCTAGAGCAATGGTTCATAACCAGTGGTCCGCGGACTTCGGATTTCGGATGTAGTCGATTTTGCAAGAAGGTAGTGTAATTATTGACTCAATAAAACGTCTTGATTGCATCTGCATTATCGTCGAGAATTCTTATCTTATCCTGTATGTAAGATAAATCAAACACAAGGAAGCCATCTTACGACTCATTTTATTATTTTTTCTCGCTCAAACCTATGACATGAATTGTTTCTGTCTCGCTTACACACTACTTTTTTAAAGCAGGTTTCAATCTTACAGCACTATGGGAAAATTGCCAGCGCCTCTCGCGGTAAGTACCGAGAACAAACTATGTTTTGGTCGCCTCTTACACTAGGCGCTACGTGCCGCCAGAGGCGCTGCTGATTTGCCCATTGTAATTGAGACGTTACCGCGAACGCGATCGAGACGTTTTCGTGTGTCAAAAATTGCACTAGAAGCCCTAAACCGCTCGCCGGTCGCGCATGGACGCTGCCTCGTCGCAAAGAGGAACGGGGAGCGTCTTTTACGAGTCGCCACGGTAATGCCCTGCTTATGTTAATTTTTGAAATAAATTATCTTATCTTATCTTATCTTATCTTATGTATTAGCTGATTGGAAATAGAATGGCAGTCGGTCCCCAAAATAGAGCGAAAATTGATCTTTTCCCACAGTTTCTCCTCTATAAGGTCGATCGTCGTGGAGATTCTTGGGGTGGGCTTATGTTCAGCAGTGACATCTTCTGGCTGATATGATGATGATGATGATTACAAATTATGGAAAATAGGCCAACTGTATGATGTTTTCTTTTGTCGTATTATCGTGATTGATTGATTTCAGACTAATTAAAAAAAAAAACAAGTGCCAAAATAAATTGGACTAAATAAGATGGAACTAATAATGTTGATTTCTTCGAAGAGTCCAAAGTGAGGATTCTTCTTTAGTATGGCTGTAATTGATTTATTTCAGATTCGTTTTCAAAAAAATCCAACAAGAGCCAAAATAAATTGGACTAAATACGATTGGAATAAATTTGAGACGGAAGAATTGAAGAAACGTTAAAGGGAAGACGTAATCGATGGAGCTTTTTATTTCTTGTTAATTGATTTTTTTTCAAGCATGTCTGAATTTAGTTTAACATTTGCGATATTTAAAACATAATAAATACTTTAACATAGGTAACAATGTTGGCGCATGTTTTTTTCGTCATCATCAGCCCATTGACGTTTCACTGCTGGATACAGGTTTCCTGTCACAATGAGCCTGACTTATGGTACTTGGGCTAAACAGCGGATAAGAGAGAGACTTGAGAGTTGAAAACAAACATTAAGTAGTCACCATACAAATACCTGCCCCAACCGGGGATAGAACATAGGACCTCAAGCTGTATAGTTTGTTCTCTAACCACTACGCTATTCGGTCGTCCAAATAGCAAAAATTCGACCATGCAACAGAAATGCTTGCGTAACAGAAGGTGCGCTGGCGACGGGCCAACGTTAACTATCGTTCTGCCCCAAAACAAATGCTCGTGAGACAAGCTCTCCAGAAGTGCTTCCGCTGCTCCAGTGTTATCTGGGATGGTTACATCTTTGTCGAGTCTCGGGAAATCTGATTTCTTTGTACGTGTTTTGGGTTTAAATGAAATATTGTATGTGAAGTCAAACTTGTTACTGATTTATGAGACACTAGCCGATATCCCTCGGGAAATATGCAATTCCCCGAGATGAAAGATAGCCTGTGGTTTAATTTTGGGTGCTATCTCCATACCAGATTTGATTGAAATCCGTCTCTTTTTGTGTGCTCGAGTGACAAACATCCAAATTAAAAAACAAACTGTCACATGTCTGTTATCGGTGGAAGAATGATCTTCTAAAAGTGCTCATAAACAAGTCTGAAATATGAAACCGTTCACAAGGTATTTTTATTTATTCGCTACCGGTTAAAGCTTTCGAGCAATAACACGTTCAGTATTTTTTCAGTACATGCTTATTTTTTATTATAATATTGATTGATTCAGGCTTTACTTTGCGGAGGTCCATATTTTATGATCTAAAAATAATGAAAAATAAATTAAATTGTTCTTGAGGCGCACGAACAGCCATGATTAAACAAAATCCACGATAGAATTTTTTTATAAGTTATTCTGCCTCCGCACTTTTCTCGTTCCTGCAGCGGAGTGAGAGGGATAGGTATTCTAACTACGATTGAACGAAAAGAAATGTAATAATTCGTTCATCTTTTTGGTATGACAAAAATCTGAATCAAACTTTAGTTTCTTACCCAGAGCAATTTTAAACGCTTCGGCGCTTACGCCGTGCGATTTGAGCTCGTTTTGACTAGCCCTCTTTCAATTGACACACGCGTTACTGTGCCCTAAGCACGACTTGTCGAATCCTGCGTTACGTTACGGTTATCGTATCGAGATCGAGAAATCTCATACTAAATTTTAGTTCCAAATACGCTCACGGGCGGGCGCTGTTCCAAACGTCATACAAACTCGTTATAGTTTACTATTCGAATTTTACGTGACGCAGGATTCGACAAGTCGTGCTTAGGGCACTGGATAGCGCTGTCTCGCTTGCGTGAATAAACTCCGCCCCCAAAAGTGTAGCCTTAATGCACATTTTTATTTTCGTAACCGGCCTTGCAAAACGGACCTGATCCGACCATCGCGTGCACAGTTCAAAAACATTCACGTCGCAATTTAGATTTTAACAAATCGTAATTAGAGCTCATCTTGGCACGGCACTCTGTTCATGCTAAGCGGTTAAAATCTTAGTTGAATTTGACGTGTAATTTTGCTATTTGGCTGTCTTTTTTTTAATTATTCATTGCATAATGTGAAAGTGTTCGGTTTTTTTAAGTAATGCTAAATTAAATCAGGCTAAGTCAAGTTGAATGACGTGGTAGGAATAAACGAACTTTCAGTTCTTTACAACTTATTTTAAATACATTATGACGTATAATTAGTAATATAATAACCCCAATATTTTAATTTAAAAGTTTTATATCCCAAAAACGTCTAAATCATTTTTTTATGAAACTTAAACTATCTTTCGATTAAAACGACGTCCAAAGCACAGACAGACACAAATATACACTCGTCAAACTTACCCCCTTGGGTCAGGAAGTTAAAAATAATCAAACAACCTTAACTAAAAGAGGCGGTAAGTCAAAAAGTCTTAACCAAGGAACAAGTTGAAACTCGCCAGTTAATTGTTATAAATTCTGGTGCTCATCTGGCGGGGATAATCTTCAGAGAGTAATCTTATTGTGGCTTTCGGGTACACTTTACATCCCAGCCGGCTTTTGCGGCTATAAACAAATGACAGTCGGTGGGGCGAGGCACGAGCGGCAGCGGGAATCAAACCCTTAAAGACTCCAGAAAAAGTGTTAAAAATTATAAAAAAATACCAGCTTTTTTGCTGACGGTATTTTTTGTTGACTGCTGCACTTGTGTTGTTATCCAACTTACATATCCAATTATGTCTGATTCCTCACTTTTTTTCATATACTAACGATGGACGTCACAAAAGGACTCAATAATTTATGAAAAAATTTACGCAAAGAAGTAACATTAGTTTGAGTAGAAAAAATATGTTTCATACCAAATTTTAATACCTACTTGATGAGTAAATTTAACAACTGTGTCTGTCTTATCATAGTCATCATGTCATTATCATTAGAATATTCAGAATAATTGCACTGTATTTTAGTAGAAAGAGCATTGCTGAATTGCTAAATATTTAACACAGACTGGGCTAGAAACTATGACCTATTGAATAAACCGTATTTTATAACCTTCGGCGGAAAAGACCTAGACCTAGGCCGATCTGGGTTAATATGCTTGGCAAAATAGAATGAAAATGAAATGAGGGCGCCACTGTCATCGTATATTTTTTGTCACAATTTTGACGTAAATTATGGCAACAAATCTGTATGAGAAATTTAATTTCCTCTTTTCTCAGTTTTCTAGTATTTTTTGCGGTATAAATACCCAAAGTTAACCCCAAGTTACTGTCTAAATCAGGTCAGTGGAAGTCAGTCTTGTAAGTTTTACACGTTTGTTGTGTCTGTCTGTAGCGACGTAGCTCTCAAATAGATAGACCGATTCGGACGCGGTGCTTTTTAATCGAAATTTAGTTTAACCGAGCCGTTTCTTAGCGAAGTTTTATAAAAATCAATTAAGTTGTTTTGAAATATTGAAGGTTATTGAAATAAAAATGTTGGGGGCTACGCAAAGGAAAACTTCAAATATTTACGATTTTTTTTTCAATGTATGTACTTATTATGTACCCAGCCCAGAATAATTTCGTGATAAACACTAACTTCGTAACTGAACTAACTTACGCTTAGCGAAGGCTTCAACGGATTTCCCTTGTCACGAGTAATAATTTAACTTGCCAACAAGTTGCCAAGGTCATTATTCGTTGCATAAAGTAGATAAAGTACAGAAAGTTCGCTCTCACAAAGTGTTCGGCGACACGCTAAATATTTTAGGCAGTGGAGCGGCTGTTTTCTCATTAGAAATGATAGCTTTATGAAACTAATAATTATGATGTTACGTGAGCGTAAAGAAGAAACTAATCAAAAACGGTTTTAAGTATAGATCAGTAAAAAAACAGGTCAAGAGCGAGTCGGACTCGCGCACCAAGGGTTCCGAAGGTTTACGTAGTCTGTTGAATGTAGGATAGGCGGACAGCGCCATCTATGGTCCTATAGTGGAACAGTATTATTTTTATATGATTTCTAAAAGACTGTATTGATTAAAGGTTTCGCGATTTTAAATACCTTGACTTTGATGACTTTGATGTTGCGTCCATGGTCTCGAAGGGACTCATGAACGAACGAACAACGTCGACGGAAACGTCGAGATATTTAAATTTAAACATATTTTTTACGCGAAGTTCCGAGTATCATGATAACTATAGTAATGTTTAAGCCCGCTATCGCCTGTGGTTCACACCAACTGGCAAGCCTCCAAGTGGCTAATGTCAGCGCGAAGCGATAGGTGGCGTGCATTCTGATCTACTGGCCTAACGTAACGAATTTACATGTATCGAATTTATTATAGTTAATCTGCATAAGCAAGTTTTCTGTGTAGTTTAAAGTGTCATAAGAGTTATCGTCAGTAATGACATTTATTTGATAGCTCTATCTCATCTAGTACTTACTTCACCTAAGTTTGCGCTACGTCGTTAGATTTAATGTCAATAATAGGGTAAATAATAAAAAAATATTGTGATTAAAACGTACCCACTCTTTTCCGTCAGTTTGTTACCCATTTAATTTAAGCCAAGACCTAGGACGAAATTGCTCGTTCATGACCTAAACATGCCCTATTTAAATCTACAACACTAATTCAAAGTCTACAAAAGATAACTTATACAGCGTGAAACGTATTGCGCTATTTATCGCCAAATCTTTAAGTTCTTCGTTGGCCGCGAGCCAACATGCAAGTTTTGCTTATTGACGTAACGTATCAATGTATTTAATGAAATCCTCTGTTGTGTGAGGCCAAAAACTTGGCGAAGTGTGCCTTTTCTTAAGTAGGTTGGTGTGGAAGTTGGAGTAATTTTATTTCACCACCATCTAACTTTCTTTAGCCTTCTGTTAGCTCTATTGTGTTCCGGAGAGTATGATAGCCGAGAAATAACAGGCACAAGAGGCATTTCACCTCAGCCCTCTAGGTTACCAATGCATCTGTAATCCCTCTTGTGTGCACATGTCTATGGGCAGTGGAGATCACTTAACAACGACTTGCCAATTTTCTCGCTTACTTTCTTTTTCGTTTAAACGTTGCCAATGTCAGTATCTATATACAATGACACTTTGAACTGCATTCCATTATCAATATGAAGCGCGCTCAGACAAAAACTCTTCATGTCAGCAGTTTTTACCGAATCGTCATTGTTAAGGTCAGTTTCTAATATTTGGATTTTATTATTATCTAAGGTTAGACATGACTGTTTCAGGGTCGAAGTGTCAAATTAATTTTGACCACTAGCTGAGCACTAGTCATATAAAAATACCCCAATCATGAATCAATTTATGATGACAAATTTGCATAGTCAGTGCGATACATACAAACAAGCTTCACATATAGGTACATACCTACCTACATATTCAAGTCACTATTCAACCGCATACACCAGTGACAGCCTGATGCTTAAAGCGATTTCGCTTTTAAATTTTCGCTTTCCAGTTTCTGCTTTCAACTTTCAACTGTCTGCTGGTCGACCTGGCAACCCTAAATGTCACGGTGGTAAGTTTAGCAGGTCTTAAATGTTTTGGAGGTAAATTTGGAGTAGTTTTAAACTTGTTTTTTGAGTGGAGTATTTCATAGTTTGGTAGGTACGTTAGTAAGGCATGTCAAAGTGAAAATGTGTCTTCAAAATGAGAGCATTGATTGAAGGATAACAATAAACATATACGAGTATACATACTAAGTAATCACACAAATCTCCTACTCTGTTTTCTACTTATTTTATTTTATTGCAAAATAATAGTTTTCACAATAACCAGGATAAGTAGGGTGAGCCATTAATTCTGCCAGAAAGTGCAATCGTGCGATTATTTTATATTTCAATGTGATCAACCAGCCAACAGAATTCATCTATCAAAAATTGCATAAAAATCGGTCCCTTCGTTTGGGAGCTATGATTTCAGACAAATACACAGATTAAACTTATAACACCTCTTTTTGCGTCGGGTATTTAAAAAAAATATGAAACTTAACTCACAAATATCTCTTCTAAAAGTCGGCTTTCGATTATTAGAAAGCTTGACATAATAGCGTATTTGTTGCCAATTTTGTGGCACTAAAATTAGCATCAGCTATATGAACCGCACGCACGTCTGCACGGGTGCCTCCGGCCCCATCGGTGGGTTGGCAGCACTGTTCTTTTTTCAAATTGCTTCAAAGGGCATTATGCCCTTTTGGGAAATCCTTATGTATTATAATCATAATATTCTTAGCTCACCTCAGTCCCCTGGACTTTGAGTTTCATATGGTCCTCCCTGGTTGTTTTCCCGTCTTTCCGCTTCTTCCAGCAGTACCCGTCCCTTCTGTAGCGAACCTTCTTTCGGCTGTAGAGCAGCATTGAGCCACTTTTTGGCCTGAGAACAAAAGATGAAACCGGTTACAAAGTGTCGCAAGAGAAAGAGTGTGAGTGAATCGTGGGATTGTAAGCACAGAATATCTTACAGTAGCTATTAAAACGCAATATTCTGCTCGCCCTCCACTGGAATTACATACGTAATTGCAAATTAAGCATCCAATACTCAAGAGCCAAACATTCGTATTCATTACACAAATTTCTACTCCAACCAGGGATCGAACCCAGGACCTCAAGGTTAGTAATCAGGTTCTCTAACCACTAGGCCATCCGGTTGTCAAAAATACAATTTATGCTCAAAAGTTTCTCCATGAAATGATATTGACATACGACCCCAAATCCTGCATAATTATTGATATCCAATCCATCTCGCGAGTTACCGTCCCCATAAAAGGAGAAATTGGCCCAAATCATTTGAATTATTATAGAAATCGTGCTCGGGCCAACTTTATTGCAAAGTTGTAAAATATCCGCATTAACTTCGGAGCTTTACGACCCGAAACCAACTCAAACAACCTCGTATTACACACAACCCTCTTACCATAAAAACATCCGTAACTCTTCAAGTAAAAGTCCAAATTCCAACACGACAGAAAGAGTAAATCGAGAGCTAGTGAGAGTTACAAGTTGAATTATCATATTCGCTTATAACTAAGAAGGATTTTATAACCCGGACACTTCTATAATGGAGTCGAATAATGTAGAAAAAGAATTGCTATGGGTTTTGGGGACCGAATGGTATAAATAAACAATATAAGGGTGAATAGCTTATCTCGCGGAACGGTCATGCCACATTAACAATCGTTTCGGAATTCAACACCAAAGGTGTATACAAAAGAATGACAGTAGGTATCTAGTTGGCATTAAAGATCTAAGCAATTAGATTTGTTACTTTATTATTTATTAACTACTACCATCACCATCAATACCGCTATATGCATGTATATTAAAACGTTTTTATTACTCAAAGCCAACATGCTGCGAATATTTTTACTAAAACGTAGAACCGAATAATAAATGTATGCAAAGAAACGTCCGATTCCACCCAGATTTCTTCCCCCAACCGGCATAAAAATAAAAATAACACACGACTTCGTTTCATGCCTAATAAACGTCCTCGGAAAAACACCAGACCTCAGACTTGACAAGGACAAGGCCGAACAACAAACGCTAATAAAACTGATATCAAAAATACCATAATGTTTCATTCATGAGCATAGCAAGCAAAATTATAAACCCCGGAGCATCTACGAACCGATCGTCGTGGATTTCCTTGGGGGAGGCCTATGTCCAGCATTGGACGTCTTCTGGCTGGTGTTATGGTGATATTAATGATCTAGGCAGTGTAAGTTTTTGAAACAGGTAAACAGTTCAAACACGGTCAAGTTTATGTCTCAAAAATCATGATCAAATCAGTGAACAGTTATTATTGTAACTTAGCAACTTAAACGCATTATTTGTTGCTGCAAAGATTAGTTACATAAGGCTCGTTCCACAAGTTTACGAGTTGTATTCCTAATCGTCTGAAGCTCAGTAGTGATAATAAATTGTTTCTTTCGACCAACTGGGATCATATTACCTTATATAACCATACTCGTACGAGTATGTGTTAGTAACAGTGCTCTTAAGATGACAATTATTATGGGTAGTTAAAACTATTATAGTTAAGTACTTATAGCAAGAGGCGTGCCACTATGTATATGACAGTGCTGTGAATCCTTCAACCTTATTTTTAAGTTGAAATTTGGTTTAGCTAGCCACCGCCACCACCACTTAGTTGACGAATACGTCAATAAGGAAATAATTATAACGCAATCGCGGTCCCAAAAGATTTTCTAATGAGCCATTCGATAAATTTCTCGAAAGAGAATTGGGGTTACCAAATGCAAAAAGGTTTTAGAAAACCTACAGATAGCTCCAGAGATTAGCACCTTGAAACAAACAAGCATTTCAGTTTTACTATTTTAAGTATAGGTAATATTCAGCGATGAAAGCCCAACTCTTCAACATAGTACTAGCTCATGTCAAATTCGTCTATCTCTATCTGCAATATAAAACACCAATATATCCCGTGACGTCACGGCCAGAAAAACATGGCCGTCAGAATTCGCACAAATAAATCGCGTATTGAAGTGATAAATCTGGACAATGTATGTTGTATGTTAGTCGCTTTTTTTGAATAGCAACCTGCGTCAACGAACGGGGTGTCAACAGATAGTAGTGATGGATACTCTTGTACGGACATTTAGATTTTAGCCGAGCCCAATTTGTTTTTCACCGACTTGAAAAGAAGAGGTCGAATTTTTTCTAATAAGTTCAGCGGTAATTTTCACCCTATTTAAAACGGGTCACTCACATATTTGGCAGTTGGGAATTTTTTATTAAAAAATCCTGTTAACCGATTAGGTAAAAAGCTTAAAAATTTTATGAAATCGGATGATGGGAATGGAAAAAAAAACAAAATCGTACCTGCGTAAGTCGACTTTTTATACGGTGGAATTTAAACATCAAAATGGCCAGAATATTACAATTCAAGCTAATTCAAGGTAAAACGCATCTGCGTTTGTTATATAACAATGACGTGTTTTTCTCACACTTGTGACTTGTTATAAAAGGTAAGTACATAAAACATTATAAAATTAACGTACTAAAAATACATGGAATCTAATCCAACACAGAGCCACCTCATTTTTTGAAATTAGTTAAAAATATTCTAACTAGCTAAAACTAAAATTAGTCAAAATAAATGAAGTCAGTTTTGATACAGCTTTTATCTTTGCAAGCAGACGGACCCTTTTCCAGATTATAGAATTCTTGATTACAATATTTTACGATTATTAACGCAATACAATTTTACGGCGCCGTTAAAAAAGTCATATTCGACTTAGAGAGTCGAAAATTACAGTTACATAAATATGAATTTAGTCTCGTAAAAGGTAATCACTACAGCTAACATAATAATAATATAGCACATTTTGGTCGAGCCAAAAAAAGACATCGTTTTCATAAAAATTAAGTCATCATTCGTCGTTTACATTTACAAAAGATACATAAATTTAACTAAAAATAACGGTAAAAGCAATTTAAATCAAGGTAAAAAGTTCTTTGAATTATGCGGCTAATATTTAGAAACTACGTGTACAGTCTGTTAAAGCTGTCCAACTTAGTTCACTCACTGAACTCATTACTAATTATGTCTGCGCTCGTTGTTAGATGCAGCTAAACTCAACGTAGAGTAAGAATTTCCTTCAACTCAACTCTTTCGCATTTAATTTGACTGGTAGGATAATTCTTGTATTATACATAAGGATTGATTAACATTCACATAATTTGAAAAACTAAATGGAGTGCAGTATTTCAGGTGTACGTAAAACTGCGTTCCAAAACTCGTGTTGAAGACGTGGGGGCCAAGACTGCAAGGCTTAAATAGGACTGGGCTGGTCATGTTTGCTGTATGCATCCGGAACGATGGGCCCAAATCGCCACCCATTGGGTTCCGCCGGATGGATAGATGCAGAGGCCGTGCGAGGAGGAGATGGCGGGATGACTTCGACGCATTTAAAACGGGATGGAAGGAACTTGCCGTTGATAGAAACGAGTGGCGAAGTGAGAGGGAGGCCTTTGCTCAGCAGTGGGATACTTTACCAGGCTAATAAAAAAAAGGGTCTTGACAGACAGACAGACAGACAGACAGACGGACAACAAAGTGATCCTATAAGGGTTCGGTTTTTTCCTTTTGAGGTACAGAACCCTAAAAAAGAACGAAAATGCATTTAGTTCATTAGCCCCTCAGTGCATTGTGTCTTTTTAGTTAACATCATCAAACAAAAATTCAACCAAAAATTTCACATCGCGTTAACAATTATTACTCCGGGCAGCGTAAGCCTTAAACTTTCATTACGGAAAAACCCCTCACTAATCACCAAGTAAAACCGCGTTGGAAATTCCGAAAACATCGTGTGCTCAGTCATAAAGAGTTGGCGAAAAATTATTAGGTAAATCAGAGGCCGTGGCTCGTTTACTTGACAAATCGCCTGCGGCCGGAGCCCTCTTTATAGGGGCCTATTTGTCTGCAGCATGGAGATTAAAAAGCAGTGCCTCTCGTAATTCCTGCTATGCCATGTCCCCGCCGTTCACGTAATTTAATTTTATTGTCCTCCCCGAGCTTAATTTAAATGTGTACGCGAATTCGGGCACTATTCTTGTTTATTATTAAGTTAATATATTCGGCATATTTGAATATCGCCGTTTTTGTTTTCGCCTCATTTGGTGCGAGGTTCGTGCGAAATGTTTACGGTTCCGGGCTAAGTTGCTTCGTCTAGGTCGTTTGCGAATAAGTCGTTATTTAAATAACTTAGTAATGGCATAAGTTAATGCTGTACACGAGATTTTAGGCTAAAGTTTTAAGCATTAGAATGTAGTGCTGGCTTTTAGCAGCACCCCATTACTTCCGTCGAGTGTCCCAAAGTAAAGGAAGCAAAAATCGAACTCCACTTCGACTAATGAGACCGAAAACTAAAGCGAAAACTTTCTTCAAGTGGCTGCACGAATGCATGCTCGTTTTCACGAAATCGGCCGTCGCATGACAAACACAGCTATAAATCAGGCCCAACGATAATTTCACCTACATTCCGTAGAATATTTATCGTCGAAATTACATCCAAAGCGGAACGATAAACACTAATGTACCGAACTTGTAAAATAGTAAATAAATATCTCAATCGAAAGTAAAAGAGTTATGTGAGCGAAACACGAAACTAGTCAAACGTTTTCAGCGTGGCCCAAAATATTATAATAGTTACATTACAACGGCACGATGGCGAATTCTCTGCGAAGTTATTGTTACATAGTTGAACTAACAATCTTAATTAGTTAATTGCAGAGTAAAATGTGGAAGATAAATAACCGGATAATCTTCTCTAACAAGTTCCGTTGTTTGCAAGGTTTAATGATTGTAACGATCGTTTCTCTTTCTACAAACTCACGGAAATTTCCATGTGCGTTTGTGTAATCTAGTAAATTGTTTGAGGTTCGATTACAGCCCTTGTAATTATTCAATTTATCGTAGAACCTACACGTATTGTACTGTTTATAAAGTACACGCCCTAGAATACTACCTTGCGAAAGTCCGAGCACAATTTTAAATATCAATACGAAAATCTTATTCATTAAGGTAGGCGGATAGATTCTCTTTAAACATCACTTTTTATTTGGAAAGACCATGATTGTCAAGAGGTACGCGCAGCAAGAAACTTGGCAAAAAGGCATTCTTTTCAAAAAAAGTTACAATAGCGCTCTCACAGTACATAACCAAAAATTAATTATATGAAGAAAGCTCACAAAATCAGAACAACAACAGCAAATAATATGATTGTCTACAACTCACAAAATCAGAACAACAACAGCAAATATGATTGTCTTGTTTTGGAAACAAAGTATTCTGTAAAGGATGCAGGACTTAAACTCATCTCAGTAAGTACAGTAAAGTTGTTAGCAGTTTTTTTTTCCTTTTTGTTTTTCAACACTCGTCACCAGCTCGTACCTTGAACCCACCTGAATAGCATCGCATTGGAATCGGCAATCGCCTGACACTACCACGCTGATATTCGGAATAATTACTCGAACATGCGATGCGGTGCAGAAATCACAATGATTTGAAAAGTTCATTAGGTTTTTTGCAGTGTGGCAAAAAATGGCTTTTCAAAGTTGAAAAGTTTGCAGCCCGGCTGGCTTTTTGTTTTCGTTCAAGTGGTTTTAAGAATTGAGTTTTCGAGTGTTCAATTTAGCTACACAAACAGACCAATACTAAACATTTTATACTATGAAAGTTGATGCCGTTTGACTAATATTCCATCAGCATTGATAATAATGTATCAGCGACTGTTAATTTCTTATGAATTATGTTAGACCCACATTTTACATTGATTATATCCTAGTTCACTAAACTCGTTATTAAAATCCTCAACTGCCTCAATAATGGACACTGAGATGAGTTAATAAGCTTTTAATAATTAACCCTGTTATTCATAAACCTATTTTAACTAAAATACCGTTAAAATTAGTTTGTCCTTTTTTGTCACATTGACGTTTCAGTTAGTCAGAAGAAGACAAAACCTATTTTAGCTGATGAAGGCTTGAGTGACGTTTATGATAAGGCCCTAAGACACGTTATCTCTGTAACAAGGACATTATAAACTCTCCTGTACAATCAGAATATGGCGTATTTACCATGCTGATCCTACTCAGAATTAAAATACCCGACAAATTAAACCTCACATTTAGGTCAAGGGTCAGGGAACCAAACTTGAGCTACCAACAAACAACATGGCTTTTGACCTGATTACTATTTTACTGTGATGTTTCACAAATAAGTAATAAAACCGATTAATTGAAAGTAGTTTCTTGTCGATATAATGACTGATGGTATTCAAATTAATATTTTATATGGTGGTTTTTAGCCCATTCAGTGCAATTATAGCATTTCAAACACTAATAATGCTATCCGTTCCATTTTAAGTTATAACAAGACAGACGACCGGAGCTTTCAGGTATATCTCTGTCACTCAGGATAAAGCTTACGGACGGGGCTTTCAGTACTACTTTTTTGTTGACAATTTTGTGGCACCGCCGATGTGCTCGCTCCGCTTCAAAATGTTCCAAAGAGCATTTCATGCGTGCCTTAGTTCCCAACTCATCCCGCCAGCTTCCTTCATGGAGTAACTTATTAGCTTATTACAATAAAATATTAGCACACATTAATATTATAAACATCAGGACATTGCCCTTTGGAACATTTTGTAATAGGAACAGTGTTGCCGAGCCCGAGTGCGGACGTGCTCGCGGCTCGTCACCGAGACTACTTTGTAGTCTCACTGAATTTGAAACAAAAACGAACCTTGTGCGAGGTCCGTCCGGATCGCAACCACCATCTTAATCGTTAATTCTACCGCTAAGCAGCAGTGCTTGCACTGTTGTGCTCCGGTGTGGAGAGTAAAACAGCCGAGAAAATTACTGGCACAAGAGGCATTTCATTATAGCCCTCTGGGTAGGCAACGCATCTGCAACCCCTTCGGCGTCGCGGGTGTCTAGTCTATGGGCAGTGGTGATCACTTACCATCAGGTGACCCACTCGCTCGCATTCCTTCCTTATCGTATAAAAAAAACCGGTCAAGTGCGAGTCGGACTCGCGCATGAGGGTTCCGTAGAAAGATTTTAACGCTTTTCTCCAGTGTTTTAAAAAGTCCAGTGTAGGTATATTGAACTGAAAGGGCCAATCCATACTAGCAAAACATATTAGGCATTATTTTTTAGTTTTAATTTTTTTTATGCTTTTTCTAATCATACGGCAGGTGCCACGCTAACACGGTTCAAATGAAGTCATACTCGTAGATTACTACGAGTAATTATTTTATAAAATCGCGATCGGCATGTTCTTGAATTGTAAAGAATACTTTATTTAACAGTATCATGATAGATTGAGGTGCTTTTTGTAAGGAAACGTCGGATTGAACAATTAGTACGGTAATCTGATGTTACTGAATGAATAAATGATGGTGACGTTGTTTAAAACCGTCTGGTTTTTCAGGGTTCCGTAACTCGAGAAGAAAAACGGAACCTTTATAGTATCATTCTCGTGTCTGTCTGTCTGTCACAGCAATTTGTTCCGAAAATACTGGATCGATTGAGTTGGTATTTAGTATACGTAAAATACGTATTTATAAATTCGGTGACCCAAAACCAGATGTTCAACGTAAGTAAATCAATTTTAAGCGTGAGGGCCAGTTTTGGGAAGTAAATAAAAAAACAGCTATAGCAGAATTAGTAGATTATGCTTTAATATAAACATCAGGAAAATTTTGAAATAGGAACGGTGTTGCCGAGCCCGCCGGCGGATAGCGCGCGCGTCGGCACCGCGCGGCGTCGCGCGGCTCATATCACTGGTACGACAAAATTGGCAACAAATACCGATTACGAGGTTTTTCAACTTGTAAACTTTCGTATTCATGAAGCGTATTAAAATTAATATGTTATAGAGCTTTTCAGAACCAGATCATATCACACAAATCTTTTATAAAATACCTGCGAGATGATATTAAAAACTATTTAATAAGGGCTCAGTCACATATTTCTTGTCGAGATAAATGTCCTACATAATTAGGTTGCGAACCAGTCCGCGTGATTCCGTTTTACCCATGGTTCGAGTCGTGCTCAATAAAAAAAAGCATTGGCACACTTCGACAAAAAAAAACTTGAGTAAATTAAAAATTCTGTAGTTGACAGACATCTAAACTTCATTACCATGGCAACAAAGTTTCATATCAACCTTTTTCAGCCTATGTAAGTCCAATAACCAACTTAGAAAAGTTGAAAAACCCCCAAGATGGTCATTTCAAAGTTCAATATTTCAAAAACGGGTCAACCGATTTTAATCAAACTTAGCTGAGAACCACCTCGATTAAACTAGCTTTCGATTAAAAAAATCCGCATCGAAATCGGTCTATCCGTTCGGGAGCTATGATACCACAGACAGATACACTACACAGGTCAAACTTATAACACCCCTCTATTTTTTCGGGGGTTAAAAACAGAGTTCCACTAAACACTTCTCGACTTACTGGCTACGTGATTGTTTGCTCTTATCCCCAAGACATTTGACTCTATAAAATTGCTCGCGCAAGTTTATTCCGCTTGGCCACTTTATTCCCTGCGTCGTGCATATCTTATTAATTTCGTGGGCAAGGATTTCCCATGACGGCGCGACTTTTACTATGTATTTTCGGACCTTAGAAAGTACTATATCCGATTTCTAAGGCATTCTAAACACAACCTTAAAATGTAAGCATACGGTCGAGCTTTGTAAGTCAGTGAGAATTTCGGGGGTGGATTGTAACGGACAGCGTGAAATTTATCGTTTTGAGTTGGCAACGGGTTTTGAATTTTGAATACGTTGATGACATGTTGCTGTTTTGTGGGAGTATGAAACGAATAAACTGTTTGACCCAATCCTAAGGTTATTAAGTAGGTACTATTTCATTATTAGGTTGTAATTGAGAAAAGTGCTTTAAGTTTGATGACTGGGGCATTTAAAGTAAGTTATAAGCTAAAACAACAAAACGTCTTGATCAAGACTGCCCTAGTTATGAAAGCGTACGTGAAGCGTTCACTTCTGCGTACATTTTATACTTTATAATAAATATTTATATGTTTCTCGGCAATAAACTATGTTCGATGCTTTCATCTATACCTATAAAACAGTACCGTGACTGACTGACTGACTGACTGACAGACAACGCACAGCCTAAACCACTGGACCTAGAGGCTTGAAATTTGGCAAACATATACCTTGAGTATCCTAGAGGTGCACTAAGAAGGGATTTTTCGAAATTGTCACGGGATAGGGAACTAGCCCATTTTGAAATATTTCACGGGGGCAAAGCCGCGGGGCATAAGCTAGTAGTGTATAAATGTGGACTGGTAAGGAGCCTTCGGTGCCTGCCATACACTGGGCCTATTTAAAAAATAAACATATGGAAAATGGCTTGGCTCAACCTTTTCCTCCACAACACAACCTAATTCCAATTTAAAAAAAAAACTTGCTAAAGATCTCGAATTAACATGTCAATTTGTCACAGCGTAGCTAACAAGCAGCGCTCTCACTCGAGTGGGAAGAGTGGGCGATCGGTGTCGGAATTAAAAAGGCAAATCGCCTATCGAGCCGCGCTCAATTAGAACCGGTGACAGGCAATGGTGCAGTAGGTAACGATGGGGAAGCTGCGTTTATGAAACTGCGATTTTGCTGAGTTCTTTAAAGGGTGGAATTTTATTCATCATCATCACCTTTTTACGTCACATTGCTGGGTATAAGCCTCCTCTCACAATGGTAATTATGATAGAGGATTTAATTCACTTGTTAGTTACAGAACATCATTATTTTTATACAACTTTAACAACTTTAATGGAAGCGCAGAATTTCGTGGGAGAGGTGGGACGTAGGCTTAGGGACAGGGGGGGTGATCCCCGTTCTGGATCCTATCTGGTGCAAAGGATTTCCTTAGCAATTCAGCGGGGAAACCCGGCCAGTGTTATGGGAACTTTTGCACCGGATACGGTTCATGGCGGTGATTTAAAAAAAAACATTCTGTGTTGTTGTTTGTATAATTATTAACATTGTTTTGGTGAAGACTGTGGAGGATGACATTTTTGTGTTACATTTGTTACTGTTTTATTTACTGTTATTTATTTTGTTACTTATTGCTGATTTATCTCTGTGTTCTTCTCATTGTTTGTAATTTGTGTGTGTATTAATTCAATAAATATGGCCTTTAACAACTATAGATCCACTTTTTATGTCAACATTTTAATGAATGTAGGTGTAACTTAACTCAATGATAAACTACAATCTCATCTCTGCTTCACATCACATCATATCACTAGACTTTTGAATCCCATTGCTGGGAACAATCCTCCTCTCAAAACGAGAGTGTGGGTATTTTATATCACACAGTGGGTAGATGGAATATACCAGCATATATCAGCATCGCGATACAGCGAGGGAATGCTGCCAGCATCTTTGGGACCATGCCGCGGGGAGCTCTTTTCTTAAATTTAATTTGATTTATTAGTTGGTTAGGTTAGGCACGACAATTTTTTAAGACCATTTTAGAAGGAAAAGTTGAAGGACCAGAGAGGAAGAGGTTGACCTAGGCGAAGCTACACGGACCAGATAAAGGAGAAGGCCGGTGTCGTGTCATATCAGGAGGTCAAGGAGCTGGCTCATAGGAGAGATGATTGAAAGGAACTCCACCGACAAGGGTGTAACTCTTAAGTTTGATGATGATGAGGTTAGGCAACGTGCTTGAACGTTGCTAGCAATATGGACGTAGATACGTTCTCCACTGCCCCAACAATTAATGTCCACAAACGCGAATGAATCCATTCCACAGTTACCGTTTGTTCAATATCCACTCAATACAGAACCCCGTGCTTCGAACCGTTATGCAAAGCGTGGTCCCATTGCATTACCATTTTCTGAACTGCCTACACCTTTGGCGTACGTACAAGAGGTTATTCCGAGGTTCCTCTGACTGTTTTATGATAAGTATTTTATGACATCCTGGGCATCGATTTTATAAAACACACACCTGTGAAAATACTACATGACATTGGTACAAATTCCACTCGAATTTGGTACAAATACCACTCGAAACTGAAACAAATACCACTCAAAATTGATACAAATACCAATCGAAATTGGTACAAATACCACTCGAAATTGGTACAAATCTGTGTATCTGTCTGTGGCATCATAGCTCAAAAACGGACGGATGGGCCGATTTCAATGCGGTTTTTTTAATCGAAAGATAGTTTAATCGAGATGGTTCTTAGCTAAGTTACATTAAAATTGGTTCAACCGTTTTTAAAATATTGAACTTTGAAATGACAACGCCGGGGTTTTTCAACTTTTCTAAGTTGATTAGGTTATTTAGTTACAGGTTTTTGCAGTCGGTTGTTTTATTTTTTTAATTAATAAAACTATCTACAGCAGGCATATTTAAAAGAGCCCGACATTCTACAGACATTGGCAATATCTTGGTTTTATAATCCTTGATTAAAGTGTATATTCTGCTCCCACTGAGTTGCGTCTCATTGAATGTACTCGGCAACGACTAAATTCATCGTGAATAAAATATGCGCCCTCGATACCGTCTATTGGAATAGTAATACAATGTAAATTGCTAACTATAATCTATGTTTAGTATCTTATTTTATAAAATTAGTAGGTAATTATTTAAAAGAAACGATTAAACGACAAAGACTATCTTTTAAACACGGTTCAAATACGGTTACCTGTAATGTTTAATTAAATGGGCAAATAAATGACAAATGTGACCGGATCCTTTAAAATAAAGCTTATAATTTGCACTGTAAATATAATTAAAAAACGATTCCATTGCAGGCCTGTCTATAGTTGTCGTAAAACATTCAGTTCTACGCATTCTCATCAACAGAAAAAATCCCTTCATGTTTTTCCATTACAACCTATGTCTAAACCAATCACAGAAGCTTTACCACAAGGAACCAATAATAATAAAGTAATCATATTCCAATGAACAGATAGCAAATACGACCAACCCCCGCCCCCCTCCCTCCCCCCCCTTAGTACCGGGTGGTTTCAATACGAAAACAATAGGGTAAATTCCCATAAAACCCAGCATGGGAATCAATTCTGATGGCAAAGCACCGAATCTTTCAATGAGCACAAAAATATGAAGTTACAGCCAAAAAGATTTTTTTGTGCAGCATTTTTAATAAAGTAGAGGCGTACTTGATGGATTTCACGTCGATATATACCAAGGAGTAATAGTGCACATTAAATTTATGTAACAACTAACATAATGAATTACGTTTATTTAACGTAGACTCACGTGTATTGTCAGCAGGTAAATGTTTTTATCTAAGTACACAAATAATTATCATAAGTCCTCTATCATCATCATAATTTCAGCCGAAAGACGTCCACTGCTGGACATAGGCCTCCCCCAAGGCTCTTCATTCAGACCGGTCTTGTGCCTTCCGCATCCATCGCGGTCCCGCGATCTCTACTAGGTCGTCCTCTATAATGCGTTCAAATACCGTAGGAAAATGACCAGCATTTCGACGCAATAACGCAATGTCATTGCGAAATCTACATAATTAGGCCTTAAAACATTCCTGTGGTCTTGTTATAAAGACTACACTCGTGTTATAAAAGGACCCTATTCGTATAACTGTTGCATTGATTAATGTTGTTCTGACCCCGTATAAAAGATTTCACTGTTACATCAACAGCGAAAACCTTGGAAAACAGAACTCTCAAACGAAATATTGAATAGTCCACCTCATGAAAATTGCAAGACCAATTATACCTCTGTTCCGTCAGACGCTCGGCCAATACTACCAAGGATTAGTGGATTATAAATCTGGCAATTAATTTTAGTTATAGTTAGTAAGTTTTGACGCTGATTTAGTTGTGGGCTCCAAATTTATAATTTGATTGGAAAAGTTATACTTAAACATAGTCGTAAATGGAATAGGGAATTAGGCTTGGTGTCTAGTTGGTCAGCAACTTTTTCTTAAATGTCAAAACGATCGGTTAGTACGAAGTTTGTATTGAGTTCCAGAAATATGACGTCATAATTTTTCGGTGATCAAACTGTCTCCTTTCATCAGTTTTTGTTAAATTGAAAATCGTCTTCATCACAGTAATAAAGTGAGGCATCGGTTTTTTGAGTATTTTTGAAAGCTTCATTAAGTAGGTTAAATATAATGAATAGCCTTAAAAAATATATGAATACGTGCCTATAAAATTTGAGGGTTGCCCTCGATATCCCTGTGATCCCATCATCAGATCATGATTTGGTGACACTGGGACCACCTCAGGAGTATACCCTTTCGAATAATGATTTAACATTTTCAGAATTATCCTCCAACTCCTAACCGCTAAGGAGTTGTACCTTCCATCATCAGCTCATCATCATTAGATGATGACTACCAGACGCAAATACTTGAATAACCTTAGAAAACATATGAAACACATAGTACGTGCCTGTAAAATTTGAGGGTTGCCCTCTATTTCCCTAGGATCCCATCATCAGATCATGACTTGGTGACAATGGGACCACCTCAAAAGTATACCCTTTCGAATAAAAAAAGAATTTTGAAAATCGGTCTACAATTGACGGAGTAATCGATGAACATACATTAAAAAAAATGCATACAGTGGATCGTAAAACCTCCTCCTTTTTTGAAGTCGGTTAAAAATGTAAAAGACCCCTTCGACCCAATTAGTAAACAGCAGCTTTTCGAGATTCTTTTGAGGGTTCCGTTCCGAACCAAAAAGGTACAAAGGAACCTGTCAGGTCGTCACAGCTGATAATTACAAGACCTAAGCACAAGTATTGTATGCTATCGATTCGAAGTAATTTTTTCGCATACTTGTCTATTTATAAGTTTTTTATTAAATAATTGTAACCTTCTTACCTAAGTGAGTAAATTTGATAACAAAAATAAGAATACAGGACTTTGTTTAACAGCAAAGCTAAGCAGAGAATGTTAGTAGAGGTTTTATTTTAGGCAGATAACTTGTGTAGCTTCTAGGAAGTTTGATACAGTAGCATTTCCTACTAGTTTTTTTTTATTATTGTGGAAATGGTTAACTTATGAGTTATTTCACAAGCTTTTATTTTACTTCATGTACGTAAAATTCGGTAAAATTATATCTAATAACATGACAAATAAACATGCACAAGAACCATATTCAGCCAGGGGCGATTTTACTATGGCATTCCGGCCAGACCCTTTGGTACGAATGTGTAAGTTGGATGACAATACATGTACAGTTAACAAAAAGTACAGTCGGCAAAATTTAAAAATGAGTTCTTATAGTCAGGTTATTTTAAATAAATTAAAAAATAGTTACCGTTATTTCAATCAAACATTCAATCACTAAGACATCCGACTAGATTCAGCAGGCCCCATAATTCACGCGACTCTGTTTGCGAGCGACGACCATGGGTTCGGCTTATTTGTACACCCTGATTTATGCAGGGCCGTTTGTCGGCTAGATTGGATTCTATTAGCTTGGCTTCCGATGGTCAAGATCCTTTGTGAGATGTACATGGAGTGGGGAAATAAGTGCGTTTGCTGTCACACCTTGACCCGAGTGCCTAGTGTAATCGCCGACCAGGCCAAGAAATACGTCTCGATCGCGTTCGCGTTTAACTATTCTCATACTATTTGACACTTAACGCAAACGCGATCGAGACATATTTTGTGCTTTTTGATTACACTAAGGGCACCGATCAAAGAATATTCGACGGTACTCTGACTCAACCTCGTATCCTAACTAATATTATAAATGCGAAAGTAGCTCTGTCTCTCTGTATTTCTGTCTCTCGGTCTCTCTGTCTATTTATTTATTTATTTATTATCAAAACAATTTTACAGCATTACAGCAAAGCCAATGCGCTATAAAATTTAAAAATAAACAACTCACAATGCAAAAAAAGTACATCACTCTATCTGTCTATCTGTCTGTCTGTTTGTTACCTCTTCACGGGAAAACCGCTGCACCAATCTAGATGAAATTTTTAAGAAGACAGTTTGAATATTGAGGAATAACATATAGGCTACTTTTTATTCGGGAAAATTATAATAGTTCCCGCGAGACAGCGATAACCGAAATCTACGCGGACAAAGTCGTGGGCAACAGCTAGTATCATTATAAGCTTTGACGATACTGGAATAACCACTGTAGACCGCGAACCTAAGGTGGTTATCCCAATTCTGTCAAAGTTTATATACGAGGTTGAGTCAGAGTAACGTATCGACGTTTACAGATACAGAGTGGCACATTTAGATTGATCAGTATGGTATGGGCAAGTCTCTATAGCACGTACCAAGATCTGTTCTTAGGAAACATGTCATCGATTTTAGTGACAAGAAAATCTGCACACATACATTTAAAAAAAAGTTGTACTCAGTTCGGGAATCGAACCCGGTCGTATTGAAAAATAAAACTTGAGTACATACTTTCTATTTGGTTATCGATTGTGTAGGTCATAAGCAGCAAATGTTACTATGAAGCATTGATACCTAAAATGAATAAGTCAGCTGTCGAAGTGAAAAGCAGAGTGCATAACTTGATCAAAAAACCTATTTTAAACTCGAATTAACTATTCACCCTCGCGATTATAAACATTTCGTGTAAAACGACGCGTTTTATGCACTAGTTGCACAATCAACTATTTGTTATTCAAGCTCAGCCAAGCTTCTACTGTCATCTGTCTCTGCAGTCTAATTCTCGTGCTCATGAACGGTATTTATCGAGGCATTTAGCTCGACTGAGACGGAAAGCGCAGATTATCGGTGACGTATCGTGTCGTGCAATGGGAACAGGGTTTTTAGGCGTTTTAGGTACAGTCAGCAGCAGAAGTAGCTAAGCAGCCGAAGCGGTCGCAATGATCTGCACAAGCTCTTATGCCTATAACAATAGAGTCGTGCTTAGCTGAGCAACCGAAGCGGTCACAATGATCTGCACAAGCTCTTATGTCTATAACAATAGAGCCGTGCTTAGCTGAGCAACCGAAGCGGTCACAATGATCTGCACAAGCTCTTATGTCTATAACAATAGAGTCGTGCTTAGCTGAGCAACCGAAGCGGTCACAATGATCTGCACAAGCTCTTATGTATATAACAATAGAGCCGTGATTAGAACATTGTGAATGCGTCGGGTGCTTAGCTACTTTTGCTGCTGACTGTACTAGTTTCACTAATACAGCGTGGGGCCCATTTCGCACCGTTTGATATTTGTGTAATTTTTTTATATTATTTAGAAACGATAACAAATTCTATTTCAAAAACAATTAACTAAAAACAGAAAAACTAGCTCATAACATAACTTATTAATTGAGCAAGCGAAACGTCCCCGTTTCAGCTTGGATAGTTATAAAAATAAGTAACCGTTACGTATGAAGCCATAACAACATAAATAATTAAATGTTACTTATTTTCAAAAGGCATTTTACAGTAAAAAAGGCATGTCAAGACCGACTCCTTCTTTTTATTTCAATGCTAAAATAAACAAAGTAATGTACTATTATTTGACGCCTAGCCTTACTATCCTTCCGACCCAATCGCCGATATCTCAATTAAATCGGCCGATAGGTCTATAAATCGGTCGAGCGATTAGCGCGCGGATCACTGCATCTGAGTTATGAGCGCGATGGACTGACATGTCGCTATGCTTTTCGGAATAGGGTTGAATATGCGATGGCAATCTGAGCCTCTAGTATAATTTTTGACACAAGACAATGTCTGGGTCACATTCGCGTTTGTCTGAATTACTATGGGCAAATCGGCAGTGCCTCTAGTGGCACGTTGACACTCGAACCCCATGGATGCCTCGGATTGGTATTTTTTAGGGTTCCGTAGATAAAATGGCAAAATCAGAACCCTTATAGGATCACTTTGTTCTCCTTCTACCTGCCTGCCTGTCTGTCTGTCTGTCTGTCTGTCAAGCCCCTTTTTCACTCAAACGCGTGGAGATAGCATGCTGAAATCAATATAAAATACTCAAGCCCTTGAAGCCGTGAAAAATTCAAACTTGAAAGTCCACGCAATCAAGAGATACAGTCATTAAAAAGTGTGTTTCCATACATACCCTTGTTTGTGCAAATAAATATTTGATTGACTGGTTGATTGATTGTAAAATGCCATGGTATCAAAACCTAAAGGGTACTTCCGGTTGTCGTAGAAACTTAACATTTGGTATGAAGGTAGCTCCTATAGCAAAGCTGATTGATTAAAATCGGCCCACGCGTTCGGTCTCTAGTGTGCCACAAAGGAACAAACATACTATGTACGTATATAGAGGGTTCCATACAAATATTTCGCTGCTTTGGAGGAATACCGTATTATTACAAAATACTACAATTTCGAGTTAGTTAGACCATGCAACGAAGAATGTTCCATATTATGTACTTAGTAAAGATCATATTTGTATCACTACTTTTGTAGCTCTGGCGCCACAAAAATACTATGCTATTGGTGGATATTGGTCGCCATTTTGTTTTGACAGTGACGTTTCACCAGTTGCGACATGACTTTCGAGGTGAAACTACCTTCTTTCTCCGTGAAACAGTGTTATCACAAAATAGTACCATGACAGTGTGCTTCATTTAATCTAGTGTAGTGTATTATTTTGTGTTGATTCACTATTCTACAAAAATCAGTGCAAATATTACTATCGCATTTTGTTTTGCAACCTTATTCCAGTGCCCTAAGCACGACTTGTCGAATCCTGCGTTACGTTA
The DNA here is from genome assembly GCA_963691665.1 of Clepsis dumicolana. NCBI lineage: Eukaryota > Metazoa > Arthropoda > Insecta > Lepidoptera > Tortricidae > Clepsis > Clepsis dumicolana. The sequence goes on from OY829513.1 coordinate 13,626,059, forward strand.
CGGTTATCGTATCGTGATCGAGAAATCTCATACTAAATTTTAGTTCCAAATACGCTCACGGGCGGGCGCTGTTCCATAAGTCATACAAACTCGTTAAAGTTTACTATTCGATTTTACGTGACGCAGGACTCGACAAGTCGTGCTTAGGGCACAGAAAAAGTAAGTACGAATGTAATTTTGTAATAAAAAATAATGCCGTATTGGATACAAAATAAAATTCATTAATTTGTCACTATTTTAAATAAGACTGTTTAAAAGATAATATATCACCATGACGTTTTTATTATGTTTTTGAATAAGACGCTATATTCTAAAATATTAAGTAGATTTTTCAACTTAATACCTTATCTCAGAGAAAACTGTACTTGTTGCGGTTTGATATTTTATAAACTTGGTCTGATTATTGTTCTATGTTGTGAAAAAAGAAATAGTTTTTGACCACATTAATTATGTACCTATATATAATTAGTTAATTACATACAAATAAAGTGTCTCACAAAATAAGTCGACATTATATTTCCACGGAAAATGCCTTGCTTCATGCAACAAGCTGACATAATAAGAGTATCTACCGACTTTAACTTTGTTTTAATATTTCAGTGGCAAATCGACGAACGCTGAAAATGTTCCAGAAGGAGCATAAATATTCCTATAAACAAATAGATGATGAAGTAAGTACTTTTAAAATATCCAATTTTTTTTTTTGTAAAGACAGATTTTAATCAAAGTTTTGTAGCTAAATATATTTCAATTCCTAATATTAATAGTAGTAAGACTGCATAAGGTAAACAAATGAACTAGAACTCACACACGCTCACGCGAACACACATACACACACACACGCACACACACACACACACACACACACGCGCGCGTAATTTCATAATTTCATAAAATGAAATATAATGTAAAAGCTATGCTGTGCTATATATATAAAGATAATTATATGTATTATGCATATATCAAATAAAATAAATTTATGAAATATGTTTAAATGCTACAAGTGCAACTGATTTGGGACTTGTTGATATGGAGGAGCGGGACTTCCTGACACAGGTTTGCAGACCTACTAGGAAGTCCCAATCACTGATGTAATTTAGACTTAGGTTCTAAAGAAATAAACAATTTTTCATTTCATTTTCATTTTCATTTTCATTTTCATTTCATTTCATTTCAATTACAGATCAATTACGCACACAATGAAAGAAATCGTATAGAACGCTAAATACTATCGCCACAACCGCGTCAAGATAACAAGTTTACCGATAGCGGCCATTTACAAATACAAGACTATCCCTCGGATGACAGATGAGCGTTAAGGACCCTGACTACGATAATACTAGTGATTGAACTAAAAAACAATTACTTTGCTCACCCGCGACCACTAATGACAAATAGTTATATCTGTGCGGCAAATGTATGTTTCCATGCAACACCTCCGCCTCCACTGCTACACGAATCAACACATGCCACACAGACTCAACTATCACCACCACCACTATACTAAACGCAGACGCGTTTCGGCACTCTCCACGAGGCCATTTACGAAGCACAACAACAACCGCTCAACATGCCACCACTTCCACTACTGACATATGTAAACCATGTACTCAACTTAGTTAATGACAAAACCAACGTACCCACTAATATTTTATAAATTCCAAACTACCCTTTTATGTAAGTCCTAAACTACCCTTTTTTAAGAAATGAATTCCAAGCTACCCTTTTTATTTTTATTTTTAATTTACGCCAGGTACCCCGTTATTTTTAACCGAGTACGGTAAAAAGAGAAGTCATGTTCTCATTATTACTATGACACATTATTAAAATTAGAACCAAGTCGTAACAAAGCCAACAAAGCAAAGTCCGCAAAGTAACGCCTGATTCAATAAATTATACTAGTGATTCTTATTCAGATTCTGACCATTGTGATTATTTCTTCCAAAAAGGGAATAGCAAACAAATAAACGTAACAAAAAGTACCTTATCAAATTGATACTAAAGTTGGTCCCATTATTTCAAGCGTGACCAATACACTCCCTTTTCAATGATTAGCCTTTCCCCCCTTAGTCCTTAATGATTTTTTGATGATTTGTTTTTATGATGATGATTGTATTTTTTTGTTTTATGTGCAATAAAGAGATATACATACATACATACATACATACATACATACATTAGCCGCTTTCCCGTGAATATCAATTATAATTTCAGTCAACTAGCCTTACTGCTTTTTTTGGCTTGGTTGCGGGCTTAGTACTGCAGCTTTGACACCCCTATTCCGCACCAGCTACCCCATTTGCATGCAGCCCGCGTTTCAGATACGGTCGCTAATTGATAGCTGCTCAAGTGCCAAGCCAGTTTCACTGAATTTTTCATCAAGTTTTAATTCAGTTCAATTTGATATCGTTATCGGTAGGGCAGTGGGACGTGAGGATTTAATTAGTAAGAAAGGCTTCGCTTAAAATACCTGGGGGTCGATTGAATCTCACCCGGTGACAAAAGTCACTGATTTCTAAAAAGTTCGTATTTATGAATCTCACCGGTGACTAAAATTCTCATACCTATGTTTAACAAATACGAATGCCCTCACCCGCTCTGAGTGACTTCTTGACCACTGGCAGTGACAGCTAACACCTCAATCTACTATGTTGACATGCTTGTCTATGACAGAAACGCAAATTAGTTGCATGTTAGTGGACGGGTGTGACATTCAAAAATATGGCAAATAGTGATATCAATGTCACGGATGAGAATTTAGTCACCAAGTGAGATTCAAAAATTGACCACTTGGCATTCGTACAATTTAAACGGATTTTATTCGCTTTATTATAATTTAGTCCGCTACCAACTGCTTTCTGAGTGTGACGTTAAATTTTAAGCATAATCCGATAACTGCATAAAATACACAACTCTAACTTATAAAACACAAAACATTGAGTCACAATTTGAAGAAACGCGAAATTCACATTTAAGTGTTCCGAACATTATTCTTAATTAAATCAGAATCAGGAGATCTAGCAGATAAGTACACCTGGTCGGCTTTTAATTACAGATTCAGCTCTCTTAATTAAAATATAAAAAAATGGTTCAGCGGGCTTTTCAATTGTTTTAAGGGCGTTTGTACAATGTTATTTTAGGACCCACTTTATGTATGTGTGAGTTTTGCTACGAAAACGGCAATGGTTTTGCTGTAGAAGTATGTAATAATTGCTTTATTTCACAGTAATTATACTTGAAATTATGAATTTGGTGTCTAAAAAATTGCGATAAAATTATGATGGCATCGTCGGTATTGTAAACAGCGCATTGAATTACCAAAATTTCCAATCCTCGATATCGCCGGTACAAATAAAGTACGTAAGTAAACAATTTATTGTACAAAATCAAACCGGCCAAGTGCGAGTCGGACTCGCGCACGAGGGTTCCGTAGAAAGATATTAACGCTTTTCCCCAGTGTTTTAAGAAGTCCAGTGTTAGCAGAGCCCTGCTCCTAAGCAAAACGTACGCAGTGTGGAGTCAACTTATATTGGTCTGCGAAATAATAATAATAATAATATCATGGGACAAATTGACACCAATTGACCTAGTCCCAAACAAACTAGGCAAAGCCTGTACTATGGGTACTAGATAACGGATAAACATACTTATATAGATAAATACATACTTATATAGATAAATACATACTTATATACATATTAAACATCCAAGACCCGAGAACAAACATTCGTATTCATCATACAAACATTTCCCCGACCGGGATTCGAACCCGGGACCTCACTATACGCATTCCAGAGAAAAAGGGTCTTGACAGACAAACAGACAGACAGACGGACAACAAAGTGATCCTATAAGGGTTCCGTTTTTTCCTTTTGAGGTACGGAACCCTAAAAAAGGACAAAAACCCAAGTTACAACAATCAAATTAGAGTACAAAGGCCGACTTATCCCTTTAAGGGATCTCTACCAGCCAACCTTTGAGTGCTGGAGCGGAATAGTAAAGTAACCGACAAATTAAGCTAGCATCTTCAACAGACCGAAAATTATTTTACTGTGCAAAATATGAGTGAAAAACCACACCCGTTCCCGCAAACAAAATTAAGCTTACACCATTATTCAAGATAGCCCACTGACCTATTCAAAGACCCCTACGTCCATAGTTATACAAACTGGCTTATCCATGTTAACAGAGACGCATTGGCCAATTTGTCCCCACGTGTCATACGGGATAGCCGAATGAATTGCTCGCATCCTATTGGTGGAAACGGACGCTGCGCAAATCTGATTGGCCGAGACGAGAGTGATACATCAAATAACCTATCCGGCGAAGGCAGTGGGGTGTTAAGGCCGGTCGAATTGATTTTATGGTTCGAGTTAATTGCCAATTGAAGTGTAAATGTAGGGTAAATATCGGAGAGGACAGGTGATAGAAAATGGTAGTGTGAAATGGGGTATGAAAGAGTTTGTAGTTAAAATGAATGAGACATTACGTTTATCAAGTTTCGGAAATCTCATACCACGCTAAGACGAAAGCGAGCCGTGGAGTCGACATTACCACAACTTATTTTTAAGCCGTGATAGCCACTAGGTTTGACCTATGGCCTCTCAAGCAGAGGGTCGTGGGTTCAAACCCCTGCTCGCACCTCTGAGTTTTTCGGAATTTATGTGCGGAATCACATTTGTAATTTATCATGAGCTTTTCGGTGATGAAAAACATCCTGAGGAAACCTGCACACTCCTGCGAAGCAATTCAATGAAGTGTGTGAAGTTACCAAACTATAGCTCAAGCCCTCTCATTCTGGCTGGTGATGAACCTAGAGGGATAACATGGAATGCTTCTTGTGCTCGTGATTTCCTCGGTTTATTGTCTTACTATCCACACTGGAGCACAACAGTGCAAGCACTGCTGCTTAGAGGCAGGATTAGCGAGTAAGATACTCATGCTCATTTATGTTACAACAATAACAATAATCATCATCATCCTCAGCCTTTTTTTGCCAACCTAAAAAGCTAAGATGAAATGCTTCTTTCATTATCATGATACTCGGGACTTAATCGCGTAAATTTAATATAATAAAATTCAATTTTAAATATAAGTTTTTATATTTAATTTTGAATTTAAATACCTCGACTTCTCGAAGGGACGCAACGTCGCGTTCGAAACGCAATCCAAAATGTTTTTTACGCGATTAAGTCCCGAGTATTGTTATAATGTGTGAAAATCGCGAAATGCTTCTTGTATGTGTACATATTTATAGTCTAAAGACTAGTCGTATTTTCTCTTGCGTGCTACCTCTGGCCTGACCCTAACCGTTTTGTAACTCCTTAGCAACTCAAATCCAAATTAAAATCAACTTTTTATCGTCCTTTAAACATTCAGGACATCTCGGGGCGATTTACAACTTGTTAGTTGACTCCGGTCGTTAAGTTCAACTTGGGCGAACTCTCGTCCGTTTTTTCACCTTTTTTATTACATCCAAAATCCCTTAAGCGTTAATAAATCAAATAAATTACGACTCGAACCGGAGTGATAAGTTTCCCTTTAAGAAATACATTTGTTACGGTAAACTTGGCGAAAATAACAAGCTTAATCAAAGCGAGAGCTACCTCTAGTACCGTTTCTCGCCGTTTGCCTTCACAAGTTTGTAGCGTAATTTATTTGCGGTTTTTAAGACGTCACGAATGTTGCGATTTTTTTATGTTCTGTCAGGTCATTAGTTTGCGATAAATGGCTTCCGTGGTTAAACTGAACGCGACTTTCCTATTACAAAGTTGACGTAAGACAAATGATGTGAGTCACGGTTTTAAACATTTGCTCGCGATATTTTAAAGCCTCGAGAGTATATTAAAATAAGTTTCTTGTCAAAGAAACCTTTTGACCGACATTCAAAATTTCAGGTTAATGCCATTAACCGTTCAAGACTTTAATTAAAGAATGAGCGTATTGTGAGGCGGGTCACGAATACTGACATGACGACCACGGCCACTCTGTCAAGAGTGTAACGAAGCAGAAGAAGTTATTGTATTGTCACCGGACCAACACAAATTTCAGCTCAACAGGCGTTTATTTATATACATTGTCTATGCGTTTCCCTTAGAATTTTACGCACCTCCACAGCACTCTCAAACTCTCTAACTACTTATTCAAAACTTCTATCCGCGGTCACGTAAGAGACCTATTAAGCTTATTTCAATAGATTTGTTGAATTTATTACCTTACTCTGACTTTTGCACGCATAACTTAAATAATCACTTCGAGTTCATTTCAATTGCAATTTAGAACTTTATAGTTGACTTCGCCGCTATATTGGTTTGTGTTGTACGCTAGTTAGTAAACAGTTGATACAGGTAACTTGCTTGCATATTAGGAATGAATGGTTACCTATGTTCGTCCAAAAAAACTTTTCACCATTTTCTCGTTTCACTTTTTTTTTCGTTTCATTTTGGTTTTTCTGAAACTGAATATTTAAGAATCTTTATGAAGCAAACCTAACCTAACCTAAAGGGTTCTACACGACGGGCCTGAAATAAGTCCTGCATTCGGACAAAGGTGAAACGAAGCGAAGGAGAAACGTTTTTTTCGGAGTTGCGATAGGTTACCGGAAAACCGGAATTAAACACTAGAAATAATACATTACCTAACTGTGCCTATTCATACCAATGCCGCCATTCTTACACTCTGCACTTAAAATTTTACCTTTAAGTAAGTTGAAGTATGAACTCCCTAAAATAATCTTAATTAACGCCAGCCTATTCAATTTACGTCCCGTAGCCGAACATAAGCCTCCTCTCAGAATGAGAGGGCTTAGGCTATAATTCTCACGCATGCCCAGTGAGGATTGAGAACTTAAATTATCCATTATTCGGATAAATCCATAAACGGGAACAAAGGAAACAGTTCTTAATAGAACGAAATAGAACTTTCCGCTTCGCCATTTTAAGAAGGGTTAAGATTCTCCTTAGCTTATAAGCAGAATTATAACCGTAATTAAACTTCACTCCAAAATCTCACCCATTAGCTATGTTCCACACTACACCTAAATCAATATAACAATATAACACTCAATCCACTTACAGTTTAATGACGCGCGATTAATCTACACATTACCACTGATGCCAAGCGACGACGATTAGTGAATTAAGCCATACATGCTAATTTGTGAGCTCGTAACTCAACGCGTGCGCTATCAAGTGGAATGTTGCTTTTGTGGACGACATTTCGATTGACGTTGGAATATTTTGGCAATTAACCAGCAATACTCGAATATTAGGGTAAATTTGTAGATCAAACGTATGCCCTTATAATGTGGAAAGTGATCTTAGCTTTGCCTAAGGAAAGAATTTTAAGGAATCAAAATGGTGAAAAGAAATTATGGTGTGACCCGGTCTGTCTGTCTGTCTATCACAACTGGTTATCTCGGGAGCTACGAATTTCATCAGCATGAAATTTTAAATATGTAGTTATATCATATAAAAAAGTTTACTCAAGTATTTAAAAGTACAGGTATTTAATTTTGTTGCAACAGGGTTTTTTTTTTACACAACGAGGAAGGCAAGCGAGCAAGTGGGTCACCTGATGGTAAGTGATCACCACTGCCCATAGACACCCGCAACTCCGGAGGGTTTGCAGATGCGTTGCCAACCTAGAGGGCTAGAGGGGTCTGAAAAGTGATCTTAAAATTTCAAAGTGCAGTTCAAGTGAGTTATCTTAATAATATTGAAAGGGATGTCTTCGCTTATTCGTTTTCTTTTAAGCATCATAGTTTTCGATATTTGGTAAAAATACCGTCGAGAAATTATAGTTCTTTGAAGTAGCAGAGGCTTTTTTTCCCAAAAAGCGATAGCGATAAATGAATTTGACTCGGTAGAAATTAAGGCAAATGACTAATTCATCCACATTCCTAACGAACATAAAACTCCCTTAAAGCAGTAGATTATGACAACAATCCAAATAATAAATTCCGTCATTGTCCCCCGAAGAATTGGCCGCCGTCTCGGAAATCTCCGTCCAAATGTTTCAACTTTAGCTTGACATCAAGACCTCCATTAAGTTTTCAGCAAACGACTCCGATCCGTGGGCACATCGCGCGGCCCGAAGTACACTGCTCGCCCGCAAGGACTTAATATTTCAGCGACACACACAAAGCAAGCGTTAGTCACAGGCCAAGTTTTAATTTGCTTAAAGTTGTTACAAGTTGGAACGGGTCCCTCGTTGGGCGCCAAATTAGGTACAGTCACAGACTAAAAGTATAAAACTAGGAAGGCTTTAGTTAGTGATAGTTTAATTCGTTTCGTTGGGGGAAGTTTTTTGTTCTTCGCGAATTTTGCATGTACATTGTTAGAAAAAGCGGGGAGCATATTGATTGCCCCAAGTTTCAGCGCGGAAAGCTCCGTTTCCGGTAAGAAATTGTTACGTAAATTAGGATGTCGGGGGTTTTTAGGACTTGAACGAGTACCTGCTTTGGTTGATTCTGTACAAACAGAGCAACACATGACTAGCTTCGTCTTCTTTGTTGGTAAGATTAACGGTATTCGAATTTGTCACATTTACCCTTAATTTGGTAATGTACCTAACGAATGTGTTACCTATGCGGCACCGTTTTATATACTTTTTTAGCACGCCAAATTAAAGAATTAAATCACGTTTTTTTAATATTCTCAAATTTAATGCTAAATATTTTAATGCGATATTTTGGGGGGCGGAGTGTATTCACTCAAGAAAAACAAAAAGCGTTTAAAATTGCTCTGGGTAAGAAACAAAAGACTATTAATTTCGCAGTAACAATACATCTCCTCATTCCATTCTAGCAACGATAAAGGTATTTCTCAAATTTCAAACTGAAACGTAAATACATAGAAAGACCAGAAAAATAAATTCTAGAACCGGCATTCAAAGCCAGGACCTCCACCATACCATGGTGTCGCGCTATCAACTGCGCCTTCCGAGCAATCATTGGTAGCAGCGAAAAACTCCTATATTTTGAACGACATATTCCGAATCCATAACGAGCATAGATTGCCCAGATAGCGCCTTAAACGAATACCACCAACTACGTCGAATAGGAATTGTATTCGACGTAGTTAGCGATGTTAACTGCTAATTAACTTAACTAGATTGGAAATAATTTATTGAATCAGGCGTTACTTTGCGGAGGTCCATATTTATGAACTAAAAAAACAATTACTTTGCTCACCCGCGACCACTAATGACAAATAGTTATATCTGTGCGGCAAATGTATGTTTCCATGCAACACCTCCACCTCCACTGCTATAGTTAGTGCTATAGCACTGATAGTTGGGTCTGTGTGGCATGTGTTGATTCGTGTAGCAGTGGAGGTGGAGGTGTTGCATGGAAACATACATTTGCCGCACAGATATAACTATTTGTCATTAGTGGTCGCGGGTGAGCAAAGTAATTGTTTTTTAGTTCATAACTAGATTGGATTTCATAGCTTAATTTAATACAAATTACTTAATTACTTAATTTAATACAAATTACTTAATTACTTAATTTAATACAAATTACTTAATCACTCACCGAATTTTGACTTCCTTGGACTGCCATTCGCTGTGCTTGTCGAAACTGATGAGTATCGCCGCGATTTCCTGTAACAAATTAGAAACAACCTTTAATTTTGTTACACAGGGCATAAACATTATTTAATCTAAAATATCGTGACTTTAAAGAGAAATATTAAGCATGCGGCTTAGAACCCTTTATTTTTAACCCCCGACGAAAAAAGAAGGGTGTTATAAGTTTCACTGCTATGCGTGTCTGTGTGTTTGTCTGTGACACCGTAGCTCTTAAACGGTCTAATTTGAAGGTGTTTATTTAATTTGAAAGTAGGTTTTCAAGCGATGGTTCTTAGACATGTTTTATCAAAATCGGTTGAGCCGTTTTTGAGGTAGTAACTAGGCCCTCCGTACGTACGGCACCCGACTGCGTTAAATTTAACATAGTTCCTAATTAAAGGTCCAGGCCCAGAAGTTATTTTTTTTTTACTTTTTACAGGTTTTTTTGGCGGGGATCTTTAATTTTTTTTGTCACTTTTTACGTAGAATATAATACCTCCAAAACGGCTGAACCAATTTTTACTAAACTTAGCCACGATCCATAATCGATTAAAATTATCTTCCGATTAAAAAAACCTGCGTGACCTGCGTCCAAATGCGTCCAAATCGGTGTATCAGTTTAAGAGCTACCATGTCACAGACAGACAAGCCCTTTTTGCGTCGTTAAAAACACCAGGCTTCTTAACCTTTTGACCTAATCCTGATCTAACCTTTTAAAATTCCCCGCATGTAGTCCCGCCGTTACCTCACGTGTAATCACAGCTGCTTGGCAGCCGTCGCACGTGCCCATCTGATTTATTAACGTCACTACACGCCGCACTATCATTTTATGTTAATAAAAACAATCTTACAAAAATCTGTTATGACAACCAAGTGCTTGTTTTTAACCAACTTCAAAAAAAGAGGTTCTCAATTCGTCGGATTTTTTTTATGTATGTTCTCCGATTACTCAAAGACGGCTGGGCTGCATTATTTTTTGGTTTGAAAGGGTATACTTTCCATTTGGTCCCATAGTCATCAAGTCAGGATCTGATGATGTGATCCCAGGGAAATCGAGAGCAACCCTCAAATTTTATAGGCACGTACCATCATGATGTGTTTCCTGTATTTTCGAATGCTATTCAAGTACTTGCGTCTGGTAGTCATCATCTCGTGTTGATGAGGTGGTGATGGAAGGTACAACTCCTTAACAGTTAGGATTTGGAGAATATTTTTTTAAATGTTAACGTAACTTAAAATTGCGAAATAAAAAAATCCTTAACAAAAAGTAAAACCGCCTTCAAAAACATATAAAATAATCCTCTAAAGCTATTAGTTTTATGGTCTAACACAAATATGAAGTCGGTGCGTGCTGCATTCAAAGAATAGGTATTCCTCTCTCACCGCACCGACTTCATATTTGTGGTAGGGCAGCATTTAGGTAAGCGTCCACATGTCGGTATCGTACGCAACGGACACATCGCACGCAACGGATCGTTGTATTCTTTGTACAGAAACTCATATTTATAAGTGCGTCCACTTGTCCGCATCGTACGCATCGCACATTGCATTATATTTTCGTTGCGTGCGATGCGTCCGTTGCGTACGATATCGACATATGGACGCTTACCTTTAGTATCTACCTTCGTTTCGTCAGTTTGCCCGTGATCATGATGCATGTAACTACGTCGAAATATCGGGAGCTCATCAAACCTATAAGGTAATCGCGGTAAATATCCCGTTGTCACTATGTCTGATTCTCGTTAAATTTTGTGAGCAGATTCGATAATTTTAAGGTTATCAGTCCCCGTTCCCAATACCTGACACGTACCTCGGTTAAGTTACTGTAAGTTGGCAGTTCGCAAAGTGGGCTCTTCTTCTGATAGTTGGTAGTTCCGAAGTTCTCGAGGTCAACGCACTGACCACAACTCTAGAGGGAGCAACTCGAACTTGAAAGGAGTTGACTAGGTGTTAGTTTAATGTTTGTTACTACGCAAATAAGCTAAGCAAGTAGTTGAAATTTTGGAAAAAGTTTTTGTTCTAACCTAACCAAGTTAGAAAAGTTGAAAAAACCCTCGACATTGTCATTTCAAAGTTCAATATTTCAAAAAGGGGTTCACCGATTTTAATGAAACTTAGTTAAGAACCATCTCGATCAAACTAGCTTTCGATTAAAAAGCGCATCGAAATCGGTCCATCCGTTTGGGAGCTATGATGCCACAAACAGATACACAGGTGAAACTTCCCCTCTTTTTCGTCGGGGGTTAAAAAACACATTTATTTTTCAGTTATACGCCACCGATTACAACACCTAAAGGGATTCCGTAAATAATGTAACCTTTTAATAAAGCTGTATACAACATAGCGTTCATGGAGGGGCCTGTTTCACTAAACAACTTAGTTGCAAATCTACAATGCTTATGTCATAATACACGTAACAAAATAGGCTTATATTTAGATACTAGCTGTTGCCCGCAACTTCGTCCGCGTAGATTTCGGTTATCGCTATCTCGCGGGAACTATACAATTTTCCCAAATAAAAAGTAACCTATGTTATTTCTCAATATTCAAACTATCTTCTTTCCAAATTTCATCCAGATTGGTGCAGTGGTTTTCCCGTGAAGAGGTAACAAACAGACAGACAGAGAGACAGAGAGCCAGAGCTACTTTCGCATTTATAATATTAGTTAGGATGGAACCGTCTGTGTGCAAGTTCAACTCGCACTTCTTTAGCCAGTTTTGATCTACTGACGAATTTTTCGACTGAACCCTAGTGAAAAAACTAATAGTAAAGACCAAGTGCGGGTAGTTCGAGGAACCCGTGCAGCCAGGAGATGTTGATATCCGCCTCTTCAGTCCCTTCGAGACCACGGACGCAACGTCGCGTCCGAAACGTCGAGGTATTCAAATTCAAATTTAAATATATGTTTTTTACTCGATTAAGTCCCGAGTATCTAAATAATGTTATGTGAGTTACCTATAGTATAAAAAAACCCTAATTTTTAACATGAAACTACCGTGAGACTCAATCATAGTGAAATAAAAACGGATCACTCACGTATATAAGTCGAGTTTAGCCCGACATGTTTCGGACTAATTCGTAGTCCTTCCTCTGTGAGTGATCCGTTTTTATTTCACTAAAACCCTAATTTATCAACGCCTTTATGAAACTAGCCCCCGATTTAAAATGCCGGCCACGCAGGCACCTGTGGCTTTGACGGAGCATTCAATCACGTCGAATGTTTTCTAAATGGGTTTTACAAATTTTCATATTAGGACTAGCTGTTGCCCGTGACTTCGTCTGCGTAGATTTCGGTTATCGCTATCCCGCGGGAACTATATGCTAAATAAAATACGTGTCACTCTTGATCCATTTATTCAGAGACTAACTACCTACTATACAAAACATGATATGCTTAATGATCTACCCTCTATTGTGTATATACGAGGGCTGTTTGATAAGTACCCGTTTTCTAAATATATTAATATCACTGGCCGCAAATAAGTATACCACCTTTTTAAGCCATTTTTCAGAGACGGGAAAATTAAAAAAAAATGGCATTCTTTTGTTTTTTTTTCTCATTTGACAACGATTCAGTGAGAAAGAACAGTATCGGTCTGTAATTAGATTCTTATTTTTTGGAAGGAAAAATATGTGATGAAATAAGAGTAAGAATGCAAGCGGTTTACCATGAATGTGCTCCTTCTATGACAACTGTCAGATATTGGTATAACGAGTTTAAGCGGGGGAGAACAACCGTCTTTGATGAGGATCGCTCAGGCCGGCCAGTTGAGGTGACTACAGACGTTATGGTTAAGAAAATTTAAAATATCGTTTTAGCCGACCGCCGAATTAAACTTCGAGAAATCGTTGATGCTGTAAACGTTTCAATCGAGAGGGTACAACACATATTAGAAGAAAAATTGAGTATGAAGAAAGTATCGGCGAGGTGAGTGCCGCGTTTACTCACGGAGGAGCAAACGGAACCGACTGACTACTTCGGAGCAGTGTTTGGCCGTGTTCAAACGTAACCCGAAGGAGTTTCTGCGTCGTTTCGTGACCGTGGACGAAACGTGGGTCCACCACTACACCCCGGAAATGAAAGAGCAGTTGATTTTACCGGGTGAACCTGCTCCAAAGAAAGCAAAAACCGTCCCATCGGCTGGAAAGGTCATGGCGACCGTTTTTTGGGATTCGCAGGGTATTATACATATTGACTATTTAGAAAAGGGAAAAACAATAACGGCAGTACTATGCCAGTTTATTGGATGAATTTGACGCCGTGTTGAAGGACAAACGACCCCATTTAAAGAAGAAAAAAGTTCTGTTTCATAACGACAACGCCCCGGCTTGTGATGGTACGGCTATGATCGTCTATATATTTATTTATTTAGTGTATCGAATGTATTTAGACTTTATTCAGGAAAACATCGTAGAGTTAGAGCACATCTCGGTAACAAGGAGGCAGCTTATTTGTCAATTTCAAGGCTTTATACAGTACATTGGATTGAGTGGTCTAGTACCCCGACTGTCATTCATTCCACCCGCTTACCTGGAACCTTTATGTTCCGGGGTAGACAAAGGGTTTATTGTAATGAGGCGAGCCTCATTCAATACAAGTTAGTGAAGCTCGCTTGTACTATTGTTGGCTGTATGGAATAAAGTAAGTGCTCGGATAGCGTGATAGACAGTGAAAATACTAGAAACAGGTATGCCTGAACCAAATGACCAATCTCATTCTGGTACGGGGATCCCTACGCCAGTAACTGGCCCTGTCGTCAGGTTATTGGGGTGACAGTTGACCTCCTTTGCGCTGCGAAGCGTTTACATTTCCAACATCCGAGGATGCGTACTTTCAATGTTGGGGCCCAGCGGGCCCCTACCCCTTTTACCATGGATTTATGAAATTCAATAATATTTGATATGGTTTGGCCAAACCAAGGTCGGAGGTCAATCTGTAAGACATGGCGTGTATTGGGTACCCAGGATTGCTATCAGATCGCCACCGAATCATGTACATGAGTATATAGGGTCAACCTTCCCAAATCAGCTTATTGGCTGAAACCTCCGTTACTTCAATGTCTCAAACTCAATTAACTCAGCCTCACAAGCCCAGCTGTGACTTACAGGGTCGTTACCTTTACTGCATCTACCGATGTGAACAATACCCACTGGTTCCGCCGCTCTCGGTCCACTGCCATTTGTGTCTCCCGGTACACGTGACATTTAGCCACTAAAATCCGTTAGGACATCGCCTAGCGTTTGTACGCAGGATTTTATTACTCAAATAACTTGTGACTCTTGTTCTCAACTCTGGTCTCAGAAATGCATATTTGGTCTGTTTAATCAAAATATGGACCTTACGTTAACTCTCAGTTTGCTTGGAAGAAGCTTAAATTACCAATTTGAAGCAAAATTACTAGTGTATCGGCATAATTTTAACAATATAAAGTCTCATCAATCAATTTAATTTATTAACCCGTATTTATTACGTGGTTAATAATTTATCTGTAAAATGCCATCGAGATCGAACTGTATAGAAAATCTGTGATCGAGATGTAGTGTGGAAATCTTCAATAGTGGAGATTAATTATTACACGAAGTGTACTTTACTTGCTCTTGATTTAGAAATCTCATTGTAGCTTAATCCGCTCAATTTATTAATGAGAAATCTCCATTATTAAATAGTTCCGAGTTAGGGAACTTATCTAGAATATAACGAAAACCATGAAATTTTGTAGATCAATTAATTTATTTAATAGGAAGATCTACCTTATAATACATTTGAGGAAGCAAAAGAAACTATTTCAATTATTTAGATCTTCATTGATGATACGATTTCAATGAAAATCGAGGATTCTGTTCCTACAGAGCCATACTAATAAAGGGAAAACGAACCCCCAAATAAAAAACCCTTTTGGCTATTTACACACTAACACACATGCACACAGTGGTTAATAAACATATCACACAACAATAAACACAAATAATCACACAATAAAATATATACACAATTAGTTCATCTGAGTACAATGAATAGACTTAAGATTTTAGGTTCGCTTTTAGTTGGTGTGAAAAGGAGCTTTAATTGAGGGTCTAATTTACGTTAGCCTCAACTCTCCACCTTATTACATTGGTGAATGGTGCTATATTTACATAGCTTGCAACGGGTTGCCCTTGTGACTGCACACTTATTATCTGTTGTGCGACAATGAAGTTCGCTCTTTATTCGTTATCAAGGTTTAAAACAATTAGGAAAACAGTATCAAAGATCGGCAAGTAAATCTAAAGCTATGAATCAAGGGAATTACAAGATTTCTTATTCATTTCACATAGATTAACGATTAAAATTACGTTTTACAATTTACTCTTTCCAGTATTGTCAAATAAATCCATGACCCTTTATAAGTTCAATTTCCAACGTCGGTCATCTCAATTCCTCGAACTCTAGGTGTGACTTCTCTACTACAATCAAGCCCAAACACCTCCAAATACTCCCACATTTCTCACACATTAAGATCAATAGAACCATGATCATTAATCCGAACAATATCAACATTATGACCTCTATTGAGTTCCAACCCTTATATTCAACCTGAATCAGGCGATAACAAGACTCATATAGTTCGTCTAGATTCATTCTTTACTATAATACAGAACAGTAATAAACAAGTAGTGGATTCATTTGATAACCTGTATTAATAACTGAAATCGGGTACTTTACCGATTAACTCCTGGATGCCACTTTTCACTCCCTAGCTAAATTACAAACTAACTTATTTATTTAGATTTTAGTTACAAAATTTCGATATGTTAGGACCTTCAACAACCCTAGCTCATAGGTTCTAACAGAGAGAATCGCTAAGATTTTTCTAGGTTCTTGTCGTGAAGCGAGCCAAGATCCAACTGCCCCAACTTCCTCCTCCACTCCCGTCAGCGTCATCCTTTGGGTCTCCACCTCTCTCCGGGAGCTGTGGGCTTGTCTCTGTAATTTTAAAATATTCCCACGAGTAATTCCGTACATATGATTGGTTAATGACTATGACCGATCCTTGCGATTGGACGATAGTCATGCTAGAGCGTAAGCTCCGCCCTTAAAACATCATCATCAGCATCATGATGTTTTTTGCTTGCTATGATTTTTTTGACTGGTTTCACTCGAGTCTAGAGCAACACGTGGAAGCAATTTACGTATCCTAGCAATTGAAAGATTGCACAAAGTCCTTTGTCTATAATGGGTTCTTAAGTATCGACTCGTCAAGCGTCATTTTTACGACTTAGTTTTAAGAAAGCGAGTCAGGTTTCTTTTGTCTAATTTAATTTTATGTTGCGCGTTGGTCGACTCTATAAATCTTAAGTTTTGTTTAAGATAATTTTTTGTTCCCTTGAATTCTGGGTAAAACTTTTTACACGTGAACGTTGCTGTCTGCGTTATTTGAAATTTATGGGCGCTAAGTCTGTATTTTATAACTTATTTGATACGCGGAAGCGATAACGCTACGTTGACCATCTCAGGCTCATTCGTCCAGAGTTGTGACGGCTAAATTAGCACAGTCACGCTACGAACTATTGTCTCACCCCCCGTATTCTCCAGATTTGGCCCAATGCGATTTCTTTTTGTTTCCCAACCTAAAAAAATGGCTCGGTGGCAAGCGATTTGGATCAAATGACGAAGTCATTGCCGCCACAGAGGCCTATTTTAATGACTTTCCAAAATCATACTTTTTGGATGGTTTATTAAAGCTTGAGTATAGGTGGAACAAATGTATAGAGTTAAAAGGTGACTACGTAGAAAAATAAATGCATATACACAAAAAAAATGTTTGTTTTTTTTCATAATCGGGTACTTATCAAACAGCTCTCGTAACACTATACAATTTTCCCGAAAAAAAAGTAGCCTATGTTATTCCTCAATATTCTTACCAAATTTCATCTAGATTGGTGTAGCGGTTTTCCCGTGAAGAGGTAACAAACAGACAGACAGAGAGATAGAAAGACAGAGAGACAGAGTTACTTTCGCATTTATAATATTAGTTAGGATTAATTAATATGTTTTTCGTAAAAAAAAACAACCTTAAAGGCTAGCACGACTGGCCGCGACTTTGTTTGTCGCGCGAGATTATATTACTCGTCCCGTTGAATTCTGAGTGACAGAAAAGGATGGGCAGTTGTTCTCGCGCGAGATAGAAGATGATAATAAACTATCGGCCCTGTCAGCAGTGGAAGTGGACCCCACGAGCACTTTTTTTTTACAAAAAACAAATGTACCAAAGAATAACGTTTTTTCATCTGCTCAAAAATTTCAAGAGAATCGGTTGAGAAATGCGACCTGTAGAGGAACAGCCGGACAGACAGAGGGACAGACATACGGAAGTATTGTTGTCCAAGCTGATGTTCGCTCGGTCAATTTTTAGGGTTCCGTACCTCAAAAGGAAAAAACGGAACCCTTATAGGATCACTTTGTTGTCCGTCTGTCTGTCTGTCTGTCTGTCAAGACCCTTTTTCTCTGGAACGCGTGGAGGTCGCATGCTCAAGCTTGCAATCCCTTGAAGCTGTGAAAAAATCAACCTTCTAAGTCAACGCAATCAAAAGATACAGTAATTAAAAAGGTCGTTTCCATACAAATTGCCGTACTTTGAAAACCTAACGGGGGCTTCCAGTTGTCTTAGAAACTTGAAATTTGTATGAACACAACCTCTTCAAAAAGTCCCAAAATCTTAAATTTTTACGTCTGTCCGTAGATTTCGCAGACCAATATAAGTTGACCCCACACTGCGTACATTTTGCTTAGGAGCGGGCTCTGCTAACACAGGACTTCTTAAAACACTGGGGAAAAGCGTTAAAATCTTTCTACGGAACCCTCGTGCGCGAGTCCGACTCGCACTTGGCCGGTTTTTTAATTGGACCTCAATAGAGTATCTCTTTGTAACAAGTACTTACACACAGAAAACCAGAAAAATATAACTAGGCCGTGTCACGTGTCACATAACGTTGATCGAATCACGAACGGGCGTAACTAATAAAACATCGAATTTAAGTTAAGTATGCCATCGTATTGCAAAGTGCATATTTTAGTACGTCGCCAAAGGGACGTAACTGAATTCCTATTAGAACCAGACTTATAACATAACGAAAAGCCCTAACTACTCGACGTCCTTCCTTCTTAACCCCCGACGAAAAAGAGGGGTGTTATAGTGTGTTATAATGACGGCCGGATAGCCTAGTGATTAGAGACCCTGACTACGAAGCTTGAGGTCCCGGGTTCGAATCCCGGTCGGGGCAGATGTTTGTATGATGAATACGAATGTTCGTTCTTGGGTCTTGGATGTTTAATATGTATTTAAGTATGTATTTATCTATATAAGTATGTTTATCCGTTGTCTAGTACCCATAACACAAGCTCTGCTTAATTTGGGGCTAGGTCAATTGGTGTCACTTGTCCCATGATATTTATTTATTTATTATTATTATAACATACAATGACAATGCAAAGAAAAATCCGTTAAGCAGCTGTTATAAGTGGGTGGGTGTTATACGAGGGCTGTTTGATAAGTACCCGTTTATGAAAAAAAAAAACACTTTTTTTGTATATATGCATTTATTTTTCTACGTAGTCACCTTTTAACTCTATACATTTGTTTCACCTATACTCAAGCTTCAATAAACCATCCAAAAAGTATGATTTTGGAAAGTCATTAAAATAGGCCTCTGCGGCGGCAATGACTTCGTCATTTGATCCAAATCGCTTGCCACCGAGCCATTTTTTTAGGTTGGGAAACAAAAATAAATTGCATGGGGCCAAATCTGGAGAATACGGGGGGTGAGACAATAGTTCGTAGCGTAACTGTGCTAATTTAGCCGTCACAACTCTGGACGAATGAGCCGGGGCGTTGTCGTGATGAAACAGTACTTTTTTCTTTTTTAAATAGGGTCGTTTGTCCTTCAACACGGCGTCAAATTCATCCAATAAATAGGCATAGTACTGCCCTGTTATTGTTTTTCCCTTTTCTAAATAGTCAATATGTATAATAACCCTGCGAATCCCAAAAAACGGTCACCATGACCTTTCCAGCCGATGGGACGGTTTTTGCTTTCTTTGGACCAGGTTCACCCGGTAAAATCCACTGCTTCGACTGCTCTTTCATTTCCGGGGTGTAGTAGTGGACCCACGTTTCGTCAACGGTCACGAAACGACGCAGAAACTCCTTCGGGTTACGTTTGAACACGGCCAAATACTGCTCCGAAGTAGTCAGTCGGTTCCGTTTTTGCTCCTCCGTGAGTAAACGCGGCACCCACCTCGCCGATACTTTCTTCGTACCCAATTTTTCTTCTAATATGTGTTGTACCCTCTCGATTGAAACGTTTACAGCATCAACGATTTCTCGTAGTTTAATTCGGCGGTCGGCTAAAACGATATTTTCAATTTTCTTAACCATATCATCTGTAGTCACCTCAACTGGCCGGCCTGGGCGATCCTCATCAAAGACGGTTGTTCTCCCCCGCTTAAACTCGTTATACCAATATCTGACAGTTGTCATAGAAGGAGCACATTCATGGTAAACCGCTTGCATTCTTACTTTTATTTCATCACATGTTTTTCCTTCCAAAAATAAGAATCTAATTACAGACCGATACTGTTCTTTCTCCATTTTAACAATTTTAAGTTCACGCCTTCACTGAATTGTTGTCAAATGAGAAAAAAAACAAAAGAATGCCATTTTTTTTTATTTTCCCGCCTCTGAAAAATGGCTTAAAAAGGTGGTATACTTATTTGCAGCCAGTGATATTAATATATTTAGAAAACGGGTACTTATCAAACAACCCTCGTAAGTTTGACATGTGTATCTGTGTGTCTGTGTCATCATAACTCTTAAACGAATCAACCAATTTCGATGCGGTTTTTTTCAATCGAAAGCTAGTTTAATCGAGATGATTCTTAGCCAAGTTTTATTAAAATCGGTGCACTCGTTTTTGAAATATTGAAGTTTGAAATGACGATGTCGAGGGATTTTCGACTTTTCTAAGTTGGTTAGGTTAGGTTGTTTTTAGGGTTCTGTACCTCAAAAGGAAAAAACGGAACCCTTATAGGATCACTTTGTTGTCCGTCTGTCTGTCTGTCTGTCTGTCTGTCTGTCAAGACCCTTTTTCTCTGGAACGCGTGGAGGTAGCATGCTGAAATTAATATCAAATACTCAAGCCTGCAGTCCCTTAAAGCCGTGAAAAAATCAACCTTCTAAGTCAACGCAATCAAAAGATACAGTCAATAAAAAATCCATTTCCATACAAATTGCCGATTTTAAAAAACCTAAAGGGTACTTCCAGATGTCCTAGAAACTTGAAATTTGGTATGAAGGTAGCTCTTATAGCACAACCACTCGGAAAAGTCTAAAAATTTTAAAATTTTATGTCTGTCTGTAGATTTCACAGACCAGTATAAGTTGACTTCTTAAAACACTGGGGAAAAGCGTTAAAATCTTTCTCCGGAACCCTCGTGCGCGAGTCCGACTCGCACTTGGCCGGTTTTTTAAATCGCTCAAGTGAAAAGTTGAAAATAACGCCCCTTCGTGATTTGACCGACGATAATAGACAATACTAACTACTTTTTTATCCTCAAATGTACATAGTAAGCCCCTATTCCTACAATCCAAAGCAATCTATCACTGCAGCCGAAAAGCGAACAAAAACCGATCGCCGAAATTAGCCGACCATTCCCGACTTCCGCCGAACGGCCAGCCACTGATAAGTAAACATTTCCCTAACTAATTCAGCTCGCTTACAGATGCCACGTACTCGCTGGATTATGTTCAAGCTATATATCTTAGGGGCGTGAGGTCCCACTGTGTTTATAAATTTAAAAGCGAAGGCTTGTTATGTGCGAAAAAAATATGCGGCGCGTGATTGGAACAGTTTGTGCTTCTTTTATTTTCATAACCGGCCTTTTTTTATGTCACAGGTTTATGTGCATTTGATGGGCACAGGCCCACGAATGCGAGGCCTTGGGTTATAGTTCCCACGCGTGTCCAGTCAAACGGTTTAGGCTGCAGAGTGTGCCAAAGAACAGCAGACATGGACACATTACGCTCGGAAAACATGCAGTCGGTAGTCGGGTAAAAAATAATTTACAACTACGGCGGAACTTCAGCGTTCGGAATACTCGTACTGAAAATTCGGCCTAATGATGCTTCGGAATTAAGCCTTTCCTATTTAAATAGTGTAGCCGATGCGATGTCGTTGTATATGGAAAGTCATACGTCAACGCATAATTTGCTCATAAAATATCATTTGCCCGCCACTAAAGACCCTATTCCTTCTTCACGCAAAAAATATGCTATTGCTGTACTTACAATTCAATCGAAATAGAATTTTCGGGAAATAGGTATGTTGTTTATGCTAAAACAGTGGATCCCGAAGCTTTCAGCCGCTGTCTACAAATTGACTTAATAAGAAGGAAGGAAAATGAACCTTTGCATAAACATACAGTAGGTATATTAGATACATATTATCTCTATTATGTTACAATGTCTCTTCCGTTTTGTTATTAAGTACACGATAAGTGTTATTTTACTTTCGCTCGAGACTTTCCTCGTTTCTTAGCTTACTGCATAATTATGATGTAATAAAAACTAAATAATTATTACGACGGTACTCGCTCGTATATAATCTTTGACGAAATTGGAATAACCACTGTAGACCGTGAAGCCAAGGTGGTTATTCCAATTTCGTCAAGTTTATATACGAGGTTGAGTTAGAGTCAGAGTACCGTCGATTATAGTATAAGGATGCAGACATCTGCATGACCGTCCCAAACATAAATTAGTTGGGCAGTAAATTCCACATTACGTACGTGGATGCCAGGCGTAAAAATATAAACAAGCACGGGATGACGTCATGAATATTTTATATATGATCACTTTGACGTAAAACAGAAAAGTTTATGCGCACATAAAAATCTGCTTTTACGGTATCGTTTTAGTTAGGGTTATTTACTTTGTGAGTTCGATGTCAATTGACGGGGGAGCTATGCTCGATATGCTTTTAGTTTGTTTTGACAGCTGTCATTATGAACTGACTGCTGAATTGCTTCCGATGGTGTGGGCGAATATACACACACGAAAAAAAGGGGTGTTATAAGTTTGACCTGTGTATTTATTTTTCTGTGGCATCATAGCCCCCAAAGCGTCGCACGAGACACACCACTCTGTTCCATGAACCCTTTCATTCCACTAACTATGGTTCCAATTCTGTACTGTCACGTATCCCCCGCCTGTACAATCGAGAATTCAGCACTGTTGATCCTTTTGTGGGATCGAAAAATAAATTTAAAAAAGATATGCTTTCGAAATTAATCAATCAAAATTTGATGTAAAATAGTTTTTCGATCAATTAAATGTACCCAGTGTGGCACCATGGGCGGCCTATTTCGGCCAATCTTTGCAAACTTGAAATTACCTACTCATGTTTAAAATTTAGCTGTAACTTAGTCTTAAGCATCTCCACTGTGTTGACATAGTTTATGTAAACAATGGATAGCTATTATTGACCTTTTATAACGTTACTTGTTGTAATTATGTACTTTAATTTAATTGGCTGTTGTTATCCGTATAAAAAAAAAAAAACGGATGGACCGATTTCGATGCGGTTTTATTTGGTTGTGCCACGCATTCATATCTTATATATTGCTTTCTTATTTTGGTACAAAAAATATCTCAAAAACTACTATAAGTACCATCTATACTACCTATATACTATACCATATAATATTAATATTATAAATGTGAAAGTAACTTTGTCTCTCTGTCTGTCTGTTGGTTACCTCTTCACGGAAAAACCACTGCACCAATCTAGATGAATTTAACAAGAAGATAGTTTGAACATTGAGGAATAATTATAGGTTACTTTTTATTCGGGATTATTGTTCCCGCGGGATAGCGATAACAAAAATCTACGCAGACGAAGTCGGAAACAACAGCTAGTAGTGTAGTAAAAAAAAACGCTCCACCCGTCTAGGCTCTACGCCCCAACAAACAGGTGAAAGTTCAAAGTGACCTCACCCCAGCATTACCCTTTCAAAAACAACACTTCACCTCACCAGCACAACGGTTCTAAAATTCCTAAAGTCCGCCATTACCATTACATTATCATGGCCATTTTTTCGTTAAAATTTAACCCTAATTGCTGAATGTTGTCCGTAGCTGTCCTTATGACGTCATTAGTACATGACAGCCTGTAATAAAAGTTTGGAATGAACTCTCTGGTCCTTTGCCCTCGAGAGGCATTCCTGGAGACGGGGGCTTGCTGACGAGCGGCAGCGTTTTAAAAATGTCTACTTCCTAAGGCAATAAGAGGGTAATGCCAACTTGGTCAAATCAGCAACTTTTTTATTTGAATTACAGAATTATGACGTCATAATTTTCAGTGATCAAACCGCCTCCTATTATTAGTTTATTTTTTAATTAAAATCATCTTATTGCATGCTTAATAAGTGAGGCATAGGTTTTTATGAGTATTTTCGGATGCTTGATAAGTGAAAATGTAAAATGATTTTATTTTGACATCAGTCAACAACCCCATTAAAAAAAGACGTGTTTTGTTTTTAAAAACACGTAGGTATCATTTCGTTTTCGACAAGCGTTGAATGTTTATGGAGTTCATAACCATAATATTATAATATACGGGATATTGACCGCGATAACCTTAGCAGGTTTAGATCCTCCGCTTCCACTGCCACACAAATCAACACATTGTCATGTCACACGGACCTGACTGTTACCACCACCACTACAGTATAAGCTGACACGTTTTGGAATTCCCTAATGAGCTGGTTTTAACTTCAAAGCATCAAAACCACCTTTTAGCGTGCTACCAGTTATTCTACTGACAAGTAAACAATACATTCAATAATAATTATGGTTCATTACAAAACCAAAGTAGGTACCCACAAATATTAAATTGTGTAAGTTGCATTCATAGCCGCGCCCGTTCGACTACCTCTAACTCCTTCGCTTGACGGACACGTAGTGCAACTTACTTTTTTTTCTTACTAGTTGTTATTTAATTCATCCCATAAGGGATAGGCAAAGGAACAGAGTCCATACAGCCACGTCTGATGTGTTTTGTAAATTTCTGTATAAGTCCTGTCATCGTCAGAGTTGTGTCAGTCTGTCCTAGTCACGTCCTGTCAACTGCTCATGCCTTCCGTAAAGCGATAGTGTACTTTACGGCGAGCTACGGCGAGCAGCAGCCGGCGGATATTTGGGGGTCACAAACAGAGGGAATACGCGTTTTCACTTGAATTCTTCATTTGCTGGACACTTTCACGTCAACTTGTTGTATAACACACTATCTTTATTATCCACCAAACAACATTAAGCACAGAAACTAAAATTCAATTAACGACACGATCCACTCTCATCGGTTTCCCGCCAAATTTTTTTCTTTCTTACTAGTTTAAATTCTAGCTCACCGCCAAAGGTAAAAGCATCATAGTCCATACATACAGCCGTCAATCTTCTTAATGGTCGGAAACCGCGACCAGCTTTATCAAAAAAGGAAACCATAAATGTTCCCATTTATCCAACGTTTTTAAACACCATGGAAACGTTGTAACGCGGAAACATCAAAGCACAGATGGGCTTGATAGGTAGCAACTTTTTTTAAATAAAGTTTTGAAATTAAATTAGGCCGCAATGCTATAATTTTGGTTCATTACATTTTTAAATACCGGTTGAAATAATAACAGATAGAAAACAACAAAATAATGGCTTAGTCTGGGGATCGAACCCAGGGTCTTAAAACACTACTGTGCACTAAACCGCTTTTTCGTTTTTTTGTGTAATATTATACTGTATATTTTACAAGCTTTTATTTAACTTGCTATGTTCAGGTCAAATCTTGTAACTCAATAACAACAGTTATCCTGAACCGATTGAGCTGAAATTTGGCCTAATTTTGTAGGTTCCACGATAATACAGTAATCTGGCAGTAAATGTCTGATGGTCGGGCTAGGATCATCTCCGCAGGAGGGAACTCTTCAACGGTTAACGGCATCTACTTGAAATTTGTTATACCTAATTATAATGTGAATAATGTGTAAGTTCTCGAATGGCGTCCAGGGACCGGGAGACGAGCTGTAGATAGGCCTCCAGCAAGATGGAGCGACGACCTCCTAAAGATCGCGGGACCGCGGTGGATGCGGAAACCACAAGACCGGTCTGAGTGGAACCTTGGAGGAGATATATGTCCAGCAGTGGACGTCTTTTGGCTGACATGTGTCTTAGATGACTATACAAGTATAGTCAGGAATAATAGTAATAGTAATTTATTTGTCAAACTTAGGTATACAATAGTTGTACAGGTTTCATGTGGGTTCCACTATGTTTTGCCTAATTGCGTACAAATAGCATGCACTAATGGCATGCAGCATGGTCAAAATAGGGAAATGAAATAAATATAATGTTAATGATAGTATAAAAATTACAATAAAATTTAAATTAAGATTAAGATGTCAAAATTAAAATTAAGAATTATTTGTCAAACAGTGCCTTCTTGCCTAGCCTATCTAATGATAACCATATTTATGGTCATACACAAAACTTATACAATACTAATTAGAAAAGGTGAAAAACCCCCGACATCGTCATTTCAAAGTTCAATATTTCAAAAACGGGTGAACCGATTTTGATGAAACTTAGCTAAGAACCATCTCGATTAAACTTAGCTTTTGATAAAAAAAACCGCATTGAAATCGGTCCACCCGCTTGGGAGCTATGATGCCACAGACAGATACACAGATACGCAGACACGCAGATACACAGGTGAAACTTATAACACCCCTCTTTTTCGTCAGGGGTTAAAAGGGACCGTCATTTAGGTATTCTTGGATGGAACAATAAACCTTAGATGCTAAAAACTTAAACAGTGCATTCTTAAATTCTTTTATGTTTTCATAAAAGAATTTAAGAACAATTGGTAAAAAATCTTGTATTAAGGTTTGTTTTGTAATAAATATCGAATTCGTATATCGGCGTCACCATAGCCTCCGCCTTAACGTTTATTGCTGCGCGCGAGTGAATGCCGCGAGCGAAAATTCTAATGAGCTCTCCTTAATTTCGTTTATTAAAATATCCCCCAGCATGGCTATACTTCTAACCGTATTTATGTGTTTTAGATTCCTTTGAGATTTTTTTTGCTTTAACTATTATTCGGGTTGTTTGAAGTAGCCAAGTTGAAAGAGTACTTTACAAGAATCACTTAGAAAATATTTTAAGGAGATTAAATAAAAAGTTGGCTAAGTACGAGTCGGACTCGCCCACGAAGGGTTTCGTGGAACCGTAAAGTATTAACCACCGTAAATTATGAATGAAAATTAAAAATTATTTCTTTTTTTAGAACTTAAAAAATCAAAATCGCATCAGTGATCGGGACTTCCTAGTAGATATGCACACCTGTGTCAGGAAACCCCGCTCCTCTATATCAACAAGTCTCAAACAACTATACCTAACATTTAAATATAATTAATTATTTTATATATTTTAACATTGCTTTTTATCGCATAGCAACATTAACATAAAACTACCGTGAGACTCAATCATAGTGAAATAAACGGACGGAAGGAGTGCAATGGACGAACGGACGGACTACGGATTAGTCCGAAACATGTCGAGCTATACTGGACTGACATACGTGAGTGATCCGTTTATTTCACTATGCATAGCAACATACTATTATATTGCAATTTAACCCCCGACAAAAAAGGTGTTGTATCTGTGTGTCGGTGTATCTGTGTATCTGTCTGTGGCGTCATAGCTCCCAAACGGGTGGGCCGATTTCGATGCCGTTTCTTTTCAGTCGAAAGCTATTTTAATCGAGATGGTTCTTAGCTTAGTTTCATCAAAATCGGTTCACCCGTTTTTGAAATATTGAACTTTGAAATGACAATGTCGGGGGCTTTTCAACTTTTCTAAGTTCATGTTAAAAGTTTTCTTAAATTGGTTAGGTTATATTAATAGCTTTACTCACTAGAATCTATTTGATTATAGATTACATTATGTGTGTCGCATATAGCACGACATGTTTCAGACTAATCCGTTGTCCTTAAGCTTGCGCTGTTCATTTGATTGTGGAGTCATTCGAAAGTAAACGAAAAGTAATAATTAACAACTCAACGTCAAGGAGGCCTTAGCTCAGCTATGGGACTTTTAATGCCTTTAGTTCTTAAATAAACCTAGCCTTCATGTTAATTACACTTTACTTACTAAACAGTTATATTCCTAAACCAAAACTCTCTAATTAGCCTGCCAGGTAATTAGCTCGTAAGATTAACTGGCTCATTATCTAACTCGTAGTTAAGTTCCCGGTTAAGTCCTCGTTCAAACAGCCGCTTAAACTGAAGATTAAGTGGGCCCCGTTTAGTTAAACTTTCAGGAACTTCAGGTGCTACAAGTAGCTGTTGAAATTTGGTACCAAAATTGTTGGACAAATTTTCATAGCATCTGTATTTTTTTCATCATCATCATCATTATTTCAGCCGAAAGACGTCCACTGCTGGACGGCGGCCTCCCCTAAGGCTCTCCACTCAGACCGGTCTCGTGCTTTCCGCATCCACCGCGGTCCCGCAATCCTTACTAGGTCGTCGCTCCATCTTGTTGGAGGCCTACCGACAGCTCGTCTCCCGGTCCGTGGACGCCATTCGAGAACCTTCTGACCCCATCGGCCGTCAGTTCTGCGAGCAATGTGCCCCGCCCACTGCCACTTAAGTATCGCAATTCTTCGGGCTATGTCGGTAACTTTAGTTCTACTGCGGATATCATCATTTCTGATTCTGTCCCGCAGAGAAACCCCGAGCATAGCCCTCTCCATCGCCCTCTGAGTGACTTTGAGCTTCCTTATGAGGCCCATCATTAGCGCCCACGTCTCAGATCCGTAAGTCTGTATTTTTTTATGAAAGAGAAATTCCAGTAATAGATGGTTGTTACATTTATTGCTGCGAAGCAATTAAATGATGTGTGGAAAGTTCGTATCCCCACTGGTGGCCCGCGTGGGAACTAAAGCTCAAACCCTCTCATTGCGAGACGAGGCCTCTGCCCAGCAGTGGGACATACATAGGCTGATGATGATGATGAGTTCCCGCTGTAACGATGAAAGACGAAGACGCGGGTAACAGCAAGTATTTAAACCCCCGACTAAAAGAGGGGCGTTATAAGTTTGACCCGTGTATCTATCTATGTATCTGTGTGACTGTGTATCTGTGTATCTGTGTGTCTGTGTATCTGTGTCTGTGTATCTGTCTGTGGCATCATAGCTCCCAAGCGGGTGGACCGATTTCAATGCGGTTTTTTTTTTATCGAAAGCTAAGTTTAATCGAGATGGTTCTTAGCTACTCTCGTAAGTTTCATTGTTTTTAAAATATTGAACTTTGACATGACAATGTCGGGGGTTTTTCAACTTTTCTAAGTTGGTTAGGTTATGTTATGTTAACTATACCGAACGGGATGAACAGAGAAAAAAAAAGGAGAACCCTTATTTCGGCCATCGAACGCCATGAAACCCCTATTTTTTTTTATTTTAGGGCCAGAGTCCTTTCTACTCATCCCTACGGATTGTCGTAAAACCTTTATATTTCATCTAGCCCAGTTTTTCCCTTAACAAAGCAAATGTAGCGATGTACGAGAACGAGGCTCACAATTTTTCTCGTAGCAAACTACCGAAAACAGCTAGCCCCTATTTCACCAACTTTACAATTGTCAGTTTTCAATGACAATTCGGTGTACCCACATATTCAAATTAATGTGAACATCATCTGCGTATTAATAAATTAGTAATATTTAAAGAATAGATAATTTTAATACAACAACATAACAAAAGTGAACACATAAACATAACTATTACGGAGGAGTGTTATCTCGACAAGAGGAGTATAATAAACTCACCACTCTGCACTATTGCAAGAAACAGTAGATACACTGAGGTCACTGATCACAAGACTAAGAAAGGGAAAAATAACTCCAGCGAAGCGGTGCACCGTACGTTCAAACGATATAAACACAAAATAACTCCAGCGAAGCGGTGCACCGTACGTTCAAACGATATAAACACAAAATAACTCCAGCGAAGCGGTGCACCGTACGTTCAAACGATATAAACACAAAATAACTCCAGCGAAGCGGTGCACCGTACGTTCAAACGATATAAACACAAAATAACTCCAGCGAAGCGGTGCACCGTACGTTCAAACGATATAAACACAAAATAACTCCAGCGAAGCGGTGCACCGTACGTTCAAACGATATAAACACAAAATAGTGACATGAAGCTACCAGGAATAACAACAACGTAAGACAGGATTTATTTTTCGGTGAAGGTGGTCATAGAATGCAGCTAAAATACCCGAAAAGAAAAACCAATTTTTTAAGAAGCAGATAAATAAATTGAACTGCACTGTCGGTGTCACGATTGGCCTAGCGGCAAGAGGGCTTGTAACGCAGCGCCGCACTCTCACTGGCATCCTGAATTCAAATCACCGCCACCGTCTATAATTTTGTTTCGTTTTTTGTTTTTATTTTTTGTTTTTATTTTATTAGTTTAAGAAAATAAAGTAGAAAATGAAACACAGGTAATTTCTACGATACGATACGATACGATCTTCTACGATATATTTGGTCGTGTTTCGTTTTTGCTTGCAGTCGCAGTTTCGTCTTGTTGTGCAGTGTTTTTGGATTTTAATACTCATAATTTGCATTAGGAT
This sequence comes from Clepsis dumicolana, assembly GCA_963691665.1. Taxonomy (NCBI): domain Eukaryota; kingdom Metazoa; phylum Arthropoda; class Insecta; order Lepidoptera; family Tortricidae; genus Clepsis; species Clepsis dumicolana. The sequence continues at coordinate 13,656,355 of OY829513.1, forward strand.
TTTATTTATGACCGTGACATGTTATTAAGTTTGAGGTATATTTTATTTTATATAGGTATTTTTTTTTTATAAATAATAGTTGTTAAATATTAATTTAGTTATGATTTTTTTTAGTTAATGGTTTTATTGAATGGATTTGTTTTTCTTTGATTTCGATATTTTAGTTGTAGTATAAACTGTTTGCGGTGCCCGGGTTCGCCCGCGTTTTTACTGTCTTTTATTATTTAGGCACTGTTTTAATTTTAATGTATTTTAATACGATGAATGAATTTTAATTGCATATTAAATATTATATTTCTATTTTTTATACAATGACATGAACTTTATAATGGTATTTGATGTTAATGAATTATTAGCTATTGTATTATGAGCAGTCCCTCTAAGGTGAGATGCCCTTATTGCCCGGGGTCGCCTAAGCTGTACGTGCAACCAAGGGGCCTCAATGTTCATATCAGTCGGGTGCACAGGGACGCGGCCTCTCGGGATGCTGCTGCTTTGTCGGTTCCCGACTCGACCGCGGTGGCACCGGTCTCTGACTCGAGTGATGCGCCACAATTCTCACAGAGCGTAACAGGTCTGCGTGATCTGCCATCGCTGAAGAAAAGGATTCTGGCAAGTTGTGCGACTTGATAGAGGTTTGTTTGCGAACGATCGATGTCGATGACTGGTTCAGCTGGATGCTGGTTCCAGTGGATGGAGTGCGCAGATCTTTAACGTCTAAAGTCAAATCTAACATTGACGGGGGTACTTTATACTTTCCGGATGCGCTGTCAACACATAAACCGGCTTCGACTTATCGTACCATTGAGACTAAGGTGCACGATGGGGACTTGAGAGGTGCTGTTCGCTTGCTTCTGTCGGACTCTTCGTTAGCTCCGGCCAACAGTGACACGTTAAACGCTTTGCAAGACAAGCATCCCTCCCCCTCCAGGCCATTGGCTTTTCCACCGGAGCCGAACCCTTCAAGTCCATCCCTTTCAGTTACCCCGGCGGAGGTGGCCATTGCATTGGGGTCTTTTTATAAAGGGTCGGCTTCGGGTCTGGATGGTTTGCGCCCCCAACACCTCAAGGAGCTGACGTCACCTTCTGCGGGTAATAACGGGCTGCGCATTTTGGAGTCGCTCTCAAATTTGTGCAATTTTTTGTTGCAAGGTTTGTTGAGCGCGGAGGTGGCACCCTACTTATATGGAGCTTCTCTCTGTGCCCTTTCGAAGAAGGATGGCGGTATCAGGCCGATTGCCGTGGGGACCACGTTTCGCCGCTTGACTGCCAAGCTTGCTTGTAGATCAGTCAGGGACGCAATGTCGTCTCACCTTCAGCCGAGACAGGTGGGTTTCGGTACGGCTTTGGGATGTGAGGCGGCGATACACGCCACCCGATCGTTTGCGATGGACCACGAAGGCACTGACAGCGTTCTTGTTAAGGTCGATATTAACAACGCATTTAACAGCGTCGAGAGGGACGTTATTCTGTCAGAGATCTTGGAGCATGTGCCATCCCTTTACCTTTTCGTCCACCAATGCTACGCTGTCCCAAGTAATATTTTCTTTGGTGAGAATCCTATCCTCTCGCGGGTGGGCGCTCAGCAGGGGGATCCCCTGGGCCCTTTATTGTTTTGTTTATCAATTCAGACCATCATTTCTGCCTTGAGCTCTCCGCTGAATGTTTGGTACTTAGATGACGGCACAATTGGCGGAGATCCTGGTGTTGTTTTGGAAGACCTAAGCAGACTTCAGTCGGCATTGGGGGCCATTGGTCTTGAAATTAACCCGGGCAAGTGTGAGTTGTTCGCGTGTGGCGATGTGAGCTCGAACGTGCTTGACAGCTTTCGATCACAGTTGCCTGGTATCAAGCAGTTGGATAAGCCAGCAGTTAGCTTGCTGGGCGCGCCAATTTTTCCCGAGGGTGTCAGTTCTGCTCTTGAATCAAAAAGACTGGCACTTTTATCAGCACGGGAACATTTGACGCATATGTCGGCACATGTCGCGCTCACCTTGCTGCGTAACTGTTTGGGGATGCCCCGGATGACGTACATTTTACGTACGTCTCCTACATGGCTTTTCGAGCGAGACGTGGCTATTTTGGACGACACACTTAGGGTAACACTGGAGGTTGTTCTAAACATTCATTTCACTGATACACAGTGGTGTCAGACAGTACTTAAAATCAGGCATGGTGGTCTTGGGGTGCGTCGAGTCCGAGATGTTGGTTTCGTGGCTTTTTTGGCGTCCTCCTATGGCTCTGCGGATCTCGTTGCTCAGATTTTAGGTGGTGATGGTGGCGAGAATCGCGTGCCATTTCAGTCGGAGGCTCTTGCCAGGTGGTCGAGTCTTTGCCCAGGTGACAAACGCCCAGAAAATACCAGTTTGCAGAGAAGTTGGGACGACATTCTCTGCAAGCAAGTATATGATTCCTTTTTGGCGGATGCCTCGAGTACGGATGTTGCTCGGCTGAAGGCAGTCGGAGGCCTAAGTCAGGGGCGTGGTTGCATGCTTTGCCGTCTCCCCAACTGGGTGCCCTGCTCGATAATAATTCTTTAAGGATAGCAGTGGCACTTCGGTTGGGTAGCAAGGTATGCGAGCCGCACCGCTGTGTGTGTGTGGGGTGATGGTGGGGGAGGACGGGCACCTTGGGTTGAGTTGCCAGAGGTGTGCGGGTCGTTTTCCGAGACACCATGCCATTAACGACATTGTGCGGTGGGCTATGGTGTCGGCTAATGTGCCTTGTGTGCTCGAGCCCCCGGACCTTAGCAGGATTGACGGCAAGCGGCCGGACGGTCTTACATTGGTTCCTTAGCGGAAAGGCCGTCTTTTATGGGACGCCACGTGTGTAAGCACTTTTGCGGCGTCCCATTTAAGACAAACTTTGCGGTTAGCTGGTTCCGCGGCTGAAAATGCCGCGAAGCTAAAGCACGTAAAATATTCTGCCTTGGAGCCGGTTTATGACTTTGTGCCGGTTGCGGTCGAGACAGCTGGGCCCTGGGGTTCGGAGGCACTAGACTTATTTAGGGAGCTAGGTCGCCGACTCAGGGATAGGGGCTGCGATCCCCGCTCTGGATCGTGGCTGGTTCAACAGGTTTCGATTGCAGTCCAGCGAGGCAATGCAGCCAGTATAATGGGGACCTTTGAGCCGGGCACGATACAGGGAGGGGATTTATAGTTAGTATTAATTGTTGACGAACCATGTTGCGGATACCACTTTTTATTATATTTTTTATAAACTCACTGAAACATGAATACACAGAAAAAAACCAGAAAAATGCCAACCCCGGGAATCGAACCCGGATCCTCGACACTCCGGGTCGTGTGCTTTTCCCCTACACCACGATTGGACATAATAAAAATGCCAACCCCGGGAATCGAACCCGGATCCTCGACACTCCGGGTCGTATGCTTTTCCCCTACACCACGATTGGACATAGAGGAAAGGCCGAATTTTTTCCATGTATTCAAATCTTAGCTTGTTTTTATCACTTTTTGCAGTGACTAGCGCCATCTATGCGATTACTTCGTAAACCGAAAACAACGCACCCTTTCGAAACTTATCAGTTTACCCAGGCTCAACAACGAGATGGCGCACTAAAGCAATCAATTCATGATCTCAGTAGGAGTATCTTTTTTTTGTATTTTTTCTCCCAATTTTTTATTTTTACGGTTTTCCCGTGAATATCAATTATATTTTTTATAAACTCACTGAAACATGAATACACAGAAAAAAACCAGAAAAATGCCAACCCCGGGAATCGAACCCGGATCCTCGACACTCCGGGTCGTGTGCTTTTCCCCTACACCACGATTGGACGTAAAAATAAAAAATTGGGAGAAAAAATACAAAAAAAAGATACTCCTACTGAGATCATGTACCACTTTTTATGTTAATTCTATTACTTATTTTTATCATTAATCCTATTGACGAAGCCTTGCGCTGACCTTTAGTTTGTTCATTTGTAATTTTTTTTTGTGATTGATTATTTTTATTGAATAAATATTAATTTGTTAAACTCCCAAAAAAATATGGATCACAGTTATCCGAAATAAATGATATTTTATTTTTTTATTATTCGGTGTCAACTGCTGACTTGAAGAGCTTTTGTTTTGGCGCGCTTCATATTGTCAAAGAAATGTAGTTCGAATTGTCATATAAAACTGACAAGGCGGGTGGTAGGACCTTGTGCAAGGTCCGTCCGGCTCGCTACCACCATCTTAGTCGCTAATTCTGTCGCTAAGCAGCAGTGCTTGCACTGTCGTGTTCCGGTGTGGAGAGTAAGACATCCGGTGTAATTACGGGCACAAGAGGCATTTCAGCAGGTAGCGGCAGGTATAAAAAAAAAAAAAAAAAATTGATATTGTTATTGAAAGATAGTGAAATGGGGACCGGGTCGTCTGAAACTATTAAGTTTCACAGTGACAACATACCATGAGAATATATTACCATAATAAGAAAGACGTCAACGGGTTCTCACGTTTTTGACTTGAACTTGACAAATCCTCCGTGACATTTTCATTTCAAAATGTAATATCTCAATAACGGCTGAAGCCGATTTTGACAAACCATATCTAAGAGCCATTGCTGGAAAACCTGCTTTATAAAAAACCGCATTCAAAACGGTTCAACCGCTTAAGAGATACGGAGCCACAGACGACACACAGGCACACAACATACCGATTATGTTTTTTATAAACTCACTGAAACATGAATACACAGAAAAAAAACAGAAAAACGCCAACCCCGGGAATCGAACCCGGATCCTCGACACTCCGGGTCGTATGCTTTACCCCTACACCACGATTGACATAGGGGAAAGGCCGAATTTTTTCCATGTCAACACAACATACCGGTCAAACTTACAACACCCCTCTTTTTGAGTTGGAGGTCAATAACCTGGTTAGGTTAGGTTGCTAGGTAGGATTTATGTTTAAATGGTAGAACCGATGTTGGTCCTGAAATAAATCCTGAAATATTTACAGTTGCAGAGGGTCGAGCACGACTTTACGAATGCTGCGTAACGTTACGGTTATCGTATCGAGATCGAGAAACCTCATACTAAATTTTAGTTCCAAATACGCTCACGGGCGGGCGCTGTTCCAAACGTCATATAAACTCGACAACGTTTACTATTCGATTTTACGTTACGCAGCATTTGTAAAGTCGTGCTCGACCCTCTGAACAAAAATACATTAGGGCAAAGGAAAATTTCGGACAAATGAAATTAGGTCTATGCTTGTAGTGTTTCAGATCTACCTTATAATATCAGGCATACTTCGAACACAAGGTCTCTTTTAAATAATTTGCTACAAATGTCTCACGCGAGTAACATCGAAAGATGCGAGTGTTCGTAAAGTTTTTCACACAACAAAGTCAGAGGTCCGAGTACGAATATTCGAATCCTGTGTAATGTAATCGAGTAGTAACGTTATCGAGGAATTTGTGTGACGTTTAGAACAGCGCCCGCCCGTGAGCGTATTTGGAACTAAAATTTAGCATGACGTTTTTCGATTTCGATACGATAACATAACGTTACGCAGAGGGTCGATTTTTTAATATCGTGGTGATTAAATTTACAGATCTCTAAAAAGTTCGTATTTTTTAATCTCGCCGGTGACTAAATGCCCTCCGACGAATGCCCTCAACTCGTAAACGAGATCACTGAGTGACTTCTTGACCACTGGCAATGACAGCTAACCTCAGTCCACTATGTTGGCTCGCTTATCTATGACAGAAACGCAAATTAGCTGCATGTCAGTATTGGCAATAGACGGGTATGACATTCAAAAATAAGGCTTTTGGCAAATAGTTATATTATGTTATTGGTATATTTAATATTTTATTGAAAGAGGGAGCCAACCGTGCAAGCGGGTCACCTGATGGTAAGCGATCACCGCCACCCATGAGAACCAGCAACCCCAAGAGAGTCACTGCACTAGTTCGTTGCGGGCTTTTTAGGAGGAAAAGGGACGGAGGAAAGGGGGGAGGGGGATCGGGCCTCCTGCGCTATCACTGGCCGAACGAAACGCAACAGGGGTGTTGTTGTTTCACGCCGATTTTCTACGAGAGAGTGGTACTTCCCCGGACGAGCCGGGCCATTCGTAACACGGTAACAAACAGCTACAGTATGGCTCTCCCACTATATCAATGTCATGGGTGAGAATTTAGTCACCAAGTGAGATTAAAAAATCGATCCCCAGGATTCGAAAACTAGTGCTCGGCCTACGGATTTTTAGCTGCGGCCGGAAAAGCGTTCGTCTTCGGCTTATCGCCAAGAGGCGTGAAGTTGGTTTTTGCTGAACGACCTGATTATTGTGTTTTTATAACGGAAAGGGAATGTTTAACGCCGTGCGGACTGAGGGTGGGGATGTTGCATGTACGTTACCTAACATAATATATTTGATGGTCTCGCCATTAACCTACTTTTGGTTACGTTTGTTTTTGTTGACACAAGCCACCTGAATTTGCCACCTGAACCTATAAAAAGTTAAAAACAAAATTTTTGAATCTCACCCGCGGCGACAAGATTCACAGATTTCTAAAAAGTTCGTATTTTGGGATCTCACCGGTAACTAAAATTTTCATGCCTATGATATCACATACGAATGGCCCCAATTAGATGCATGTTAGTAGACGGGTATGACATTCAAAAATAGGGCTTTTGGCAAATAGTGCTATCAGTGTCATGAATGAGAATTTAGTCACCAAGTGAGATTCAAACATCGACCCCCTGGTCCTTCAGGTAATTAGCTACTTTGTTAACTTTTTTGCAGTTGGGTGCCGTATTTTTATATTTATACGGCACCCAACAGCGAATCATGAATATCAACCGGTTCACGGATTTGGAATCCCAGAACTCAGCCATACTGAAGACATCAACGGGCTCCCACATCACATTCATTCACATTACGATCTGAACTTGACAAAAACTCACCGACATTTTCATTTCAAATTGTAATATCTCAAAAACGGTTTAACCGATTTTCAGGAAACTTAGCTAAGAACCATCCCGATTAAACTAGCTTTCGATTAAAAAAAGCCTTGTTCAAATCCATTTACCCGTTAAGGAGCTACGATACCACAGACATATACACAGGTCGCACTTATAATACCTTTTCTCGTCGGGAATTAAAAACTATGCTGAAGCACTACACAAAGAATACAACACAATAGTCTAGCCTATATTCCCCAGCCACCTCACTCCATAGAACTACATTAATTGCGGTCAGAGTTAACTTCTTTGATTGTTTGTGCCCTAACGACTTCTGTGACATGGGCTAATAGAGTGTGTGCACAATACTATTATTGTCGGTTTGGTTTAAAGTTAAATTGTAATTTGGATTGGGTTTAATTGTAGGGCGTGAAGTTGGATTATGTTTGTGTTTAATTTGTAAAGTAGCCGACGGGGATATACGATGAAGTGTGTATGAATTGGTGTTTGACTGCAGTCTGCGTGCTACTAAGAGTACATTCCACCAAAACGTGGAAATAATCTTTAAGTACGGGATCCTCTCATAATCTCAAATGGAGCATCTTTTTGTATTTTTTCGCCATTTTTCGCAGTGAATATCAATTATACTTTTTAAAATACTTTCTGAAACATGAATTCATTTTTAGTTTTTCTGTGTATATGTGAATATTTTAATTTAAAAAGTATAATTTACGGGATCCTCTGTCAAATTACCGGAAACACTCCACCGGTAACATGTCCATTGTACCACAGTTAGGCACAAGTTGGACCTTAACAATATTTAAATTAAAAGCAAGAAGATAGACCTCACAAACTCGTTTCTAATTTCGACTGAAAAAACCCGCCGCCACAGCCAGCGCACCGGAAATTAAACATTGTTGACTCGCGACCAATAAACCCTTTCCGGTCCAATCTTTTATGCACTCAAACCATGTGATTTGTGACCCTCTGTTGAACTTTTACAGTAAATAGCTATCCTAGTGAAATTATCGGATCACTCACGTATGTGAGTCAAGTATAGCTCGACATGTTTCGGATTAATCCGTAGTCCTTCCGCTGGGAGCACACGCCGCGCCGGTGGCGAGACATAAACTGCGCGCCGCCGCAGCTGACGGCGGCTCACAACTACCCTCGTTTTCATCGTCATTTTTACTATTGTCAAAAGTGGGGTAGCACACTACACTAATCACATCACTTTGTAAAGGCTCGATCACACTAGCTGTTGACGCAATATTCAACACAGTTTTCCAACTCGGGGGCACTGACCATCCACTATCACGGTTGAAATTGGGATGACGACTAATTTGAATGGCTTCACGTACTTTCCGCGGAATGAATTTTTTTTCTCTCGTCAGTACCGGCGTGGCGTGTGCTCCCAGAGGAAGGACTAAGGATTAGTCCGAAACATGTCGAGCTATACTCGACTGACATACGTGAGTGATCCGTTTATTTCACTATGATTAAGTCTCACGGTAGTTTTATGTTAAAAATAGCTATCCCACCAAAAACATAAATTAAAGGTACACAGAAAGAACATGTGTAGTCACTTTTTTTTTAAACGAGATTTTAATCTCACAATGTAGAGCACTCAATAGACTATAAAGTTGCCACTCACTCAGTTACAAATACAAAATATTCATGTAACTTGTCTTTTTTATCACTTTAAAAAGACATGTATACGAAAATTATGTGGATAGGTACAGTCGAGGAAGTTAATTCCCGACCCACCATGGAACCTTTTCACAGTAAACGTCATAGTGACATCGCATAGCTTGACAAGGGAAATCGTTATGACGTTTACTATGAAAATGTTCCATGGTGGGTCAGGAATTAAATTCCTTGGCTGTACTTACATCGTCCCAAACTTTCAAAATCGCCATAACTCAAAAAGTTGCTAAGGTGACTATATAGACAGGTTCTTTCCATGTATACTTCAAATGTGAAAAAAACAAATATTCCGACGAATTGAAAACCTCCTCCTTTTTTTGAAGTCGGTTAAAAAAGGTTTAAATAGGTGTAAATTAATTGTTTTACATCTAGTTCATTTGTTTGAATTAGTAGAAGTAAAATCAAATAAGTGGAAGTCCGTGCTCTCTGCCTGCCCCTCCGGGAAACAGGCGTGACTGTATGTATGTATGTATGTAAACGCATATAAGTTTAATACAAGTATAAACTTTTCTTAATGTATAACGGCCAGTTTATAACTACTGGCACAGTTTATATTATTATCTTCTAACCCTCTTGTTCTTAGCATCATATTCCTCAGAGAGGTTACTTGCATAAGAAAGTTAGCCCGATTTGTCTGTTACTAAGGATCAACACAAACTTTGCGTGCATTAAACTATCTTAACAAAGTTTCGAGTTTCGGAAACCTTATATAACTCTATAGAGATACATGTAGAGAAGTGCATAAATAATATTTGCTAAAATACTGCAGCACAATCATAGGTTGCAAAAATAACTGTAGGTACAATCTGCAGACAGTAAAAATGCCTTTGCAGGATACCACAGACATTTTTATTTTGAAAGTAGAATATAACGGCAGACCCGATTTTGGCGATTTTGACAAATTATTATGCGATTAAAGTAGCTTTCCGTCAAAAAAAAATCTTTATTCGAATCTGTCTATGCATTTGGTAACTACGATGCCACAGACGGATGTTTGGCGTCGGGGTTCAAATGGATCGACAACTTGGAAGTTAACTGTAGAAATTTCAACAACCATATGATGTCCAATACTCGTAGAAATCTCAAAAAACATTAACAAATGTTTTTTTTTTACTGGAATATCAATAATTAAAAATTACGTAAATACAAGGCTCATGTGTGCGTAAGTATTTGAAGTAATTAAGGTAAATTGCTGTTTTTAATTTTTAGACCATTCCTTTTGAACTCCACTTAAAACAGGTTTATCTCTGTCTGATATGACTTACCACGGTCTTCTACGTAAAGCAACTTCCTTTATCAACCCAATACATCTTATCGATAACCTCAAACCACTCGCAAAAAGAAGGTCACCCCAAATTGGCAAGATACTTCCCGTAAATACCCCACTATCTCGATGTTCATCAATACAATTCGGATACTCCCGTTACGATGGAACAATGTGCTATTAAAATTACATTAATCATATTTACCGAGGTCAAATGCCGCCCTAGCGGGAGCGGTAAAATGCCAACTGTCAAAAGTTAGCTTCATCGTGATGTATTTCGGATGCAGCTGTGTTGCCAAGTTTGGGAGCTGTGACAGTTTTGGTAAGGATGACAGATGCAGCTGCATTGCCAATGCGAGCTGCTGCTAGTGAGATTAGGTTCCACCCTAGGTAAATCATCTTGAAGACAGTTCCCGTATCTGGTGGTAAGACAGCCGGTGTAATTTTGAAGAGGCATTTCATTTTAGCTCTCCAGGTTGGCAACGCATCTGCATACCCTCCTGGGTTGCGGGTGTCTATTGGCAGTGGTGATCATAAGTGATACATGGCAAACGAGCAAGTGGGTCACCTGATGGTAAGCCATCAGGTGACCCACTTGCTCGTTTGCCTTCCTCGTCGTATAAAATTAAACTGCAACTTAGAAAAAAATAAAAAAATCATGAAATAGTTTTCTACAGCCATCAGTTTTATGACTAGTATAAATATGAAGTCGGAGGTGCGGTCGGAATATTCTTTGAATAAAGCACCGACTTCGTAATATTTTGTGTTGGACCATAAAATTGCTGACTTAAGAGGATCATTTTATGCGTTTGGAACCATTTTTAAAGATTTTTTTACTTCACAATAATATTTTAAAATATGTTTATAAAAACTGCTAAAAAAATTTATATAATTTAAGTACCTAATTGACAGAAAACTTGGAAGAATGTTTGGGAGCTATGAATCCGACACATCCATACCTACACAGAGATACATAGGTACATAAAAATTTTAAACTTACATAAGTTTTAACATCCTTAGCGATTAAACGTAAACTTATTATAAAGCGATATAAACGTGACCCTATTAGAAAAGTCGAAAAAACCCCCGACATTGTCATTTCATTAATGAAACTAAGAACTATCTCGATTAAACTAGTTTTTTTTCTATTGAAAACACCGCATTGAAATCGGTCCATCCGTTTGGGAGCTATAATGCCTATCTATAAAACAGATACACATGTCAAACTTATAACGAGTCGGGGTTTTAGATGCGCCATTTTAACGCTCAAGATGATTATCAAAGTGAGGGTGGACTTAGGTTCTCATCACGGTACTGAAAAGCCTTAAAAGCTCGGAAGTCAACAATCAAAGGGATCAACGCAATTACTCGAGTAAACTGTAGTTCAATTTAAGCGTTTATGTTCCAAAAAACCGGGCAAGAGCATAGATACCTAATTTAAAGATATTTTCATCACGCCTATTCGAAACCAGTGTTAGCAGAGGGTCGAGCACGACTTTACGAATGCTGCGTGACATTACGGTTATCGTATCGAGATCGAGAAACCTCATACTAAATTTTTGTTCCAAATACGCTCACGGGCGGGCGCTGTTCCAATCGTCATACAAACTCGACAACGTTTACTATTCGATTTTACGTGACGCGGGTTTCGAAAAGTCGTGCTCGACCCTCAGCACAGGCCCGAGTACGAATATTCGTAACCTGCGTAACGTAATCGAGTAGAAACGTTATCGAGAAATTTGTATGACGGTTGGAACTGCGCCCGCCCGTGAGCGTATTTGGAACTAAAATTTAGTATGAGATTTCTCGATATGAATACGATAACGTTACGCAGGATTCGAAAACTTCGTGCTGTGGGTCGTGTAGTTTAACTAAGATGGTTTTTAGCTAAGTTTCATTAAAACCGGTTGACCCGTTCTCGAAATATTGAACTTTGAAATGACAATGTCGGGGGTTTTTCAACGTTTCTAAGTTGGTTAGGTTATTACGGTTCAGTTTGAAATTTGAGAAATATTTGACACTCGTCATCGGATTAAAATGATAATTTTTGTACCAGTGTGACAGCTAGCTGTTTCCGATACCAATTGCGAGTCTATAAGCCTGTGTTCTGTATTTTGAGTACTTGAGTACGTTTTGTTTCTCACAATATTACAGGGTCTCAGATACAATGTCGTAATCGTAACCCCGTGCAAGCGTACAAGCTAGTGCAACCCTACAAGAGACCACAATGATAATCTAACGGCCATCGCTTTGTGCAGGCGTGTTCAAGGACCTATCGGCGTGTGTGAGGCCCACTTCTGCCCACTTTGGCCCACTTTAGCCCACTATAGCCCACTTGTGCCCACTTGCCGAGATAGCGCTGTTCGTGCAATAGATACGCTAAACCTTGACGGACACATGAGGGTAGTTTAGGGTAAAGGTATGTTAGGCGCTCGTGAACTTGGGTGAATAGGCTAGGGGTATCACGAATGTAAAAACACATTACCCCCTTTGGGTTTCGCAGTCGGGTAAAAATAATCATGCTACCTGTACCGTAGAGAAGAACAGCCGGATATACGAAACCATTTTCGCCCAAGCTGATATTTCGCGATGTACTGTATGTATGTGCTGATTTCGTGCCAGTAAAGTGTTCTGGTTTTGCTGTTCCATAATTATTACTTTTTACATTTTTTTTCCAAAATACTGTAATCTTTTTTCTTTATTCTCTAATGATACAGTGAGTCTTCTTTGTGTAATTCACCTGTGGTTATGTATTGTAAGAGCCATGTGACTTGTTTTTTTTTTTAAATGCCTTTGTGCCAAGTTTCTTGCAGCAATCATGGTCTTTCCGAAAGCGCTTGTAGACTCAAAAAAAAGACGTGTAAAAGAGCATTTTGATACCGAGACGTTTCGCTCGCACTTCACTCTCGCTCGGTCAATAAATGGGAAATATAGTATGTTTGATGTTTGGACGTTCATTACTCGATCAAACGGTTCGACGCGTTTGGTTAAGTTTGGAATAGAGAGAGCTTATACCCTAGATAGATTACATACGTAAGCTATCTTTTATCCCGGGATATTGCATGCTTCCCGCAGGATAGTGTTAACCGAATTCTACGCAGATGAAATCGCGGTCAACACAACATTGTTTTCTTATGATCATGATAATTATGTAGCGATAAGGCCGCCTACTGCTACCTTGTATTGTCTTGGTACCGTTTGTTTATTAAGTGGTATTCAATAAAGAGTTCTTGTATTGTATTGTATTGTATTAGGACTGACGACGACGTTGCTAAAAGTTATTCGAATTTGAAGTGAAATTTGTAAGGACATCAATTTTTATTTTTATTAGGACAGTAAAGGCTAATAATCAGTTAATTAAGTAGCCAATTGTTTCACTTATTTCAATATTATACTGTTTAAAGTTTTCACGTAACAATCAAAATACTTGGTGGCCCTTATTTTCTTTTGAGTAGTTAATAAAATGGGTAGTCTTTTTTTCTAATTTGTGTTTTTATTATGAGTGTGAAACTAACATGAACGAATAATGAAGGTACACCGCATACCACGGTACTTGATAAGGGCTCTCAGCAACGATATGTCAAAACTTATTAAACACGTTCTTATCGAGTTAGTTTCATTTCATCGCTGCATCTCGCTACAGCGAACTGTCTGGGCGGGCTGCAACTGGAACAAACTACAGCAACTCCGATAAAGGTGTCTCTCCGATGAACAGATACGCTATTTACGTAGTTGAAGCCATTGTTGCATTATCAAACGTTTAGGTGACACTCAAAGCCTTTAGTGTCATTTTTGACACAAGAAAACGTCTCGATCGCGTTCGCGTTTATAATTGGCAGCGGCGCGTATTGACCAAACTATTCCCACACAGTATTTGACACTAACGCAAAACGGTTCGAGACGTATTTTTTGGTCGTCGATTACACTAGACGCTCAGAGCGTCAAATACCATGAAGTGTCAAATACTAGGTAGCCCATAATCGATTTAAAAAAAAGTACCATTCGACAAAAAAAGATGCGTCCAAATGCTTCACAACTGATTCGTTTCGCAAAATCATCATTTCAAACTCCACTTTATTTTAAGTCAGTAAGTATTTCAGGATTTCTATAACAAACCTAACCCAACTTAGCGTTCTCCTCGATGGTCCTAAAATGAATCCTGAAACATTTACAGTTTCAGAAAAAAAGCGGGTTATGAAATGATCATTTTACGAAACGAATAAGTTATAAAGTGGCTGTCGGTATCCTACTTAGAATAATAATCATAACAGTAGCAATCCTAATCCTAACTAATCCTAATCCTAACTAATATTATAAATGCGAAAGTAACACTGTCTCTCTGTCCCTGCCTGTCTGTTTGTTACCTCTTCACGGGAAAACCGCTGCACCAATCGAGATGAAATTTGGTAAGAAGATAGTTTGAATATTCAGGAATAACATAGGCAACTTTTTATTCGGAAAAAACTAATGATATAAATCCGAAAGTAACTCTGTCTCTCTGTCGGTCTGTTTGTTGCCTCTTCACGGTAAAACCGCTGCACCAATCTAGATCAAATTTGGTAAGAAGATAGTTTGAATATTGAGGAATAACATAGGCTACTTTTATTCGAGGAAATTATACAGTTCCCGCGGAATAGCGATAACCGAAATCCACGCGGAGGAAGTCGCGGGCAACAGCTAGTATTCTCATAAAAGTAGGTCAAAACCGACATGTTTTTCAACTTCAACAAGCGGCCGGAAGAAGCGACATCCCCTACAAAGGGCATCTGATTTATGACTGTTCAGCAACTTTTTGCGTATCGAAAAAAGGCTCTTCGTCGCATCTGTCGTAGCCGCAAGCTGATGGTCGAGCACGTCTTTACTAATGCTGCGTAACGTTACGGTTATCGTATCGAGATCGAGAAACCTCATACTAAATTTTAGTTCCAAATACGCTCACGGGCGGGCGCTGTTCCAAACGTCATACAAACTCGACAACGTTTACTATTCGATTTTACGTTACGCAGCGTTCGTAAAGTCGTGCGCGACCCTCTGTACTCGTAACTATTGTTTCAATTTGGACACACACATTACCTTGTCTTTTGCATTAAAACGTATTCCTAAATAAATAATTCGTGGCTTCATGAGCTGTAGATTTAGCGAACCATTTTGAACATTTTTCGATTTTTTTTCTGTATGTTTCCAAAAAGTGAATTGACGAAAAAAATATGTCTAAATATAACTTCGAACCTGCTTACAAACTTTTATGAGAACCAGTTGAGAAAAACTACCTGTTGAGGAGACACGCCGGACAGATATTTATAAACATAGTCTCCTTAAGGAATACAAAACACTTGCCCTGTTATTCATAAACCTATTTTAACTAAAATGCCGTTAAAGTTCGTTTGTCCTTTTTTGTCACATTGACATTTCCGTTAGTAGGAAGAAGAAAAAACCTATTTTAGCTAATGGAGGCTTGAGTGACGTTTATGAAAAAGGCCATTATAATATAAGTAATCCATTTAACGAGCTGAAGACGAGCTGGAGACGAGCTGGAGACGAGCTGTCGGTAGGCCTCCAACAAGATGGAGCGACGACCTGGTAAAGATCGCGGGACCGCGGTGGATGCGGAAAGCACAAGACTGGTCTGAGTGGAGAGCCGTGGGGGAGGCCGCCGGCCAGCAGTGGACGTCTTTCGGCTGCCATGATGATGATGATGATGAATCCATTTAATGCTAAAATAAACCGTTTTCTACAGTCCCTATATAGTATTATCGTTCGGTCAATAACGCCTTAAAGATAACGATAAGAATTATGAATTAATTAATTCGCTCACTCACGACCACACGTGTGACACAACTACGGCTAAGCGACAATGTGTTTACATTATGATAGTTTATGCAACTGTTATAACTGTTATACATAATGAGGAGTGTGATTTTATAATAAGATCACACGAGTGTTTAAGTTAGTTTAAGGCCTAATTATGTAAAGTTGCATACATTACTACACGTATTATAAGTAGGTACTCTAAGATGGGTTCAGAAGCCGAAGGCATATCAAGCCGATACCTGTCACGAATTTGACTGTTTTTTTTTTATCATAGACAACACCGAGCTGACGTTTCGTATCGACTGTTTTTAACACCCGACGAAAAATAGGGGTGTTATAAGTTTGACCTGTGTATCTGTGTGTCTGTGTATCTGTGTATCTGTCTATCTGTCGGTGGCATCTTAGCTCCCAAACAGATGAACCGATGTCGATGCGGTTTTTTTTATTCGAAAGCTAATTTAATCGAGATGGTTCTTAGCTAAGGTTCATTAAAATCGGTTCACCCATTATTGAAATATTGAACTTAGAAATGACGATGTCGGAGGTTTTCAACTTTTCCATGTTGGTTAGGTTATTCTTATTGTAATTTATGTTGGTTTTTGAAGATGTTTCAAATTTGAAACTCTTAATACGCCAGCAGTAACGAAAAGCTGGTCATTTTCTACGGTTTCTGAACACATTATAGAGGACTTACGATACATGTGTAGTTAAATTATATTATGCATCACCTCCACTCAATTGTTTCTAGTTCATAAGATATGGACCTCCGCAAAGTAACGCTTGCTTCAAAGTGCTAGGATTTTGAAAGAAAAACAAGGATGTACAATACTTATTACCTTGCAATATTCACCACGCATCGCGTCGTTAGCAACATGAATTTATGTTATAATCCTCGCCCTAACAAAACAACGTCTAACATTAACATTTTGCTCGCAGACAAATAAAGATAACGATGGCTGTACGAAAATAAAATTGAATTTTAAATAACATGGCAGGTTGAGGCAATTTTCGGAGGTTTTTGTTCTATGTTAGCATGCGAAAAGCCGTGATAGCCTAGTGGTTTGACCTATCTCCTCTGAAGCAGAGGGTCGAGTTTTTCGGAAATTATGTGCGAAATTACATTTGTAATTTATCATGAGCTTTTCGGTGAAGGAAAACATCGTGAGGAAACGTGCACACACCTGCGAAGCAATTCAATGGTGTGTGTGAAGTTCCCAATCTGCACTGGGCCCGCGTGGTAGCTATAGCCCAAGGCCCTCTCATTCTGAGAGGAGGCCTGTGCCCAGCAGTGGGACGTAAATAGGCTGATGATGATGATGATGATGCGATGCTAGTCATCTGCTCCGAGCTCAAGCTTCATAGTCAGGGTCTCTAACCACTCCGGTCATCTTATTGGATATCTTTTAACAGTAACTGCTATACGGAACCCTACCCTGGCCATGTCAGGCATTTTTTTATAAATTTCCCCTTACCACTTGATACCATCAATACGGTAAAACACCAAGGGGCCATCCATAAATTACTTGAGGCGTTTAGGAGGGTGGGGGGAACGAATTGCACTCAATCTCACGCGGGGTAGAGGGGGCAAATATCACGTAATTTTTTTTTCCGCAAGAAACATTCAAGCAAAATGAAGCACTAAACTAACAATTACGCATTTTCAAAAATCTCACGTGAGATTACGGGGGGAGTGTGAGGGTGGAGCCAAATCAACGACATCCCACCAAGGGGGTTGGCCCCCTTGGTGGGATGTCGTGACATTTCGAGGGGGGGGGTCGAAAAATCGCCAAAAACACCTAACCTGACCTGACGCCCTCCAAACTCCCCCCCTCTCCCCCCTCCTCCTCTCCCAAGTAGGTACTATAGCAACAACGTCCATATTGACGTGGTAATCAGTTTCCCGCTTAAAATGTTCTCAACATTAACAAAAGCATCCAGTTTTCTCAAAGGCAAAGTTCCCATTCCCATCCCATTGTCGAAGTTCCTGACTGAGTAAGTAATTTTTAAATGGCTTGCGAATCGCTGTTTTCATCACAGTTGGTATTGTTAGGACTGTGTTTAACAATACCATTGTGATGTGATTCTGTGCGTTGGTATTAGAGTAGTTATTTCATTTTTAACCGACTTCAAAAAAAGGAGGAGGTTCTACGTTCCACTGTGTTTTTTTTTTTTTTTTTTATGTATGTTCATCGATTACTCCGTCAATTGTAGACCGATTTTCAATTATTTTTTTTATTTGAAAGGGTTATACCTGAGGTGGTCCCATTGTCACCAAGTCATGATCTGATGATGGGATCCCAGGGAAATCGAGGGCAACCCTAAAATTATGCACGTACTATGTGTTTCATATATTTTCTAAGGTTGTTCAAGTATTTGCGTCCGGTAGTCATCATCTTATGTTGATGAGCTGATGATGGAAGGTACAACTCCTTAACGGTTGGGAGTTGGAGGATAATTCTGAAAATGTTAAATCAACGTAAAATTACGAAATAAAAATCTTTTAACAAAAAAGTAAAACCGCTTTCAAAAAAAAAACCTTAGAAAAAAACGTAAAATAATCCTCTAAAATAATGAAAAATAAATAAAATAAAATAAAAAGCGTTTATTTCATGATGATGAGCTGATGATGGAAGGTACAACTCCTTAACGGTTAGGAGTTGGAGGATAATTCTGAAAATGTTAAATCATTATTCGAAAGGGTATACTCCTGAGGTGGTCCCACTGTCACCAAGTCATGATCTGATGATGGGATCCCAGGGAAATCGAGGGCAACCCTCAAATTTTACAGGCACGTATCATGTGTTTCAGATATTTTCTAAGGCTATTCAAGTATTTGCGTCCGGTAGTCATCATCTTATGTTGATGAGCTGATGATGGAAGGTACAACTCCTTAACGGTTGGGAGTTGGAGGATAATTCTGAAAATGTTAAATCAACGTAAAATTATGAAATAAAAATCTTTTGACAAAAAAGTAAAACCGCCTTCAAAAAAACGTAAAATAATCCTCTAAAATAATGATAAATAAATAAAATAAAATAAAATGCGTTTATTTCTGACAACAGAAACTAAAGCCTAAAGTTTTATGGCCTAGCACTAAGCAGCAGATATTATGAAGTCGGTGCTTCATTCAAAGAATATTCCGCTCGCACCGCACCAACTTCATATTTCTGCTGCTTAGTGCTAGGCCATAAAACTTTAGGCTTTAGTTTCTGTTGTCAGAAATAAACGCATTTTATTTTATTTTATTCATTTATCATTATTTTAGAGGATTATTTTCCGTTTTTTTTCTAAGGTTTTTTTTTTGAACGCGGTTTTACTTTTTTGTTATATATGAGTACGCACTGCAACGCTCGGATGCAATAAATTACAATACAAGAAAACATAGAAAAACAGAATAAAGGTACAAAAAAACACAAGGTAGCAAAGAGCGGCCTTATCGCTACAGAGCGATCTCTACTAGGCAACCATAATGAAATAAAGGTAAGAACAGATTAAAGCCGGTGGAGCTATTTAGAGTTTTATTAGATGCAATCTGTTTTCTTTGCAAATTGAATCATTTTATGCGCTTTTGGCCTAATATCGATATTTTCATTGTATAGGCGTATGGGTATTAAGACACTTAGTACTTAAAAAATCATGTACTGACAAAATTCAGACTACTATCCGATTTCTAAAAAAGCAGACGTTCTATATTCGATCCTGTGCATTATTACTGTTTTCCCTTTTCCCTTCCCTGCGTATGTTCGGCAATAATTCTTTACCACATTGTCCAGCTGTGAAAAGTATTTCTCTCCTCATCATCATAATCATTATCATGTCAGCCGAAAGTCGTCCACTGCTGGACATAGGCCTCCCCCGCGGCTTTCCACTCAGACCTGTCTTGTGCTTTCTGCATCCACCGCGGTCCCGTGATCTTTACTAGGCCCCCGTTTCATAAACGTGACAGGTGACAAATGACAACGACAGTTTGGTGTAGGTAATGCCGTATGTGATGTACACGGTATACAGTGCTGCGCAGTGGGAAAGCTTATGACGATTGTGAGGAAGTGGCTTGTATCTTTGTCATACAACGACACGGAGGCTTTCCTTCGAGTCGGCCCCTAACCCCATTCATAATCACACACATACACACACACATACATACATACATACACTCACACACAACAAACACACACACAACATGCTGCTTTATTTTTTGTAACTTTTTAATTTAACTTAGTTATTATTAGTAACATGTTTACCTGACGTCTACAAAACATAATGTATTAGCAATTTTTCTTGTATAGTGCACTCCAAGGTCCCAAGATAAAGGCTCGGCCTACTTTGGGTCCTGCTAGATATTCACTTTTGTATATTGCTGATGTATGTATTACGAAATAAATTATTCTTGTTCTTATTCTTATTCTAGGTTACTGGCTTGAAAAGTTTTTGTATTATCAGACTTCATATTAACTTTGTAGTGTAGGACGAATTGTCGTTGTCATTTGTCACCTGTCACGTTTATGAAACGGGGGCCTGGTCGTCGCTTCATCTTGTTGGAGGCCTACCGACAGCTCGTCTCCGGCCCGTGGATTTTTCTCCTATCATTGTTCAATTATTTCTAAAGCTACAGCCACCTCCACTCGATGTTGACTTTGAAAAGTGACGCCTGTATCTTTATGGCGGCTCCGCATAGAAACTATTTAAGTGAATAATTAACTAGGCATTTGGACAACTCGATCGTCACTTCTCATTGTTCTCCTAGACGGCGCTATATATTTGTAGTTGTATACACAAGACCAATATATCAATAGAAACTTTGTATTGATTAACTATCCAACACTTGTTGCTCAAATCAACCGATATGTTCCCAAGTTGAGGTTAAGTTACGATTAAGTTACAATTTATGGAACTAGTTAAGCAACCTTCGTTATTACGTTATGGATGGTTTGTGTAATAAATAACACTTTTTCAGTATTACTAGTGAGCAACTTAGCAAGAAAATAATGGATAAAGTTACGTACGCCTGATCAGCTTGGTCTTATGTCGGATTTATTTTCACTCGAAACCTTTTTCCCGGTTCTTTGGGTACGTATTATGTATTTTTTTTACTTCTGTTGGGTTCCTGAATATGCTTTGGTTATTTTTGTAAGCCTGTGCGACCGTTCTTAATACTTACGAATGAACGAATTCAAAAAGATGCTTGAAACATTTAAAATAGTGTGTTTTCGTGACCAAGTCGCAGATTTTGAAAGACTGCGATTCAGTTCCCGCCATTTACTTAATACCAAGTTCAATGATAATTATGACATGATTGTCACAGGATGTTATTACTATAATAACCTGTGGAAGAACTTGGTTCAAGGCTTGTATAATAAATAAATAATAATATAAATATCGTGGGACAATTGACACTAATTGACCTAGTCCCAAGAGCTTGTGCTATGGGTACTAGACAACGGATAAACATACTATAGAAAAATACATACTTAAATATATAATTAAGCATCGAAGAATCAAGAATAAACGCAAAAATATCTGCCCCGACCGGGGATCGAACGCGGGACCTCAAGTTTCGTAGTCAGGTTATCTAAGCACTTAAATACAAAATACACCAAAACCTGGCTGTCAAGTCGCCAAAAGTCGTGTATATTTTTCACAAATTTCAAATTTGATGCGTAAATATACAGAAAAACCAGAAAAAATTGTTCTCGAATTGGGGTTCGAACCCAAACCTTTACCATACCGTCGTCGTCGTCGTGTATATTAATGGAAAACATCACGGCTTCTGAAATCGCATTAATTATAATAGAATTAAGTATGTTAATACTATAATTCTGTAATTATTTAATAACTTCCAAAGAGGCCACCCCACATAATTTCAGCACGAACATTAACCTGCAAAACGTTCAGAAGGTAACGGCAATTTTCGCGACGATTCTCAAATACAAGCCCAAGAGCCATCCGTAACGAATGTGGCATTAAACAAGAAATAAAGCACAATTAACTAGCAACTGGCTATAAACGCGTAGTACCACGAAGCATTTCGGCAGTCAGCCCTCTTATTATATGCAAATATCCTGAATATTATTAATGAGTAGGCGTTTCAAACAAACGAAACGCGGTTATACCAAGCATTCCTTGGTACGGGGGGCTGGCTCGCCCAAAAACCAACTATATTCCCTAAGTGGTAGAGCCCACACGACAAGCATGATAGCCTGTTATAATAATCACGGGTACAAAATGCCGTTATTTGCTTGTGTTTGAATTTCGAAACATGCGATTTTTGCTGTCGGATTGAGCGAACGTGTTTCGTTTGTAATGTGTAGTAATTGCGGCTGAGTGGAAATTTTGAGACGCATTTTGGTGGAATGGAGTGGAAAATGTTAAATGTTATTGATTTAGAAAAATAGACAGATACACCACCGCTACACCGGCGCGGACAAGCAATTATAGGTGACTAGCTGTTGCCCTGTACATGTGACTAAATTTCGGTTATCGCTATCCCGCGGGAACTATATAATTTTCCCGAATAAAAAGTAGACTGTGTTATTCCTTAATATTCAAACTATCTTCTTACCAGTGAGTTAGCATCCCTTGATGTTTGGCATTATGTCTGTCTAATGACAGCTACTGAGTGAGGGTCGCATTTTGTCAGCGCTGAACAAGTGCGTGACCTATCTTTAATGTTTTATACATCAATGATTTAACTGTTTAAGCTAGGATACAGAATATACAAGCATCTCGATTTTCAAGGCTACAGTAGTAGTTTATGCAACTGTTACAT
Source organism: Clepsis dumicolana (assembly GCA_963691665.1). Taxonomy (NCBI): domain Eukaryota; kingdom Metazoa; phylum Arthropoda; class Insecta; order Lepidoptera; family Tortricidae; genus Clepsis; species Clepsis dumicolana. Next base: position 13,678,819 of record OY829513.1, read on the forward strand.
AATGAGGATCCTTAAAACACGGGTGTGGTTATATAAAACGAGGCGAAGCAGAGTTTTATAATAAGATAACCCAAGTGTTTAAGACCTAATTAGGTATAGTTTGCATACATTACTCTCATCATCATCATCGTGATAATTATATATGCGTGTAGATAACATATAATAAGTATCCACTCAAACGATAAGCCGCGGGTAAGTGGTTTTTATAACATAAGAAGATATGCAATAAGCGACACTTTCAACATTACTGTCTTCTCGTAAAAGCAATAGTGTTGGATGCCTTGTTATCTTTCATTGATTTTTTTCCTACTTATTTGAACTGCATACCTAAATACATTCATCAAGGGCGCCCAAGCAAAAATTGCTAAAATTTCATAGTCACTACATCGTTATCATGATACTCGGGACTTAATCGCGAAAAAAAACATATGTTTAAATTTCAATTTAAATACCTCGACGTTTCGAGACCATGGACGCAACGTCGCGTTCAAAACGTCGAGGTATTTAAATTCAAATTTAAATGTACGTTTTTTACGCGATTAAGTCCCCAGTATCATGATGTGTGAAAATCGCGAAAGTTTAAATCAATACTACATCGTTAAACCTCAATTTTTCAAACTTAGATAATGATAGAATGATCTCTCCTCAGCATTTTTGTTGGTTTTAAATAGCCAAAAAGTTAGCAAAGATTTAACTGCGGTTTTTTTCTTATAAGTCGAAAAAAGAAAGAATTGGAACACACGAAACCTGTACCTAATTCTTCGTGATGAACCTACCGATAAACGTGTTGTTGCATTTCATTTCAATAATTTACATTTAGTGTAATAATGGCAAAAAACTGGTTTTTCGACGTAAAAATAACAAAATTTGATAGCGTTTTAATCTTGGTTTCAGTGACTCGTGAAGTTAAACTGAAACAGTTGGTGAAAACGATCGTTGTCAACACGTTGAGACATAAAACACGGAAAAGTAGAGGTATTTCATCTTAGCTCTCTAGGTTGGCAACGCACCTGCAAACCCTCCAGGGTTGCGGGTGTCTATGGGCAGTGGCGATCACTTACCATCAGGTGACCCACTTGCACGTTTGCCTTCCTCGTCATGTAAAAAAATAATGATAAATAAATAAAATAAAATAAAATGAATGAAGCACCGACTTCATATATCTGCTGCTTAGTGCTAGGCCATAAAACTTTAGGCTTTAGTTTCTGTTGTCCGAAATAAACGCATTTTATTTATTTATCATTATTTTAGAGGATTATTTTACGTTTTTTTTCTAAGGTTTTTTTTTGGGGGCGGTTTTACTTTTTTGTTAAAAGATTTTTATTTCACAATTTTACGTTGATTTAACATTTTTAGAATTATCCTCCAACTCCTAACCGTTAAGGAGTTGTACCTTCTATCATCAGCTCATCAACATGAGATGATGACTACCGGACGCAAATACTTGAACAGCCTTAGAAAATATATGAAACACATGATACGTGCCTGTAAAACTTGAGGGTTGCCCTCGATTTCCCTGAGATCCCATCATCAGATCATGGACTTGGTGACAGTGGGACCACCTCAGGAGTATACCCTTTCGAATAATGATTTAACATTTTCAGAATTATCCTCCAACTCCCAACCGCTAAGGAGTTGTACCTTCCATCATCAGCTCATCATCATGAGATGATGACTACCAGACGCAAATACTTGAATAACCTTAGAAAATATATGAAACACATAGTACGTGCCTGTAAAATTTGAGGGTTGCCCTCGATTTCCCTGGGGTCCCATCATCAGATCATGACTTGGTGACAATGGGACCACCTCAGAAGTATACCCTTTCGAATAAAAAAAGAATTTTGAAAATCGGTTCACAATTGACGGAGTAATCGATGTACATACATAAAAAAAATACATACAGTGGAACGTAGAACCTCTTCCTTTTTTGAAATCGGTTAAAAAGTGAAGAGCTAGGGATCGAAGGTCATTGACACATGGGCTTACTTAAAACGCACCCTGTAGCTGTGCCCTAAGCACGACTTGTCGAATCCTGCGTTACGTTACGGTTATCGTATCGAGATCGAAAAATCTCATACTAAATTTTAGTTCCAAATACGCTCACGGGCGGGCGCTGTTCCAAACGTCATACAAACTCGTTATAGTTTACTATTCGATTTTACGTGACGCAGGATTCGACAAGTCGTGCTTAGGGCACTGATATACACTAACTCGAAGAATGTGACTGGAACCAAACAATATTACTACAATGTTCCAAGTTTGTGTCCGGAACGCGCCATTATGTATTCTCTTTTCAAACAGGTGCTCGATGGAAAACGGTTTAGGTCAGTGCAGGTGTACTCGCGCTGTCTTTAAGGTATTCGATGCTTTTGGTTAGAAACAACCTGTTATTTTTAACCTCCCACGAAAAAGAGGGGCGTTATAAGTTTGACCTGTGTATCTGTGTGTCTGTGTATCTGTGTATCTGTGTATCTGTGTATCTGTCTGTGGCATTATAGCTCCCAAACAGATGGACTGATTTCGACGCGTTTTTTTTTATTTGAAAGCTAGTGTAATCGAGACGGTTTTTAGCCAAGTTTCATGAAAATCAGTTAACCCGTTTTTGAAATATTGAACTTTGAAATAACAATTTACTGTCGGGTGTTTTTCAACTTTTCTAAGTTGGTTATCAACTTTTGTAATTGTATTGGTAATTTACTTCGCAATTCAAAAACATTTCTATCGAGGATTTTGTTTACAATAATATCTTTATTATTATGGGTTGAAATATTAAACCTTTATTTCAAATATTGTACGAGACATTTTAAATCTAAAACGAGCATTAATTAAGATTGAACGTGCCAACTGCTGGAGCAGTGTCAGACACTGAGACATAACTTAGTAAACGTCAGTTACTAGGTGGAAAAGTTTCATGTATTTCTAACGGTCTCTTCGGATCTGAAGCCCGAGTACGAATATTCGAAACCTGCGTCACGGAAAATCGAATAGCAAACGTTATCGAGTTTGTAAGACGTTTGGAACAGCGCCCGCCCGTGAGCGTATTTGGAACTAAAATTTAGTATGAGGTTTCTCGATCTCGATACGATAACCGTAACGTTACGCAGGATTCGAAAAGTCGCGCTCGACCCTCTGGTGGTTGTACGGAAGAGAGGTTAAAATAAATAATAAATATCATGGGACAATTTGACACCAATTGACCTCTAGTCCCAAACTAGGCAACGCCTGTACTATGGGTACTAGACAACGGATAAACATACTTATATAGACAAATACATACTTATATACATATTAAACATCCAAGACCCGAGAACAAACATTCATATTCATCATACAAACATCTGCCCCGACCGGGATTTGGACCCGGGACCTCAAGCTTCATAGTCAGGGTCTCTAACCACTAGGCTATTCGGCCGTAAAAGGTTTACCACTCGTTGAAAGTTGATGAGTAAATGTACCTGAAACAAAATAAATACTTGATTAATGATACATCATACAGAGTTTACATATCAAAGCAATATTGTTACCTCGCACCGGTATATAATGCCAATTCAGATGTGTGAATCTGCATTAAGTAAACATAGCCATCCTTTGTACCACGTTTTTTGCAAGAGCCGTGATAGCCTAGTGCCTATCGCCTCTCAAGCAGAGGGTCGTGGGTTCAAACCCCGGCTCGCACTTCTGAGTTTTTCGGAATTTACGTGCGAAATTACATTTGTAATTTATCATGAGCTTTTCGGTGAAGGAAAACATCGTGAGGAAACCTGCACACTCCTGCGAAGCAATTCAATGGTGTGTGTGAAGTTCCCAATCCGCACTGGGCCCTGTGAGATGGTCAACGTAGCGTTATCGTTTCCGCGTATCAAATAAGTTATAAAATACAGACTTAGCGCATATAAATTTCAAATAACGCAGACAGCAACGTTCACGTGTAGAAAGTTTTACTCAGAATTCAAGGGAACAAAAAATTATCTTAAACAAAACTTAAGATTTATAAGAGTCGACCAACGCGCAACATAAAATTAAATTAGACAAAAGAAACCTGACTCGCTTTCTTAAAACTAAGTCGTAAAAATGACGCTTGACAAGTCGATACTTAAGAACCCATTATAGACAAAGGACTTTGTGCAATCTTTCAATTGCTAGGATACGTAAATTGCTTCCACGTGTTGCTCTAGACTCGAGTGAAACCAGTCAAAAAAAAATCATAGCAAGCAAAAACATCATGATGCTGATGATGATGTTTTAAGGGCGGAGCTTACGCTCTAGCATGACTATCGTCCAATCGCAAGGATCGGTCATAGTCATTAACCAATCATATGTACGGAATTACTCGTGGGAATATTTTAAAATTACAGAGACAAGCCCACAGCTCCCGGAGAGAGGTGGAGACCCGAAGGATGACGCTGACGGGAGTGGAGGAGGAAGTTGGGGCAGTTGGATCTTGGCTCGCTTCACGACAAGAACCTAGAAAAATCTTAGCGATTCTCTCTGTTAGAACCTATGAGCTAGGGTTGTTGAAGGTCCTAACATATCGAAATTTTGTAACTAAAATCTAAATAAATAAGTTAGTTTGTAATTTAGCTAGGGAGTGAAAAGTGGCATCCAGGAGTTATTCGGTAAAGTACCCGATTTCAGTTATTAATACAGGTTATCAAATGAATCCACTACTTGTTTATTACTGTTCTGTATTATAGTAAAGAATGAATCTAGACGAACTATATGAGTCTTGTTATCGCCTGATTCAGGTTGAATATAAGGGTTGGAACTCAATAGAGGTCATAATGTTGATATTGTTCGGATTAATGATCATGGTTCTATTGATCTTAATGTGTGAGAAATGTGGGAGTATTTGGAGGTGTTTGGGCTTGATTGTAGTAGAGAAGTCACACCTAGAGTTGGAGGGATTGAGATGACCGACGTTGGAAATTGAACTTATAAAGGGTCATGGATTTATTTGACAATACTGGAAAGAGTAAATTGTAAAACGTAATTTTAATCGTTAATCTATGTGAAATGAATAAGAAATCTTGTAATTCCCTTGATTCATAGCTTTAGATTTACTTGCCGATCTTTGATACTGTTTTCCTAATTGTTTTAAACCTTGATAACGAATAAAGAGCGAACTTCATTGTCGCACAACAGATAATAAGTGTGCAGTCACAAGGGCAACCCGTTGCAAGCTATGTAAATATAGCACCATTCACCAATGTAATAAGGTGGAGAGTTGAGGCTAACGTACATTAGACCCTCAATTAAAGCTCCTTTTCACACCAACTAAAAGCGAACCTAAAATCTTAAGTCTATTCATTGTACTCAGATGAACTAATTGTGTATATATTTTATTGTGTGATTATTTGTGTTTATTGTTGTGTGATATGTTTATTAGCCACTGTGTGCATGTGTGTTAGTGTGTAAATAGCCAAAAGGGTTTTTTATTTGGGGGTTCGTTTTCCCTTTATTAGTATGGCTCTGTAGGAACAGAATCCTCGATTTTCATTGAAATGATATCATCAATGAAGATCTAAATAATTGAAATAGTTTCTTTTGCTTCCTCAAATGTATTATAAGGTAGATCTTCCTATTGAATAAATTAATTGATCTACTAAATTTCATGGTTTTCGTTATATTCTAGATAAGTTCCCTAACTCGGAACTATTTAATAATGGAGATTTCTCATTAATAAATTGAGCGGATTAAGCTACAATGAGATTTCTAAATCAAGAGCAAGTAAAGTACACTTCGTGTAATAATTAATCTCCACTATTGAAGATTTCCACACTACATCTCGATCACAGATTTTCTATACAGTTCGATCTCGATGGCATTTTACAGATAAATTATTAACCACGTAATAAATACGGGTTAATAAATTAAATTGATTGATGAGACTTTATATTGTTAAAATTATGCCGATACACTAGTAATTTTGCTTCAAATTGGTAATTTAAGCTTCTTCCAAGCAAACTGAGAGTTAACGTAAGGTCCATATTTTGATTAAACAGACCAAATATGCATTTCTGAGACCAGAGTTGAGAACAAGAGTCACAAGTTATTTGAGTAATAAAATCCTGCGTACAAACGCTAGGCGATGTCCTAACGGATTTTAGTGGCTAAATGTCACGTGTACCGGGAGACACAAATGGCAGTGGACCGAGAGCGACGGAACCAGTGGGTATTGTTCGCATCGGTAGATGCAGTAAAGGTAACGACCCTGTAGGTCACAGCTGGGCTTGTGAGGCTGAGTTAATTGAGTTTGAGACATTGAAGTAACGGAGGTTTCAGCCAATAAGCTGATTTGGGAAGGTTGACCCTATATACTCATGTACATGATTCGGTGGCAATCTGATAGCAATCCTGGGTACCCAATACACGCCATGTCTTACAGATTGACCTCCGACCTTGGTTTGGCCAAACCATATCAAATATTATTGAATTTCATAAATCCATGGTAAAAGGGGTAGGGGCCCGCTGGGCCCCAACATTGAAAGTACGCATCCTCGGATGTTGGAAATGTAAACGCTTCGCAGCGCAAAGGAGGTCAACTGTCACCCCAATAACCTGACGACAGGGCCAGTTACTGGCGTAGGGATCCCCGTACCAGAATGAGATTGGTCATTTGGTTCAGGCATACCTGTTTCTAGTATTTTCACTGTCTATCACGCTATCCGAGCACTTACTTTATTCCATACAGCCAACAATAGTACAAGCGAGCTTCACTACCTTGTATTGAATGAGGCTCGCCTCATTACAATAAACCCTTTGTCTACCCCGGAACATAAAGGTTCCAGGTAAGCGGGTGGAATGAATGACAGTCGGGGTACTAGACCACTCAATCCAATGTACTGTATAAAGCCTTGAAATTGACAAATAAGCTGCCTCCTTGTTACCGAGATGTGCTCTAACTCTACGATGTTTTCCTGAATAAAGTCTAAATACATTCGATACACTAAATAAATAAATATATAGACGATCATAGCCGTACCATCACAGAAAATTGGTGCCGTGACCAGCGATCCAATTACGTATTCGAAATAACGATACGATTGGACTTATAATGTAACCTTATAAAAAAAAAATAAAAAAAAAAAATAAAAAAAAATAATAAAAAAAAAAAAAATTACACAACGTAGGAAATGAAAATTGTGATCGAGTGTGTAAGGAAATTTTCAGGAATCATACAGAAGAAGGAGAAAGATCGCTTTGTGCATGATTCATGTATTATTATGTATTAAACCTTTTAAATATTTGTTTGAGGTTTTGGGGGAGCAAAATTAAGCTATGTTATTCTTATCCATAAATGATAGAATTATACAAATTTTAGGAGCGGTTTGCATTGGACCAGGCGTTCGAGATATCACTCCTTACTAAATTTATAGACTAATTTTGAAGTAATAAAACCACATTGCAACATTTCAAAACCCATATCGAGCTTTAGACGATTGGTCTTAGACATTCACATCACGCTTATTACCTTTGTCTTAGCAAACAAACGGAAGGTTGCACAAGTCCTAAATAACTTAACATTAAACAAAGTTGAGCGGTTATTGGTAGAGCGTGTTTGTGTCAGGTAAATTGTTAGAGATGCCGGCAGGTAAAAGGGAAAATGTTCGGAAGCAGGCTAGGTCAGGAAGGACCGTTACTAACGCGGTAGACTCGGGGGAACGAACGGAAGCGGTAGGGAATGCTACTTTAGAGTTGATATTGCAGAAGATGAATGAATTCCAGGAAAAATTGCAACAACTAAGTTCGAACGGTAATGACAAGCGAAACGAAGGTGAGGGGGGTTCGTCGCGCAACACGAACGGAGGAGATTGTAGAAATAACGTTGTGAGAAATAGACAGGATTCGGTAGGTCGCGAGTCTACAAGCACAAACACGATGTCTTCGGAGACGCGAAACTTATATGTTGTACAACCCTCTACTAGCAAACCGAGTTTTGATGGGAAACCATTAAACAACCCTATTACGTTTTTAAAGCGATTAAAAAGGTATATTAGAGCGGTAAATGGCCAGGAACGTGAAGTCGAGATAGCATTAGGGTGCATAACGGGACACGCGCGTAAGATTATGGAGTTATACTCTAAGGGATGGGTGACGTTCGCTGATTTTGAAGCCGACTTTAGGCGTAATTATTGGACCGAACAGATTCAGGAGTCCGTCAGGTATAGGTTGATCAACGCGGTGTATACCGGTGATTCAGGAATTTCGATGGCTGAGCATTTCGCAGAGCAGGTCGAGTCGATGCAGTCGTTAACAATTGCTTTTAACGAAAGGGATCTGGTTAATTCCATAATGCGACACTATTCAATAGATGTGCAAAGGTTATGGTTCACTAGGATTGAGGAGCCCACGATTATGAGCGGGGCAAACTTTCTAAGGAGCATGGAACAAAACGTCCTCGTGAGACAGAGAGGAGGTGCTACGGGTGTTGTTAGCGGCAGCTTTAGGAAGGAGCGGTACAACAGGTCGCAGTTGGCACGTCCAATCACCGCTATGATCTCTGCTGGCAGGTGGCAGAACAAGGGAAGTTCAGCAAGGGGTCGAGGCTATCGTCAGGGTCGGATAGGTTATAGGGCGAACTTTAACAGGGTGGCGCCACTTACAAATGTACGAGCGGGAGTTAGCAGCAGACCGGCCATCACTTTTGTAAAGGAGGGTGAGAGTTCAACTTCGTCGAAAACTGTGGGGGAGGACGAGTCAAAAAACTAATGTCCCCTACACAGGTGAAGTCCAGTTGTTTATCGATGTGTAGTACGGGGAGCAAGAGGGCTTCGGAGCGTAAAGCGGAAGGTGTAGGCTATAGGATCTTGATTAGGAATGGATGGAGGCCAGGACAGAGGTTAGGTGTCAGAGAAGGAGGGTTGAAGCGGCCATTGGAGGGGAACGCGTGTAAATCCAATTTGAATTGTAAGTCGATAGCACGTAGTGTAGGGATCTTATTGGAAAGTCAGTTCAGCAACATAGCCGAATGCGATGAGAGAGGTTCTACTTGTGAATTTTGTAAAAGGAGAGGCAGAGAGGTATATACTATATTTCACGAATTCGATGAGATAGTCGGCATAGGCGATGATTATTCGTTACCTAGGTTACCTGAGGTATGCGTGTGGTTATACGGAAGAAGTATGAATGCACTTATCGACACGGGAAGTCAGATCAGCGGAATAACTAGGGAATTGTACGATTCCATTAGGACAGAGAAAGGTGATCTACCTGAAATCGCCATTCCAGCAATACAGGTACAAGGAGCATTCGGTTCGCGGAGCGAGAGTACGAATCGGTTGGTACTAATAGAGTTCAAATTAGGTAGTACTTTAGTCGAGGCACCTGTGCTAATTATGCGACGATTACCTAGGTCGTTGATACTAGGATATGATTGGCTAGAGCGTGTGAAAGGGGTAGTAAATTGCGGTAAGGAACGGACGTTGACGATCGAGCATCTAGGAGTTAGGTCTAGTGTTAGGCTAGATTCAGATTGCGAAACTGAACGGTTAGGGGGAGAGGCAAACGCTGCCATTATCAATTCGGTATTGAGGCAAAGTGCACGACCGGAGGAGTACTGCGGGTCGAACAATAAATCGGACAGTGGGGACAATGGGAAGTACCACTTAGACGAGTCAGACTTAAGTAGCGAACAGAAGGGGCTGTTGCTACCTGTACTAGACAGGCATTGTAAGGTATTCACGGAAAAATTAGGGTTGACCGACAAGTACGAGCATGCCATAAAATTAGTTGATGAAACGCCTTTTGTCAAACATAGCTATCCAGTACCTTTGGCATATCGAGAACGGGTTAAGGAGAAATTAGCGGAATTAGAAGGGTTAGGAGTTATTAAACAGGAAGCGACCTCGTATTGTAGCCCACTTACATTCACTAAGAAACGGGACGGGTCGATAAGACTTTTATTAGATGCACGTGAGCTTAATAAGAAAATGGTGGGAGATGCGGGTGCGCCACCACTTACATCCGAGATATTACAATCCTTTCATGGAGTAAATTACATCAGTTTAATTGATTTGAATAATGCTTATTTTCAAATACCTTTGCATTTAGATTCAAGGAAGTATACGGGTTTCTCTTTTATGGGGAAAACTTATACATATTGTGTCTTGCCTCAAGGTTTAAAAACGTCTGTAGCAGGGTTTTCAAGAGCAATGGACACTATATTAGAAGGAGTACGGGAGTTTTGTGTAAATTATTTGGACGATATCGTCGTATTTACCACGGGAGATGTGAAATTACATTTAGAACATCTAGACCAAGTGTTGGATAAATCAGAAGACGCGGGGTTAACGGGAAGGATAGAGAAATGCCGATTTCTATGTGTAGAAGTAAAACTGTTAGGACACATAGTCAATACAAGCGGGGTACGAATGGATCCCGATCGTGTAAAAGCCATAATGGACTTTCCCATACCTCGAACCATAAAACAATTACGAGGATTCTTGGGATTGGTAAATTATTACCGGAAATTCATTTCGAAGTATAGTGAAGAAGTTAGACCGTTGTGTGACCTACTAAAGCAAAACACAAAATGGTCATGGACACAGGAAATAAACGAGTGTTTTGAGGTGGTGAAAAGGTTATTTGTAGAGACCATAATTCTTGCACACCCAAATCCAAGGGAGACTTATTATCTGCAAACTGATAGCAGCAATCTGGGAGTTTCTGGTTATGTGTACCAAGTGACTAACGAAGGAGAGGAAAGGATCATAGGATTTTGTAGCAAATCTTTGTCAGAGACTGAGCGTAGGTGGACCGTTACTGAACAGGAGCTGTGGGCTATCATCTACAGTTTATCAAAATTCGAGACGTATTTGAGGGGGGCTCGGCTAGTAATTAGGACTGACCACAAGAGTCTGATATTTTTACAGTCATGTAAGTTACTGAGCGCACGAATGATACGTTGGGTACATTACATAGGTCGGTTTGATTACACTATTGAACATGTAAAGGGTCGATTAAATACAGTGGCAGATGTATTATCTCGGCATATAAAGGGTACAACTGATGTACTAACTAACAAGATTACGGGGCCGGAAATGAATTTGTTCAAGATACCATTAGGGCGAATTGTGAAGGGAAGGTGGAAGGAGATAGGCGAACATCAGAAATGCGACCGGGTCGCTAGCGAAATAATGAACCGTATGAAGGTCATAGGAACACCTGAGGCGAAGTACTATGTACTCGAAGGAGGAGTTCTTTATAGGACGGACGCGCGTGCGAACACATTAAAACTGTATGTCCCCGAGGACCTACAAAAGGATTTAATCACTAGCATACACGAGGAGATAGGCCACTTTGGACGATACAAGGTTTATGCCTTGATGAAACGACGTTATTATTTCGCGAACATGTCTCGTATAATAGGCAGGATTGTGAGGGCTTGTGAAGCGTGTCAAAAATCGAAACATGCATTAGAAACTCACACGGGACCAATTAAAACCGTTGCAGCGAGCGAGATAGGAGTTTTGGTATAGTTAAAGACTTTTGCGAAATCTGACGCTGACAAAAAGATAACAAAGAAATTCATGCGGTTATTTGAGGGACCTTTCATAGTAGGAGCCGTCCCCTACGAGAACGTATACACTTTGATTGACCAACAGACGGGCACAATCAAGGGAAATTATAATGTTATTCATTTGTTCCGCTATTACGAAAGTAATTAACGCATAGGTCCACTTTCGTTCAACCTTGCGATAAGGGTAACAAAGGATAAGGAATGTTAGCGATATCATAAACGGAGAATGATCTACAAAAAAAAAAAGAGGAGTAAATGGGATTTTATTGCCACCCCACGACAATAGGTAGGCGTGAGAAAACCGAGAGGAGCGTGAGATAAGTAGGGTTAACGTGGGAATTTTGCGTAAGCAAGCTTTAGAGTAGGAATGCTGAATTTGTATTGGAAGGGAAATATATTTTGAAACGGACTAGTGCTAGGGAGGGAGAGAGAGAGAACACTAGGTGTTCCAAAATCTATTTGGGGGAGTGTGAGATGGTCAACGTAGCGTTATCGTTTCCGCGTATCAAATAAGTTATAAAATACAGACTTAGCGCATATAAATTTCAAATAACGCAGACAGCAACGTTCACGTGTAGAAAGTTTTACTCAGAATTCAAGGGAACAAAAAATTATCTTAAACAAAACTTAAGATTTATAAGAGTCGACCAACGCGCAACATAAAATTAAATTAGACAAAAGAAACCTGACTCGCTTTCTTAAAACTAAGTCGTAAAAATGACGCTTGACAAGTCGATACTTAAGAACCCATTATAGACAAAGGACTTTGTGCAATCTTTCAATTGCTAGGATACGTAAATTGCTTCCACGTGTTGCTCTAGACTCGAGTGAAACCAGTCAAAAAAAAATCATAGCAAGCAAAAACATCATGATGCTGATGATGATGTTTTAAGGGCGGAGCTTACGCTCTAGCATGACTATCGTCCAATCGCAAGGATCGGTCATAGTCATTAACCAATCATATGTACGGAATTACTCGTGGGAATATTTTAAAATTACAGAGACAAGCCCACAGCTCCCGGAGAGAGGTGGAGACCCGAAGGATGACGCTGACGGGAGTGGAGGAGGAAGTTGGGGCAGTTGGATCTTGGCTCGCTTCACGACAAGAACCTAGAAAAATCTTAGCGATTCTCTCTGTTAGAACCTATGAGCTAGGGTTGTTGAAGGTCCTAACATATCGAAATTTTGTAACTAAAATCTAAATAAATAAGTTAGTTTGTAATTTAGCTAGGGAGTGAAAAGTGGCATCCAGGAGTTATTCGGTAAAGTACCCGATTTCAGTTATTAATACAGGTTATCAAATGAATCCACTACTTGTTTATTACTGTTCTGTATTATAGTAAAGAATGAATCTAGACGAACTATATGAGTCTTGTTATCGCCTGATTCAGGTTGAATATAAGGGTTGGAACTCAATAGAGGTCATAATGTTGATACTGTTCGGATTAATGATCATGGTTCTATTGATCTTAATGTGTGAGAAATGTGGGAGTATTTGGAGGTGTTTGGGCTTGATTGTAGTAGAGAAGTCACACCTAGAGTTGGAGGGATTGAGATGACCGACGTTGGAAATTGAACTTATAAAGGGTCATGGATTTATTTGACAATACTGGAAAGAGTAAATTGTAAAACGTAATTTTAATCGTTAATCTATGTGAAATGAATAAGAAATCTTGTAATTCCCTTGATTCATAGCTTTAGATTTACTTGCCGATCTTTGATACTGTTTTCCTAATTGTTTTAAACCTTGATAACGAATAAAGAGCGAACTTCATTGTCGCACAACAGATAATAAGTGTGCAGTCACAAGGGCAACCCGTTGCAAGCTATGTAAATATAGCACCATTCACCAATGTAATAAGGTGGAGAGTTGAGGCTAACGTACATTAGACCCTCAATTAAAGCTCCTTTTCACACCAACTAAAAGCGAACCTAAAATCTTAAGTCTATTCATTGTACTCAGATGAACTAATTGTGTATATATTTTATTGTGTGATTATTTGTGTTTATTGTTGTGTGATATGTTTATTAGCCACTGTGTGCATGTGTGTTAGTGTGTAAATAGCCAAAAGGGTTTTTTATTTGGGGGTTCGTTTTCCCTTTATTAGTATGGCTCTGTAGGAACAGAATCCTCGATTTTCATTGAAATGATATCATCAATGAAGATCTAAATAATTGAAATAGTTTCTTTTGCTTCCTCAAATGTATTATAAGGTAGATCTTCCTATTGAATAAATTAATTGATCTACTAAATTTCATGGTTTTCGTTATATTCTAGATAAGTTCCCTAACTCGGAACTATTTAATAATGGAGATTTCTCATTAATAAATTGAGCGGATTAAGCTACAATGAGATTTCTAAATCAAGAGCAAGTAAAGTACACTTCGTGTAATAATTAATCTCCACTATTGAAGATTTCCACACTACATCTCGATCACAGATTTTCTATACAGTTCGATCTCGATGGCATTTTACAGATAAATTATTAACCACGTAATAAATACGGGTTAATAAATTAAATTGATTGATGAGACTTTATATTGTTAAAATTATGCCGATACACTAGTAATTTTGCTTCAAATTGGTAATTTAAGCTTCTTCCAAGCAAACTGAGAGTTAACGTAAGGTCCATATTTTGATTAAACAGACCAAATATGCATTTCTGAGACCAGAGTTGAGAACAAGAGTCACAAGTTATTTGAGTAATAAAATCCTGCGTACAAACGCTAGGCGATGTCCTAACGGATTTTAGTGGCTAAATGTCACGTGTACCGGGAGACACAAATGGCAGTGGACCGAGAGCGACGGAACCAGTGGGTATTGTTCGCATCGGTAGATGCAGTAAAGGTAACGACCTACAGGAGGTCACAGCTGGGCTTGTGAGGCTGAGTTAATTGAGTTTGAGACATTGAAGTAACGGAGGTTTCAGCCAATAAGCTGATTTGGGAAGGTTGACCCTATATACTCATGTACATGATTCGGTGGCGATCTGATAGCAATCCTGGGTACCCAATACACGCCATGTCTTACAGATTGACCTCCGACCTTGGTTTGGCCAAACCGTATCAAATATTATTGAATTTCATAAATCCATGGTAAAAGGGGTAGGGGCCCGCTGGGCCCCAACATTGAAAGTACGCATCCTCGGATGTTGGAAATGTAAACGCTTCGCAGCGCAAAGGAGGTCAACTGTCACCCCAATAACCTGACGACAGGGCCAGTTACTGGCGTAGGGATCCCCGTACCAGAATGAGATTGGTCATTTGGTTCAGGCATACCTGTTTCTAGTATTTTCACTGTCTATCACGCTATCCGAGCACTTACTTTATTCCATACAGCCAACAATAGTACAAGCGAGCTTCACTACCTTGTATTGAATGAGGCTCGCCTCATTACAATAAACCCTTTGTCTACCCCGGAACATAAAGGTTCCAGGTAAGCGGGTGGAATGAATGACAGTCGGGGTACTAGACCACTCAATCCAATGTACTGTATAAAGCCTTGAAATTGACAAATAAGCTGCCTCCTTGTTACCGAGATGTGCTCTAACTCTACGATGTTTTGCTGAATAAAGTCTAAATACATTCGATACACTAAATAAATAAATATATAGACGATCATAGCCGTACCATCACACCGCGTGGGAACTATAGCCCAAGCCCTCTCATTCTGAGAGGAGGCCTGTGCCCAGCAGTAGGACGTAAATAGGCTGATGATGATGATGAAACGTATTAGTGTTTGTATTTTGTGTCAGACTCGCTCGCAGCCTGGAGGGCTAATGTCACTTTTTACTACTAAATGACAGCCGATTTGACACTTCAATGTAAAGTTACTACTCGATCACGTTTCGTAGGATTCGAATATTCGAGCTCGGGCCAACTAAGCAATGCAAAGTAACCTAACCTAAAAGTTGAAAAAACCTGGCATTTCATTAAAATATTAAATATCTCATAAACGGCTGTACCGATTTTAATGAAACTTATCTAAGAACCATCTAGATTAAACTAGCGTTTGATTAATAATAGCCACGTATAAATCGGACCCTTTGTTTAGGCGCTATAATGCCACAAACAGATACACAGGTCAAACCTATAACATCCCTCTTTTTGCGTTGGGGGTTAAAAATAAGTAGTAAAATGAGGGTCGAGCACGAAGTTTTCAAAACCTGCGTAACGTGATCGAGTAGTAACGTTATCGAGACATTTGTACACGTTTGGAACAGCGCCCACCCGTGAGCGTATTGGGAACTAATATTTAGTATGAGGTTTCTCGATTTCGATACGATAACGTAAACGTTAATTACGTGTAAAACTGAAGGACAGAGAGGAAGAAGTCGACCTAGCCGAAGCTACATGGACCAGATAAAGGAGAAGGCCAGTGTTGTGTCGTATCAGGAGGTCAAGGAGCTGACTTATAGTTGTAGGAGAGATGATTGGAAGAAACTCCACCGACAAGAGTACACTCTTAAGTTGATGACAATGAACGTAACGTTACGCAGGTTTTGAAAATTTCGTGCTTGGCATCAGAGGCCCGAGTACGAACATTCGAAACCTGCGACACGTAAATTCGAATAGTAAACGTTATCGAGTTTGTATGACGTTTGGAACAGCGCCCGCCCGTGAGCGCGAGCTAAAATTTAGTATGACGTTTCTCGATCTCGATACGATAACTACAGTTACAACGTTACGCAGGATTCGAAAAGTCGTGCTCGACCCTCTGCATCGAACGCCCCGTGAGCAACACGAACGGTCCCAACATTGATATGTGACTCGCCGCACCCTCTGACCCCGGAAGGGATGCGAGCGGCATTTGTTTTTTATTCGCAAAAAGGTTTTGTGCCAGGAAGCTCCGATAATAAATGGTGTCGAGTGACGCGATCAGCGGTGCTGACTTTCGTGCAACGGATGTGTGTTGGTCACACAAGCATTGATCACATAAGCATCTATACCTAAACCTATCTATACCTAAAAAACAGTACCGTGACTGACTGACTGACAGACAACGCACAGCCTCAACCACTAGACCTAGAGACTTGAAATTCGGCAGACATGTACCTTGTGTATCCTAGAGGTGCATAAAGAAGGGATTTTTTGAAATTCCCACGGGATAGGGAACTTGTCCTTTTTGAAATATTTCACGGGGGCAAAGCCGCGGGGCATAAGCTGGTCTTATATAAATTAAAATTAATTTATTTTCAATAATACTGTCAACAACATAATAATATTATCAACATCACCAGCCTTTTTAACCGACAGTCCAAGGAGGGTATGTTTTTCGAGTGTATTTATGTATGTATGTCTAATTGTTCGGCACGCTCTACAGCCTAAACCGTTTGACGGATTTCAACGTATGAGGTGTCATTGGATTCGTCTCAGTTGTGGGAGTGACAAAGGGTATATTGTTTCCCGGAACTGCAGTCGGATGTTCCGTTTTTAATTGAATAAATAATAATAAATAAATATCATGGGACAAGTTGACACCAATTGACCTGGTCCCAAACTAGGCAAAGCCTGTATTATGGGTACTAGACAACGGATAAACATACTTATATAGATAAGTACATACTTATATACATATTAAACATCCAAGACCCGAGAACAAACATTCGTATTCATTATACAAACATCTGCCCCGACCGGGATTCGAACCCGGGACCTCAAGCTTCATAGTCAGGGTCGCTAACCACTAGGCCATCCGGTCGTCACATTTTAGGTTTATTTTTACGTCCCACTGCTGGATATAGGCCTCCTCAGAATGGGAAGGCTTGGGCTAGTTCCCACGCGGGCCCAGTGCTGATTGAGACCAAGGTCTCACCATACGGGTAACTTTTTACCCAACTGCGCCACACTAAGGAGGGTAAGTGTTTATCAGCCTATGTATGTATTTTTTTACCATTTTGGTTCAGTAGCCTTAAATGGAAGGACAGAGAGGAAGAGGTCGGCCTAGGCGAGGCTACATGGACCAGATAAAGTAGAAGGCCGGTGTCGTGTCGTGTCAGGAGGTCAAGGAACTGGCTCATAGGAGAGATGATTGGAAGAAACTCCACCGACAAGAGTGTAACTCTTAAGTTTGATGATGATGAGCCTTAAATGGCATGAATTTTCAGCCCGATAAAAATCCGAAAATAACCTAACCAACTTAAAATTAAAATAACCTTAACTATAAAATTAAAAACAGAAAACCCGACTGCAGTCCTAGGAAATGTCACTCCCACAACTGAGGCGAATCCAATGACACCTCATACGTTGAAATTCGTCTAACGGTTTAGGCTGTAGAGCGTGCCAAAGAATTAGACATAAATATACATACATATATACGCTCGAAAACATAACCCTCCTTCGGCAGTCGGGTAATAAACATGATGAATTCAAATAAAACTACACTACAATTGGCGGAAATGCTAAAGGAATCGCCGGCGATCTTATCCGGCCGAGTTATCGTCGTGGAGGCGAAAGAGGCGCGATAGGCGAAATAGGCGTGAGAGGTGTGCTCCGAGGTTTATTGCCAACACAAACACGCCTTTTCTTAAAGCTGTTTCATAATATTAGCAGGTGGGCGAGGGGCGCACTGGGCGCTAAACGTTTTACGAAAGAAGTTTTTTTTATACGAAAAGGACGGCAAACGAACAAGTGAGTCACCTGATGGTAAGGAATAACAACTGCTCATGGACACCGGCAACCCCGGGGGGTTTGCAGATGCGTTGATAACCCAGAGAGCTAAGATGATAAAATGCCTCTTGTGTCTGTAATTACACCGGCTATCTTACTCTCCACACCGGAACACAACAGTGCAAGCACTGCTGCTTAGCGGCAGGATTAGCGTTTAAGATGGTGGTAGGAATCCGGACTAACCTCGCATAAGGTCCTACCACCCACAATAAGTGAGGTTTTTTGTTAAATTCTGTGCAAAATTAACAGAGTCTGTTAATTGTATGCGTGTTTGGGATTTTTTTTTGTGTGACAGTTTTGTTTTAGTACGAGTTTGTAGGAACGTAACAAATTTTCGCTCATTTAATGAACGTAGACGTGTGCTGTATATGTGTACAGTCCGCGTCAAAAGCAGCTCATCACTTTGTACCTTGTCGCAATAACACACTTGTCAATCACGTATGACGCGCTGTATATGGCTAATTCGTAATGCTTCCTCTGGGAGCGCACGACCCAGCGGCAACAAGAAGCACACTACGCGCCGCGGCTCTGCTCGCGCGACTACTAGGCGCAGCTGACAGCGGCACGCAACTACCCCCGTTTTCATCGTCATTTTTATTATTGTCATGTGCAGGGTAGCACACTACACTGCTCACATCACTTTGCAAAGGCTCAATAATAAAAATGAGGATGAAAACGAGGGTAGTTGTGTGCCGCCGTCAGCTGCGCCTAGTAGGCGCGCGAGCAGAGCCGCGGCGCGCAGTGTGCGTCTCGCTGCCGCTGGGTCGTGTGTTCCTAGAGCAAGTACTACGAATTAGTCCGAAACATGTCTGGCTAAACTCGACTTATATAAGTGAGTGATCCTTTTTTATTTCACTATAAAATAAATATAAGGAGTGAATACCGGGAGGCGAGCTGTCGGTAGGCCTCCAACAAGATGGAGCGACGACCTAGTAAAGATTGCGGGACCGCGGTGGATGCGGAAAGCACAAGACCGGTCAGAGTGGAGAGCCTTGGGGGAGGCCTATGTCCAGCAGTGGACGTCTTTCGGCTGACATGGTGATGATGACGATGATGTGCAAGCCCCAGTGCGCCCCCTCCGGCTCGCCTGCGGGTGGCACATTACCGAACTCACGGCTCCTAATCTGATGCCCTACATACTAAGGCCTAATTGGGCGGGCTTTTGTACTGCTATCTGTAATTGCTATCGCAATTACTATCACTGTTGCTATCGGTCGCAAACACTGGCGACCTTTAACTTTGGAATTTGTATTTTTTCCTTTATTGACATTATTTATTAATTGTAACTCAATTTATTAATTCAATTTAATTTCATTTAATTTATTGGAATTCATTCTATTGTAATTATTGTAATAATAGGATAATTGCCTGAAAAGGTAATTTGTTATTACAATCGAAATATATAAATTGCAGGAACTTAACAAGCAGGGAATTTTAATTTTAATATAACATTTAGGTAGGTGTATCTACAGAGATGAAATGAAAAAGAGATGAGATGAAAAAGTGGAGAACGCTTATATATTATATGTTGGCATAACACCTGTTGACTATGTAACCTACTTTTTGAACAAAACAAACTTTTGACTTTGACTTTGAAAGCATTGTTTTCCTCACACTACCTGTATTTTTGAGCTGACGTAAAAAGAGAGGTGATATAAGTATGACATATGTGTGGCTCTGTGTAGACACACAGATACACACACAACGACGATGCCAACAGACGTTTATGGCATCGTAGCTCCTAGAAGGATATACCGATTTCGATACAGCTTTTTTTAATCAAAGGTTAGTTTAATCGGATAGTTCTTAGCTAGGTTTTATCAAAATCGGCTGTCTTTTAGGACCGATAAACTGACACTTGCGATGAGACTGTAAGTATCATCCTCATTTCGGAACAGAATAATACAACCACTGCTCCAATAACACTATGATTAATGTTCAATTCTTACTCATACTAATTCATTTAAGTAATTCTAAAATGTTATTTATTACATTTTAAGATAAATCAATAAATAATGTACCTAATAGCTATTAAATGGCAGATTTTCAATAGCTTTAATTAAAAATCTTTTTTTTATGATACTTTGGACCTTTATTCCGGGTGATTAAGCATTTTCAGATTAATTAAATGAATGAGTACCTATGAGCATGAGCAAGAGTTCAATTTTAATGTCAATGTCGACTCCACAGTTCACTTTCGTCTTAGCGTGCGATGAAATCTATGAACTCCGCTGATAGCAATTTCAAAACTAAACTCTATGACACGTAATAACCCCGTGTTAGTTTTACTAAGTGAGCGGAACGGAACTTCAGTTAAACTTTCTACTTAGTCTGTTTTCGTATTTATTCGCCTCTTATCTGCTAGTTATGACTTTTATCGTGTTTTTTTAACTGCGAGTTTCAACTGCTTTCTGAAAACAGTTTACTTGCTAGATTTTTTTTTTAATTTCACATTTTCTCCATTTTTACAACGTCTTATTTAACTGGCACTGCTTGTATGTACAATTATTATGTAAGTTGTCTGCTTCAAAACCTGCAAGTTAAATTTGACCCACTTTCATTAGTCAAATTGACCTAAGATGTAGGTACTTAAGTAGGATGACATTGCAATTACAGTCGACAAAAGGTACAGTCAAGCCAATCATGTATTGTACGCTAAGCTCACGTGAGTGATCCGTTTATTTCACTACGATTGAGTCTCACGGTAGTTTCATGTTAAACAAACCATTCAATTGTTTTGCAGTTGTGTTCAGGTTTCCTCACGATGTTCCCTTCACCGAAAAGCTCATGATATATTGCAAATGTAATTTCATACATGAATTCCGAAGAAAACAACTTTCGGTAAGTACTTACTAAATGACAACCGATTTGACACTTCAACGTTGGACCAACCATAAAAAAAACTTTAAGAATAACATCCTTGGGGTGGCATATGACACAAAAAACAATAAATTCCGTCACCTCCGCCACTAAAAAACAAAACAGAACTAGGTATTTTAACGTCAACGGTTCGCAAACTGCGATAACTTTAGCGACTAAGTGGCTGTAGTGAGCACAAATGCAGGAAGTTGGCAGAAAGGTGAAACCGGGTCCGTAGTTATCTTATAAAAGACCCAGCTACGCTTTAAAACTGGGAAAAAATGTCCCAATTCACATAGGGAGCTTCCGAACACCAGACAACAAAAATTTTACCTAAGCTACTTGCTTTTTAAGTCTGGATTGGTTTGGGCGTCGGTGTCCTTTGACGGAAAGGTTCTTTTTCGTCGTAGCCCGCCAGCGGAGCTAATGAGCCGTGTACAATAAAAAGTACCTACGGTGTTTTCTTTTTTTCTGTCTTCCGTTTTTTTTAGAAAGGTTGGCAATATTGTGTTTGGGAATTAGGTGCTCGCAAACGCTTCCCTTCGATTTCGGCCGAGAGATAAAATCGAATTAGTTCCATTTAAGATGCGGAAGTGACGGTTTTCCCATACAAATGGAGACCTCGTGTTTTCGCTCGGATTTCGACACTATATAGTAGACAAACGTATTCGATGTAACTGCATTGATTGTTTGTGGTTTGTGAAGCAGATCATCATATTTTTATGAAACTCTACCGCATAAAATCAGCGTGAAGCAACAGCACCACTGGTGTGTTCCGTTTTGTCAGTTAGAGTACCAGAGGCATGACACCTCCCCCCCCCCCCCGTTTCCTCTATTTCTGTCCCTCTTTAAAGGCCGGCAACGGACTAGTGACTCTCTTGGGGTTGCTGGTTCTCATGGGTGGCTGTGATCGCTTACCACGGTGAACCGCTTCTTTTGTGGGTCAGAAATTAGTGTGTAAGTTAAATAAAAACTTAAAAAAAAAACATTAATTCTCTTTTAATCAACGATATAATAAAACGTTAAAAATAGGCCACGCACCTGCTCAACGCTGACAAAATACGACCCTCACTCATTAGTTGTCATTAGACTGACATAATGTCGAACATCAAGGGCTTACTAAGTCACCGAATCACCTCATCATCGCCAAATTTAAGAGTTACGCTCTTGTCGGTGGAGTTTCTTCCAGTCATCTCTTATATAAGCCAGTTCTTTGACCTCCTGATACGTTTTGAATCACCTAATCACCTACAATTGCTTGTCCTACAATTGTTGGAATTGTTGTTGAATTGTTGTTGTTGTGCTACAATTGTTGTGAAGCGGTGGCGTATCAGTCTATTTTTGTACATCAATGCTTTTAATTGTATTGTTATTTGTAGAATTTCATATCAATCTACTAAATCGCAATTGCCATGAAAAATTTTCAGTCTCAGTGGCTGAGTTACGGCCAGCGATAAGAAATAACCTTAATGGCTTGTTGAATGGCCGATTAGAAATGTACTGTGGTAAATATAAAGTTAAAAATAATTAATAACTACGTTCGACCTTGAAAGGTTGTTGCTTTTAATAAGAAGTAAACTAAATAATGGCTCCGTGATCCTCGCGACCAGATTTAAAAAAATACGTTATTTTTTATTAAAATCAAACCTGGCCACAAAATTTCACGAGAATTGGGCCATTTTTTTTAAATTTTGACATTCATTTCTTTAAAAAAATTCTTAAAGCAAATCGACGGCGGGCGGACAGATATAAGAAAGCATTATTATCCAAGCTGAAACAGAAACTCACTTCGTTCGCTTAGTCAAAAATAAAAACACAATTTTATTTTGTAATAAAAAAATGCTATTCCCATTCCTGTAGTGTCTATTTTTGAACAAAAAATGAAGGACATCGTTGATAAAAACAGAAAAACAACTATTTACATGACAAGATACATACGAAGTGAAACTCAATCGTGAATGAAAAGGTACTTATTGTAAACCAAGGTATTTTGCGTTTATACTACTACGAATCCGTCCGAAACGTGTCGGGCTAAACTCGACTTATATAATACTAGCAGCCCGTCCTGGCTTCGCACGGGGTAGACAATTATAAAATGAAAAAAGTTGTTGTAGTGACATAACTACAATAGTTGGACATATGCTACCGCGGAGTTTTTTGTAGACATTATGATGTTCTTCAATATTGTTGTACATTATTTTGTTCTATCGCTAATAGTTTCGGCAGCGCATTCGACGAAAGACATTTTAAGACTCATTTTTCTACACCTTCAGTTACATTGTTCAAATTTTACCAAGGATCCCTAATTTTTTTCAAAATGAAATGTAGCCGATGTCAAATTGGAAGAATGTAGCATTCTATTGGTGAAAGAATTTTTTAAATCGGCCCAGTACTTTTTGAGCTTATTCATTACAAACATACAAAAATAGGTACAAATCTTTCCTCTTTATAATATTAGTGTAGATGTAGATACGTGAGAGATCCGTTTATTCACTATTTAGTATTCGTAAGTACCTAAGGTTTGTTGTTAAACCGACATAACAATCCCTTCCTGTAAAGACGTCTATTTTTTTCCACAGTAATAAATTTCAGCTGAAAAACAAAGTGTTGTCAGGCCATTTCCTGGAAGAGGTTTCGATTAAAAAGCGGTCAGTGACCGCTGGACGGTTGGAATTAAATACATAATGGACAATCAAATGACAGACATTTTGTAACGATTTTCTCTGAACTTACCAACGTGAGACACATTTGACCTTGTCAGTATGCTAATCTAGTTAAGAAAGGCCGGTATTAGGGTAAATTTCTATTAACTGGCAACTTTAGAAAATGTCGTCCAATTACTGTCTCCTATTTCACCATCTTTACAATTGTCAGTTTTAAATGACAATTCGAACTACATTTCTTTGACGATATGAAGCGCGCTTAAACGAAAGCTCTTCAAGTCAGCAGTTGACACCGTATTGTCAATGGAAACTGACAATTGTAAAGTTTGTGAAACAGGGGCCTGGCCACAAATTTTGTATGACGATACTACAGCCTATGAATACTTGCACAATAATCTCGCGTTAACAGTTTTGGATTAATACATTTTAATATTTATTTATGTGTGTGGCAATAAAGTCGCTGCACTTACTTGACTTAACTGACAGAACATAATCTAAATCTACTGGAGCTAGAGACTTGAACGGCATACATATGTATACCTTTTAATTCCTACGGGATAGGGAACAAGCATTGACATAAACATCAGGATTGGCCCTTTGAAACATTTTGAAATCGGAACGGTGTTGCCGAGCCCGCCGGCGGCGCCCGTGCGGACGTGCTCGCGGCTCATATCACTGCGACTACTTTGTAGTCTCACTGAATTGGAAACAAAATACGATGTACTGAAAGGCCCGTCTATACGCTATAATTATATATATTACTATGGGAATAATCCTTTTTTTATTCTTCCACGGGGGCTTAGCAGCGGGCACAAAGTTACTTCTCAATATTTTGTTATTTATTAGTGTTTAAATTGAAAACTCAAGTTAAAGGATTTAACAGTGCTGCTGTGCTTGACTTCAATTTATGAACACCAACCTAAGATTTTGAGCCAACGCATCCTACTTATTGTAACATTGTAAGTAATTTGGGCCTAAATTATATCCTACCGGCTGCGCCATGTTGAGGAGATGCCTACAATCGAACAAATTGATTCCTGTTTCACTACAATTTTCACAGTAAAGGTCATTTTCCTTGTCAAGAAATGCGATGTCACTACTATACGAATTTTTCACAGGCATTGATTCGTTCGGTAGGTTCGGTTTTTTTTTAATACGACGAGGAAGGCAAATGAGCAAGTGGGTCACCTGATAGTAAGTGATCACCACTGCCCATAGACACCCGCAACCCTGGGGGGTTTGCAGATGCGGTGCCAACCTAGAGAGCTAAGATGAAATGCCTCTTGTGCCCGTAATTACACCGGCTGTCTTACTCTCCACACCGGAACACAACAGTGCAAGTACTGCTGCTTAGCGGCAGGATTATCGAGTAAGATGGTGGCAGCGATCCGAACGGACTTCGCACAAGGTCCTACCACCCGCAAAACACCAAATA
This sequence comes from Clepsis dumicolana, assembly GCA_963691665.1. NCBI lineage: Eukaryota > Metazoa > Arthropoda > Insecta > Lepidoptera > Tortricidae > Clepsis > Clepsis dumicolana. The sequence continues at coordinate 13,703,966 of OY829513.1, forward strand.
ATATGATGTAAATATTCATGCAAAGTAAATATACTTATACCCAAAGTATTTTGCAAATTACAGTTTTTTTTTAAGGATGTATCTTTTCCAGTATCACCTGCATGTGTGTCGGTTTCTTACTGTACTCACAAGCAATTTATTTCTGATATTATAGCCGAAAACCAAATGCTTTTTACATTTGCATTTCAACGCCCAGTTTCGTGTAAGGGCGGAGGCGCACTTGCTAAAATTGTAGTTCCTTACTGCAGGCGATTTGCTTGCTGTTTAAAGTGTTACGGAAAACAAATGTGACGGGTTTGAATATGAATTTCGAAGCATGATAATAAATACGCGTTTGCAGTTTTCAAGCATTTGCAGGTTTTCGGTTTGAGTACTCAGAATAAAAACATGTTCTAGTGGAAGCGAAAAATCAGTCAAAAGAGTTTCAATTTTAAGCATAGCTTCGTTACTATTCCTATCATTGTAATTCTGTCAAAACTAGTACCTAATTATAATTATTATTTATTATTATAACAGCTAATACTTACTATGCTTACTTTTAGGTACATATATTTACTATTAAACTTGACTCATAAATCAATTAAACCCCAAAACGTCAAACCAACGAACCGAATCCGGTTATAACCGGTTGTAACCGGTTGACGTGACGGCCGGTATTAATGATCCGGAAACATGGTTTTGTAATTACGGGCACAAGAGGCATTTCATCTTAGCCCTCTAGGTTGGCAACGCATCTGCAAACCCTCCGGAGTTGCGGGTGTCTATGGGCAGTGGTGATCACTTACCATCAGGTGACCCACTTGCTCGCTTGCCTTCCTCGTTGTATAAAAAAAAAAAAAAATGGTGGTTTCATTGCAGAGACAGACAGAGCTACAGACAGACAGACAGACAAAAAACATGGTAAATCATAAAGCTTAATTTTTTACCAATTTCATTACGAAAGTTGAAAACTCGAGTTTATTACCCTCTCAAAAGTTTTATCAGATGACTCATTAATTTGTACTATTTGCTAAACTTGACCCACAAACCTATTAAAATCCGAAACGTCAAAGCAAGACATTTATCCGCTCGTAACCGGTTATAACCGGTTGACGTGACGGCCGCCATTAATGATCCGGAAACATGGCGGATTTGTTTTGGCGCGTTCCGAAACACGATTAATTGATTCCCAGCACGCGATATCAGGGGCTTTCTGTTTGCGAAGATGCGTGGAAGGTTTTGGCAAATAAATGTTTCTTGTGACGCTTCGGGCGTAGGGGAATGGCCTTGACAGTTTTAACGCACGGTTTTATTTATGTGTTTTATTGCACGCACGCATTGATATACAAAACATTAATGTAAGCCACTCACCTGCACTGACAAAATGCAGCTTTAACTCATTAGCTGTCATCAGACTACTAACTAGAAACTAGCCCATTTTGAAATATTTTACGGGGGCAAAGTCGCGAGGCATAAGCTAGTCACCTACAATTGCTTGTCCGCGCGGTGGAGCGGTGGAGTATTTGTCTATTTTTAACCGACTTCAAAAAAGGAGGAGGTTCTACGTTCCACTGAAGGTATGTTTTTTTTTCATATTCTTATCTCTCTTGGTTGGCAACGCATCAGTAATCTTTCAAGTACGGCGGGGGCCAATAGACAGCCGCGATAGCTTTCCATCTCGCAATCCACTTGCTCGTTTGCCTTCCCTGTTTCATAAAAAAGTAACTTAAGTAAGTTTTAACCGTTATATTAGCGCTAAAAGCTTATTACAAGACAAAGTTAACTTCGGTGTAGTTTCCACCTGAAAAGCTGCTAAATGTTTCACAGGTCGTTTCCTTCAACTTTTCAGATTGTGGTCGTGGTACTAAAAAAGGTGTATGTGTCGACTCGCACATTCGCGCTTTTGAGCAAGGCACAATTCAGACGGTCGAGCACGACTTTGCGAATCCTGCGTAACGTTACGGTTATCGTATCGAGATTGAGAAACCTCATACTAAATTTTAGTTCCAAATACGCTCACGGGCGGGCGCTGTTCCAAACGTCATACAAACTCGACAACGTTTACTATTCGATTTTACGTGGCGCAGGTTTCGAAAAGTCGTGCTCGACCCTTAGGCCTTAAAGCTAAGTGTAAAGACATGAAATTTATCAAGCCTTTCTGGACCAATAAGTTTTATGTAAATGGAAGCTACACGGCTCATTCAATATGAGAGACTCAGGCTGAGAAAAAACATAAAATGATTATTGTCATCAAAATTTCTAACTTCCATATTCATAATCCATAAAAATGACATAATTATTTCGAAGACACACAGTTTTTACCTTCACTTCAGTCGCTTCGAAGAGTCGTTATATTGTAACGCTTCAATTTCGTTACGGCTAGCGCCACCTATTGAGACACGTAAGAGTGCTATGACATCTTGTTTCTCAGCGCCATCTAGCGTGAGCGGGGTCAATCACCATCGACTAATGTAGGGATTTCCTTCAAAAATCAATATGTATTATTTTGTTTTAATTCTGGTAACGTTAAATAGAAAGTCCTTCCTTTCCTCAAAATTATTCTAATTAATTACAAGGTTTTGTGAAAGTTTGATAATTAGTTTTTGACCCACGAAGTCTACATTGTCTACGGACTCCCTAAATAGCGAAGGGCGTAGCTGTTTTGCTGGAAGGTATCGTTATCGAGATTCTTGTCAAGTTTGCTTCCCTGCATTACAAACAAATGAGGGCGTGCCACACGTTTATCTTTTTATAAAATTTGGAGTCAATTGGGACACACGGGCTTAAATCAAAGATTTCTCATAACCAGTGATCAGGGGTTGTGTTTGTCGCGGCTGATCATTAATGTCGATAGTGCGAGCGATCGATAAATTTATCGATATCGACGCGGGCCTAGGCAGAATTGATTATTTAAATTCGGTATCACACAGGATCAGTCCTTTTTCTATCTCGGTTTTCGAATTCGCAAGAAAGGAACTTCTCAAAGGTCCAGACCGTCACCCTGAGCTCCCAGTACGCGACGCCACCAGATCCCGAGGGAATAGTTTGCTAATTCCCTTGCCGCCTGCGCTTACGGAGAAGCTTTCCCTACGGCTTCCTCCCTGTTTTCCATATTCCGAACTTTGTTCGGTGCTTGGCGAGGGCTCGAGTGTGCCCAGGAGGTGCGCAGCTTCAGTTCAGCAGCCTTCTCACGGTGCTGCTCCAGAGCGTCGGTGGACCTGTCACACCCACCACAAGCACAGGTGACGGCCTTCCTTTTTTTTTGTGCTTCGCACCAGGCCCCATAGGATTCTCTTTTTTTTTTAATTTTTTTACTCTCCCTTTAAGATCGTCCCTGTCCGAGGTAGGAAGAAATCAGGCGGCTAGATTATATATATATACATATATATATATATATTCTTCTTTTATTTTTTTTTAGACTACAAGGAAGTTGTGTGTGTGTGCCCCCACGGGACCATACTTGTAAACTGTTCAATTATTGTTCCTGCAACCCCCAATTCAAGAGTCTTGTAAAATTCTGATTAGGTAGTAATTCAGTGCTAAGAAATAAAACAACCGAGTTGTGAGTGCAAACAACATTTTTATTCATCTCCCTTTCGATAGCCTATTTTTTTTCTTGTAACCTGTTCGCGCTTTAGGTCTAACACAAGCGCGTGGCGCTCAAAAACACCTGGACCGATTTTTAATTTTTTTTGAGACCTTCGGGTTCTGTCCTGACTGAGCCCCAGCCGAATCCATCGTCCCTGGGAGCTAGCAGGCACGACATCAAGTGTGGAAACCTCACCTGCCACCTTCACACCTTCTTTTTACAATATTTAACTCTTATGAATGTGTAGCTTTTACGGTAACTAAGCCAAGCGTTGGATTGAAAAGTTCACATAACGACCAACTTTTTTGCTTTAGGCAAAGCTTCAGGTAAATTTGTGTACCTATCTGTCTGTGGCATCGTAGCTAATAAATGGATTTGAAAGCGGACTTTTTAATCGACACCCAGATTAATCGAAATTGTTTTAAGGTAAGTCTGATAAAAATAGGTTCATAATAAGGAGCAGGCGGGTCACTTGATGGAAAACAATCATCGCCGAACATGAACACCCGCAACGTCTGTATATGTGTATCTGTCTGGCATCGTAGCTCCCAAACGGATAAACCGATTTCGATGCGGTTTTTTTAATCGAAAGCTAGTTTAATCGAGCCGTTTCTTAGCTAAGTTTCATTAAAATCGGTTAAACCGTTTTTGAAATACTGAACTTTGAAATGACAATGTCGGGGGCTGTTCAACTTTTCTAAGTTGGTTATTCATCAGGGGTTAAAAAGTCTCGATCCGTCTCGTACTATCCCCATAGTAACTATTTGACAGGTTACCGCGTACGCGATCGTAATGTTTGTTACTACGTGAAACGCGAAAAACTCGGGTGCCACTGCCACGTCACGCTCCGTCGTAAGGGGTCCAATTTGTGACGGACCCGCTTATAGGGTACCGGTTCACAACGTGAGGTACATGCGGAAAACATCCACTCTCGCCCCTTGCGTCACAGTATACAGAACATGCAACAGTATTAGATATTAACAGGGACTTTTCGACGCACGCTAAGAGAGAGACAGATATTTATTCACACAATTTGCGGGTGGTCACACCTTGTGCGCGGTCCGCCCGGATCGCTACCACCATCTTACTCGCTAATCCTGCCGCTAAGTAGCAGTGCTTGCACTGTAATGTTCCGGTGTGGAGAGTAAGACGGCCGGGGTAATTACGGGCACAAGAGGCATTTTCTTTTTCTTAGCTCTCTATGTTGGCAACGCATCTGCAAACCCCCTTGTTGCGGATGTCTATGGGCAGTGGTGATCAGTTACCATCAGGTGAACCACTTGCTCGTTTGCCTTTCTTGACGTATGGAAAAAAAACATGAATTCGAGATACAACACACAAAAAGCAGACAATTTACTTACTAACTATTTGAAACTAAAACAAAAATGTTGAATAAACGAATAACGATAAAAACTAAAATTACGAACAAATTCTAGTACAAAGGCGGACTTATCCCTTAAAGGGATCTCTACCAGCCAAACTTTGAGGGGAATAGTTTACTAGGGAATAGTTTGATGAGATCAGTGCCCTAAGCACGACTTGTCGAATCCTGCGTTACGTTACGGTTATCGTATCGAGATCGAGAAATCTCATACTAAATTTTAGTTCCAAATACGCTCACGGGCGGGCGCTGTTCCAAACGTCATACAAACTCGTTATAGTTTACTATTCGAATTTACGTGACGCAGGATTCGACAAGTCGTGCTTAGGGCAATGAAATTGGCCATGCTCAACATACCTAATATTGCCGTGTCGCAACGCTTAATTTTCCAGAATTAAATAAGATTATTTAAAGATATTTAAAGATAACAATACTCTATACTCTAAAACCTCACCACGTATCACCAGTGGGGGGGGGGGGGGGGGGTTAAAAGCTGTAGCAGGCACCTACTGAGAGTCGAGCACGACTTTACGAATGCTGCGTAACGTAAAGTCGAATAGAACACCGCCCGCCCGTGAGCGTATTTGGAACTAAAATTAAGTACGAGGTTTCTCGATCTCGATACGATAACCGTAATGTTACGCAGCATTCGTAAAGTCGTGCTCGACCCTCTGCAGCATAATGATGAGTCAAATTTCTTTTCGACATCATCATTTAAGTATAATTTTTGTAACCTTTTGTATTGGTTTAAGAGTCAGTGTATATTTTGATGTTAAACAAAGTTATGTATATGTCTATATCCAAACAATGAGTGACCACAAGGTCCAAGTTTGAAGAAAAAGTTTTTTTTTACTTGCAGGAGTAAAAACAATTATATTTTTTATAAACTCACTGAAACATGAATACACAGAAAAAAACCAGAAAAATGTCAACCCCGGGAATCGAACCCGGATCCTCGACACTCCGGGTCGTGTGCCTTTCCCCTACACCACGGCTGGACATAGAGGAAAGGCTGAATTTTTTCCATGTATTCAAATCTTAGCTTGTTTTTATCACTTTTTGCAGTGACTAGCCCCGGACTGGACCCGGAGTGTCGAGGATCCGGGTTCGATTCCCGGGGTTGGCATTTTTCTGGTTTTTTTCTGTGTATTCATGTTTCAGTGAGTTTATAAAAAATATAATTGATATTCACGGGAAAACAGTAAAAATAAAAAAATTGGGAGAAAAAATACAAAAAAAAAGATACTCCTACTGAGATCATGAAGTAAAAACAATTGTTTACCCCTGCAAGCAATAAAAAACTTTTTCAATAAACTGTGTGCTGTGGCTTGTACGCAAATGTTTTTGATAACTGGATCCCCGTGTTTGTATCCCGTGTTCGACTTTACCGTGTGACCGCCTTTTTAGGGCCCGTGGGCGTACACAAAACCCATTTCGAATAGTGTATAGACATAGTAGAAAAATTCAACATACAATCCAGGTCTTAACGGATTTTTCTTTGCATTGTCATTGTATGTTGAATTTCATACTATGTTTCATAAAAATAAAAACAAAAAAAAATCAATAAATCGATTATTTTCATTGATTCAGAAAATAGTTCCATCTCTTGCCACTAATGCGTAACTGTAGAAATTCCGTAGTGGGTGAGCCGCTTGATTAAGCTACTCATAGATGGCGCTGAGGAGAGATCTTCCAAATAAAAATATGACAAGGCATTGAAAAATTCGTTAGGTACACCAACGTTAAGTATAGCTTAATTGGTGGAGCGTGGTACGGATTACCGAGGTTGCTGGTTCATGTCCAGCTGCTTAACGGATTTTTCTTTGCATTGTCATTGTATGTTGAATTTCATACTATGAATGTTTCATAAAAATAAAAACAAAAATAATCAATAAATCGATTATTTTCATAGTAGAAAAACCTTTCTCACGTGCCAGGCAAAAATCAATCTTACGACAATGTCATGAAAATTTGACAGGGGAAAGCTTTTCTCATCAGCTTGATCAAAAACGCTTTCGTATGTCTGTCCGGCTGTTCTCCATTACAAGTCGCATTTCTCAGCAGAACATGTTCGATAATAATATTATTAAAAAAAAAATCGGCAAAGTGCGAGTCGGACTCGCGCACGAGGGTTCCGTAGAAAGATTTTAACGCTTTTCCCCAGTGTTTTAAGAATTCCAGTGTTAGCAGAGCCCTGCTCCTAAGCAAAATGTACGCAGTGTGGGGTCAACTTATACTGGTCTACGAAATCTACAGACAGATATAAAAATTTAAGATTTTGAGACTTTTCGGAGTGGTTGTGCTATAAGAGCTATCTTCAATCACAACAGGTTATGGGCCCAGAGACGCTTAAATCTGTTATTAAAGTTGAAATAAAGGTTAAAGTGTAAAAAGTAACATTATATCGAGTGTGAAAGAATATCGGCGAAAAGTGAGGTTAAGTCTTAAACGCGCGTGGACAGTAAATTTAAGGAATTACTTGCTTTAGTGATCATAAAGCAAGGCAGGAAGGCAAGACGGAAGTAAATAACACTAGTAATGTGATGAAACTGGAAGGCTCTAGAAATTGGAATATTTGGAAATTCCAAACTACAGTACTGTTGAGAGGTCAAGGATGGTTGGACATCGTAGAGGGACGAGTCTCCTGGGAAGCTAAAGATGCTAAAGCTCAAACATTACTGGTCACAAGAATGTCCGAAGACGTAATGTTGCATCTCATATCGTGTCAAACGTCCGCTGAAATGTGGAGAAAACTCTTAAGCGTATACGAACAAAAATCCGAAACCAGTATCCACATAATACAACAGCGGTTCTTTCAGTACAAGTATGAGAGAGGAATTGAAATGTCAGTATTTTTGTCTCGCATACAAGAAATGCAGAATCAATTAAAACAAATGGGCGAGCAAATTACTGAAAAACTAATTATAACTAAAGTTTTAATGAGTTTGCCGGAGGAGTACAAACATTTTGTGTCGGCGTGGGAGTCTGCACCCGATGATAAACAAACGTTTGACAACTTGGTGGCCAGGTTATTAGTTGAGGAGGAGAGGGTGAAGGAAAAGACAGAAGATAACCAGGAAACTCCATCCTCATCGGCGTTTGTAGCTAACAGAAACGTCAAGTGCTTTAAGTGTGGTAAATCTGGACATTTTGTAACCGAGTGTAGAATGAATAAAGACAGTGAGAAAAAGATAAATGATAACAAGTGTTTTTACTGTGGAAAGTTTGGACATTACAAGGCGCAGTGCCGCTTTAGAAGGTCAAAGGAAAATAAGAAGATGAGTAATGCATTCGTGGTTTCGGACTCAGTGTATAAACAATATGAAGAATCAAAGTTTTTGGTTGATACTGGGGCGAGCGAGCACATGTGTCGTGATCGCTCATTGTTTTCATCGTTTTCAACCGTCACACAAAAAACTGTGAAGGTTGGCAATGGCGCTGTCATTAGTGTGCTTGGTTACGGACAGATAGCGGTACAAGTCAATAACGGAAGTGAATGGATAGACACCACTATAGACAACGTTCTGTTTGTTCCTGACTTACAAGTAAATTTGTTCTCTGTGAACCGAGCTGCTGACCGCGGATATGTCACTGTGACAGATGACATCTCATGCAAATTTTACAAAAATGGCGTTGTTTGTGCGATTGCAAATAGAATTGAGAGCTCTTATTATCTGGATTTTCGCTTCAAATGGGAGGTTGCGAGTATTGCAAAAGTGGTAAAGAACGATTTAAACGAATGGCATGAAAAACTTGTTCATCAAAACTTTGATCACGTGAAGAAAGTGTTACAGAAAAATAACATTGAGGTAAAACAAACTCAGGTGTCTCAATGTGAAAGCTGTTTGGAAGGAAAAATACACCGGTTACCATTTAAGAAAAGTGAAAATGCAGGGACCAGGACGTGTGAATTAATACATGGGGACACCTGCGGGCCCATGGAAGAAGAATCGATCGGCGGGTCGAGATATTTTGTTGTGCTAAAGGATGATTACTCTAACTTCCGAACCGTGTATTTCGTCAAAGCTAAACACGAAATCAAGCATTGTCTGGAGGATTTTCTAAATAAAGCAGAGAATATTACTGGAAACAGAGTCAAGGTGTTTAGAACTGACAATGGATTGGAATTTGTAAACAAGGAAGTGAAGGAAATGTGTTCTAAACGAGGAATAATTCATCAAACGACTGTAATCTACACACCCGAACAAAATGGGAAAGTGGAGAGGGAAAATAGAACCCTGGTTGAAGCAGCAAGGACAATGCTACATGCGAAAAACCTATCCAAGAAATTATGGGCTGAAGCGGTACACACTGCCGCATTTGTCCTAAATAGGACGGGAAAAGGCCCAGAAGGGAAGTCGCCATATGAAATATGGACAGATAAAAGCTTTGATATTCATCAACTCCAGGCTTTTGGTTCTCCAGTGTATGTCCACATTCCAAAGGACAAAAGAAAGAAATGGGACAAGAAGGGTGAAAAAGGATTGATGGTCGGTTATGGTGAAAATAGCAAAGGCTACAGAGTATATTTTTCAGACAAAAATTGTGTAGAGGTCAAAAGAGATGTTATCTTTTTAAAGATAGAAGGAAATGAAGAGAAGGAACCTGCAGTTTTGTTAGACCTGGGTAGTCAATCTACACAAAATGGATTACCAGAAATAGTCACAGCGAATGAAGAAGCTGAAGAAGTTGAATGTGAAGAGTTTCAAAATGCCCAAAGTGATACTCATGACAGTGAGTCCCAAAGTGAATATGAACTCTCAGAAAATGAAGATGAATCATCAGGGGCTGAAGAAGCATCCATACATCAAAATGAAAGGCCCAACCGAGTGAGGAAACAAACATCGTTTTACAACTGTCACAATGTTGTGAGTGTAAGTGAAGAGAGCGAGCCTGCCACATACAGCGAAGCAATGAAAAGGAAGGATGCAAGTAAGTGGACAGAAGCGATTAATAGAGAGTTGCAAACTTTGCAAGATAATAACACTTGGGACATCTGTAATGCACAGGTGAGTAAAAATGTAATCAGTAGCAAGTGGGTTTTTAAATTGAAAGGAAGTGGGAGTGATAAACAATATAAAGCTAGGTTAGTTGCCAGGGGGTTTGAGCAGAATGGTGAATTTGATTTAAGTGACATTTATGCCCCCGTTGCAAAGTTGTCAACCTTTAGAGTCTTTTTAGCAGTAGCAACTAAATTAAATCTGCCCATATATCAAATGGATGTTACTGGAGCATTTTTGTATGGAGACATAGATAAAGATGTTTACATTAAATTGCCAGAAGGGGCTTATTCTGGTCAGGACAACATTGTAAAGTTAAATAAGTCTCTATATGGATTAAAAAGTTCGCCAAAGTGTTGGAATGCCAAATTCAATTCTGTTATTGCTAGAGAAGGTTTTCTGATGTCAAAATATGATTCATGTTTATTCAAGAGGTGTAAAGGCAATGATAAAATATATATGTTGTTATATGTCGATGACATTTTGATTTTTGGATCCAATGAGAAACATGTTGCACAACTGAAGGTTATGTTAAATAGAGAATTTGAAATGAAAGACATGGGGCCAATGTCGAAGTTTATAGGCATAAATGTAAAGCAAAATTTGGAAACTGGTATTACTGAATTAGATCAAAGAAATTATTTGAATAATATTCTCAAGAAGTTTAATATGGATAATTGTAAGGAAATGCTATCCCATATGGATCCCAATTTTAATACTAAAATACTTGCAAATGACACCATTCCTAAAGATGAAAATATTGAGAAGTTGTGCAGGCAAATTATAGGATGCCTAATGTATGCCGCATCTGGTACTAGACCTGATCTATGTTATCCAGTTTCTATGTTGAGTAGATACCTAAAGAGTGCAAATAATGAGTTACTAAGTGCATTAAAAAGGGTGCTGAGGTATGTAAAGTATAGTTTGGACCATAAATTAGTCTTCAATTGTAGAGATTTCATTCTGAAAGGGTATTGTGATGCTGATTGGGGTGGTGATCTCAAAGACAGAAAGTCTACATCAGGTTATATGTTTACATTATCAAACTGTTTAGTTTTATGGTGTTCTACGAAGCAAGCTTCTGTAAGTTTATCTTCTACAGAAGCTGAATATGTGTCAATGAGCATGGCTGCCAGTGATGCATCATGGCTTATAAATATACTAGCTGATTTTAATTTTGAAAATGTTTGTCCAGTTAACATATTTTGTGACAATCAGTCAGCAATAATAAATGCAAAAACGGATAATATTAAACGATTAAAGCATGTGGATATTCGCTACCACTTTGTTAAAGACCTAGTGAAAGAAAATAGAATTTGCATTAATTATATCAATGGTAGCGAACAACCAGCCGATATGTTAACGAAGGCTTTAAGTAAAGAGTTGATTGTAAGGCATTTAACTAAATGTGGTATTAAAAATACAACTATAAGCCAATGTTAAATACTGTTGTGTTCAGTTATTATTTTTAATTTTATTAAAATGTATTACATTGAGAAGGGGTGTTACAAGTAGTAGCAATGTGATACATTTATTATGTTGGTATTATAAAACAAGTTTAGTTTTAAGTTCGTAGCAATGTATAGCTGCCCTGTGCCCTTTATTTTTTTACTCTGTCTATGGTGTGCGTGTACAAGCCTATACAGGAAGAATAAAACGATCTCTCATATAAACAGTTTCTTTATTTAATTACAACAATACCAAATTTCAAGTTTCTATGACAACTGGAAGTACCCTTTAGATTTTCAAAGTACGGCAATTTGTATGGAAACGACTTTTTCACAGCTTCAAGGGACTGCAAGCTTGAGTATTTGATATTAATTTCAGAATACTACCTCTACGCGTTCTAGATAAAAAGGGTCTTGACAGACAGACAGACAGACAGACGGACAACAAAGTGATTCTATAAGGGTTCCGTTTTTTCCTTTTGAGGTACGGAACCCTAAAAACAAAAACTCAGAGCCAGTAGTGTATATAAACTACGGAACCTTACATTTCGGAAACCTCCTTTAGCCTGCCTTTCCCTTTTCCGCACACTGACCCGAGGCGTAGCCAATTATACGTGAAAAACGTCTATTTCCCGACACGACCAAATCGGCGTTTCAAATCAATTTGACGCGAAATCGGTGCGATTGAGTGAGCAGTCGCTAGAGGGTCGAGCACGACTTTACGAATGCTGCGTAACGTAAAATCGAATAGCAAACGTTGTCGAGTTTGTATGACGTTTGGAACAGCGCCCGCCCGTGAGCGTATTTGGAACAAGAATTTTGTATGAGGTTTCTCGATCTCGATACGATAACCGTAACGTTACGCAGCATTCGTAAAGTCGTGCTAGACCCTATATATCGAGGTAACTACGAGTAGGCTTAAATATATATGCACGAGTTGACAAGATATATTGATGACCTAAAAATATTGTCAGTTACGTTTAATAATAGACAAGATTACGGTATACATAGATAAACTACGATAACATGGCCCGTCCCTCCTAATTACTACGAGCACTATTTATTTTATTTTATTTTATTCACAAAATTACAATTATAAGCTTAACAGTAGGAACCAAAGCGCTTACATTGTTAACATGTACAGTTAGTCAAGTTAGGTAAACATATTGCATAAAACAGTTTATCTTAGTGAGCAATGCACTCCAGCTGTCGGCAAACACGTCGGCATTTGAATGTGTTTAGTCACATCCTTACGAAAGTGTGTGTATGTAGTTTGTTTTTGTTATGTGCACGAGTTGACAACTAGAAATATTGACAGTTGCGATTAATAACAAACAAGATACTGTAGAGATAAACTAGTAACCAGGCCCGCCTCTCCAAATTACTATTTCAATGTGTTTAGTCACAGTCACGAGTTTAGGCCTGCGAGAAAAATCATGCAATTTGCAACACAATGCGAGGCCGTAAAGCGAACCAGTTTGGAGTGGGCGATCGTACGCCGCAATGTCTGTATTGCAACTGCACGATTTTTCTTGCGGCTCTAAACTCGGCTTTACGAAAGAGTGTAATTAGTAATTTTTGTTTTTGTTTGACGGCTGTCTCAGCACACACACATGCGTTGGGAGTCTTGGTGATGCTTTATAAATACTTTTCAATATAGTTGCACAAAAAGTGGTATTTTTTATACTAGTGATTTTTACTTTTCTAATGCGCCGGCGGCACTGGGCCGCCTACACCTTTCACCTCCTCCACGACAGGATAGCCCCCGCCGGCTCACCGCGTTTGGTTTTATTGTCATTTTCTCGCAAATATATTAAAAAACGTCGTTTGGTACACGTGCGGAAGTGTCACTTTCACTCGTCCTGAGTCTCGACCCTCGCCTCACGGCTCGAGCCTGGACACCCCAAGACTCGTGCATAATGACATACTTTCCGCACTTATATCAAAAAGTACTATTCACAAATACATTGAAGCGTTCTGAATTTTGGGGGGGGGGGGGTATCGTTGTTTATCTCTACGTGAATAAGGTTAATGAGAACAGTGGGAAGGCCGGTTTATTGATTAACATCACATCACGGTGTTGTGTTCCGGCGTGGAGAGTATTACAGCCGAGGAAATGACAGGCATTTTGTCTTATCCGCTAGGTGGGCCATTTTACGGAAAGTTGTACAGTACACCCTACTTTTTTTTTTTTTTTTTATGATATATCTACTTAGAATCACGAGCGCTTACTATCGATTTTAATAGGTGAAAAAAAAGTGTATCTTTATTTAAAATTCAAAATTCAAAATTTTATTCAGCAAATAGGCAGTTGAATGCTCTTTTACACGTCATTTTTTTTTAGTCTACCAGCGCTTTCGGAAAGACCATGATTGCCAAGAAGAATGTGCCGCAAGAAACTTGGCACAAAGTATTTTTTTCTAAAAACAAGTTACATTAGCTCTTACAATACGCAACCACAGACAAACTACACAAAGAAACCCCACTCTGTCATTAAAAGATTAAGGGAGAAAAAAAATAACGCACT